>CM076674.1:192850867-193450867 GCA_038501925.1 Xenopus petersii | reverse complement strand
CCATTCCATCTGAGAAGAAATTCCAGCCGAGAAATAGGACATTCTGACAATGACCAATGCCCATGGGAATTAGAAGCTCAATAGTGGAGAGACTGTTATATTCCAGTTTCATGCCAATTGCTCTACATGCTCAAGGGCAGGCACTGAAGCACAATAGAAAGAGCTCAGCACTTGTATCTAAGCCAACTAGTCTCAATGATGAGAACAAGATAAGCAAAGAATGTTCCTTTTGCTTTATTTATTGGGCGTTCTTTGTCTGCCCTAATGGAAGTCTTGTAATGGAAGTAGGAAGTATTGAGATACTTTTTCGATAATCTTGAGGGAGTAAAATACCAGCCATATAATATTTTGTATTCATTTTCGTGGTGATATACATTTAGGAATCTTATGAGGTGTTTTTATTATCTGTTGGCAGAATGGTCCCCTGACTTGTGGAGCTTACAATCTGAACTTTGAGGTGCAGCCATGTTTTTCAAGAACACCATTCTAATTACAGGAGCCTTCATCTGATTTTAAATTTAGGTCAACCTAACCTGAGTTGAATAATATTTAGATACGTGATCTGTGTGTGTACATGTCAACTATGGAACACTAATGACTCATTGAAATGATTAAGATTGATCTAATGACCACGCTCAAAAGTAATATCCTCTGTTCTACTTTGGTCTAGATTAGGGATTCATCAACCATGCTACCAATCCCCAATTATTACTATTGTATTCCTAGAAACCTCATGGATTGCTGAGGGTGTCCCTTAGACTGAACCTATTCTATAGATACTATATATGTAATCGTAGTATACATGGATACTACAATGTGTTATATTTGTTGATGCCTAGTCTTCAAATATTCATATGTATGGTATTAAATTAGTTTTTCCATAAAAACGATGTATTTGATAAATATATACTTCAACAAAACATAGTAAACATCTCTGTTAATATTCAAAACTGATAAGAAAGGATTTTCCTCTCCCATAAGAATCTCCAGCTGGTGTTGGCTAGGCAGAGGCCACTGACCATATTGAGCCTCACAAGAGTTGACCCAGATTGTTTCTTTGAAGGGTCTTTGGAATTTCATCCTAAAGGTATTTATAGCTCAATGTTCCTATCGGAGCTTTATGATGGATATTGGAGGTCCTCGAGAACCTTGGAGAACCATTCAAGTATTGAAGTACACATGTAAATTACTAAAGCTTATTAACAATTGTTGTTTTCCTGGGGGGCACTATAGTGTTAGGTGTATCCTATTACAGTGGTATATGGTTATTGTCCATCATCAATATCGCTAAGACTGATAAGAATGTTTGCATATTATCATACATACATTTTACATATATGCAATAAGTTATGAAAGCTCCATCAAATATTTGGGGCCCAACTCAAAACCTTGAATGCCTTTGGTTTTCTAAGCGTATAATGGAAAAAATGAAAATTGCAAAGAGTAAATGTTTCAATAAGACTTTAACTCAAGCTCAACTCAAATGTTTGCCCAAAACAAGTTGAAGACTGCTGGAAGAGGTTTGACTGCTAGAAGCACAAATGTAAGAGGTCAAATGTTTTCTGCGCAAACAGAACTTCTACAATCTGCCACTTCTGCTTAATGCCACACTACAAGGCCTTTGAAGTTGGTAATCTTATCAAAAGCAATCATGGAACTGGTGGACGGGAGCAGGATTTTCTTGTAAACAAACTTTTTTTTCCTGGAGTAATCTTTACCCAACAGAGAAGGGAATTTAAAAGTGATCTCCCCCTGTGGTTTCTACACAATAAACTTCAGAAGTTGAAGGAGCATGAACAATAAATATGTCCCAATCGCTCCGTGGAGATCAATCCAAGGCATTAAACATCTGTCCCGGTGCTCCATTAGGAACTGAACAAACCAATTCTGCAACGAACGTCACTCGAAGAAAATACGCTCGGAAATCTTGAGCAACTTTACACCGACGGGACCAAACAATATAAATACTTATGTGTACAAAATGCTTCAACCTCTGGGGTATATCCCTCTGCTTTTCTCTCCAGTCTTCACAAAACAGTCAAAACATAGGAAATCAAAGATAGGAAGGTCCAATTACTTCTGCCTGGAGATAAAATCAAGCCCTGCATACATAGAGATCCTATGACTGGAGGAAAAGGTCATACAAGTATAAATTACTTTTGTGAGCGTGGAAGTATACAACAGAGACAAGGGAAAGTGTTGGAGGAGTTACTGTCTGCTCTCTCTCATTTCCCTACAGAAATAAGGATTGGTAACACTAGATAGGTACCTAATATACAGAGACAAGAGGAAAGTGTTGGAAGGGTTACTGTCTGCTCTCTCTCTCATTTCCCTACAGAAATAGGTATTGGTAACACTAGATAGGTACCTAATATATAGAGACAAGAGGAAAGTGTTGGAAGGGTTACTGTCTGCTCTCTCTCATTTCCCTACAGAAATAGGGATTGGTAGCACTAGATAGGTACCTAATATATAGAGACAGAGACAAGAGGAAAGTGTTGGAAGGGTTACTGTCTGCTCTGCTCTCATTTTTTTCAACAGAAATAGGGATTGGTATCTTTAGATGGATGACAAATACAAAGAGACATGGAGTACACATTTGAAGAGTTACTCGGGTTTTATCTTACTTGCAGAAATAGGAACTGCCAATTGCGTGCTGTACTCCCAAGTGTCATCCATAAAGTTGTTGGTAGATACTACGGCACCAAAGATGCTGCTATAGATCAAAGCATTCAAAATACAAATGTCTTATTGGAGCTGCAACCATAATTAGATCATTAGCATATTTTTCATAAACTGCTGAGATCTACAAAGACAATGAAACTATTGGAAAAACCACATGATTAGAGAGGTTAAATATCCATATATACAAACACAGACCAACTTGTGGCCAATCAGAGAATTAGAATGTGTATATAAGCCTTACAGGAGCTCAGTGCAATAACAAAGGCAACAAAATATATTTGGCAATATCGGACACATAAGTTCCCTCGGAAAGAACACTGGACACAAATGGCCATTATCATTCTTCTGCTTTATGGTGCTCATTGAATAAAGGTGCAATTACAGCAGATTGCCGCGGATGCCTAATAACAGAAAAACCTTATTTTCCTCCCAGACAATGGCCTGCGAAATAGCCAATAGCGGCAAGATGTCATTACACGGAGCGATGAATATTTTATCACTTTCAAAACTTTATTTAATCCGTCGGGAGATCAATCTTTTTGTTTTCTTTTACCCATTATATACGTGGCGCAGGACATTCTATCCCTGCAGGCTTTATTAAATCTACAGGGAAATTAATCTCGTTCCTATTTAAAATGAATTTATTCTGGAGAGAAATGATTTTTCGAATCGCAGAACGCGATTCAGGGGAGAAAAAAAAAATAAATACAAAAAAAGAGATAAATCTTTTATTTCTAATACCCTAATGCAGGCCATTACAAAGGAGACATGCCCGGCCTCGGATTAAGCGTAGGACGCGGGTTCTTAATTTCTTTAATATTTTACCTTCCTTATTATTTTTTTCTCTGGCAGTGGTAAACATACGTGAGATTAAACGCTCATAGCAGGAACATCTATTTACTCGGTAGGATATTAAATTATGGATTCTAAAGAGGTATAATTATTTACTCTACGCGACGTGTTTAAACCGTAGCAAGAAAGCATTTAATTCTGAGTTGGAAATTGTACCAACTGGGTGAGGGAAATGATCCTTCAGATGCACAGATATAGCCAGGGCTATCTCATAGGGTTATATCAGGCTCTCCTCAATACTTGGGTATAAAGTCACATGTGCAGTGTATGTTTTAGGACATCCGCCGGCAATTAGATTATACCCCGTGCTTTCTTTGAGTTGGGTCTCAGTTATTAGATCTTGTGTATGTTAACAATGCTCACATTGTGGTCTATTCTGTCCTCTTCCAGTTATTATTAGGAATTAGAAGTACTACCTCCATGGTCATGACTCCTCTTTCCTTTCTCTTTCCTATACTATCAGTACTGCATGTGTTCTCAGGCCTTCTCCCAACTAATCCCCATAGCCCTAACCCTAACCCTAACCCTATAACCCTAGGGTCAGTCTTAGGGTAAGAGTTAGGTTTAGGTTGGCTGATCCAGGACACCCAAATCATTTAGGTTGTAAAATCTTATGAGTAGGGCCCTCTACTCCAGTTCTTCTCAGTAAACCCTTGTTGTAAGAGACTTTTTCGTTATAACAACGCAAGGTGCTGCGTAATATGCTGGCGTTATAGAAATAAATGATAATGATGAAACATGATGTAGAATGGACGAATGATTAAGGAGATGGTCAGACCATGAAGGGTAGACTCCTGATCCCTGACAGCTATGAGGGAGGAGAAAGTGACATTTGGGGGCAGATTTATCAAGGGTCGAATTTTGAATTCATGGGAGTTTTTTTAAAACTCCCATAAACTTCCATGAAACATGAACCAATCAAAATATATTAAAAAAATAGAATTTTCAAAATTCGAGTGAATAGGATGGACCCCAAAACTCGAATTGAATTTGAATCGAATTAGATTTGAGTTTTAAAAACTCAGTTTGAGTTTTTTCTCCGAAAAAAACTCAAATTTCAGAAAGGCAGCAAACAACTCCAAATTGATCCCAGGACGTCTCCCATTGACTAAAACAGCAGTTCTGCAGGTTTTAGGTGATGAATAGTCAAATTTGAGTTTTTAAAGGGCCAGAGTATGATAAATCTTGAAAATCTAATTTTTTTTAAAAACTGAAATCGAATTTTAACAATTCCCTTGTTGAATTTGACAGTTTTGGCCATAAAAAAAAAAATTAAAAATTCTAATTTAAAAATCAAAGTCACATGTTTTATGGTCGAATTGCCATAGTACGTCCTAATATGTACATAGTACCCACACTAATGTCATTTTGCTTATCCTGTTGAAGGTGGTCTTCATCGAGGGTATGGCAGAATGTTGAGTGAAGAACATTCCTTCTCTGTGTAATATATTTATAGATATGCGTTGGGGAAGGAAATCTTTAGCAAGTGAAACATTCACAAAAATAAAAATTCATAAAAGTAATGAAGAGTAGAAGAAGAGCTGATAGAGGATACACAATAAAGACAGAGGGATGGCAATGGGAATAAAATTGCAATCAAGTCACCTCGTTCTATTGAACCCCTTTACTCTAATCACAACTAGTTCACTATCTAGGGATAGCCACATATAGCACTACGATAGCTCTGGGTACGTCTATCAAACGCTACAGTACATTACATAGAATGTGAGAGATACGTTCAATCCTTGGGAGAAACATTACTGGTTTAGTCAATGCAATGGGGACTTACTATATTTAGCAAGACATTTCCTGCACTGGAGGACTTTCCATCATGTTCTGTCAATGCACAGAGCAGTGTTTCAGCGTTGGTGTTAGGAAACAAAGCAAGGCATGGATATAAACGGTTATAACGACTTATTTGAGACTCAGAATAAATATTAAAACGGAAGGCGGAATAGATGTGTTAATTAATTCTGATCTCAGTCTCTGTCTATCAAACGGATCTATCTTAGATTACCCCAAGGACCATGGTAACAGCGAGACTTTACTGACACATGAGAGTGGTCATGAAAGACAGGACGTCAGTAGTGTGACAGACAGGGGGCTGCTATGGGACTCACGTGCACCCCCCTCCCTCATCAACTGCCAGTTACTAGGGCTGAATCTTGTGCTCATCACCCTATGTCTTCCCACTCACTCTGACTGGGGGCTGAACAGCCTCCATGCGCAGGATCGACCCGCACTAAACAACAAGACATTAGGGTTCATTTACTAGTCCCATGGGTGCAAGTGCTAGAGCTAAGAGGGTGCTCTTTGCACCTTCAGCTGGATGATACATCTAGTTTTAAGGTGCAGCAGGAGCATATTAAAAAGTCAAAAGGATCAGCCCTATTAGAATTATTGAAAACATGGAGAGAAGCAGCGTTGGACTAAAGGGCCTACTGGAGCTGCTGCCTCAGGGTCCCCCACCCCCCTCCGGCCCCCCATCCCAGGTGCAAACCACCCCCTGCCTCCCCCTCCCTGATCCACAACCGCCCCCCTCCAGACCCAGCACCCATCTTTTTCTTTCAGCTACGCCGGGGACCAGGGATCGAGGAAGCGTCTTCTGTTCAAGGACAGATCTAGACTGACAGGGCCATGAGGGCCTGGGACCAACAGGCTTTTCCTTGTGCCCCACCAGACCAGTCCGACTCTGGAGAGAAGTAATAATGGGGACTGGGGGACCCGGAGCCCACCAGGGGGTGCTGCATCGGGGCCCACCACCCCCCTCCGGCCCCCCAAGATGCCACCCCCTCCCAAGCCACAACCCTGTCTCCCTCCAGCCCCCCTCCCTTCTTTTTATTTCAGCCACACTGGGGGCAGGGAGTAAGGAAGCGTCTTCTGCCCAAGGATAAATCTGGGTCAGTGGGGCCCACAAGGGCCTGTGCCCACCAGTAGGGATGGGCGAATCTGACACGTTTCGTTAAAAATCCGCCGCCGGCGAAATGACGCAGACGCCCATTAAAGTCTATGGGCGTCAACATTTTTTTGTCGCGCGGTGAAATTTTTTGATGCGCGTCTTTTTTTTTGACACACGCCGCCATACAAGTCTATGGGCGTCATTTTTTCGGTGAAACGAGGCGAAAAAATTCGCCCATCCCTACCCACCAGGTTTTTTCCCGGTGTCTCAACCGCCCAGTCCGACACTGGAGAGTAGTAATATTGTAAATAAACCCAAGAATAAAACACATAATAAATAAAACAGGACCCATAAGATTGTTGACAAGAACAAAAAGCTCAAAGTCACGACTCCAGCCCCAATTAATAACATTGCTCCCTTTTCCCATCTCCGGCCCACTGATCATTAAAAATGTTTCTTCTTTCTGATCTCTCTTCAGCTGCTTATATATATATATATATATATATATATATATATATATATATATATATATTTATATTTATTTCAGTGGTAAAAAACATGAGAAAGCATCTGTGTATATACTGGAGGAATGGGACACATGCACTGGGGGACGGGGTGTTGTGCAGAATAATCATCTGTCCTGTTCCTGGTTATCATTGGACGAAAGCGTTTACCCCTCCCCTGCCTCAATATATAATTGAATTTACTGTCGTTATCGCTAATAATGTTCACAAATTAACTTCTTACTCTTTTTCTTGCAGTCTTCTCTTCTGAGCATTTTGTCTCTAGTTTTCACAATATTAGCTGTTTTTAATCTAATCTAATAGATCTGATGCAACGGCACCACCTCTTTTCCATTTTGGTGGCTTGACATAGAATTAACTTTGAGAAGGTGAAAGTCTTATGATGCTGCTCTGCTTAGAACTGACCACCAGTGAAACCTCAAATGACTCTTCTCTGCTCACTAACTTTATTTTCTAAGCAACATCATAAGACTTTCCTTCTCTCACAAACTTAATTTTCTACTGATTGCAGCCAGACTGTCAAAATGAACAGCATGTGATGCAGTTGTTTCAAATGCATTATATTAACTGTGTTAAAATAAATGTAATTCATGTAATAGCAATAGTGCTCAGAAGAGTAAGTCAAGTAAGTGAGTAATGTCACATTGAATTTTTCAAGAGTTGACATTTATTTTAAGCATCTACTGAGGAAAACTATGAATTATTATTAATGTTGTCACACCATGAGTCACATGGACTTTTTATGAGCGTTGCGATTGCACCATTGCTCCATAAAAAACCCGCCCACTTTACAGGGAAACTCCACCCCTACATTATGAAATCAGAACTCTCCAGCAACCAATAGAATGGATGGCAGGTCTGCATTACTAGAAATATCCATTAGAAGAGAATCTAAAGGACTGGGTAGAATTAAACTATTGTCAATTTCTAGCTAAATTCTCTGGTTTCTACCCAAAGGCACTTATACATATATTATTGCCCATTGGGCAATTGTAAAAGGAAAGTCATTGGGGGTCATTTATCAACACTGGGCAAATGTGCCCATGGGCAGTAACCCATGGCAACCAATCAAATTGCTACATTCATTGTTCTACTTGCAGTTGGCTTTAAAAAGCTACTCACTGATTGGTTACTATAGGTAACTGCCCATGGGCAAATTTGCCCAGTGTTGATAAATGAGCCCCATTGTCTTATACAGTACTGTTGTTGCGAGCAGAATGATTTTTTTCATGCACCCTCCATTGTTCCATCATGGCCTTCTTGGAAACATCTCAGTCCTTGAAATATGACCCTCATGGGCTCCGTTCCTCTGATATAATGAGGGGTATAACTCATTGTCTCACATGTAGAGAAGGACAAATTTGTACAATGAGTCTCCCTGGACTCCTGGAGGGGACGGGGCAATGTTGTGCACTAATATCACTTCTGCTGAATCTCACCCTTAATGCATGGGTGGGTTTATAAATGAAAAGCTCAAACACAAATCCCTGTAGTGTTTCATCATATATCTGCTATGGGATTCATATGGGGGCCCAGCCATCTATCCTGTGCTCCCCCAATCAGCTCTATAGTCTGTACATCATCTTGTTGTTAATTAAACTTTGAATAGGAGGCATGTGGCTAATGTTAGACCCTGGGCCAGTAAATCTCAGCAGAGAACTGTGGGTATGTTTCCATGTATGCAAATGTGCATTTAAAGGGACCCTTTACCTCTTCACTTTACACATTTACATCTCAAATGGAAATATCATCAACTGAAAGTATATTCAAATGTCTTTTTTTTTCTTTCCTGCTGAATTGACTATGAGCAAACTTAGGGGACTGTTCCTGCTGAATTGTGCTTAGTACAGGGAATACCTATGCTGCCATAGTTTTATGGGATCTCTCTGTACAGACTATGAGCAAACTTAGGGACTGTTCCTGCTGAATTGTGCTTAGTACAGGGAATACCTATACTGCCATAGTTTATGGGATCTCTCTGTACAGACTATGAGCAAACTTAGGGACTGTTCCTGCTGAATTGTGCTTAGTACAGGGAATACCTATGTGCCATAGTTTTATGGGATCTCTCTGTACAGACTATGAGCAAACTTAGGGGCTGTTCCTGCTGAATTGTGCTTAGTACAGGGAATACCTATGCTGCCATAGTTTTATGGGATCTCTCTGTACAGACTATGAGCAAACTTAGGGACTGTTCCTGCTGAATTGTGCTTAGTACAGGGAATACCTATGCTGCCATAGTTTTATGGGATCTCTCTGTACAGACTATGAGCAAACTTAGGGACTGTTCCTGCTGAATTGTGCTTAGTACAGGGAATACCTATGCTGCCATAGTTGTATGGGATCTCTCTGTACAGACTATGAGCAAACTTAGGGGACTGTTCCTGCTGAATTGTGCTTAGTACAGGGAATACCTATGTACCATAGTTTTATGGGATCTCTCTGTACAGACTATGAGCAAACTTAGGGACTGTTCCTGCTGAATTGTGCTTAGTACAGGGAATACCTATGCTGCCATAGTTTTATGGGATCTCTCTGTACAGACTATGAGCAAACTTAGGGGCTGTTCCTGCTAAATTGTACTAAGAACAGGTGAAATATTTCTGTACAGAGCAAACGTAGGAGGTTGTTCCTAATGAATAATTAGTGCAGAAGAATAAATGGGAGCGGAATCTTACTTATGAATAAGGTACATGTTCCCATTAGAATGCTGTAGCTGATATCGGATGATGGACAGTTGGGTTCAGGCCAATGAAATTAAATATTTTATGTCGGTAGTTATTAAAATTTGCAGAAATCCTCGGTGCAGATTCATTTCCAATTAAAGAATAAAAGAGGTGAATTGTAACTAAAGTATTTCTACATCTCCGAATCTGCTCGGCGCAATAAAATAATGATTCTAAATGTTCTAATGCCATCAAGGCTGGTCAGAAAGTTTCCGACGGAAAGTCATTTTAGCCCTCGCGCCCCCCATTAATTATTCATCCTGAATCAGCAGATTACATTTTGTATTAGATTCGTTTTCCTTTCAATTTGATTTGGTAGAAAGAAGAACAAAAAGGCAGATTCTCTGGGGTTTCATTAGTAAATCAGAAAGGAGGAGACGGTTCCTTGATCTTGGGCAGCCTCCGCTCCATGTACAAGTGCCGTGGATGGAGCTGCAACTGTAAATATAGTCCCAATTATTAGGATCAGGTTTTATTTACATTTACCTTCCTGCACCCATAGGAACGCTCCTGCACCCATAGGAACGCTCCTGCACCCATAGGAACGCTCCTGCACCCATAGGAACGCTCCTGCACCCATAGGAACTCTCCTGCACCCATAGGAACGCTCCTGCACCCATTGCCACTGCACCTTGCTCCTTAATTAGACCATTAGAACTTCCCTTCTGTTCAACCCCAAACCTGCCATTTTATGTGGGAGAAACAAGCAGCATTTTAACTCCATTTCCAGCTACCGACCCACAAGGCGCCAGACCCATGTGAATTAGGTATAAGGAGCTTGTTCCAAACCAGAAGACGGAACCAAGCAGCAGAAGAAAACACAAGGCTATGCTCTAGGCATTTCCCATCTCACTCAGCCTTCTGTTTACGCCTCGGGCCGTCCTGCTCATCCAGATACGGCTCATCCCTTTAATATCATTCCTTTCTCATGCTCTGTTTTCTCAACTTCATCACAAAGCTGTAAATCACCTTTTTGCAAACATATTGTTAGCACAGAAACCTGAGGAGCTTGTAGAAAGCAGCAGCCGGTCTAGTCTTTTATCTGCTTTCTGCTCTCAGATCTCCCCCATATAAATAATCTCCACCACCTTCACCCATCTTTATCGAGATAAAACACAATTATCAGTCATATTAATGGGTTCAGGACTGTGGTGTCATTGCTGATGGCAGCAGGTAACCAGGAACCTAAGTGGCGGGTCTTATTTGGCTCTACCACCTCTTCCAACCACTTGTAAAAACCTAGGACCATCTTCCATCTTGAGCTTTTCTCTCTTGCTACTCCTTACATCTGGAATTCCATCCCATCATTTCTTCATAAGTAACTCTCTCTCTCAGCCTCCTCAGAACTAAACTAAAACCCTTGAGCACCAGGACAGTTTCTGACCCAACTAGACATTTGTGGGTGCGGGTGCCAGGCGCTAGGACCCAGCAGCCTAGGAGCACCCAAGTCCAAAATCCAGGCCTGGGTATTCCAATACATTCCATAGATGTCTAGTTTGGTTGAGGTCAGAAACTGTCCTGATGCTTAAGGTCCCCATAGTGCAATCCAACCAATCTATCAAAATATCATGAGGTTAGTGGGATTCGAACGAACGTACATCTTACAATTTGTCAGAAAAGTGATCGGCCAGGTTAAAAAATCGTTATCGGTCCCAGTGCAGGGCCAAGCAGGCAGCTACCCTCAGTTTTCCTGCCAATATGGTCTTTTTAGTTGATGGACGAATCGTACATCGTTTTAAGATAATCGTGGTCTCACGATAACGAAAAGATCTTTTAAAAATCTTTAAATTTATGACCAGCTTTAGAGGGCTCCATCGGAGATCTGAGGATTACGCATACAGGAGTACACATCCCCAGTGTTTCTTAGATTGTGGCTGGGCGGCATGCCACCCCTAAAATCTTGCAACCCTAGGCCTGGGCCTTTTTGGCCTTGCCACAAATCTGGTCCTGTGACTACCAACTGGTATATAATGAGCTCTATATATATCTGCCTCCTCTTACCTTATGTCCTCTCTCTCTTATTGGTTGAAGGCACCAAACCTGAACCTATATATTTATCCATAGTGATTGTATCCCCATTAAGCATCTCTTTCCCAATAGCAACCCAACGGAAACCCAACATGGCCAGCCTTCCCAATCCTGACTATGAAGATTTTCATTCATCCAGGTCATGATATATCTAGTATAGGTTAATCTAAAAACAACTGGACTTGCTGAGTAATCATTGAAGATGTTTCAGGAGAAGAGTATTTATGGTAAGTGTGTCTTACAACATCCTTTCTCGGAAGCCCTATAAACTCCCTGTAACCCTACTTTATCTGTAAAACCATATTAGTTCTTATTCAATCCATACACTACTCTATAATTGCTCACATAATTTCTAATGTACTTACCATACACGAATGGATGGTTTCATCAATACGCCCGTTAAATAAAAATGAATTGGACTTGACACTTATTTGCTTTTTTATCGTCTGCTCCCTTATTGCTTTTTAATGAAAGATCTGTTAGACATGGGCGTTACTTTGCTTGGATGAAAAGTTGGACAGCAGTGTGTTTTTCAATAAATGGCAATATACTACAATGGTAATTTCTATAATCTATTGAGCACAGACCAGTTGAATGACCCTGGGATTACATCTATTCCCAGGTCTATGAAGATTCTTGAGACTTGGTGGTGAAACACTTTGACCTATTTGTAAGACACAACAGAACTTCTTTATTCTCACAGACTGATATATTTCGTTCTGCCTTACCTTGCACAATAAGATACACCTGCATGGTCTTTGTGTGCTGGTTCGTCTGCACAGAGCAAATGTAGGGGCCCTCATCGGAGACGTCTACTTTCTGAATGCGGAGGCTGTATTCAAACGGGCTTCTTTTCTCCAACTCTACCCTTGGGTCAAGGGACCATTTGTCATCTACAGCAAAGATGATACCAGAACGGTTAAGCCAAGCCACTTTGGAGCTCTTGTCTTCCACAAAACATCTGCAAAAAGTAAGAAAAAACACATTTATTAAATTAAGTCATCAATATGTTCTTCAGAAGAAAAGTAAGCAACTTCAAGAAATGTCGGATGTACCATTTCCTTTTTATTTTTACTTTTGACCAAACAAACCCAACATGACCTGTATGTATAATTCATGTGCCTTTTTATAAGGGGAGGGAACTCATGATTCTTTCTCTTTGGACTCCACGCCATTGAGGGTGTGGATTCTGCTGCTGAGCCTGCAGTAACTCAAGTCTTAGTGAAGCCAGAGATAAGGGTCCCCATGAAATTGGTAAAGATAGTGGCAAGTTCTAGGACAGACAGTGTGAACAAGTAAAGATGGCTTTGTTCTCCACTGAAGAGCTTTAGTGGGTAGTTCCCCAGGTGACCCTCGCTACGTTGTTCGGACTCAAGTGGGTATGACTGGTAGCAGTCACCCGTGGTTTGAGTAATACCCATTGTGAACCTGGTGTTTGATGATATTTGGTGTCTGTCATCTAAGTTTTTTAATTAATCTACTGTTCCAGGTCAAGACCCACAGGTACCCGATTTTCTATATGAAACTGAATGTTTTGAGAGTCATTGTTCAGTCTGGATACCCTTCCTCCCATACCTCTGTGAGGACCCAGCTGAGAAGAAGAGTTGCGTGAAGTAGTATTATAGCCTTGAAGGATATAAATGTACCCCAAGTATCTATCGCGGCATTCATCCACGTCATTAGTCTTTAAAAACCCATTAAAAATCAGTGTCTAAATATAAGGGGCAGGTTTTGGTAGTAGGAAATAATGTTTGGTCTGGACCAAACTGAAAATGGTTGTTTCCAAGAAGACATCTGTCCTTGCTTTGATCCCCTATGTTCCACCGTTAACAGATGGCTTTCTTGGGTTGGTGGGACCTGAAGATAGATATATAAGCCGAAAAACACAAGTTGAGCCTTTCTGATTTAAGCAGCCTCCCCACAACTGTCTGAATCTCCCACTTTCCCATCTTCAACAGTCAAACACATAGTGAACAATAATGCTATAAATAATAATATCACATTAAACTGAAGATAGCACTATTTTGAGGATTACTGCCCATTATGACTAACCAAACAAAATACAGCAGATATAAAGATTATTCTTGCACTGAAATGCTTGAATGGCAAAGAAATAAAAAGACAGAGACAACAACATAAAATTCATTAAGGTTCCTTATGCTCCAGCTATTGAGTTGGAACAACAATGCCTCCAGTTAGAGAATAGGCTGCTTTAATGAATTAAATTATGTTTTCCTTTTAAGAAGAAGTGGCAAAATGTGGCTTCTGCATATAATTATTTGGCTATAAATCCAATCAGGGATGAGCGAAATAGCCAAGGATGGGGCATTGTGAAAACTGAAACATACAAGCATATTATAAAGGAGGTTTTTATCTTAATACTTTAATGACTCGCTTCCCGAAATCTTTTACACAAGCCCCACAAAAAAAAAAAAAAAAAAGGCGTCTGACATTTTTACGGCTGAAGATAAATGTTTTGTTTCTTCTGTTACAATATTCGCTCAGTAAACCTTCAAAGGCGGAAATTTTAATGCCACAAAAATAAAGCAAAAAGGGAAATGAAAGGATTCTGTTTACAGAAAAATACAATTTCAGCCGTTGAGTTGCACAGGTTTAATCCTCAAAGGGGTAAAAAGTAATTTGGCTTTTGGGACTGAATTTCTCTCAGATAATAAAGACACATATTTTATTTCAGGGATTGGTCTAGATATAGTGTGTGAATGTGAAAGGGGCTTCTATGGACTCATCTTTTCATACAGTTTGGGCATTTGCAATTCATCGGTCTTTGAATGTGACCCTGTAATGAGTAATCAAACTAGGGAAACTTTGGGGTCACAATCAGCTTGCTATAATTCCAGGGGTACCCAGGGCACAAATAAACACTCACCCCAAATCTCCCCCTAACTGGCCTTCAGACTGGGCCCCTTAGTTCATAACAAGGTTACAGATATATAGAAACATTGGGGTGTCACCCTGCTATAGTTCCAGGGGTACCCAGGGCACAAATAAGCACTCACCCCAAATCTCCCCCTAACTGACCTTCAGACTGGGCCCCCTTAGCTCTTAACAAGGTTACAGATATATGGAAACATTGGGGTAACAGTCACCCTGCTATAGTTCCAGGGGTACCCAGGGCACAAATAAACACTCACCCCAAATCTCCCCCTAACTGACCTTCAGACTGGGCCCCCTTAGCTCATAACAAGGTAACAGATATATCAGTCATTCAGCCATAACTACAAAAATATATAGGGCAACAAACAAGTTCAGTTTCAAGTGCATCTAGAAGAGCAAACATTCATCCCAAATCTAACCCTTACCAACAATCAGACTGCCCCCCATCACTGTGCTACACCCCATACCATTTGGGAACACTGCTCTAGTATCAGCCTATGACAGCTGATTGAAACTACAAGTATAAACTACTTTGAAACCTATATTGGGTCAATGAACAACCCTTAAGTAAATGGGACATGCTATTTGACCATCTTGCAACCCTCCAAATTGTGATAATTCTGTCTTTGGCATTGTGCTTTTGTATTGGCATCCATTCTGCCAGCATGTTGGTATGATAACACCATGTGGCACAGCTTTGGCAATTCAATATAATTTGCACCATTGTTTCTCTCCCCAATGACCTCTAAACTAAATGGCAGAAAGAAATGTATCTTAGGTACTTTCTTAGAAGCAGAACCTTCATTTTGGGTCTCCTGGTCACAGCACAATAACATGCCCATCACCAAACACCTACTACCCACAGTTCCACAGTGCAGTTGGCTTGTTTTCTTTGGGAATTTGAGGCAAGTGATACAATTTCTCGCCTGGTTGCTTTCTCATCATTCATCCTCCCCAAAAATATAAATAATTCAGCCCCGTAAAAGATCATTATTATGTTTGTCTCTTTTTATAACCAAGCTCCCTACGGAAGGATTAGGGAGGGTCCAAGGACACAACCAAGAGCTCATCCCAATGACCTGAGCGCGGCAAATAATTTTTTTGCTTTCTTGTAGTTTTCAAACATAATCAAAAAAAGAAAAATAAATCAGCTCATCCCATAATGTAAGAAAAGCAAAACGTGCAAATTCTTGTATCTTTAATTACCATGGCGGATCCAAAGCATCTGCCCTAGAACAGACAAGACAGTGACAGATCGCCGGAGAGGAGGCAATAAATCACCGTTCTTCCTTCCTTGCAGAATCAAAAGCGCATTTATTCCATCCCGTTACGTTGATGCTTGACTTCCTCCGTTTTCTTTCGCCGTTGTTTTTGCAACTCTCATCAAGAGGCAGCGTCGCCTGGATTCATTTCTCTCACTATTCTACTGGTGTATTTTATGCGGAGCCTATCAGATCTTTTCCCCCTTTCCATCACCCATATTTCAGCTACGGGGCCACAGAATAAATAAGCAATGTTATCATTTCCACAAAGTCAGTCTCTAGAATAAATGGTTTGAGCGATGCACCTTAACTTGGACTATAAGGCCCAAAGTATCCAGGCAGAGCATCCAAAATGCCATGTCCTTAGATGGAACCCTCATTGCTGATACCCAAAATGAAAGCAATGTCAGTACAAGAACTATTCATAGGGAGGGTGGGGAATTTATGGATGATAAGAGGCAAACAAACCTAGCATGATCATGTGCATAGACAAGTGTTGGCTGGGATGGTTTGAAGGCACTGGAAAAAAACCATCTGGAAGGATAAATGGCTTCTCAACCTCTAGAAGTTTTATGGAAAAGTTTGGGTTGGGCAGATGCCAGGAGGACACTACATGCATAATATCAATGGTAAAGTTTGGTGGAGGAGGAATAATGGGCTTGGGCTGTTTCCATGGTTTGGGCCCTTGATTCCAGTGAAGCCCTAAGGCTAGAGGGTACAATGGCATTTCTACTTTGTGGAACAGTTTGGAGGTGGGGCCCTTTCCAGTTTCAGCACAATAATGTCCCCACACACAAAGCCAGGTCTGTATACAATAAGTTTGCTGAGATCAGAAGAACTTTACTGCACAGGGACCTCAACCCAACTGAACCCCTGTGGAATGAATTGGAAACCCAACTATGAATCTGGTCCCCAATATCAGTACCCAACCCAAGCTCTTGTGGCTGAATAAAAAGCAACTCCCAGCAACAATGTTCCAACTTCTAATGGAACCTTCCCAGAAGAGATGGGGCAATTATAGCAGCAACAGGAGGAGCAACCCAACTGAAGCCCAGTAGAATGAACTGGAACCCCAGTTGTGAGTCTGAACCCCAACATCAGTGCCCGACCTCACTAAAGTTCTTGTAGCTGAATGGAAGCAACTTACAGCAACAATGTTCCAGCATCTAGTGTGAACCTTCCCAAAAGAGTAGGGGCAGTTATAGCAGCAATGGGAGAGGCTGTCTACTTACTATGGCCATGCAGTGTGCTTATTAATCTGAAAAATGTCCATTTGTGTGATTGAAATATAAATTTGGGGCAAATCTACAGAAAAATATTGTAAAACATTATTTTACTTTGGGCCAACACAAAATAATTTTCCTGCCTTATTCCCAGTAAACAGGGATAAGAGGAGATAAGAAATATGGGACAGGTTCACATTTTCTTGTTGTTACGCAGGGGAACAATAGAAAGAAAATTATAGGTGTTAGAAACTGGAAGGCGCCAAATGCTGGTGTTTATTTTTTTTTTTTAGTAAAACTAGGAATTAATTTTTAATTTATTATTAGAATTACTATTATTATTTGGTATATGGTTGCTATGGTTATGATCTATATAGGGATAGGACATTAATAAGCTTGGATTAATTCCTCTCTGTTTACCCCCTTTGCTTTTAAATAGCACATTGCACACGGCACTGAAATGGTAATTGACCCTTGTGGGTATCCGTAGGTTCTTTGTTGGACTCAGATCCCAATTTCTTTTCCCACCTGATGCAGAAGAATTAGCAGCCGGGAGTCATGTGATTGAACCTGCACCAGATATTAAGTCTGAAGCTTTAAAGTTACTAATGTTACATCCTCCCCCCCCCCCCCCAGAGGCAAATCAGATGATCGTTCTTCTTCTGTATAATGATAAATAGCAGAAGGGACCCGCTTTGCCAGGAGCCAATGTCATGTGAAGTTAATGATCAATTGCGCCGCACACTGTCAAATTAGGAGAGAATCGCCTGGGGTGTGATTGTGCCAGAGGCAAATTTTTGGAACAAAAACCACGGTCTTCGCCACCGTGCGTCCGTATGTTTTCATTCCCTGGGCTCCGGTGTGGATAACAGGAATGGCAATGCGGATAGCACACATTATACATTGCAGCATACGGAAACATATAAAAGTCTGGTCTGCAACCGTCAGCATCTTAGGGCGTATGGAAGATCTTTTGGAACATGGTATTCACAGTGAATATGTAGATATTCCATATACCAAGAGATGTTGGCAGGTGAAAACCAGACTTCTTAGACAAGTGGATGCAAGTTGGCTGTAAGTTATGAAGCAAAATAAAGGTCAGGACAGTGTCGGACTGGCTCACAGGGATACCAGGAAAACTTTAGGGCTCAGGTGCACATGCCCAGACTTTCAGCTTGGGTGAGGTTGCAGAACCTGGACCATCTGGACATCCATAACCCACCTAGCCCTTCTCAGATAGACTATGAAACCTCAACCACTGCTTTTAGGGTTCATCAGTTGGGGATGTCACATTTAAAGTGGACCTGTCACCCAGATATAAAAATCTGTATAATAAAAGTCCTTTTCAATTTAAACATGAAATCCAAATTCTATTTTTTATTAAAGCATTCATAGTTGTTGTAAACACATTTAAAAATCTCAGCTGTCAATCAAATATTGCCTGCCCCTCCTCTATGCCTTAGGCAATTACTTTCACTTTCCATTCAGCACTTCCTACATGTCACTGCTCTCCCCACATTCCCCCGTTCTCTTCACCATTTAATTGTGTAACCAGGGCATGGGGATGGACATCAGGTCCCCCATTCTGATATGATGCAAGCCTTGCCTTAATAACAGTGCCTGCTTGTTATAATGATGAGTTCCCAGACTGAATAATATATTTAGTGTAAGCAAAGTTCATTTTGCTTGGCTAATGTCATAAAATAGTATTTTTTTGGGCGACAGGTCCCCTTTAATATTAACTAGGGATGCACCGAATCCAGGATTCGGCCATTTTCAGCAGGATTCAGATTCGGCCAAATCCTTTCACCAGGCTGAACCGAATCTGAATCCTAATTTGCATATGCATATTAAGGGCTGGGAGGGAAATCGCATGACCTTTTGTCACAAAACAAGGAAGTAAAAAATCTTTTCCCATTCCCACCCCTAATTTGCATATGCAAATTAGGAGTCGGATTTGGTATGTTATTCGGCGGAATTTTTCACATAGGATTTGGGGGTTCGGCCGAATCCAAAATAGTGACAGATTGGAACTTTATTATAGATATTTTAGGTATCATCTCTGATCCATCTATGTCACACCCATCCCTGCAGCCTAATCTCACAAGCATTTCCATATTTTCCAGAACGTTTTACTTATTTTGTGCCACTTTGAGAGGAGCGGCATGTGCCCTTCAACCCTTCAACGGGAAATGCCACCAGTTCCAGGATGGTGCTGATTACTGGGTTACAATAACTGGTACCATGTTACTGGGAAGGGAAGCCATTTTCACACAAAGACAGGAAGAAAAATGTACGGGACATTGCGTTTCCCAGCAAGCGTCGTTGAATCCATCAAACAGTTCCACCTTCAACATCTCAAGGCATTGCTCCTCAACTGAATCTCCCAACCCACAGCTTCTAATTAAAGCTTCGCTCTGTGTTCCCAACATTCCGTATGGAGCGGTTCTTAAACACAGGCCTCAAAATAAAACCTTCTTATATCCCCTGCCTCGCCCGCAGGTTGGATAAATACGGTCTGAGCACATGTCGATGGCGTGTAATATTCTCCCGTCGCTCCTATTAGCTTTAAATTGATAAACTAGTCGAACAGACAGGGCAACTATATTTTTCCCCAAAAGGTTTCCATGGAGACAGTCCTGAAAAGTGATTTTTTTACTGTTAGAATATTGTGGCCAGGCTGAACCCCCTGCCTCTGTCCAATAGACCCTTTTGCAGAACTGAATCGACTGACGAAGAGTCTGATTCATCCCCACTGAGCTTTTTTGAGAGACCCAAAGCGCCATCAGCTGTTCTAGGCGGCACCGGGACAAATACACAGCCAGGTAGTTCCTATGTAAGTGGCCGGCTGAAAGCCTGGATTTGAATATTTATGGAGCAAGTTAAACGACATCATTTGCAACTGTGAAACGCTCCAGCGGTTTTATTGCACCAAGCGTAATGCAAAAAAGCAGAATGCGAGGAAATATGTAATATCAGCACGGAAAATAACTATTTATATGTACATGAGGACATTGCTGTGGCAGGAACACAGATTAATACATTGGGGGCCTTAATAACTCTGGGAGAGCTGGTTAAGGGGCACAATGGATACAAATCAAAACAAGCACGGAGAAGGAAAGGCTTGAGATGGATAAGATGTGGGTTATTAAGCCAGCTGCATTGCGTCCCATGCTGCAAAACTACAACTCCCAGCAATTCTCAGGTGAAAAGAATGAGATTGGGACATCTGGAGGCAACTAAAGCTTAAAACACTGGGTCAGACACTTGCACAGTACAGTCCTTTTAGAGAGCAATTGTGCTCTACAAGAAAGAACCCCAAGCCAGTGTGCAACTGCCAACCATACTAGCCATTCCAGTGTGTTAATCTTTAGTTCTCCTTTAGCATCACAGTGGCAGAACTACCAGGGGAACTAGAGTTGTGACTTTACAAGGTCTGCCCTCCCATGGGCCCGTGGAGGTACCATGCAGCGCTGAGAATAGGGGGTGCAAGAGTGCACAATTGTATGTATTTGAGTGGGAATAAGTCCTGGTTTACATTTTGCTCCAAGGTTCAATGAAATTTAGGCAAGTTATTGGTCTCACACTGACTGGGAGGGTATAAAATGTCTTAATATCCGGGTTGGGCAACTCATTTATTACTTGATAACTCGGCCAATCAGTTCCTGTAGCAGAGATATGAGGACTTAATAGATGGTTGCTTCCACCCCCGCCTGGACCTGGTGATGTTTTCTGAGCTTAAGATATTGGAATTGTAGGGACAGATAGAGTCTTTGACATAGTCACTAATACAGAAGAATGTGGGGGTGCAATGGGTCATTGATGCAATTGTCATTCAGACTTTTGGGGGATCAGCCAAGATCCATATATCTCTTACGCTACAACCTCCCTCACGTGCAACCCTCATCTCTGAGACCAAGGCCCCAGGAGTGTAGAGAGTACTAGTGTGCGAAAAATCATCCTTCTCCCCTATGAAGTCCAACAACTCACTACACCCCAACCTTTAAATAACAGGTCCAATCCAGAGGAACTAAGTGTAGGTTACATGGAGGTGGATATACCTGAAGAGGTTGAGTAAAAAGCACAATGTGGCTCTTTAAGCTATAACTCCCAGAATTCCATTGATAAAAACTCTCACACCGTGCACATGGGCCGTAATATTCGGGGGGAAGGGGGTGTTTTTCTCATTCGGAAAGCTCCACCTGTGACCTCTGATAATAATAGGTTTAGTAAGAGAACTGAACAGAATCAGGATGAGAGAAACAACCTGCTGTACAGTAAGGGGAGGGGGTGAAGTAAAGACCTTTTTGCCTCTCTGAGAACCCGCTGTCTTCAGTCTTCAGGTCCAACTGGCTCATTCCATATTTAGGACAACCTTGTAGAACCTCCAGCAGTGCCCTTAATCTCCTTTCTTTCATTTAAATCTGGAGGCCAGTGGGAGTCCTGCCTGCTGCGCTGACTTTAGGAAAAGTCAAACCTGTCTTCGTATAAAACGCTCCTCAAACATTGGCTGGAGTCCCCTGGCCAAGGGCATCTTAAAGGGGAAGTATATATATTTATGCTTGTATGGCTAAATCTCTAAATGGTTATAGAGGGAACTATCTGGGATATTACTCTGGCATAATTTCAGAACCTCAGAGCACAATGTAAAATATGTTTAAAAAAATCAAAGCTCTCATAACAGGTTGAAGAATATATAATTCTGTTGTATTCAATCAAATGTCACTTGTGTTCAGTGAAAAGGTCACTGTGTTCAGCCACTGTGTTTGCAAATTTCTTCACTTTATTGATCCTTCAGGCTCCCATTCCCCAGTTACCAGCTGCCAATTAAACTCAAAGCAACAATATGCATTTTGGAGCACCTGGAACCTGAAAAGCCACACTGTCCCCAATGGATCCTTGTTCTTGAGAAGATCCAGCCAATGATGCTTCTTGTTAACTCTGGAGGTCTTGATCATATCATGGCCAACTTTTCTAGTAATGTATCTGCTACAGATGTCACTGTGTGGCACAGTTGCAGAACTACTTAGAAGTATTTAAATGTTATTGTGACCCTTTACCGAAATCACCCTACACCATCCAGGTCACATCAGACCATAACTTCATAGAGCCTATCTATATATGTCTTTATCTTGAACTACTGTCACCACCTTCTCCTACTGTAACATTGTTGTTCTACTCTCCATATTGTCCTGTTGTCTCCATATTGTCTGAAAGTTGCCACATTTCCCTACTATCCCCATATTGTCCTACTGTCTCCATCTTGGCCTTCTGTTACAATCTTCCCCTACTGTTTCAATGTTGTCCTACTCTCTCCATACTGTCCTACTATTGCCATCTTCTTCTACTATTGCCCCCATATTGTCCAACTGTTGCCATCATATTATACTCTTGCCATTGTGCCTTACTGTCTCCATCTTGCCCTACAGTCTCAATGTTGTCCTACTGTCTCAGTCTTACCCTACTATAGACATCTTGCTCTGCAGTTACCATCCTATCTACTAAATTATTTATACACCCTTCCTTCATATGGTTGCTCTCTTTTGAGGCCAAACATTGTGCATGGCCACAGACCCTATAGGCTATACCCAGATGACAGCTCAGCCTCTTCTTATGCCCCTAAACAAAGTGATAGGTCCAACTCCACATCGGAAGGACCTTCCCTAAAAGTAAAAAGAATCAGCACAATTGCTTGTTTAAGTTCCTTTGGAAATAATTACACACTGAGCCACTTAGCAGCGTTTAGACCCTGAGGCCTAAGATTCTACGCCTGGGGGATAAAGTAAATCTATCACAGCTTTATTGTTCCAGCTAGTTCAAATCCCATTAGCTCAGCACAAGAGAACTTTCTAAGGAATTAATTACGAACTTGTTAATAACAAATTTGTTTTCTGTAGGTTTAACATACGAGTTAATACTGTGTAGTCATCCATAACAGCATTAAAATTAGCCTTGTAATTCTAATTTCACTAACTCCCTGTACTTTTCTAAATCAGCAATTTTTTTTCAAAGTGATATCCTAGCATTAACTATTCTGAGCCCAGTTCCTCTGATCCTTCAGTACCTACCTGGCCAAAAATCTATGGGACCTCTGAGGAGCAGAGACAAAGGGAAAGTGTTGGAAGGGTTACTGTCTGCTCTCTCTCTCATTTCCCTACAGAAATAGGGATTGGTAACACTAGATAGGTACCTAATATATAGAGACAAGAGGAAAGTGTTGGAAGGGTTACTGTCTGCTCTCTCTCTCATTTCCCTACAGAAATAGGGATTGGTAACACTAGATAGGTACCTAATATATAGAGACAAGAGGAAAGTGTTGGAAGGGTTACTGTCTGCTCTCTCTCATTTCCCTACAGAAATAGGGATTGGTAACACTAGATAGGTACCTAATATATAGAGACAAGAGGAAAGTGTTGGAAGGGTTACTGTCTGCTCTCTCTCATTTCCCTACAGAAATAGGGATTGGTAACACTAGATAGGTACCTAATATATAGAGACAAGAGGAAAGTGTTGGAAGGGTTACTGTCTGCTCTCTCTAATTTCCCTACAGAAATAGGGACTGGTAACACTAGATAGGTACCTAATATATAGAGACAAGAGGAAAGTGTTGGAAGGGTTACTGACTGCTCTCTCTCATTTCCCTACAGAAATAGGGATTGGTAGCACTAGATAGGTACCTAATATATAGAGACAAGAGGAAAGTGTTGGAAGGGTTACTGTCTGCTCTCTCTCATTTCCCTACAGAAATAGGGATTGGTAACACTAGATAGGTACCTAATATATAGAGACAAGAGGAAAGTGTTGGAAGGGTTACTGTCTGCTCTCTCTCATTTCCCTACAGAAATAGGGATTGGTAACACTAGATAGGTACCTAATATATAGAGACAAGAGGAAAGTGTTGGAAGGGTTACTGTCTGCTCTCTCTCATTTCCCTACAGAAATAGGGATTGGTAACACTAGATAGGTACCTAATATATAGAGACAAGAGGAAAGTGTTGGAAGGGTTACTGTCTGCTCTCTCTCATTTCCCTACAGAAATAGGGATTGGTAACACTAGATAGGTACCTAATATATAGAGACAAGAGGAAAGTGTTGGAAGGGTTACTGTCTGCTCTCTCTCATTTCCCTACAGAAATAGGGATTGGTAACACTAGATAGGTACCTAATATATAGAGACAAGAGGAAAGTGTTGGAAGGGTTACTGTCTGCTCTCTCTCATTTCCCTATAGAAATAGGGATTGGTAGCACTAGATAGGTACCTAATATATAGAGACAAGAGGAAAGTGTTGGAAGGGTTACTGTCTGCTCTCTCTCATTTCCCTACAGAAATAGGGATTGGTAACACTAGATAGGTACCTAATATATAGAGACAAGAGGAAAGTGTTGGAAGGGTTACTGTCTGCTCTCTCTCATTTCCCTACAGAAATAGGGATTGGTAACACTAGATAGGTACCTAATATATAGAGACAAGAGGAAAGTGTTGGAAGGGTTACTGTCTGCTCTCTCTCATTTCCCTATAGAAATAGGGATTGGTAGCACTAGATAGGTACCTAATATATAGAGACAAGAGGAAAGTGTTGGAAGGGTTACTGTCTGCTCTCTCTCATTTCCCTACAGAAATAGGGATTGGTAACACTAGATAGGTACCTAATATATAGAGACAAGAGGAAAGTGTTGGAAGGGTTACTGTCTGCTCTCTCTCATTTCCCTACAGAAATAGGGATTGGTAGCACTAGACAGGTACCTAATATATAATATGGTGGAACCTCAATTTTACATCCCCTGATTTAAAGTGTTCCCTCATTTTACATTATTGTTTTGTGGTCCCACTTATATATTATGCATAATAAATTTGCCTGATTTTAAATTTTCCTGATCTTCCATTTCCCTGATTTTACATTGTACACCATTTTTTTCTGGTCCCCTGAAAAACCTAAAATGGGAGTTAGGGAAAGGCCTAACGTTGGGCTATCCTTGTATTCTAAATGTAAAACAAAACAGCTCGGGCCCTAACACTGTGTGGCTTATTCCTTATAATCTTGATAATCCAGTGCGTGTCCTTTTATAAACACCGAGACGAGATGAATCATTTGCGTTCTCTCGGGTGAATCCAGATGTAAAGAGTCATATTTAATTACATCCAGGTTTGTCCGTAGACGCGTCTCGCCTTTTATCGTAGCTCTACCTGCTCCCTCCCCAGACAGATGGTTAAAGACAGGGACGAGGCACGTGGGTGAGGTGAGTATGGAAACTCCGCTCACATCAAATGCCCAGAGATAAAGAGAGAAATAAGAAATGCAAAGAGGGAGGTTGTGAGGAGCAGCAGAGAGACTGACACACAGACACGACAAAGGCGACTTCAATGGTCTCCTGCCTGACGCTACAAACGCACAAGATCAGTGGCACCGGGAGACGTGAGCCGATTGCCGGGAAAACATTTAAAAGAAGAAAAAGATCACAGCGTGGAGCGGAGACGTGGCCCCCATACTGTTTATTCAAGTCACACAGAGCTCGGATCAGAGCAGAAATAAAGGTTCCGTCCCCGTAGGAAACGCATGAAAACGGTCCCCCCCTAAAATCCCGCTCATTACTTCCCTTTCATTTCCTCTCTTACCCTTTAATTTATAACAAATCTAGTGAAATAAATATATATATATATACTGTGCCTCCGGCGCCGGGCGCATTAAACTTTAACCAATTTGAGAAGATTTAGAAACGAGATTATTAAGCAGGACTCTCTGCGCAGACAATAAATACACACGAGATGGAAATAAACATTCTAATTAGATAAAGGGGGCAATTAAAATGAAAAGTGGCCCTTAATAAAACCTCATCATGTCAC
Source organism: Xenopus petersii (assembly GCA_038501925.1). Taxonomy (NCBI): domain Eukaryota; kingdom Metazoa; phylum Chordata; class Amphibia; order Anura; family Pipidae; genus Xenopus; species Xenopus petersii. The sequence continues at coordinate 193,424,931 of CM076674.1, read as the reverse complement.
TTATTGATTGGGAGGGGGGGGGCTGCGTCTGAAAAGAGTTTCCTGAGCCGGATTTTGGCTTCAGACGCACGGCGGCAAATTACTTCCAATCACGTCAAGAGGAGACAGAAGCGGAGAGTTTATTAAAGGAACATTCACGTTCAATTAATGATAGCTACAGAGCAATTAGAGGATGTTTTAATTGCTTTTGCTGACTGATAGATTATTTGCCTAACACACTCCATATAGATCATTCTCAGTTTACTTTTCTGTAAATACATGGGAAAATATGAGGATATTGCTTATTCTCTACATTTAGAAATAATACTGCTTATTCTCTCTCTCTCTCTCTATATATATGAAAGGAGGTGCCATATTGATTCCCTTAGACAGTACAGTAAGAGGGTATAGCTTATTGTGTGCCCAGAACATTCCTTCTCTGTATATTTGTATTTATACATATGGGAGGAGGAAGTGCCATATTGATTCCCTTAGACAGTACAGTATGAGGGTATAGCTTATTGTGTGCCCAGAACATTCCTTCTCTGTATATTTGTATTTATACATATGGGAGGAGGAGGTGCCATATTGATTCCCTTAGACAGTACAGTATGAGGGTATAGCTTATTCTGTGCCCAGAACATTCCTTCTCTGTATATTTGTATTTATACATATGGGAGGAGGAGGTGCCATATTGATTCCCTTAGACAGTACAGTATGAGAGTATAGCTTATTGTGTGCCCAGAACATTCCTTCTCTGTATATTTGTATTTATACATATGGGAGGAGGGAGGTGCCATATTGATTCCCTTAGACAGTACAGTATGAGGGTATAGCTTATTGTGTGCCCAGAACATTCCTTCTCTGTATATTTGTATTTATACATATGGGAGGAGGTGCCATATTGATTCCCTTAGACAGTACAGTATGAGGGTACAGCTTATTGTGTGCCCAGAACATTCCTTCTCTGTATATTTGTATTTATACATATGGGAGGAGGAGGTGCCATATTGATTCCCTTAGACAGTACAGTATGAGGGTATAGCTTATTGTGTGCCCAGAACATTCCTTCTCTGTATATTTGTATTTATACATATGGGAGGAGGAGGTGCCATATTGATTCCCTTAGACAGTACAGTATGAGGGTATAGCTTATTGTGTGCCCAGAACATTCCTTCTCTGTATATTTGTATTTATACATATGGGAGGAGGAGGTGCCATATTGATTCCCTTAGACAGTACAGTATGAGGGTATAGCTTATTGTGTGCCCAGAACATTCCTTCTCTGTGTTTTTTTCTTTTAGAAAACTGGCAAAGAGTTAATCCTAGTTGTAACGAAGCACAAGCAGCTGCTAATCTCCCGGGGTGATACATTTAATACCCTGCAAGAGATTCAATCACATTGTGCCCCTTGTGCCCTTTCATAAATAAACTAAAGAATAAAACATAACAATCCGATAGAAAAAGGGAAAGTATAATTGGCAGGTGCAGAACAGAATGACAGTTTTGCTACATTCGCATTACATTGCTGGAGGGGGGGGGGACTGATTTATTAAAGGTAATGTCGGTGTTGGGCGTTTTCTTGTAAACTGCAGAAATCTTTTCTCAGCAGGTGGACAGGTCCCTGCAGTTGCCTTTTATATTCCTGTCTCTGCTGAAGGGCTGGAAATTCTGACACAAGTCACCAAAAAGCCAAATGTATTGTCAGGACAATCAGCTTTAATGTTTTTATTTTGTTTTTACTTGTTGCTCAGAAACACTTCTACTTCTGCATCTACAAGTCCCTTCTGCTGGGGGTGCCGGGAGGCTCATTGTTCATGGGTCTATTTACTATACCTCTTACTATACCTTTTTTTGGCCACACCCCCTATTTACCATGTTGATTTTACAAAATTTGGCACATTTAAATGCATTTATGTGTTATTCTAGTTTTGCTAATGAAGGTGAGTTGCCCTTTAAGCTGCAAGTCACAGTTTCCCCAAGAGACCTGCTTATCTTAAATTATTACAATTGTTTCTTTGCTTTTCTTAAATTGTTACAATTGTTTCTTTGCTTATCTTAAATTGTTACAATTGTTTCTTTGCTTTTCTTAAATTGTTACAATTGTATCTAAGTGGAACTGCCACTATTCTGGTCTGGTATATTTGTCTGGCTGTTCAGTGTAGGAGATCAAAGAGACATTTCAGTAACAATTCGGGACTGCGGGTTGATCTAGTAAAATCGGGACTTTCCAGTGAAAAACAGTACAGTTGGGAGGTATGATTTATTATGATTAAACATAAAATAAGGAGCACTAAAGCATCAGTTGTAGTTAAAAAAAACTTACTAAGGTAATAAAGTGGCCCAGGTATTCCCAGGGTTGGACTGGGCTGATGGGACACCAGGGAAAAACCCAGTGGGCTCAGCCTTCATGCCGACCCAGCACCGCTCCCCTACCGGAACCCCAAGTTTAGTCCCCCACTCTGACCCTGCTCTCTTGCCCAGACGTCAGATGTACCGACAGGTAGGTGCTGGGGGTGGAGGGGGGCTGCAACACCAGGTGGACCTCATGGCTGAGGTAGGGGGGCCAGAGGGTGTGTGTGAGGGGTCCCTAAAGCAGCAGCCCTGGTGGGCCCCAGCTGCCCCAGTCTGACACTGGGTGTTACAGGATAAAGCACAGTAGTAATTAAAATAAATATTGGGCACTCTGGAAATCACAAATAGGCCATTGAAGAGGTAGTAAAAAATATAAAAAAAAACAAAAAACATTTATTTAAACCATAATTTCAATAGCCTTACACATTTTGTGCCCACATCAAGTCACTCAAAATTGACTTTGTCATCTGAATGGTAATTTTGGTGCTTTGTTGACCCAGGGGAGCACAATTTCCCCTAAGTGACAAAAGTCCCATATGCCCTTACCCCATATATCCAAAGACACCTAAATGTTAGTAGTGGTTCTTGGGGGGCATCCTACATTCAACTGAGCTTTAAAATAATGGTATTTATCAAAGTAACAAACCTCAATGTGATCCCATATTTGATGAATATCTAACTCCCAAGCTGTCAGCTGCCAAGGTCAGACAAGAGGTGCCCAACGCATTTGTTGGTTCATTGCTGGGTCTGTTTTACCCAACAGCAATGCGGTTTTACATGGACAGTTCTATTAAGCTGCGTGAAGCCAAGTGATCCTTCCATGCCATACACCCATGAACACATATCTCACATGCTCTCTGACTTTCATTCATTTTACACTTTACTGATTCTGTAGAACAAACACCCATCCCACTAGGTCACCCTGGAAGCTCCTCCCCCCCCCAGCGCTGGTGTTTCCACGATTAACTTGTTAGATCAGTTTGATAGTCAGTGCCGGGTCCTTTAGAAATTGAAAAGATGAGGATGAGAGGAACAAAGTAACAGGCGAGACAGAATCAAGAACATGACAAAGGAAGAGAGACCACGACAAAAAAGGATTTGCCACACTTCATTAGACATTCATATAATTTGGCACAGCCTGTGCCGGGAGAGGAGAATGGAGTTGGGTGGGATGGGGGGGGGAGAAATGTGACAGCTGCTTTTAAAAATAAAGATTGCACATTAGCGGAGATTTACAGTCTCCGGCTCCCATTAATAACCAGAGCTGTCGGTGGGAATCCTTCTGGAAACTGGCCACTGGAGAGCCATAGCTCAAAGCCCATTATCCTTCCCTTTTAGATGGTTCCAAGTCCTACACCACAAGGTTTTCCATTAACAGAGAGAGAGAGAGAGAGATTTTTCTCAGATGTTGGATATTCATTAGGTGGTGGATTCGTGATTTTGACAGTAGTAGATTTAAAGGCGCAGTTTAAGGAGCCCTACAACTAAAACTGTGTTGTATATAATAAAAAATAATGTAAATCTGAGCAGCTCCCCAATCAATATTCATTACCTCTGGTCTTAAATTTATGCTACATGTAATTGCTATTGAAAGCAGCCATTGCCTTTACTTCTGCCTCTACTTCCTGAAACAATGTAACAGAGGTCAGCTGATCAGCAGAGCCGATACATTGTATCAAGTGACCAGAAGCAGATGAACAGAAATGGATGAACAGACACTGATTTCAATAGCACTTACATTTACACCTAACTTGATAACCAATAGACATTTTTAATAAATATATATTGGGAAGTTGTTTGGAATTATATTTTCTTTCCTTGTGCAAAAACTATTTTTGGGGGTGCAGTATGCCTTTAACTTGGAAACAGATTTCCTTGCCTTTAAATCACACAGTTCAATGGATTTTTATTATAAAAAGCCACACACAGAGATTCTCTTTACCCAATCCATTAAATATCGTGCCTCCGGCTAAACAGGATTGCGCCTCAGTCCTACATTAGTACATTGGCTCTGACTCCATGGAAGCGCTTAGTTGGAAGAACCTGATATCTTGTGCTTTAAGCCTTTCCCATTGTTGCTCATTATTCTCTGTGTATCCTTCCCTTTTTCTCTGGCACGTATACACAAATAAACTTTGAGAAACAAGGACAAGCCTAATAGTCAATTATTTTTCCAGTAAATAGGAGTGGGGGAGGGATCAGCAGGGGGTCGTATCTGAGCGCAAACTGACGGCGTATCAGTCAAACAGGAATGATAGGGAATGAAGCTCAGTAATAGGATACAGGCAATTTAATTGATGCTTTTTTCCCCGCACGCTATATAGCAGCAGTGGGCAAATTAATGAGAAACATGAAACAATTGAGTGTTTTACCGCTTGAGAGAGACACACACAACCCTCAATGCTGGAATTTATTGGGGGGAAGGTATATTTGAGGCACGGAGCTGATAAATTAAGTTTATATAGTAGAGGAATGGTTATCACTTTAAAGGGAAAATAAAGTCGTAGTATGTACTTTATAACGCTCCCTGAGCTCTTCCCAAAGGCTAAATTATTATCTGAGGGCCCCTTCAATGTCAACATCAGAAATGGATAACAGGAATCACAGTTGCAATATGGATGGGCAATGCCCCCTGCTATCTATTGACACAAATCAAACCTTTAGCTTTATCTAGTGCTGATTCCATAGAAGGATTAATCCAAGTAATTTAGTTATAATTAACCAATTAAAGGAACGTTGACACATGCCTCTCTGTTGTTAATTCATCTGTGAGATCATTACACTCTCGAGATACTGCTCTGCTTGTGAGCATTTGGGGGTCGCACAATTTAAACACCAAATAATCAGTGTTTATTGGATATTAGTGTAATTACTGCACAGAGTGAGCTCAGCTTCCACCCAGTGCAAAGAGAAGTCTGGTGGATAAATTCAATTTAGCAGCTATTTTATCTTATTGTCACATCCCATTTACCACACAGGCTTCAAATATTTCTGGGGAAGGGATTTGGGGCGGACTGTACAGGCATTGGGGTACAGCTGATAGAGGCCTTGCAGAGCAGCAGTTGTAGACAGAAAGATGCAAGATGGCGAAGGTATGGCAAGACAGACACACTAGGACAAAGATGGCAAGATGGCAGCAGCAGTAGGGGAGGTGAATACAGTAGGGCTAGATAGGGAGAGTAGAACAATATAAAAACAATAGGGCAAGATGAAGACAATGGGACAAGATGGAGACAGTATGGCAAGATGGAAACAGTAGGATAATATGGAATCAGTAGGACGATATGAAGACAATAGGACAAGATGGAGACAGTAGAGCAATTTGATGACAACAGGACAAGATGCAAATAGTAGGGCAAGATGGAGACAGCAGGACAAGATGGAAACAGTAGGATAAGATGGAAATAGTATAACAAGATGGAGATGGTATGACAAGACAAAGACAACAGGGTAAGATGGAAACAGTAGGACAAGATGGAGACAGTAGGACAAGATGGAGACAGTAGGACAAGATGGAGACAGTTGGACAAGATGCAAATAGTAGGGCAAATTGGAGACAGCAGGACATGATGGAAACAGTAGGATAAGATGGAAATAGTATAACAAGATGGAGATGGTATGACAAAACAAAGACAACAGGGTAAGATGGAGACAGTAGGGCAAGATGGAGACAGTAGGACAAGTTGGAGACCGTAGGACAAGATGGAGAAAGTATGACAAGATGGAGACAGTAGGACAAGATGGAAACAGTAGGACAAGTTGGAGAAAGTAGGACAAGAGGGAGACAGAAGGGCAAGATGGAGACAGTAGGACAAGATGGAGACAGTAGGACAAGATTAAGACAGTAGGACAAGATGTAGACAGTGGGACAAGATGGAGACTAGGACAAGATGGAGAAAGTAGGAGAAGATGGAAACAGTAGGACAAGATGGACACAGTAGGGGAGAGAGTAGTAGTAGTAGGGGAGGTAGTAGGGCAAGATTGAGACAGTAGTGCAAGATGGAAACAGTAGGATACAATGGAAACAGTAGGATAAGATGGAAATAGTATGACAAAATGGAGACAGTAAGAAAAGATGGAGACAGTAGGGTAAGATAGAAATAGTAGGACAAGATGGAGAAACTTTCTGATATTTGTTATGACAAGCTAATAATTATATTTAAAAAAAAAACAGTTTAATTGATATCACAATCAGATAATACACTGCTGGTACAATTGTCCCACTGAAAGTTATTTTGTTACAAGGTGACAAATCCTATGACCTTGTTCCTTTTAATACTGAATCTTCTGTGTGTTTAATTCCTCTGCTCCTAATGTACCAACGAGCCATTGGTCAAAAAACATCTGAAACAGAAAGAATGAAACTCCACAATTTGATGGCGTTACTTGGCAACGCAAAGTCCATCGGAAACCTCTTCAGAATTACCCCGTGAGGGATAGAGGAATGTTCTATTATAACTGTAATCACAGGTATAATTAGCGGTTATTATCACACTCTCAGGAGTTTTTTTTTGTTTTGTTTGGTGGCTCCTGCATGACAATTGGCTCCTGACGTCAGGCTCTGAATTTCATATAAGCAGGCTCCTATCTTTTCATTCAAATTCTAAAGTTCCTGAATGGGCTCTAATAAATAGAGTTGTGGCAACGATCCCTCGCTGCCCCGGCACAATGGCATCTAATCACCACACAGTGGAGGCCTCCTCTTTTTTTGTCTGGGGAGAGACTGTGCAGTGTATATTATACAGAACATAGCGGCAATCAGATTATTCCTTCTGGGCTTGGATATGGAACCTTGTGTAGAAGCAGATCTGCCCCTGCATGAACACATATCTGGAAATGTAATATTAGTTGCAAAGTTTGGGTCTAGTAACCCGCCGCAACCAAATGAACCAATCAGGTATTTTTTTTGATTGGTTGCTAAGTTCAAAAAAATTAATCGGGCCTGGCCTTCATGTCCCCTGTCCAGACCCCAAGAATGCTCTTCTGTCTGGGCACTAAGTATGCACTCCTGCCTGGACCCCAAGAACGCTCAACTGCCCAGACCCCAAGCACACTCCCCTGCCCAAACCCCAAGAACTCTCCCCTGCCCAGACCCCAAGAACTCTCCCCTGCCCAGACCCCAAGAACTCTCCCCTGCCCAGACCCCAAGCACTCTCCCCTGCCCAGACCCCCAGCATGCTCTCCTGCCCAGACCCCAAGCACACTCCCATGCCAAGACTCCAAGCACTCTCCCCTGCCCAAACCCCAAGAACTCTCCCCTGCCCAGACTCCAAGCATGCTCCCCTGCCCAAACCCCAAGAACTCTCCCCTGCCCAAACCCCAAGAACTCTCCCCTGCCCAGACTCCAAGCACACTCCCCTGCCAGACCCCAAGAACTCTCCCCTGCCCAGACCCCAAGAACTCTTCCCTGCCCAGACCCCATGAATGCTCTCCTGCCCAGACCTAAAGATTGGTCCCCTACTCTGACCCTGCTCTCTTGCCTGGACATCAGATGTAAAGTTAAAAGAGAGGGAGGCAAAAGGCATGGATGGGGGGACATGCAAGGGGGGGGTGCAGGAGGTGGGTCCTTGAGTTCTGCTGTAGTCAGATTCTGGGTATGTTCACCCATTTGAGGTCATCAGAGGTCATGTCAGGTGCATCAGAGTTGAATTTAAGTTTGTTGAGACTGTTGGTAGGCCAATGCATTGGAGTCAACCAGAAAAAGGGTGGTTTTGATACTCTAAAATAAGAGGCTCCCAAAACACTCAACAAACTGGATATTTCAGCAGTTTGCCCTTGAGCTGAGAATTGTTCTTGTGTGTGTATAAGCCTCAGTAGACTGGTTATCCTGATATAATTCATCCCACAGAAAAGACTTCTCGCTTCTCGAACAGCAGAACATACATCAGCGCTGCCTCCGGACTCTCTCATGGAGTATAATCAGATTTTCCAGCATGGAGGACATTATACTAATTTTTATTCTTTCCTAAGGAATATTCCACGTTTCCTCCTAATAATTGTACTTGTTGCTTCCAGTTCCCCCTCCCCCTCCCCAATATGTGGCAAATCCAATAAAGATGAATTGTTTGTTAAATATGCACATTGCCATGAATGTGTCAACTTCCCCTGAAATTACAAAGTGTCCATCAAACTTATGTCCCAATTCTCATTTTACCTAAATTCATGCACAATAATGAACACCCCGCTGTGAGCTCAACACGGTGAAGTCGCCCAGCGATTAGCCTTGTGTATAGTCACAGGCAATTTATTAGACATGCAAGTGTTGCCGGCTGGCTGAGGAGCTCCACAATAGATTTTGGTGGCACGTTCACCTGGGGCGCGCGGCATCTTCAAAAGATTTCCTTTATTGGATTCTTCCACTGAATTATTCAGCCTTAATGTATTCTAATGGCTGAACCCCCGGGGACACGGTATGTGCAAGTCGTGCGGATGATATGTTAATAACACATTGGGTTATATTGAGTGTCACGGTATGAAGAGCAGGATCTATACGCACCATATCAGCCAGGCAGGGGGTCACTCATTCGCAATTCATCAGCCCCCTCCATGTTTTCTTGTTTGTTTATAGGATTCACATAAACAGCTGCAGGGAGCATGACAAGCATAATACATGTTACACCAAAGGGAATATCTCCGGCTTTATCAGATACGGATTTCTACAGCCCTTTACACATGTAGCCAATGTTACCCAAAAGACATTTATTAGTATAAAGCAGGCAATATCTTGCAGTTGGTCTTTTATACGTGCTTAGGTGTTTTTTGCATCCATTATCTTTTTGTTCTATAGCTTTCCACTGTAGCTACCAGGGTTATATTATGATTAGCGATGGGCGAATAAATTCGCCTTCCACATTTCGCCGCCGGCAAATAAATTCACGAATTTCCGATTTTCACAAATTTTTCTGTGAAAGCATAAGAGTTGCTCAATTTTTTAGTGAAAACTCTTGAATTGCTAGATTTTTTAGTGAAAACGTTGAAATTGCTAGATTTGTTTGTGAAAACATTTGAATCGCTTGATTTTAGTTAAAACGTTTGAATTGCTCGATTTTTTTGTGAAACGTTACAATTGCTCCAATTTTTTAGTGGAAACGTTCAAATTGCTTGATTTTAGTGAAAACATTCAAATTGCTAGTTTTTTTGGCGAAAACGTTCGAATTGCTAGATTTTTAAGTGAAAATGTTCGAATTTCTCTTTTTCTTTTTCTTTTTTTGTCGTTTTGCAAATTTTGCAGGAAATGGGAGAAATTCACCCATCATAGATTATGATAGCTCTAGAGCATATGTAAGGGATTTCTAAGGATATTATGGAGAGCAAGGAGTGTGTCATTTAGACAAGGAACTGCTACTATATAAACAGACAAGTAGGTCTGATGCAGGAGCAGGATCAAGAACGGGGTGATGTTGGTGAAGAATCCAGATCAGGCAGGACAGGGACAGAGCAGGCGATGAACAAGAGTAGAAGAGAGAGGAGCAAGATGGAGTGGACAAAGTGTTGAATCTGGAAAAAAATGGAGAGGGAGTAGAGGCAGAGGAGAAATAAAGCCTACCTAAAGAAGTAGGTAGAAATGTTGTACATGATGTTTTGTGCTTCTGTACCAGCCCAAGGCAACCACAGCCCTTTAGCAGTAAAGATCTGTGTCTCCAAAGATGCCCCAGTAGCTCCCCATCTTCTTTTCTGCTGTTTCACTGCACATGCTCTGTGCTGCTGTCACTTACTGAGCTTAGGGAGCCACTCACAATATACAGTACACATAGAATAGAAATGTCACAATATAAGGCTGATTAGTAATTAATACACATAATTACTACATGGCAGCACAGAAACCAGTGCAATTAGCATCAGAATTGAATAATCAGCAAACCTGTAGCATCAGCTTATATTACAGCCAGGGAAGCTCATTTTCTGCTGGATAATTAGTGACGAGCCCTAAGCTTAGCTTCTCAACAGCCAATCAGAGCCCACTGAGCATGTGAGTGTCACAGACACTTTCCAAGATGGTGACCCCCTGTGACAAGTTTGAAGTCCTGGATCATTGCTGCTATTGACAAGCTCAAACTTTAGCCTCGGGCAATAAGTACAGTATAGAAACAATGGCATTAGCCACATACATTTTTAGGGTTTAGTTCTGCTTTAAGGGATGGCATGCTGCCCAGCTGAATGAGTAATTTCCTTGATTCTGGAGCCAATAAAGGATTCACATATGTGCGAACCTGCAGGCGGACAGGTGGGAGATGACAATGGAGGACGCCAGCCTGTGGGTGCCCTCAGATTAAATCTGGCCCTGGTGGGTGAAGCGGATAGGACTGAATCAGAACTGGATCATGACAAAGAACAGGACTGGGTCAGGAGTGAAAAAGGACAGGACTAGGAACAGAACAATAACAAGACAAGAGCAGATGAGAGGATCCAGGAACAGAAGAGCTAGGGACACGTCTTGGTGCTCATGAAACAAGGCCATTGCTCAGGCACCAGCTGTGAGAAGGGCTGGGCTTTTGTAGGGCAGAGTCAACCCTGATTGGCTGACCCCATCCAACCAATAAGGTTGCTGAGGTGATGCACGGACCCAGGGCAACAGGTGTAAAGGAAATGAGCATATGCTGGTGGTTAAGCCATACAGCCAATAACCAGAAGGTTCTGGGTTCAAGCCCCAGCAGAGCCTTATAGCACAGCTCAAACTGAAACATAAAGCCTCACTTATAGCCCCTTCCTCTGATACTATAATATCTCACTATACACACTAATACACATACTGGAGGTCCATGCCTGCCCCCCTCTTTCCCTGGCAGCATTTGGAACACGCCGTGAGCTCTGTAATTTGACAGATACCATATGAAGTAAAGCCCACTAACCATATGCTGCAGTCATTTCCGTGATGTTCCGTTCTCTCCAAAACCAATAACTGTGATTGAAAGCTTTCCTGACTCTTTGTCCTTTGAGGAGAGCATTAAATCCAAGGGACACAAGGGAGCGGACGGCATAGGAATGGGCACATTTTGATATCAGGGCAGGTGCAAAGTTCACACGGATTCACCAGTCATTTATTAGAGAGTCAGTTGAGTCTATTGTAATTTATGTATCAATATGATAGGAGAGGCTACTCTAACTCTTAGCATCCTCATGTTGTTTGATCTGCAAGACAATTTATATATATATATATATATATATATATATATATATATATATATATATATATATCTAGGCAAAAGATGAGCACTCATTGGACTTTGCAAAAACAAAAGAGTGTCACTCTTTTGTTTTTGCAAAGTCCAATGAGTGCTCATCTTTTGCCTAGATATTACATTTGAATTTGATTAGTAGCACCTTGGCATATTCCTTTTTCTGTTTTCTGCGTGCACATACTTAAGGACTAGTATATATATATATATATATATATATATATATATATATATATCCAGCTTTAGTTTCAGATCCATTTTATTGAGTTCAGGCCACAAGTATTCAATTAGTTCCAGGTCAGGAGATCGTGATGGCTTGCCCATTTCTCTTACAAGGTGCTCACTCAGCCATCCCCTTGTATATATATTGCTTGGAGCCTAGTCATCAGCTTGGAATATCCGTAATAAATCCAGCATGAGCCCTCTTGTAAACACTTCCAGACTGAATCCTGAACTTGGTGCAACATTGTATCATTTATTCACTCATCATAGGGATACAAAAAGGGGAAAGTGTTGGCCTATTTTAAAATATAGGTGGGATGTCTAAATAGAAGAGGTGCAGGGAACCACCTATTTCCCACCTACTCATACAACCAGAAGACCTCATAGAGCATTGAATACTCTGAATATGTACAAAAAGTCAACGAGGAAACCCCAGATAGGGTACGGGGTACAGATCCCCCCACTACAGCCCTGGGGATATTTAGCAGCAGGTAGATATATTCCGTAATATATTTTGGCAACAGTTGTCCATCCTGATATAGACCCCTTTAAATGCAAGTCTAAGGGCAGTTAGCATAGATATATAACTTATATATTCTCAGATATTCCATCAGCGTTGAGTTTAGTACAGAAGAATAACCAATGTTAGCTGAAGGAAACCACTTACAGAGTTACACCAAACTAGTAGGCCCGATAGTTGTCTCAGCAACAATAAAATGGAAGTATCTCAAAGTAACCTGAATTTAGTTTGGAATAATGATGGCTGCTGCCATATGTCTGAACAACGCTCTTCTCAAAGGGCCATATTGAGCTGCCCCCCCCCCAAAACAATCGGTATTTGTTATCCTACTACACAACTTGCGTGTTCCTCTTGGATAAACATATTAGTTACACTATGCTCTTTATCTGCCTCCGCCGCAGCCAATCATTTCACTGTTCTGCCCATTTCCCCTTGGCTAATATCAAATATATTCAAGGTGCTTTGTGAAGTGCTGGCGCTAATGCTAATTTCTGCTCCCAATTAAAATTCCAACTGCTAACGAGAATTAATCAATACTTCTGCAGATTTCTTCTTAATAGCAGCCGAGTGACAGGAACAGTTGAACTTGATGGATTTCTGTCTTTCTTTCAATCTCATCTGCTAAGTTAAATATTGTCTTAGCACTCTCCATTTGTTTTCTCTTCCTGGAGCCTCTCCTATTATGGGATAGAAACTCTTCCAGTGGTTGAACCTGTTCAGGAGTATTTGCTTATTGGGATTAAATAGAAATCTTATCCAGGAGCTGAACCCAAGTGGATCTCCATATTGTAACAGTTCAGACATAAATTCAGCACCACGGATAGCACCAAACACCAGCAATAGGAGCTCCTATGATAAATCCCAAATAAAATGCAGGGTTCCCTTTTAAACACTAAGCATGGCACCTCTTGTACCAAAGTAGGCACAACTGGCAGATTGGTGCAAACCACTAGTATGAAATCTCAGCCATAAAGCAGGGCAGAACTGCTGCTTACAATGGGGATCAGATAGGATCTGTGCAGCCACTGGGGCAGAATGTTCTGTTATACAGATAGCTAGAATCTCAGCTGCCATAAAGCAGGACAGGACTGCTGCTTACAATGGGGATCAGATAGGATCTGTGCAGCCACTGGGACAGAATGTTCTGTTATACAGATAGCTAGAATCTCAGCTGCCATAAAGCAGGACAGGACTGATGCTTACAATGGGGATCAGATAGGATCTGTGCAGCCACTGGGACAGAATGTTCTGTTATACAGATAGCTAGAATCTCAGCTGCCATAAAGCAGGACAGGACTGCTGCTTACAATGGGGATCAGATAGGATCTGTGCAGCCACTGGGACAGAATGTTCTGTTATACAGATAGCTAGAATCTCAGCTGCCATAAAGCAGGACAGGACTGCTGCTTACAATGGGGATCAGATAGGATCTGTGCAGCCACTGGGACAGAATGTTCTGTTATACAGATAGCTAGAATCTCAGCTGCCATAAAGCAGGACAGGACTGCTGCTTACAATGGGGATCAGATAGGATCTGTGCAGCCACTGGGACAGAATGTTCTGTTATACAGATAGCTAGAATCTCAGCTGCCATAAAGCAGGACAGGACTGATGCTTACAATGGGGATCAGATAGGATCTGTGCAGCCACTGGGACAGAATGTTCTGTTATACAGATAGCTAGAATCTCAGCTGCCATAAAGCAGGACAGGACTGCTGCTTACAATGGGGATCAGATAGGATCTGTGCAGCCACTGGGACAGAATGTTCTGTTATACAGATAGCTAGAATCTCAGCTGCCATAAAGCAAGACATGACTGTTACTTACAATGGGGATCAGATAGGATCTGTGCAGCCACTGGGACAGAATGCTCTGTTATACAGATAGCTAGAATCTCAGCTGCCATAAAGCAGGACAGGACTGCTGCTTACAATGGGGATCAGATAGGATCTGTGCAGCCACTGGGACAGAATGTTCTGTTATACAGATAGCTAGAATCTCAGCTGCCATAAAGCAGGACAGGACTGCTGCTTACAATGGGGATCAGATAGGATCTGTGCAGCCACTGGGACAGAATGTTCTGTTATACAGATAGCTAGAATCTCAGCTGCCATAAAGCAGGACAGGACTGCTGCTTACAATGGGGATCAGATAGGATCTGTGCAGCCACTGGGACAGAATGTTCTGTTATACAGATAGCTAGAATCTCAGCTGCCATAAAGCAGGACAGGACTGCTGCTTACAATGGGGATCAGATAGGATCTGTGCAGCCACTGGGACAGAATGTTCTGTTATACAGATAGCTAGAATCTCAGCTGCCATAAAGCAGGACAGGACTGCTGCTTACAATGGGGATCAGATAGGATCTGTGCAGCCACTGGGACAGAATGTTCTGTTATACAGATAGCTAGAATCTCAGCTGCCATAAAGCAGGACAGGACTGCTGCTTACAATGGGGATCAGATAGGATCTGTGCAGCCACTGGGACAGAATGTTCTGTTATACAGATAGCTAGAATCTCAGCTGCCATAAAGCAGGACAGGACTGCTGCTTACAATGGGGATCAGATAGGATCTGTGCAGCCACTGAGACAGAATGCTCTGTTATACAGATAGCTAGAATCTCAGCTGCCATAAAGCAGGACAGGACTGCTGCATCCAATGGGGATCAGATAGGGTATGTGGCAGAATGCTCTGTTATATACAGTAGATACAGAATCGATCAATCAGTATGACAGCTCCTCCTCATAAGAATAAATATAATTACGCAGATAAATAAACCTCTATAAACAATACAATATGATACTCAACAGGACAGAGTTGGCATCTGAATAGAATTTCCTTGTTTCCTACTGAAAATGCATTTTTATTTTGTCCTTTTCACTGACTTCTCACCCAAAAACCCCTTACGGTGCATTTTGCTTGGCTAAATTATATTTAAAAATCAACGATGTTATCGCCCCATAACTCCCTTCATCTCCAAGGATTGCCCTTTTATCTCATATACGAGGTCTGTGACATCGCTCGGTTCTGGCAACGTTTCCAAAGCACCTGCTTATCGTGTCGCTGCACCCGGGTCTTTCTGTGCCCCACTCCTCAGTTGCAGCTGGTTGGAAGTCTCAGAGTTAAGGTCTCAATGATAAATCACAGTGAGTCCCATCTATCGGAGCATCCGCTAGGAGACAGTGTTATGATGGACACAATCTCGGCACATAAATCACACGTCAGACCATTAAGTATTGTCCAAAGGACGTTATTGAGCAAATGAAAGTTTGCTGGAATCTGCCAAACAGCAAAACTTCTGAGTGTGTGGTGGGAAGGGAGAGTAATTTAGTTTTCTAGAGATGCCTGTCAGCTTCACCAACTGTAACACCAGCTGACTGTCAGCCTCACCAACTCCAGCACCCAATGTCTGCTAGCTTCACCAACTCCAGCACCCAATGTCTGCTAGCTTCACCAACTCCAGCACCCAATGTCTGCTAGCTTCACCAACTCCAGCACCCAATGTCTGCCAGCTTCACCAACTCCAGCACCCAATGTCTGCCAGCTTCACCAACTCCAGCACCCAATGTCTGCCAGCTTCATCAACCATCTGCCAACTGCACAAACTCCAACACCAAACGTCTACCAGCTTCACCAACTCCAACAGCAACTTCACTAACTCCTTCATCCAAGGTCTGCCAACTTTACTAACGCCATCATTCAAGGTATGCCAGCTTTACTAACTCCAACACCAACTTCACTAACTCCAACATCCAGTCAAAACTAGCTTCATCAACTCTGATGCCAACTATCTACCAAATGCACAAACTCCAACACCAAAAGTCTATCAGCTTCACTAACTCCAACACCAACTTCATTAACTCCATCATCCAGGGTCTGCCAGCTTTACTAACTCCAACACCAACTTCACTAACTCCAACATCCAGTTGGAGCTAGCTTCATCAACTCTAACACAAACTGTCTACCAGATTTACCAACTCCAACACCAACTTCACCAACTCCAAAATCAAATGTCTGCCAGCTTCATCAACTCTGACACCAACTACACTAACTCCAGTATTCAGTCACAGCCAGCTTCATCAACTCCAACATCAACTGTCTGCAAGCTTCTCCAACACCAGCTTCACAACTCCAACACCCAATGTCTACCAACTTCACGGACACTAACACCCAGTATCTGCCAGCTTTATCAACTCCAACACCCAGTGTCTACCAACTTCATGGACACTAACATCCAGTATCTGCCAGCTTTATCAAATCCAACACCCTATGTCAAAGCTCATCAAAGCTAAACAATTTACAAATCAATTTGAAAGCACTGTGGGTTCATGTTCATTGTTGACTTCAAGCTTCACCTCAATAAACTATTCCACATCACCAAATGATTCCGGCCCCATCCCTCCCCACTCACATTATTCATTTAGTCAGCCCCCTTTATAATACTGCACATATCCAGATCACTGGGACCATCATATAGAGTATTTCTAGGTATTACATCTGACAGAGGCAAGTAATTACAAAAAGTCACTAAATTAAACTGATCAATTACAAGTTGCATTTAATCACTTGTATCTGGCACCTACACTTACTATGTGGTGACCTTTCCCTTATTATTTGTCAATTACAAGAGAGAGAGGGATGTCCAGAATGTGTCCATCAGTCTTACATGAACTCAAACACCAAAAGGGCTACAGGTTGGATAACCCTGATTTACAGCAAGGGGGGGGGGGTCAGTCTTCTTGAAAGGAAACTATTATATCACCCCACACATATTCCTCTGTATTATAATTGTTTAGCTGGTAATGACTCCCGGGGGTTCTACACGCCTGTGATTTGTGCTGCCAGAGTGAAATGTGACCTTCTTAGTGGACTTTCTACTTTTGGGTGAGTCCCAGGCCTGGCTGGAACCTGGTGGCCTCTCTAATTGGTTAATTATCTTGTCTTTCTTCATTACATTGAGCTGCAGTCCCAGCCTGTCAGAAGGTGACTTAGGGTGAAATTAAAGGGGTTGTTCAAATTTTAGTTAACTGTTAGTATGATGTAGAAAGTGATATTCTGCGACAATTTGCAATTGGTTTTCATTCTTTATTATTTGTGGTTTTTGACTTATTTATTTTATTCAGCAGCTCTCCAGTTTGTAATTTCAGCCATCTGGTTGCTATGGTCCAAATTCCCCTAGCAACCATGCACTGATTTGAACGAGAGTATGAAATATGAATAGGAGAGGCCTGAATAGAAAGATGAGGAATAAAAAGTAGCAATAACAATACATGTGTAGCCTTACAGATTATTTGTTTTTTAGATAGGGTCAATGAGATAAAAGGTAAATAATTAAAAAACTATAAACAAATAAATAACAATAAGCTATACCCTCATACTGTACTGTCTAAGGGAATCAATATGGCACCTCCCTCCTCCCATATGTATAAATACAAATATACAGAGAAGGAATGTTCTGGGCACACAATAAGCTATACCCTCATACTGTACTGTCTAAGGGAATCAATATGGCACCTCCTCCTCCCATATGTATAAATACAAATATACAGAGAAGGAATGTTCTGGGCACACAATAAGCTATACCCTCATACTGTACTGTCTAAGGGAATCAATATGGCACCTCCCTCCTCCCATATGTATAAATACAAATATACAGAGAAGGAATGTTCTGGGCACACAATAAGCTATACCCTCATACTGTACTGTCTAAGGGAATCAATATGGCACCTCCTCCCATATGTATAAATACAAATATACAGAGAAGGAATGTTCTGGGCACACAATAAGCTATACCCTCATACTGTACTGTCTAAGGGAATCAATATGGCACCTCCTCCCATATGTATAAATACAAATATACAGAGAAGGAATGTTCTGGGCACACAATAAGCTATACCCTCTTACTGTACTGTCTAAGGGAATCAATGAGGCACATTTTAAGCATACAGTATTTATAAATACAAATTCCCCTTCAAATTGTATTTGGCCCAGGGCTGTGTAAGCTCTAATGACGGCCCCTAATGAAAGGTATCGAGTATCATAATCCAATGACTGGTGCTGGTTGTGAGCACAATGCAAAAGCCAATCGATGTTGCCACGGATACCTCCATGAAGTTGACTTTGCGCATAATATTTAATGAAGTCAGCAACATTATCAAAGAAGCCGCTCTGTGGCTCTCAGTTTAAACCTCTCCCCATTGGATCACTTTATACCGAATATCAATTTACGGACGGGGCGAATCCAGGGAACAAAGTCATCTGCATCTGCGCCGGCACCAACTAAATCATATTTAATATGTAGGAGCGGCTGAGCCTGACACCGTGTCATCAATACATCAGCCCTTGCAGCTCAGCAGGAGGTTAGAATAATAGTTATTTCAACTTAATGACAAGGTGACTGCGGAGGAGATGAATTTCACCTTCAATATTTCGACTCGGCGAAGAAAAATGACCCCCCCTCATTGGTTGAAAGTTGCCTCCGCCTCTGTATAAAGTACATGGAGCCGATTAATTCCGATCAAATCCCACGTTCTGCGAGATTTATAAAGACAGATTAAGTCTTGTCTGTAGCCCACGCCGCGAAATGCATTGGGCGTAAACACGGAGGCCGTAGAACGTTCGGTTATTTCACTGTCCAACCAACAGAAACTCTCTCAAGTTTCATAAACAACAGATTCCTGCTTTAGTGAACTGGCTCCAGATAAGGCCACATGCATTTTTGGGGTAGTTAATTGGTTTTACTTACTGCAAAACAGCACCCCTGCCATGCTTTATGTCTCTCTGACATCAGCAAAGTGAGTAATAAAGCTCAGACTCAATCCAGTAAACTATTATCCTTAAATCCTTATAAACAGTATTATCTTTATATATCCCATTCGTTATCAGCGGTGCTTATTGATGCCTTTTGTGCTACTTGCTGAAATGTAACATAGAAAATAATGCACCACCGTCCACATTCTGCAGTGATCTTACTAGCATGTCTGGGGTTAATGCAGTGCCCATTATTCATTTTTTTGTAGTGATCTTATAAGCATGTTGGGGGTTAAGGCAATGATCATTTTTATTTTTTTCTGAACTGATATTACTGGCATGCCTGGGGTTAATGCAGTGCTCCTTTACCATTTCCTGCAACAATCTTACTGGAATGCAGGTCTGGACTGCGATTTAAAATAGGCCATGTCATTTCAGGTACACAGAGACCCAAACACCCCTCACCAGTCCACTAAATAGTGACTGTCTATGGCACCTTAAAGCAGCCCCTCCAACAGAACTCCCAGATTGCCAGTCTGCACCTGCTGGCATATCTGGAGTTAATGTAGTGCTTATTAGACATTTACTGCAGTAATCAGGCATGTCAGGAGTTAATACAATGACAGTTATCCATTTCTGCACTTGTATTGCTGGCATGTCTGAGGTTAATGCAATGGCAGTTATCTATTTGCTGCACTTAAATTGTTGGCATGTCTGAGGTTAATGCAATGACTGTTATTCATTTTCTGCATTTATATTGCTGGCATGTCTTGGGTTAATGCAATGGCAGTCATCCATTTCTGCACTTATATTGCTGGCATGTCTGGGGTTAATGCAATGGCAGTCATCCATTTCTGCACTTATATTGCTGGCATGTCTGGGGTTAATGCAATGGCAGTTATCCATTTTCTGCACTTATATTGCTGGCATGTCTGGGGTTAATGCAATGGCAGCTTAAAGGGGTAAAACTTTTGCTGGGCAGTGGCTGTGCACTTATTCACTTTTATTCCATATTTTGTTAAGACTAATTGTATCTGGGTCACATTATCTGCTATAGATAAATAACAGATTGGAAATTCCATATTAACATGTAACGTTTCTTTTTTTAATTAAAAGTCATTTTTAGACCAGCCCCCCCCCCCTGAAAAAAAAATGTTGCCTCCTCATAAGTCTCACTTATAGCAATAAATATAAATATAAATATATATATCTAGAAATCCATTAGGATCTCACATAACGACTGGGGGTTATTCATAAACAAACAATGCAAAACCCTGTATTTATATCTCTATTTATTATTTCTCCCTCCCCATTCACTCCCACTCGCTCCCTGTGCTTGTTTAGCTGCTTGTTTTCTTCCTTTTATCCTCCCAGTCTTTTCCACTAGAAATAAATAAAAGCTCATGAAATGCACCAAAAGAAAATCACATTTCTGTCACTTTCCTTCTCGCTCCAATAAAAGCCACATCCCGAAAACGCAGCATTTACAGAATTTTGCTGCACAGAGAGACACTATTGGGCACAGCAGGGTTAATTCTCAACTTGCCAGTCTTCGGAAACCGCGTTCTGATTGGGCCAGGGCGAAAGAGTGATTTTATTGGTGGGGAGGAAAGGGGATTTCATCATCAGCAAAGGAAGGGGTTCTTTACTGTAATAACAGTCAGGTTATGGGTTTCCATACAATTATCAAGGCAATGGAAGCATGGTCCCCTATAAGGACATTATGTTCCCTGATAGACCCCTATAGAATGTTCACACTGCAGGAGAAAAACAAAGCCTAATTAACGAAGTAATGAAAAATATCAGACATTAAAGCCAAGCTCCCTCTTGCTAAGGTGGGTATAAAAGCACTGACATTTTAGCAAAGACTCTGTATTTAATTAGCCTAAATACAGTTAATTGCTATGTACATTACACAGAACAAGATTATCCTTCAATTAAATGTAATTTTTGGTTTAGGAAGAGAAGAAGGAGATCCTGCGCTTCCCATATGCCGACTCCTGTATCTTATGTTTCAGATGTTTGCGACAAACCCGGTCCTGCCTGATCACCGGCCAATTAATGTGATATTTACTTAAACATTCCCGTGTTCCGGAGACGACGTGGGATTAATTCTCCTTTCTGCACTTATTAGAGGACTTTATGGTGATAAACATCATTTGATATCAAGCGCTGCACCAAGCTGAGAGGCACAGCCGGGCTTAACCACAGTATCTTTATAATTAAGGTTCAGCTTGTGCTCATTAACGAAATTAGGAGATCTTTAATTCTGTGCCTGGAATGTTCCATCTATGCGTATTTATAAATATAGGAGGGAGTTGCCATATTGGGTAGCGCATTACCCTTGCAATAAAAAGAGCAGACAGTAACTCTTCCTCTTGTCTCATCTAGTGCTACCAATCCCTTCCAACACTTTCCTCTTGTCTCTATATATTAGGTACCTATCTAGTGCTACCAATCCCTATTTCTGTAGGGAAATGAGAGAGAGCAGACAGTAACCCTTCCAACACTTTCCTCTTGTCTCTATATATTAGGTACCTATCTAGTGTTACCAATCCCTATTTCTGTAGGGAAATGAGAGAGAGCAGACAGTAACCCTTCCAACACTTTCCTCTTGTCTCTATATATTAGGTACCTATCTAGTGCTACCAATCCCTATTTCTGTAGGGAAATGAGAGAGAGCAGTCAGTAACCCTTCCAACACTTTCCTCTTGTCTCTATATATTAGGTACCTATCTAGTGCTACCAATCCCTATTTCTGTAGGGAAATGAGAGAGAGCAGACAGTAACCCTTCCAACACTTTCCTCTTGTCTCTATATATTAGGTACCTATCTAGTGTTACCAATCCCTATTTCTGTAGGGAAATGAGAGAGAGCAGACAGTAACCCTTCCAACACTTTCCTCTTGTCTCTATATATTAGGTACCTATCTAGTGTTACCAATCCCTATTTCTGTAGGAAATGAGAGAGAGCAGGCAGTAACCCTTCCAACACTTTCCTCTTGTCTCTATATATTAGGTACCTATCTAGTGTTACCAATCCCTATTTCTGTAGGAAATGAGAGAGAGCAGACAGTAACCCTTCCAACACTTTCCTGATCTTGGCATAATATTGCTTCAATGATTTCATGATTCTCAGCAGTGTATCACATGTTAATAACACGTGTTTTCTTGAGCAGTGAGGTGGGATGATGCCTGGCACATGCCTGCACATTCTGTAACATTTCATCTGCTAAGGAGCCTGTACCTGTGAATATCAGATTATCCATTACTCATTACAGTTGTTATTATATGGCTCTCGCCTGCTGGGAATAACCTCCAGTCTTCATTCTCCCCATCCGACCCTCTCTCTCATATAACCTCACATTTCCACTTCTACAAATTGATTTCCTTTTTTTTTGCCTCTTTCCCCTCAAGCGGTGAATTGGAAAACACACATTTTAATTACATTTATTAGCATTTCTTATTATCATTTACATTTTTATCTTTCTGGTATGAGAAGCAAGAAGCAGTTGTAGATCCTTCTGTTGTTAAATATTCTCCTGTATGCGATTTCCATCTTAATGAGGTCTTATTGAATTATTAATTATGCACTTAATGCCCAGGTTTATTATTACAGACAATATGGTCAGTGCGAGAAACAAAACTCTCAGCCGCTGATTTCCATTAAATCACAGAAAAATGCCTAAACCAAACTGTTTGCTTCAAAGAAAATGAAACTGAGCGAAACAAAACAGCCCAGATTACAGCTACACGGAACCTAAAGCAACCAATCAGGAGACAGCTTTAACTATGCCACTATGTCTATTAAGACAACAAAACCAAGGACAGCTTGAGCCAGGTGTCATTTATGTAACTACCAGTTCAACCATCTCCTAGTACAGAGAATCATTTCATATCATGAGTCTTTTCTCTTCTCTACTATACCTAGGATAGCAGGTATAGTAGGGAGAGATGGTGTCTATAGTAACAGTAGGATAATAGTCTCTGGGAAGGGAGTGTGACTGTGGGATAGCAGGTATAGTAGGGAGAGATTGTGCCTATAGTAACAGTGGATAATAGTCTCTGGGAAGGGAGTGTGACTGTGGGATAGCAGGTATAGTAGGGAGAGATGGTGTCTATAGTAACAGTAGGATAATAGTCTCTGGGAAGGGAGTGTGACTGTGGGATAGCAGGTATAGTAGGGAGAGATTGTGCCTATAGTAACAGTGGATAATAGTCTCTGGGAAGGGAGTGTGACTGTGGGATAGCAGGTATAGTAGGGAGAGATGGTGTCTATAGTAACAGTGGGATAATAGTCTCTAGGAAGGGAGTGTGACTGTGGGATAGCAGGTATAGTAGGGAGAGATGGTGTCTATAGTAACAGTTAATATTAGTCTCTGGGAAGGGAGTGTGACTGTGGGATAGCAGGTACAGATGCAGCCACTTTGGTTTGTCTGTTTGACACAGAAGAACTAAACACAGATATCCCATTTATCTCATTTAACACAGAAAACTGTGTCACAACATCCCATCTAATTAAAGCATTCACCATTGTGAACAATGGAGCTTTGGTATGCTAATGAAAAGGTTAAATGCATTAAATGAGTTAAGATGACTTAAGATGACACAGTTTCTTCAATTACCCCTGAGTCATGACGCATTTAACTCACAAATCCAAATGGCTTCATCTGTATAGTAGGGAGAGATGGTGTCTATAGTAACAGTTAATATTAGTCTCTGGGAAGGGAGTGTGACTGTGGGATAGCAGGTATAGTAGGGAGAGATGGTGCCTATAGTAACAGTGGGATAATAGTCTCTGGGAAGGGAGTGTGACTGTGGGATAGCAGGTATAGTAGGGAGAGATGGTGTCTATAGTAACAGTGGATAATAGTCTCTGGGAAGGGAGTGTGACTGTGGGATAGCAGGTATAGTAGGGAGAGATGGTGTCTATAGTAACAGTGGATAATAGTCTCTAGGAAGGGAGTGTGACTGTGGGATAGCAGGTATAGTAGGGAGAGATGGTGTCTATAGTAACAGTGGATAATAGTCTCTAGGAAGGGAGTGTGACTGTGGGATAGCAGGTATAGTAGGGAGAGATGGTGCCTATAGTAACAGTGGATAATAGTCTCTAGGAAGGGAGTGTGACTGTGGGAGAGGATAGTGTGGAAGGATGACAGCAATAGGGTAAAATGGAGATAGTACCATATCTTAAACATAAGTCGCTCAGCCTCCAGTTTTTGGGTTCTGGCTCCCAGGCCCAGACTGTGGGTTCTGGCAAATGCCAGAGGGGCTGCTGTACGGCTCCATAGAAAGTTTCCATATAGTGGGCTGGTAGGAGGCTGTTTGGGCCTCTTTGTACTTGGAATGACAGGGCCTATTTTGACTCGCAGTCCAGGCCTGCCGGCTACTATACTTCATGAGGAGCTGAAAGGCCATTAGATGGGAAAAACACATTATATAAATAAAGAGGAAAGTCCAAGTTGTTCTGGGCTGATAGCTATGACTTTCCTGTAGGTAGAATAAGAGATCTTCCATACACTGATCTTATCACTAGAACAGTCAGACTAACAACACAACAAGGTACATGTTTGAGTGAATTTGCCTGGCAGATACCACAGGTAGGTTGGATGCTATGGAGACACAGCAAGTTCTTGGCTTGTTAGGCTGGGGGAGAGGGAAGGATAAAGTAACACGTTGTTACTCCGGTCTGTTCACACAGAACATTTGCATTTTCACACTGAGAATCCTCAGCTCCTACTGGGATCTTCAGAATTCTGATCACAAAGAATAACTTTCTGCGTATTCCAACAGAACCTCATTTGTTCACAGAGTTTATATGGCAAATAGCAAAGTCTTTTCCATGTGATATTGAGATATTCTGCATTCACCCCAAATCTCCCCCCTAATAGATATACAGAAACATTGGGTTGTCACCCTGCTATAGTTCCAGGGGTACCCAGGGTACAAATAAGCCTTCACCCCAAATCTCCCCCTAACTGACCTTCAGACTGGGCCCCCTTAGCTCATAACAAGGTTACAGATATATAGAAACATTGGGGTAACAGTCACCCTGCTATAGTTCCAGGGGTACCCAGGGTACAAATAAGCCTTCACCCCAAATCTCCCCCTAACTGACCTTCAGACTGGGCCCCCTTAGCTCATAACAAGGTTACAGATATATAGAAACATTGGGGTGTCACCCTGCTATAGTTCCAGGGGTACCCAGGGTACAAATAAGCACTCACCCCAAATCTCCCCCTAACTGTCCTTCAGACTGGGCCCCCTTAGCTCATAACAAGGTTACAGATATATAGAAACATTGGGGTGTCACCCTGCTATAGTTCCAGGGGTACCCAGGGCATAAATAAACACTCACCCCAAATCTCCCCCTGATCATAACAAGGCAATTAGACAAAGTTATGAGACATACACCCCTAAAGAAAGCTTCTCATACAGATACAGATGCTGGACAGTGAAGGTCAGTTTCGGGTCAGTCTGTAGTTCCCACTGGAAGGACACCAACAATCCATTGTTTGCAAACAGTAAGTACTATAAGATAAGGCATTTAGCTGAGCAATTTAGCAAAGTGGGATAGATAAGAATAATGAATTAGATCCAATCAATCAAATGAAAAGCAGTTCAATGCACATGGACAAATATCAATGCCATTAGGGGTTTCAGATGTATATGAGATAGACATTATGGCAGGTATGATAAGCCTATAGCTCCAGCTGAACTTGAACTTCCAGCATCCTAGATGAATGGGCAACTGTTAAATCCCTTAAATCCTTCCTTACCTCCATGTCATCCTACTGTGGCATCTTGCCCTACTCTAACCATCTTGTCCAGCTATCCCTGTACACTCCTAAAATTGCCATCTTCCCCTAGTTTCATCATCTTGCCCTACTGTCCCATCTTGCCCTACTGTCTCCATCTTGCCCTACTATCATCATATTGTCCTACTGTCTCCATCTTACCCTAATGTCTCCATCTTGCCCTACTGTCTTGTCCTACTGTCTCCATCTTTTCCTACTTTCTCCATTTTACCCTACTTTCTCCATCTTGCCCAGCTGTCTCCAGCTTGTCATATTGTCTACATCTTGCCCTACTGTCTCCCTCTTACCCTACTGTTTCCATCTTACCCTACTGTCTCCGTCTCGGTCTTGTCCGACTGTCTCCATATAACCCTACTGTCTCCATCTTGCCCTACTATCATCATCACTTTCATCATCTTGTCCTACTGTCTCCAGCTTACCCTACTGTCTCCATCTTATCCAACTCTCCCATCTTACTCTACTGTCTCCATCTTGCCCTACTGTCTCCATTTTGACCTACTGTCTCCATCTTACCCTACTGTCTCCATCCTGCCCTACTATCATCATATTGTCCTACTGTCTCCATCTTACCCTACTGTTTCCATCTTACCCTACTGTCTCCATCTTGCCCTACTGTCTCTGTCTTGTCCTATTGTTTCCATCTTGCCCTACTGTCTCCATCTTGTCCTACTGTCTCCATCCTAACCTACTGTCTCGATTTTGTCCTACTGTCTCCATCTTGTCCTACTGTCTCCATCTTGCCCTACTGTCTCCATCCTAACCTACTGTCTCGATTTTGTCCTACTGTCTCCATCTTGCCCTACTGCCTCCATCTTGTCCTACTCTCTCAATCTTGTCCTACTGTCACCACTGTTGAGTACATCATGACCATTTAGTGCCAAGAACATATTCCCCAGACCTATTCACGTCTCAGGCGATGGTTTCGTCAGTATTGAGCGGAGCCAATGTACAATATCTCCACTCAACACAGTGAATATATAAAATATTGCTGCTTTTCCCCTTCTCCCTCCCTGCCATGTTCATTCTCTATATTCCGACTTCATCTTCATCTGATGTTGAGGAACGCGCTGTATTCAGAATCTCTGCCCTCGACTGAACTGAGATGACTTATTAAAGACTTGGAAGCCTCCTCCTCCTCCATATATATTCTGTTATCCGCCGATGAACCTGCCCACCCCCCACAGCTCTCCTCTCTAATACAAAGGCAAGAAGACAAAAAAGGATCCAGTAAGGTCCCTGCCTGGATTGGCCGGTCTGTAAATCAAATGAAGGGAATTCATTCATTCATCTCTTCGTCACCTCCGGCCTCAATAAAATCAGATGAAAAGAAAAAAATGAGCGATCGGTTTAATTCTAACTTTTTGCAAACAAATGTATTGCGCTTATTAACTCCTGGGTGACCAGGGAGCTTGTGAGTCACCATAGTGTGTAAGAGACATAAATGTGTGTGTGCCTTTAAAGGAGAAGTAAAGTTGAATTATTATTATGGCTAGAAATTCTTTCTTTACCAGTGAACTTTACTGTACCAGCCCAGAGGTTCAGCAGCCCTATAGCAGTAATGACCCAAGCCTTCAGAGTTGAACCCAGCAGCTCCCCATCTTGGAACTTGTTAGGCATCTTTTGTGTGTCAGTGGCACTGCACATGCTCAGTGGGCTCTGGGGAGAAGTTAGGCTTATGAATCACTGGAAATGAGGGCAGGGGCAAGACGTCTAACCACTGACCCCCAACCAGTCACCACCAATCCTTCTAATCATTTCTCAACCTGTAATTTGAAGAATGTTTGCATGTAATCTGTATGTTTGATGTATACACCCTTTTATTGTACAGCGCTACGGAATCTGTTGGTGCTTTAGAAATACATGTTAACCATAAGGAATATTCTGGGGCTGTTTTGGTGTTATACACAACAGTTCCCCAAATATCCGTCTCTCCCTCTTCAGATGGTGTTAAAATCACCTAATTGTTATTCATACAGACCGACCAATCAGGACACCGTGTCATTTCTTTTATATTCCAGCAGCGGCAGATCAGACTTTTGTGATATTATTTTTCTTAATGATTTTGAATGAATTAATGGGCTTTTGTTCTGTATCAAGGCTCACACCTTCTGAATAATGGACACTGTCCAGTGGGGGGTTGGAACAAAAGGGGGTGGACTGTAAGATAAAGGGGGAGGAGTAGTGATGTAAAGGGGCAGGGCCAAGACACAAGGACACCTAGAGATCAGGTGGATCGAGGGGGAAAAAAGTAAGATTGGGGGGTGGGCGTGGGTCATCTTAAAGGGGTGGTTCACCTTTAAATGAACTTTTAGTATGTTATAGAATGCCCAATTATAAGCAACTTTCCAATTGGTCTTCTTGAATTATTTTTTTATAGTTATTATATTTTTTGTCTTCTTGAATGAAAACCATCTGCAAAGTGAATAAAGAATGTCACTCTCTACATCATACTAAAAGTTAATTTAAAGGTGAACAACCCCTTTAAGGTTAATACAAATTTTCCAGGGGTTTCATTGGCTAGGCCTGGTCTCCTATCAAAACAAATAAGCCCTTATCTTTCTCTGGTGAAATACAATTAGGAGAAAGAAAGGAGGCCTTTGATTGGTCGCTGTGTGCTGCTACAAACTTGAACCCCTGTATCACATCTGATATGGGATTTTCCAAAGAATCTCTCCATCCTTCTTTCACCCTCTCTCGTCCTCTATCTGATTTAATTTCAGATCCGTCTCCCCCATTTCTCCCCAGCGCTGCCCCCTCCTCTCTGTTCCGGCTGAAGGCAATTCATCTCCTTTCAATTAACTTTTACCGACTGCTTTATCACTCGCTTCTATACAAGTAAAGGTTGCGTTTTTTTTTTACTTAATTACAAAGCTAACGGCATTAATTACCATTTCACTAAATTAATCAACAAACGAAACAAGAAGCAGAAAGTGGCCGCTCAGTAAAGGTTAGAGGCCCAGGGTCTCGCCATAATAGCCCTGCCATTGAATTCTCTGCTGGGGTTAAATAGCGGGTGAGGCGGTTCAGTAGTCACATACTCACTGGCTTTAAAGTTACAGGTATGGGATCCATTATCTGGAAACCTGTAATCCACACACTACAGAAAACCTGTCTCCCATATCCAAAAAATCCAAGTTTTTAAAAATGATTTCCTTTTTCTGTGTAATAATAAAACAGTAACTTGTATTTGATCCCAACTAAGATATAATTAATCCTTATTGGAAGCAAAACCAGCCTATTGGCTTTATTTAATATTTAAATGATTTTCTAGTAAACAAGGTATAAAATTACAGAAAAATCCCTCATCAGGAAAACCCCAGGTCTCAAGCATTCTGGATTACAGGTCCCATACCTGAACTCTGACCAATAACACCAGCCCTGTATAATAACTGAAGGTGAGGATTTTACCCCTTACAGGGTAATAATAAGGTTTATTCTGCTTTGTGGTTTAATAGTTTATAGAGGAGGCTGAAGGGCTAAATGGTTTTCCATTTTTTCCCCTCTATTTTATTTAATTAAAATCTCAGCACCTAAAACCTGCTGAGATTTTGATTTTAATGTAACAGGTCTTTTCATTTATAATATAATAGTTTTAAAAAATTTTTGTTGCTTTTTTTCCCCTGCAATTGCATTCTTGTTATTAACTGTCATGACTGCTAGTGATGGGCGAATTTGCGCCGTTTTGCTTCGCTGAAAAATTAGCGAATTTTGAAACGGCGAAAAATTCGCGAAATGGCGCCGGCGTCTCGTTTTTGATGCCGGCGCCCGTTTTTTACACCGGCAAATTTTTTCTGCGAATTTTCGCAGGCATTTTGCGAATTTATTCGCTGGCGGCGAATCACGCAAATTCGCCGCAAATTCGCGCCTGGCGAATAAATTCGCCCATCACTAATGACTGCAGATTGTGTCATTGAATTGAATTCTTTTTTTTTTAAAAAAAAGTAAAATCCCACCACCTTACACCTGCCAACATTATTCAATTCAAATTAAGGATGCACCAAATCCAGGATTCAGGCTTTTTCATCAGGATTCGAATTCGGCCGAATCCTTCTGCTCGGCCACACCGAATCTGAATCCTAATTTGCGTATGCAAATTAGAGTAGGGGAGGGAAACCACATCTTTTTTGTCACAAAACAGTGAAGTAAAAACTTTTACCCCTTCCCACCTCTAACTTGCCTATGCAAATTCAGATTTGGTTCGGTATTCGCCCGAATCTTATGCGAAGGATTCAGGGGTCTGGCCTTATCCATAATAGTGGATTTGGTGCATCCCTATTTCAAATACTATATACTGGTATAGGATTGGTTATCCAGAAACCCCTTATCCAGAAACCTCAAAATTAGGGGAAGAATCATTTTTAGAAATAATAAAATATTAATTATAATAATTACATTTTTAAAAATGATTTCCTTTTTCTGTGTAATAATAAAACAGTAGCTTGTACTTGATCCCAACTAAGATATAATTAAAGGATAAGTTAACCTTTAAAATAAGTGAGTGTAAAATGGACAACTTCCTTGACTACTTGGTGGTCAGACTGGTGGGAAACTGACCAGCAGGTGGCGCTGTTGTAACACAATTCATTCATATTAACAGCACATGTATCCCTTAATATCTTGGAATCAAAAGAAAATAAACAATGAATGTAAATTACAAAAGTGCTTAGAATAGCCCCCTCATCCATTTTACATTTACTTATTTTAAAGGTTTACTTATCCTTTAATCCTTATTGGAGGCAAAACCAGCCTATTGGGTTTATTTCATAATTATATGATTTTCTAGTAGACTTTAAGCTCTCCTTTAAGTTAATGTATGATGCAGATAATGTATGGTGTAGAGAGTGATAGTCTGAGACAATTTGCAATTGGTTTTAATTTTTTATAATTTCTGGTTTTTGACTTATTTAGCTTTTTATTCAGCAGCTCTCCAGTTTGCAAATTCAGCAATCTGGTTGCTAGTGTCCAAATTCCCCTAGCAACCATGCATTGATTTGAATAAGAGACTGGAATATGAATAGGAGAGACCAGAATAGAAAGATGAGGAATAAACAGTAGCAAAAACAATACATGTGTAGCCTTACAGAGTATTTATTTTTAGATGGGGTCAGTGACCCCCATTTGAAAGCTGGAAAGAGTCAGGAGAAGAAGGCAAATAATTCAAAAACTATAAAAAATAAATAATGAAGGCCATTTGAAAAATTGCCTAAAATTCGCCATTCTATAACATACTAAGGGGCAAATTCATTAAGATGCGAAGTTGCGCCAGGCGCAACTTCGCCGCACTTTGCCACACTTCGCCGCACTTCGCCAGGCGTATTTTCGCCAGCGCTCCGCAAATTCACTAAAATCCGAAGTTGCACACAGGGGTAGCGTAAGTTGGCGAAGTTGCACTAGCGTTAATTCGCGAAGCGAAGTTTCGCTAGCGATGGTTCATTTGCATACGGCGCGAAATTCAAATTTCAATTGAGGAACAAATGCCTAGAAAACCTTCAAATCAGCAAATAAAAAGTTTATTTTGCCCTACACATGTGCCCACTGTCTAGGTAAGTTGCCATGAGTCAGGAAATGTAGGGGGGAAGGAGGGGAGCCCCAAAAATATTTTCGATCTTTTTCAGCCTATCACCCATAATGTAGAAAACACGCCAGCGTTTTTTGGGACTTAGAAAAAAAATTGACTTTTTTTGAAACAATCCCTATCTACTCTATTGCGCTTCGCCAGGTCTGAGGTGGCGAAGGAAGTCTAGCGTAAAAGGTAGCGTTCAGTACACTGCGCAAGTTAGTGAATTTGCGTAGTTACATCGCTAGCGAAAATTCGCCTGGCGTAAGTGTGCGAAGTAACACTAGCAATTTATGCCAGCGTTCGTTAGTGAATTTGCGAAGTACCGAAAATGCCAAACGCTAGCGAATTGACGCTAGCGTTTGGCGCTTCGCATCTTAGTGAATTTGCCCCTAAATGTTAATTTAAAGGTGAACCACTCCTCTAATAAAGGGGTCCCATCAATCCCAGAGTACAGTTGTGTTGCATTGTAAGAAAAGAATTAATAAAGCAACAGAAAAAAGAAACAGTATAAGAAGATTATGTAAGAGACGCGGGGAAGATAGTCGGGTAATGAAAGGAATTATCCATAATCACAAACGCTAATCATTTAACATACGCAGCCACAACAAACAATTACTCACATCGGAGCCTATTTATTACTGATGAGATTTATTCCGGATCATGTTAAGTCACAAATTCAATAAACGTATTCTCGCCGGGACAGGCAATAGGAATCAGTTAAGGTCATTAATGATCTGTTATATTCCAGGTTACCGCCACGCAATAAATATTCCGGGTTTTAGGAGACTCTGTTTGGGGGGAAGAGGAACACTGTTTGTATAAGGAAAATACCCTGAAAGTGTTTCACTAACTCTGGACACTCCTCCTCTATATATTTGTATATTTATAGATAAGAGCTGCCCAATAAACAGAGAAAATAAAACATGAAATGAAATACAAAAATAGAAAATATGTGACATTTCTGTATAGATTACAGGTACATTTATCAATCCTGCGCTTGCAAAGTAAAAGGCAGAAGGGGAAGGAAGAACATGTACAGTAGCCCTGTAATTACTGTTTATTCTAGGCAGGTCTTAGGTTCAGAGTATCTATGAGTATCTCAGAGTATCTATGTATCTAAACCTTGTAAAGTATGCACAATATATATCATTTTATATCATACGCAAAGTACATCACATGCAATGCACAATGTCTATCATGCACAGTGTATATCATGCACAATGTATATTATTTAATAGCATGCACAATGTATTTCACGTAAAGAGCATTTCATGCACAAAGTATATACTTTTATACCATGCTCAATTTATATCCAGCACATTGTATATCATGCTCAATGTGTATATCATACACAACATTTATCACATGCAATGCATATCATGCACATTGTATATTATTTTAAATCATGCACAATGTATATCGTGTGAAACGCATATCATGCACAATGTATTTCATGCGCACTGTATATCACAAGCAATGTACATCATGCTCGTTTTATATCATGCACAATGTATATCATACACAAGATATATATAGTTCGCTGCATATCATGCACAATGTATTTCATGAACAATGTATATAGTTTTATATCATGCACAATGTATATCCATCACATTGTATATCATGCTCAATTTATTTCATACACAACATATATACTGTGCAATGCATATCATGCACAATGTATATCATGAGCAATGTATATAGTTGTATGTCATGCACAATGTATATCCAGCACATTGTATATCATGCACAATGTACAGTATATCATGGACACTGTATATTATATACTGTATATTATTATATTATATTATTATATACATTGTGCATGAAATATAATAATATACAGTACATCATGGACACTGTATATTATTATATTTCATGCACAATGTATATCCAGCACATTGTATATCACATGCAATGTACATCATGCTCATTTTATAGAATGCACAATGTATATCATACACAACATATATACTGTGCACTGCATATCATGCACAATGTATTTCATGCACAATGGAAATTGTTTTATACCATGCACAATGTATATCCATTACACTGTATATCATGCTCAATGTATATCATACACAACATATATACTGTGCAATGCATTTCATGCACAATGTATTTCATGCACAATGTACCGTATATACTCGAGTATAAGCCGAGTTTTTCAGCATCCAAAATGTGCTGAAAAAGTCTACCTCGGCTTATACTCGGGTCAGTGGGCAGTAGCTGAGATTGCAGTCACTTTTAATCATTCCTATACCAACAGTTCGCTTGGGGAGAGACTGCAATATCACACAGCGCCCTCTGTTGGTTATATGAAATATTAACAGTCATGGCAATATCACACAGCGCCATCTGTTGGTTATATCAAAGAATAACAGTGACTGCAATATCACACAGCACCCTCTGTTGGCTATATCAAAGAATAACAGTACGCACTCTGTTGGTTATATGAAAGAATAACAGTGACTGCAATATTACACAGTGCCCTCTGTTGGTTATATGAAGGATGAACAGTGATGGCAATATCACACAGCGCCCTCTGTTGGTTATACAAAAAATTAACAGTGATGGCAATATCACACAGCACCCTCTGCACATGGTAGTGGGACAATGCACACAGTAATCCGTTTGGCAATTCTCTGTCACCATCAACTTTGCAAAGAAGTCCAGTTGATCGCTGGGGGGGTCGCTTTGGCGGAATGTGCGCTGCTGGGAGACAGGGCTGTAGTTGTGTCTAGGCTTATACTCGGGTCAATACGTTTTCCGAGTTTTCGTAGGTAAAATTCGGTACCTCGGCTTATACTTGAGTATATAGGGTATATTGTTTCATACCATGCACAATGTATATCATACACAACATATATACTGTGCACTGAATATCATGCACAATGTATTTCATGCACAATGTATATTGTTTTATACCATGCACAATGTATATCCATCACATTGTATATCATGCTCAATCTATATCATACACAACATATATACTGTGCAATGCATATCATGCACAATGTATATCATTAACAATACAAGGCACAGCCTACACACAGTTTACAGGCACACAGATATATACAGCAGGTGCAATTGTGTGAGCAATGAGACATTCCGAGCTGCATTGGAGCAAATTCCCTCTGTCCATGTGGGGAAATATCCGCCATTTTTTATCCCGTCATTTGGGGGCTTGTGATTGGTTGTAAATATGACTAAAGCAAATCTCAGGCTCTAGAGGGGGAATATGATTCGTGAGTACAGGAAAGCTGATTAAGAATTAGTTACAGTGGATGGGAAATAATATGCACATTTATACGGAGAGCCCAGGAGACCCAATCAGCTCCCCGTCTGCCTTTGTACCTCACTTTCCAACTAAAGTAAAACTTAACAAAGAAAAAAAAACAAATCCCTTGTTGGCGAGTTCTGTGGAGAAAGCAACGTGAGCGATCCAATCGGCCGCAGCCTCTTTTCCCCAGGAATTAATTAAGCCAGTTTCAGAAAATCTGCTTTATTTTAATCAGCTTTCATCAAGTGCAACTGCCACTTTCCTCTCTCTCTCTCTCTCTCTCTGTCCTTGATCACATTGTGATTGTAGTCATGTCCTGCCCCAGCTCATCCACAGTAACAAGAGGAAGAGATGGGAGTTTTCATTACAGGGCAATTCTGCTGAGAATTTATACTGAGTCGTATTTTCTCTGAGGTCAGGTTCTCTTTAGTCACCTCTTATTTTTTCCTTAGCACCCAGTCTATTTGTCTTACTGACTGCTGCAATTCCATCTGTACGGTAGTTTACTGAATCTAATTATATTTATTCCGTTTTCTCTCAACGCTTTCTACAAACGACACTGTGCGGCAATCAAATAAATGAAGGGGAGCACTGCCAACTTAAAGGAACATTATCACCCTCTATTATTGAGGGTTAGTTCCATCTATTCATATATATATATAATATATATATATATATATATATATATATATATATTACAAACAAGGGAAAGTTGCGCTAAAAAAATTAAAAAAATTAATATAATGAAGCAATAGAATTCTTAATGAATCAGATAAAAATTGAGCGTAGGACTGGCCGGATATGGATGACTTTGACATAGTTGTTCAGCTTAAATATATTGCAATATATGGACAAACTGTTTTCCAGAATACATGGGACCTACGGGACCTGGTGTTTTTCCTGATAATGGAGCTTTCCATAATTTGGATCTTCATACCTTAAGTCTACTAGAAAATCATGTAAACATTAAATAAACCCAATAGGCTGGTTTTGCCTCCAATAAGCATTAATTATATCTTAGTTGGGATCAAGTACAAGCTGTTTTATTACTACACAGAAAAAGGAAATAATTTAAAAAATTTGGATTA
Source organism: Xenopus petersii (assembly GCA_038501925.1). Taxonomy (NCBI): domain Eukaryota; kingdom Metazoa; phylum Chordata; class Amphibia; order Anura; family Pipidae; genus Xenopus; species Xenopus petersii. Next base: position 193,389,176 of record CM076674.1, on the reverse strand, counting down.
TTTGGATAAAATGGAATCTACGGGAGACGGCCTTTCCATAATTCGGAGCTTTCTGGATAACGGGTTTCCGGATAACGGATCCCATACCTAAACCTATAATATTGAATTTATATTGGCAAATGAGCCCTTTTAAATTTTCACACCAATTTTACATTTAACATCTCGTTCTCTGTTCAACTGCAATTTGACGTGTAGAAATGGACAGACATTATATTCATGAAAATGGAACGATACAATTACTTGTCACTGGAAAAAAAAATGTAAAAAAATCAACTACAAATATTATAGATTCATAACAAGTTTTTCTGGCATTCTATCAAAAATGTTAACACCTTTTACATATTGCGTAGTATTGCTGTAAAGTAAATGTGATTATACAACTAAATCACATGAATTATATACATAGAAAATATGGAGTTACATACATCACAACTAATACAGGTACAAAAGGTGCGCCAGCGACGCTCAAGTGCACGTGAATGTCTTTGGAGCTTTTGTATGAGCAGTATGTCAAGGTTGAAGTGGTTTGGGTCTAAAATGTTTAGTTTTTATAGGAGCAGCTCATTTAGGGCAGTGGTGAGAGGACTATAGTAGACAGAGGTACCACATTAGGACATGAGATGGTTGAGATATTAGAGTGAAGAGAGTCAAAGGAAGAAGAGAGATTTGACACGTCTACAGCTTGTGTTCTATAAAAATATTGATTTGAACACTGGTTTTTGCGTTATTTCGTTTTTTATTCAGCAGCTCTCCAGTTTGTAATTTCAGCCATTTGGTTGCTCGGGTCCAAATGACCCTAGCAACCATGCACTGATTTGAATAAGAGACTGGAATATGAATAGGAGAGGCCTGAATAGAAAGATGAGTAATAAAAAGTAACAATAACCATACAGAGCATTTGTTTTTAGATGGGGGTCAGTGACCCTCATTTAAAAGCTGGAGAGAGTCAGAAGAAAAAGGCAAATAATTAAAAAAACTATAACAATGAAATAAAGAAGACCAACTTACCGTATATACTCGAGTATAAGCCGTCCCGAGTATAAGCCGAGGTACCTAATTTTACCTCCAAAAATTGGGAAAGCTTATTGACTCGAGTATAAGCCTAGGGTGAGAAATGCAGCAGCTTCTGGTAAGTTTCAATCAAAAAATTGAGGGTTTCTGCTCCCATTGGAGATGCCGGCGTCTCGTTTTTGGATGCCGGCGACCATTCTTGGACGCCGGCGAATATTCTTGGAGACTATTCTTGGACGCCGGCAACTATTCTTGCACGCCGGCGAATATTCTTGGAGACTATTCTTGGACGCCGGCAACTATTCTTGCACGCCGGCGACTATTCTTGGAGACTATTCTTGGACGCCGGCGACTATTCTTAGGCGCCAGCGACCGTTTTTGCGCTTGACCCGAGTATAAACCGAGGTACAGTTTTTCAGCATATTTTGGGGACTGAAAAACTCGGCTTATACTCGAGTATATACGGTAAATGATGCTTAAAATTGGCCATTCTATGACATACTAAAAGTTAACCACAAACAATATATATCTATAATCGATAAAAATGTTGATATGAAAACACTTTTAAACAATTCAAGATCAAACCCAGAGAAAGACAAAAGTCCAGAGCGTTTCACAAAATTTTAAACCTAAATCGGACGCAAGAATAAATTGATATCAACCGCAAAAAGTCCGACATTCCCATATTATCTCGCAGCCGATGATTGTCATCAATAGAAATCAAATATCGGTTGAATCTGAACAAAAGGTTTAACATATAACTGAATTTTTATTATCTGCAACTGACTTATAATAATAATTACTCCCCTCTGTTCTTATGAGAATTTCCAGAAGAAATCATCAGATTCTTCCAATTAATAGCGATTTTATTCAAATTATTTCTGCTCATTTCTCAGGAAGTTATTTCTTGATTCGAGAAGCAGCAGCCGAGAACATTCCCATTATACGCGCAGTGATTATGGAGTCTGCTACATCAAGGGGAGAAATATTGTATTAAACGGTTCTACTGTGTATTAGATAATGCCCCCTACTGTAAAATACAAGGATATTATAGGTCACAAGAACCATGAAGGTGAAATTATTGTATACAGGTAATATAACTCCAAGGGAATTACTCCTGAATTTATAAGGGATAATGTACCCCCTACTGTAAATGATAAGGATATTAGAAGTCACTGAGGTTCTGTGACCATATAAAGGCACAAGGCTGCAGGCTGAGTTATACAGGGAACTCTGAGTATCACTCATGTATTATAAGGGATAATGTACCCCCTACTGTAAATGATACGGATATTAGAAGTCACTGAGGGGTTGTTCTGTGACCATATAAAGACACAAGGCTACAGGCTGAGTTATACAGGGAACTCTGAGTATCACTCATGCATTATAAGGGATAATGTACCCCCTACTGTAAATGATAAGGATATTAGAAGTCACTGAGGGGTTGTTCTGTGACCATATAAAGGCACAAGTCTGCAGGCTGAGTTATACAGGGAACTCTGAGTATCACTCATGTTTTATAAGGGATAATGTACCCCCTACTGTAAATGATAAGGATATTAGAAGTCACTGAGGGGTTGTTCTGTGACCATATAAAGGCACAAGGCTGCAGGCTGAGTTATACAGGGAACTCTGAGTATCACTCATGCATTATAAGGGATAATGTACCCCCTACTGTAAATGATAAGGATATTAGAAGTCACTGAGGGGTTGTTCTGTGACCATATAAAGGCACAAGTCTGCAGGCTGAGTTATACAGGGAACTCTGAGTATCACTCATGTTTTATAAGGGATAATGTACCCCCTACTGTAAATGATAAGGATATTAGAAGTCACTGAGGGGTTGTTCTGTGACCATATAAAGGCACAAGGCTGCAGGCTGAGTTATACAGGGAACTCTGAGTATCACTCATGTATTATAAGGGATATTCAAAAGAGACTAGAACATGGGCCAGATGGTATTCATCCCAGGGTAATTAGCGAGCTTAGCTCTGTGATTGCCAAACCTCTTTACTTAATTTTTCAGGATTCATTGAGATCTGGCATAGTGCCGAGAGACTGGCAAATTGCTAATGTGGTGCCTCTATTCAAAAAAGGATCCTGTTCTCAGCCTCAAAAGTATAGTCTGACGTCAGTGGTAGGAACACTTTTCGAAGGGTTAATAAAGGATAAGATACTGAACTTCATAGCAAATCATAATACTATGAGTGTGTGCCAGCATGGTTTTATGTGTAATAGATCTTGCCAGACTAACTTAATTTCTTTTTATGAGAAGGTGAGCAGGGACCTTGATTCTGGGATGGCAGTGGATGTGATTTACTTAGACTTTGCTAAAGCATTTGATACAGTGCCACACAGAAGGTTACTGGTTAAATGAAGGAATGTTGGCCTGGAACATAGTATTTGTACCTGGATAGAGAACTGGCTAAAAGATAGACTACAAAGAGTGGTGGTAAATGGAACATTATCTAATTGGACCAGTGTTGTTAGTGGAGTACTGCAGGTTATACACTAAATGGCAGTGTGTTGGGAGTTTCCTTAAATGTAGGGATGCACCGAATCCACTTTTTTGGATTCGGCCGAACCCCCGAATCCTTCACGAAGGATTCGGCCGAATACCGAACCGAATCCGAACCCTAATTTGCATATGCAAATTAGGGGTGGGAAGGGGAAAACATTTTTTACTTCCTTGTTTTCTGACAAAAAGTCACGCAATTTCCCTCCCTGCCCCTAATTTGCATATGCAAATTAGGATTCGGATTCGGTTCGGCCGGGGAGAAGGATTCGGCCGAATCCGAATCCTGCTGAAAAAGGCCGAATCCTGGCCGAATCCCGAACCGAATCCTGGATTCGGTGCATCCCTACTTAAATGAGAAGGATCTTGGGGTCTTTGTAGATAACAAGTTGTCTAATTCTGGGCAGTGTCATTCTGTGGCTACTAAAGCAAATAAAGTTCTTGTATAAAAAAGGGCATTAACTCAAGGGATGAAACATAATTGTGTCTCTTTATAGGTCCCTGGTGAGGCCTCATCTGGAGTATGGGGGCAGTTTTGGACTCCAGTCCTTAAGAGGGATATAAACGAGCTGGAGAGAGTGCAGAGACTAAGTGCAACTAAACTGGTTAGAGGGAGGGAAGAGTTAAATTATGAGGGGAGACTGACAAGGTTGGGGTTGTTTTCTGTGGAAAAAAGGCGCTTGTGAGGGGACATGATTAGACTTTACAAGTACATTAGAGGACATTATAGACAAATAGCAGGGGACCTTTTTACCCATAAAGAGAATCACGTACCAGAGGCCTCCGCTTCAGACTAGAGGAAAAGAAGTTTCATTTAAAGGAACAGAGTAGGGGGTTCATCACAGTGAGGACAGTGAGGTTGGGGAATGCACTGCCGGGTGATGATTCAGTTAATGACTATAAGAGGGACTTGGATGATTTCTTGGACAGACATAATACAAAGGCTATTGTGATACTAAACTCTATAGTTAGTATAGATATGGGTATATATCATTTATGTGACATTAGGGAGGGGTGTGTGTATGGGGCTGGGTTTTCATTTGGAGGGGTTGAACTTGATGGACTTTGTCTTTTTTCAACCCAATTTAACTATGTAACAATGTAACTATATAATGTACCCCCTACTGTAAATTATAAGGATATTGGAAGTCACTAAGGGGGTTCTGTGACCAGTTTTAGATAAGACAGCAGTTTATAAAACTGGAAACATAATTAAAAAATAAATCTAAATATTCTGAATATGTAAATCTGGGGATAACAGCGGCACTTTATCAAATTTCCGGCACGTTGCCATAAGATACAAATGATGCTGAAGAAATGTTCAGCCGTCAGGTGAGGAGTAAATAAATATAACGTCTCGCTGAGAGAAGATCTGTTTCCGTATGCGCCGCACGTTCCGCCAGACATTACCGCTTGCAATTTCTTTAATGCCGAGATTCTAAACATGTAAAATCAGATTTGGGCTGCTGCCTCCATCATCATCATCATCATCATCCTCATTTCTTTAGAGGGAAAAAAGCAAAGTAATAGTTTGTTTCTTTTTCTGAACAAAATATTGTTTTTTTTTTTACGTAACAAAATATTGTTTTTTTTTCCGAGGAACAGAAAATTTAATTGCTTTTCTCTCAGGAATAACTGATGCGCATAGAGAAACATCAGAGGGAAGAAAGAAACATCACACACCTTGATTTCTATGGAGAGAGAAGCGACTGTGATTTCCTCCAACGAGAAGATTTGGGAATGAGAAAAAGAAGGAAACGGGAAGAGAAAAAGGGGGTCGTACAGATGAGAGGTTTTTTAATTAGGCCTGGACTGAAAGCAAAGGAGATTATGCTAATGAGACGCGGCTTTTAAGAAGATTATTTTGTGAAGGAGGAGGAAAAAAACAGCACTTCATAAAAATTCATAAAATGGTAATTATTGGAAAATACAGTAATTCAAAGGGACGTTAAGAACTTAACAACAGAGCTCCGACCATGAGTCCGACGGGAACACGAGGATTAAATGAATTTAGTAACCTCTACACGTTAACTGGGCTGGGAGCAGAGAAAGACCCCCAAGTGGCAGGGACCCTAATCTCAAACAGAAATGTATAAATAAGGTACAGTCAATGTAATGAACTGAATTTAATGTAATATCCCAACTGTTACTATAGGCACCATCTCTCCCTACTATACCTGCTATCCCAAAGTCACACTCCCTTCCCAGAGACTATTATCCCACTGTTACTATAGGCACCATCTCTCCCTACTATAACTGCTATCCCACAGTCACACTCCCTTCCCAGAGACTATTATCCACTGTTACTATAGACACATCTCTCCCTACTATACCTGCTATCCCACAGTCACACCCCTTCCCAGAGACTATTATCCCACTGTTACTATAGACACCATCTCTCCCTACTATACCTGCTATCCCACAGTCACACTCCCTTCCCAGAGACTATTATCCACTGTTACTATAGGCACATCTCTCCCTACTATACCTGCTATCCCACAGTCACACCCCTTCCCAGAGACTATTATCCCACTGTTACTATAGACACCATCTCTCCCTACTATACCTGCTATCCCACAGTCACACTCCCTTCCCAGAGACTATTATCCACTGTTACTATAGGCACCATCTCTCCCTACTATACCTGCTATCCCACAGTCACACTCCCTTCCCAGAGACTATTATCCACTGTTACTATAGACACATCTCTCCCTACTATACCTGCTATCCCACAGTCACACTCCCTTCCCAGAGACTATTATCCACTGTTACTATAGACACATCTCTCCCTACTATACCTGCTATCCCACAGTCACACCCCTTCCCAGAGACTATTATCCACTGTTACTATAGGCACCATCTCTCCCTACTATACCTGCTATCCCACAGTCACACTCCCTTCCCAGAGACTATTATCCACTGTTACTATAGACACCATCTCTCCCTACTATACCTGCTATCCCACAGTCACACTCCCTTCCCAGAGACTATTATCCACTGTTACTATAGACACCATCTCTCCCTACTATACCTGCTATCCCACAGTCACACTCCCTTCCCAGAGACTATTATCCCACTGTTACTATAGGCACCATCTCTCCCTACTATACCTGCTATCCCACAGTCACACTCCCTTCCCAGAGACTATTATCCACTGTTACTATAGGCACCATCTCTCCCTACTATACCTGCTATCCCACAGTCACACTCCCTTCCCAGAGACTATTATCCCACTGTTACTATAGGCACCATCTCTCCCTACTATACCTGCTATCCCACAGTCACACTCCCTTCCCAGAGACTATTATCCACTGTTACTATAGACACCATCTCTCCCTACTATACCTGCTATCCCACAGTCACACTCCCTTCCCAGAGACTATTATCCCACTGTTACTATAGGCACCATCTCTCCCTACTATACCTGCTATCCCACAGTCACACTCCCTTCCCAGAGACTATTATCCACTGTTACTATAGGCACCATCTCTCCCTACTATACCTGCTATCCCACAGTCACACTCCCTTCCCAGAGACTATTATCCCACTGTTACTATAGACACCATCTCTCCCTACTATACCTGCTATCCCACAGTCACACTCCCTTCCCAGAGACTATTATCCACTGTTACTATAGACACCATCTCTCCCTACTATACCTGCTATCCCACAGTCACACTCCCTTCCCAGAGACTATTATCCCACTGTTACTATAGGCACCATCTCTCCCTACTATACCTGCTATCCCACAGTCACACTCCCTTCCCAGAGACTATTATCCACTGTTACTATAGGCACCATCTCTCCCTACTATACCTGCTATCCCACAGTCACACTCCCTTCCCAGAGACTATTATCCCACTGTTACTATAGGCACCATCTCTCCCTACTATACCTGCTATCCCACAGTCACACTCCCTTCCCAGAGACTATTATCAACTGTTACTATAGGCACCATCTCTCCCTACTATACCTGCTATCCCACAGTCACACTCCCTTCCCAGAGACTATTATCCACTGTTACTATAGGCACCATCTCTCCCTACTATACCCCTAAACATTTAGAGTGTTCCTTTATGCTAAGCTTACTTTACCTTTACCCCAATACATACTGGTAATTGAATCTTGAAGAACCCTAATTACCTCAGGTAAAGTCATTCTGTAGCTGATTTTAGTTTCCTCCATGGACAGATGTCAAAACAAAGACAGGCAGTGACGCTACAATGGGTGACACTTGCCAGATGGATGAAAATATCTCTTGCTTTACTATAGGAATTTTTTTTTTAATACTTTAATTTTTTTTTTTTTGCTTTCCTGTCAGAAGTGGCCATGGTCTGTCAAGTTTTCAGCTAGAAACAAGGAAAAGAAAATGAGTTTGAAATTGCATTGTGAAGTCCCAAGTGACGGCAGTGGGATGCTGCCGCTGTGCAGGAATTTCGGACACTTGTTGACAGTCCATAAACCACTTGCTTTTTTTCCCCGGCACGTTTATTGCTGGTGTCATATTGGGAAACCAGGGAAACAATACACGATACATTTCATTTTCATTTCTAGATTCCATTTTTTTCCCCTTGTTCTACCTTTAGTTTATTTTCTGAGCTTGGGGAGTCTGGGCCTTCAGGCTGAACATTGAATCTCATGCGACCGACCTCAGCCGGGTTTAATATCAGCTCCATTCCCCCAATCTATGGATACAAACGATAGTTCTACTCACGCAACTTGTATTCATTTACTGTTTACATTACATAAAAAAAAAACATGAATTTTTTAACTTTTTGATGCACTTTCCAACTTCATAGCCCACTTTTTGTAAGGTTGGTCCATTCTCAGGTCTGTTACTATAAATCAGAATAATTTGTATATTTTTGTTTAATAACTTGCTTTGTAACTTGTAAGTCGTTTTCATTTGTGCTCTTCTATGGGGAGGGGACAATGCACTTCTCTAGGGCCACCATCAAAATCATATGGCCCCATGATACTAATTAGTTAGTAGGACCTCCCCCCAAATGGGTCTTGGATTATAAAATGACCTCTAATCTGAACTATTTGGGTAATGGGGCCTGCCAGTTAAATAGAAGGGCATCCACTTAAAGGAGAACTAAATCTTAACTAAAGAAGCAGGTAGAAATGTTGTACATGATGTTTTGTGCTTCTGTACCAGCCCAAGGCAACCACAGCCCTTTAGCAGTAAAGATCTGTGTCTCCAAAGATGCCCCAGTAGCTCCCCATCTTCTTTTCTGCTGATTCACTGATTCACATGCTCTGTGCTGCTGTCACTTACTGAGCTTAGGGAGCCACTCACAATATACAGTACACATAGAATAGAAATGTCACAATATAAGGTGGCCACAGTGTTATTCACTTCAATGTCCTGTCTGGATTTCCTAGTTTGGCAGCCCTTCCAAGAACCCTAGCTTTAGTTCTCCTTTAAAGCAACGTAAAGGGCAAGAAGTGTTTGGACCTTGGAGTGCTGCCGGCATCAATTTCCGATTTTCACAATTTTTTTGTGAAAACGCTCAAACTGCTCAATTTTTTCATGAAAACGTTCCAATTGCCCGATTTTTTAAGTGAAAAACTTTTGAATTGCTCGATTTTAGAGAAGATTTTCGAATTGCTAGATTTTTAAGTGAAAACATTAGAATTGCTCGATTTTTCAGTGAAATCGTTAGAATTCCTCGATTTTTTTCGTGAAAACGTGGGAATTTCAAGTTTTTTTTCTCAGTTTCCGATTTCTCTATTCTTCGCAAATTTTCTGCCGTTTCGTGAATTATGCGGGAGATTCGCAAATTTTTGGGCGAAACTGGAGATATTCGTCCATCACTAGTTGGTGTCTCTAAACAAGTCAAGGGAAATACAGGTGAGGAAGAAGTGTAGGGGGAACGCACTGGGGCTCATTTATCAACACCTATAGCAGCCAATAACATTCATTGTTCTACTTGCAGCTGGCTTTATAAAGCTAATTACTGATTGGTTGCTATAGGTAACAGCCAATGGGTAAATTTGCCCGGTGTTGATAAATAAGCCCCACTGACCCTATAATTAATAGTGTGTCTATCTGGCTCTGTAGGTTTCCGGTTCCAAAGCGGATGGAATTCAGCCAGAAATGGATCCATAGGAGCCAAATAACAATTGGGTTGTGCAGAATTCTGCTGGTGGAGGACACTATCATTCATGCACTCTGATAATATTAATACCCCTATAATCCCCTTCTGTTTATCTATCAGGGCACACACGTCCTTACTGCTCCGACAGATCCCCGGCTCTGGGCCCGATGGTGCCGCTTGTGTGCCGGAGCTGAAAGGAGACCAATGAGACGGAAGAGATACGGCGCTGGAGTAAAGCAGAGAAGCTGATAGAGAAGCCCCTCATTGTCCCAGTATTGCCGACACCTGGTTCTGGAGATAGACCCGTTCTCAGCACTTGCCTTTCATACACACGGGAGATTGAAGTCTCATCCAAAAAGCATCATTCCCTCTTACTCTGCACTTCTGAGTCGCTGCTGATCCGGCCTTTGAAGCCGATCTGCAGGCAAAACCCGATATAAACAGGAAAGCAAATCTATTTCTATTAGAATACAGAAGGAGATAAAAGCCTTCCATCCTCAGTACCTGCCTCGGCCGCAAACCCAAATAACACAGGTTTTTTATTTCATTTTATTGCAGTCGCTCCGATAAAATTTCTAGCAGACGTTGCAGGAAACCGTAAAAATTCGCAGTAATCGACGGGGAAAGCTTCTATCTCCCGCGCCCGGGAAAGGCTTATTTGCCAGAAATAAGCAAAGTGAATCCTCTGAACTCTCAGGCCAACTGCAATTATTTACTGATGTACCGACGCCTCGGCTTCATGATACACAGGGACAGATTCAAAGGAACGAGACCACCTTCATAGAGACCCAGCAGTCCCACCTCAACCAAAAAATAATAATTGAATGTTCTTATCCATTTAAAGGGGAACTTTACACAAAAGCTGTTTTGTGTAATGAAAACAAATATTATTTTTAGGGATGCACCGAATCCAGGATTTGGTTCGGGATTCGGGCAGGATTCTGCCTGTTTCAGCAGGATTTAGATTCGGCCAAATCCTTCTGCCAGGAGAACCGAATCCGAATCCTAATTTGCATATGCAAATTAGGATGGGAGGGACTTTGTGTCACAAAACAAGGAAGTAAAAAATGTTTTCTCCTTCCCACTCCTAGGGGCAGATTTACATAGGGTCGAATATCGAAGTCGAAGGATTTAGCGATATTCCTACGATCGAACGATTCAAAGGATTTTAATCCATCGATCGAAGGATTTTCCTTCGATCAGAAAATTGTTAGGACCTTCCCCATAGGCTAACATTGGCCTCGGTAGGTTTTAGGTGGCAAACTAGGGGGTTGAAGTATTTTTTAAAGAGACAGTACTTCGACTATCGAATGGTCAAATAGTCGAACGGTTTTTAGTTCGATTCGAAGTCGAAGTAGCCTATTCGATGGTCGAAGTAGCCATATTCGACCATTCGAAATTCAAAGTATTTTTTCTTCTATTCCTTCACTCGAGCTAAGTAAATAGGCCCCCTAATTTACATATGCAAATTAAGATTCAGATTCAGTTCGGTATTCGGCCAAGTCTTTCACAAAGCATTCGAGGGTTTGGCCAAATCCAAGATAGTGGATTCGGTGCATCCCTAATTATTTTAAAGGAGTTGTTCACCTTCCAATGCTTTCTTTTCCGTTAAATTGGTTTCAGGTTGTTCACCAGAAATTTCTGTGACAGTTTTTCTAATGTTGAAGTGTAAAATTTCATTTTTCACCTTCCAAAGCAGCTCTGGGATGGAGGGGGGTCGCCGACCCTGTCAACTGATCTAAATTGATACATTTAGTTGATCCATTTCTTATCTTTGTCCCTGCTGAGCAGAATCCCTGAGTTCCATGTGAAGGTGAATGACTTTAAGTGATTTCCCAGTTTCCATTAATTCCCTATTCTCACATGTGTCTGTTTGTCTGTCTGTCCCTTTTCTATTCTCTGAGTCTGACTCTTGAAACAAGGGCAAGTTCTCTCATCGTTCACCTTTATATAAACGTTTAATAGGTTATAAAATGGCTCATTCTAAGCAACTTTTCAATTGGTCTTCGTTTCTTCCTTTTTATCGTTTTTTATTTATTCACCTTCTTTTTCTGATTCTTTGCAGCTTTCAAATGGGGGTCCCTGACCCCATCTGTAAAACAAATGCTCTGTAAGGCTACAAATGTATTGTTATTGTTACTTTATATTCTCTTATTCAAATCAGTGCATGGTTGCTAGGGGAATTTGGAACCTAGCAACCAGATGGCTGAATTTGCAAACTGTAGAACTGCTAAAAAAAAAAGTTAAAGCAGTCAAAAAACACAAATAATAAAAAATGAAAACCAAAAGCAAATTATCTCAGAATATCCCTCTCTACGTCATATTAAGTGGGTAGATTTAGCAAGGATGGAATTTCGATAAAAAAAAAAAAATCGAAATTCGAATAGATAAAAGACCAACCTAAACTTATCGACTTATAGAAGTTGAAGTCGAATCAAAGTTTTTTTTTTTTCAGGTGAATAGGCCGTACGCATCAATGTAACATCATATTCAATCGAAATTGATTCGAAGTATTTTCAAAAAGAATCTTTGATTTTCTCAAATTCCATCAATTGACTCCAAATGGGTTGTAGGAGTTCTCCCATAGGCTAAAACAGCAATTTGGCAGGTTTTAGATGGTGAATGGTTGAAGTCAAATTTTTAAAGAGACAGTGCATGATAAATTTCGGATTTTTGAATTTTTTTCAAATTGGTTGAAGTACACAAAAAATTGCTCGAAATTCTAATGAAGGAGAAATCGCATGTTACAACTAATGGGATCAATGTAGTTCCGTTTTCAGAAAACCATCCGACACGTTGCATCCTTTTAGTCGCATTGCAACGTGTCGGGTCAAAACGCATCATGGAGTCCTGCCCTAAAAGACACTGCTCTCAATAAGGATCACATTTGCACACAGCTTTAATGCCAATGAAGATGTAAAAGGAAGGAAGATTGGATTGAAGATTCTTTCATTTGGGAGAATGTTTCTTTATGGTTTATGTTCCCTTTAATAAGGAATGAGCAGTAGACTTAATCCTGATGGATCCCAGCCCTTACAAATTGTTTTCTTTCCTGTTTGAAATCGCCGAGTGTTTTTACTGGGTAACTGGGCCTAGTGCTGAGTATTCGCTTAGTTAAGTGAAATTCAGGAAACGGCGAAAAATTATCGAAACACGAATTTTGACGCCGTCATCAATTTGCGGGCATTTAAAATGATGTCTCAACAATTTGACGCGAGTCATTGTGATCGCACTAATTGTGGCCGGCGTCAAACAGTTGTCGCAGCAGTTTCGTGAATTTATTCGCCGGTGGAGAAACGTGGAAATTCACAGCAAATTCGCACCTGCCAAATAATTTCGCCCATCACTAGAACCAGCACAATACACTCCATACGTCTCAGCCTCAGAACTCTGAGCAAATAGAACTGATCACAAACTTGTTCTGATCCCTTTTTCCACTCGGCTGCTTGTCCTTCTTTTCTCCGACTGAATCAGCCCCCGAGGCTACAGAAGAAAAAACCTTTATTTATTCTCTTGGCTCCATTCTCTGCGCTCTCGCTTCTCACTCTTATTCTCCTTGGCTCAGATATCTGCGTGTGTTACAGGAGGTAATTGCAAATATGCTGCATCATGGCAACAATGCATTGTGTTCTGTTGGGAGTTGTAGTCCAACATCGGCAGGATGGATACATGGATTGTCCTCTTTCCAACTGTCTTTAAACCCCAGACCAACCCTTACAGCTAGAGAGACAGAATGACTATATCCTACAAGACTGAGAAAATTGAGTGTTCAAATTAAAGGAGAACTAGACTCCCACATCACTGGAAGCATGTAATAGTCCAGGCTCCCCAGAACCAGCTCTCTAACTGCAGAGTTGCACAGCAGGGTTGTTATATGGTAAATCAAATCTATATTCTGTTCTCCTGTACTGTACGCTATATACAGTGTGCATACCTCCCAACTGACAGATTAACCCACAGTCCCGGATTGTTACTGAAATGTCCCGACTTTCTCTTTGATCTCCTGCACCAAACAGCCAGAAAAAGATACAACGTTTCTAAAACTTAATTGGCTTTTGGCAAAGAGCCCAGAAAACATGGCAGGTGCACTTAGAAACTTTTGTAACAATTTAAGAGAAGCAAATACCAATTGTAGCTATTTAAAATAAGCAGGTCTCTGGAAACTGTGACTTGCAGATTAGAGGGCAATTACACCTTCATTAGCAAAACTGTAATAACACATAAAAAACACAGAAATGTGTTCAAATTTTCAAAACCAGCCAAATTTTGTAAAATGGACATGAAAATGAAGGGCATGGTTATGGGCATGATCGATAAATTTTGATGTGCACTGCATTGCAAATATTTGTGTCCCTCTTTCTATTTCCAAAATATTGGGGGTTATCATTGTGTGACACTTACAGTGTTAGTGCACTAGATAGGTACCTAATATATAGAGACAAGAGGAAAGTGTTGGAAGGGTTACTGTCTGCTCTCTCTCATTTCCCTACAGAAATAGGGATTGGTAGCACTAGATAGGTACCTAATATATAGAGACAAGAGGAAAGTGTTGGAAGGGTTACTGTCTGCTCTCTCTCATTTCCCTACAGAAATAGGGATTGGTAGCACTAGATAGGTACCTAATATATAGAGACAAGAGGAAAGTGTTGGAAGGGTTACTGTCTGCTCTCTCTCATTTCCCTACAGAAATAGGGATTGGTAACACTAGACAGGTACCTAATATATAGAGACAAGAGGAAAGTGTTGGAAGGGTTACTATCTGCTCTCTCTCATTTCCCTACAGAAATAGGGATTGGTAGCACTAGATAGGTACCTAATATATAGAGACAAGAGGAAAGTGTTGGAAGGGTTACTATCTGCTCTCTCTCATTTCCCTACAGAAATAGGGATTGGTAACACTAGATAGGTACCTAATATATAGAGACAAGAGGAAAGTGTTGGAAGGGTTACTGTCTGCTCTCTCTCATTTCCCTACAGAAATAGGGATTGGTAACACTAGATAGGTACCTAACCTAGTTATGTATGGCTTTTTGATACCTAACATTTTGGAATAGAAACAAGGAGGTTGGTTATACTATTTCTATTATTTTTACAATGGCTTCCCACTATGCTCTCGTAGTTCAAATCAAGACTATCAAATAAACAGAAGACGCGGCAGGCAGGTAAGGAATAGACTGGGCATAAGATGAAGTGCTGAAGGGCAGATGCTGCAGAGAAATGGCTGCGCTAGAAAGAAATAAAGAGGCAGTAAACAGCAGGGGTGAGATCAGTACAGAGGAATAAACAGAGGGAAACCTGATGGAAGCCAAACTACAAGCTAAACAGTTTTATCCTCCAACGCAAACAGGGAAAGTTCACTTTTCAGTGTTTGCTGAACTTGAAACATTTCGCCTCATCAGGAACAAAAGCTGAAGACTCAGTTCTTGTTCCCAGTCATGAATCTCGTTGCTCCAGGGATAATACAGCCGAGAAGAGGAGGACAGATGTACTTAACCTGAGCTTCCGCAGGAGAAAGCAACGGGAATCTACGTGGGAAGATACATTTACTGTGAGAAAGGAACATCGACGCAACTGATGGTGTCGCCTTCTGTGGCAGTGCTTTTCCAATTTTTTGGTTCAACCCCTCACTAGAGGACCAGCTTTTAGTCGGGGGAACTTTGAGTTCATAACAAGGTTACAGATATATAGAAACATTGGGGTAACAGTCACCCTGCTATAGTTCCAGGGGTACCCAGGGCACAAATAAGCCCTCACCCCAAATCTCCCCCTAACTGGCCTTCAGACTGGGCCCCCTTAGCTCATAACAAGGTTACAGATATATAGAAACATTGGGGTGTCACCCTGCTATAGTTCCAGGGGTACCCAGGGTACAAATAAACACTCACCCCAAATCTCCCCCTAACTGACCTTCAGACTCGGCCCCCTTAGCTCATAACAAGGTTACAGATATATAGAAACATTGGGGTGTCACCCTGCTATAGTTCCAGGGGTACCCAGGGTACAAATAAGCACTCACCCCAAATCTCCCCCTAACTGACCTTCAGACTGGGCCCCCTTAGCTCATAACAAGGTTACAGATATATAGAAACATTGGGGTAACAGTCACCCTACTATAGTTCCAGGGGTACCCAGGGTACAAATAAGCACTCACCCCAAATATCCCCCTAACTGATCTTCAGGCTGGACCCCCTTAGCTCATAACAAGGTTACAGATATATAGAAACATTGGGGTAACAGTCACCCTGCTATAGTTCCAGGGGTACCCAGGGTACAAATAAACACTCACCCCAAATCTCCCCCTAACTGACCTTCAGACTGGGCCCCCTTAGCTCATAACAAGGTTACAGATATATAGAAACATTGGGGTGTCACCCTGCTATAGTTCCAGGGGTACCCAGGGTACAAATAATCACTCACCCCAAATCTCCCCCTAACTGACCTTCAGACTGGGCCCCCTTAGCTCATAACAAGGTTACAGATATATAGAAACATTGGGGTAACAGTCACCCTGCTATAGTTCTAGGGGTACCCAGGGAACAAATAAGCACTCACCCCAAATCTCCCCCTAACTGATCTTCAGGCTGGTCCCCCTTATCACATATGGTGGCCCCCAAAGACATCTCAGTGAACCTTGTGCTTGGTTAATACATTTATATATATATATATATATAAGTTCAGACTGATCTGTAGTTTCTGGTCCATCACACGGAAGCCTCTGAGATATTGGCACATGAATTATATAACATTGATGTTTATTCAGTATTTTATATCCACATTGATGTTGTGATTGTGAGAAACACACAGTTAGGGACACGTAAGTTTACCTGTTTAATGAAATGTATTCAGTGTTTTGCAGTTAATAAAATGGGGATATATCGATGACATACACAGATTCTGCCTCTTTCAGATGGGTGTAAGGGTTCAGGTTCAGTATTAAAAATTGCTCCTCGTCCCAAATGGTGAAATAATTTCATTTTTCAAACAGTCCCGAGACCCCTTCTACATGGACCTCATTGAAATACAGAATAGGTCTCACATCTATAGGAACCCCCTTTCCCTTTAATGTCCGGCTCAGCCGCCCGAGCTGTTTATCCGATCTCATGCCATAAAATGGCTAATTAATTTTCAAATGGTCGTGTCGAGCTGTGCAATTTGTCAAGCCGAGTTGTTAATAGAATTAAGCTTTTTATCAGTGATTAGCAAAAAGGAGGTATAAAAAAAAAAATTAATTATGGAATTGTATGCAGAGTTGATTCAAAGCCAGGTTTTCGGATTAAATGTTTGATAAGGTTTTCCAAACATATATAAACTGATTAATAAATGGTGTTTACTGTTTGGCTTCTGACAGCTTTCTCTGTATTAGTTTATTGCATGGAGGAATGTGGGGGTGGGAGGTGAATTAGGCAGGTTTTTTTTGTGTTGTTTAATTTGATATTTTTAATTTATTTAGTTTAACTTCTCTTCATCAACCTTATCATTTACAGTACGGGGTACATTATCCCTTATAATACATGAGTGATACTCAGAGTTCCCTGTATAACTCAGCCTGCAGCCTTGTGTCTTTATATGGTCACAGAACAACCCCTCAGTGACTTCTAATATCCTTATCATTTACAGTAGGGGGTACATTATCCCTTATAATACATGAGTGATACTCAGAGTTCCCTGTATAACTCAGCCTGCAGCCTTGTGCCTTTATATGGTCACAGAACAGCCCCTCAGTGACTTCTAATATCCTTATCATTTACAGTAGGGGGTACATTATCCCTTATAATACATGAGTGATACTCAGAGTTCCCTGTATAACTCAGCCTGCAGCCTTGTGCCTTTATATGGTCACAGAACAACCCCTCAGTGACTTCTAATATCCTTATCATTTACAGTAGGGGGTACATTATCCCCTATAAACACCAATGATCCTGAGAGCTCAAGGCAAATTACCTTTCTACTTTTCCCAAGCGTGTCTGGAAGAGAAACATAGTGGGGCTCATTTATTAACGCAGCGCAGTGCTAAAAAGAGCGCAGTGGCCTGACATTTGCCCAGCGCATGCGAGTATTTAATAATGTAGCGCACGATACCTTAACAGTGCAATTTTGTGCGCTAATGTAGACACAGACAGGTGCGACGTGTGAAACTGCGTATCAGCTGTCGCAGTGCTTATAATAAATTGTGCGCACAGGAAGATACCGCAAAGGTAAGGATTAGTTGTGCTCATGTATGAATGCGCTGCTTTAATTAGTTGCGTCACATATTGCGCATATTGCGTTCACTTAGACGCATCTGCATTTGTTTCTGTGCTAATATTTGTTTGGTTGCAAAGGTGTTTAGCCTACCTGATACCCTTAAAGGAACCTTGGTCAATATAAACATGTTGGGTGGAAGGTGTGGTTAATATGCACTTTACAGGGGTTGTTCATCTTTGAGTAAACTTTGAGTTAACAAACATCCCCACCAACAGCAGCACCATTGTATTTGCCAGAACCCAGTTTAGCAGTGTGGCTCTGCTAGCGCAGCTGGGCAGGAATGCGCATTTTGAAGAGCGTTACTATTACGCCACAAACAGGCAGTCGTAAAAATTGTGGTGCTGTTGACCGGGTGCAGTTTTGCACATATACAGACGCAAATCTGCGACGGCCGCAGTGCAAGCGCATTGTAGCCACGCCCACAGCCACGCCCCTAACAACCACGGCATCGTTTGCGACATAAATGCCCAATCTTTTGCGCAATGCGCATAAACAAAACCATCGCAAAAGCTCTGTGTTATGCGCAATATCACGCAAATATATTAGCGATCACACTCGTGATGTCGCAGACAATCTTTTGCGTCCACTTATGCGCTGCGCTGCGTTAATAAATGAGCCCCAGTGTCATTAACTATATGTATTAGAATAATCCTGTTTTTCGTTCAATCCCAGCATGCACCAATTTACATTAGTGAGAATTACAAATTAGTGAGAATAACAACAAACAAATTAATTTAGCAAAAAGAATAAATCCTCACGCACTTTCCAAGGTGTCGGCCAGTTAATAAATGCTACGCTTGGCCTTTAACGTCTAAACATCCTGAAACTTTTTCATGAGTAGGAACGGCAGGGATGGGATAATGACTGGGTATAATGAGTATAAAACCTCTGTATAACGCTCCTATTCCCTCTGTATTATACGGGATGTTGGGGGAAAAAAAATCTGTTTCCTCACTTCCTAATTAATGAGATTTTCTTGTGGTTATTTTTTTTCTAAATCAACAGATTTGTTTGTTTTAATTGAATTCAATGATCAAAGCAGGAACATTCCTACAGGAAACAGAGACAAACGCTGATTATTCATTAGTCATTATCCTCCCCTCGTCTGTTATTGGCTTCTGACTTAACGAATTAAGCAGCTCGGTCTGGAAGATGCTACAATAAAGGGCCAGTTGTATCAATTTTTGGTTTTGAGCTGAAAACCTCATTGTCACACTCCCTTCCCAGAGACTATTATCCACTGTTACTATAGACACCATCTCTCCCTACTATACCTGCTATCCCACAGTCACACTCCCTTCCCAGAGACTATTATCCACTGTTACTATAGGCACCATCTCTCTCTACTATACCTGCTATCCTACAGTCACACTCCCTTCCCAGAGACTATTATCCACTGTTACTATAGGCACCATCTCTCCCTACTATACCTGCTATCCCACAGTCACACTCCCTTCCCAGATACTATTATCCACTGTTACTATAGACACCATCTCTCCCTACTATACCTGCTATCCCACAGTCACACTCCCTTCCCAGAGACTATTATCCACTGTTACTATAGGCACCATCTCTCCCTACTATACCTGCTATCCCACAGTCACACTCCCTTCCCAGAGACTATTATCCACTGTTACTATAGGCACCATCTCTCCCTACTATACCTGCTATCCCACAGTCACACTCCCTTCCCAGAGACTATTATCCACTGTTACTATAGGCACCATCTCTCCCTACTATACCTGCTATCCCACAGTCACACTCCCTTCCCAGAGACTATTATCCACTGTTACTATAGGCACCATCTCTCCCTACTATACCTGCTATCCCACAGTCACACTCCCTTCCCAGAGACTATTATCCACTGTTACTATAGGCACCATCTCTCCCTACTATACCTGCTATCCCACAGTCACACTCCCTTCCCAGAGACTATTATCCACTGTTACTATAGGCACCATCTCTCCCTACTATACCTGCTATCCCACAGTCACACTCCCTTCCCAGAGACTATTATCCACTGTTACTATAGGCACCATCTCTCCCTACTATACCTGCTATCCCACAGTCACACTCCCTTCCCAGAGACTATTATCCACTGTTACTATAGACACCATCTCTCCCTACTATACCTGCTATCCCACAGTCACACTCCCTTCCCAGAGACTATTATCCACTGTTACTATAGACACCATCTCTCCCTACTATACCTGCTATCCCACAGTCACACTCCCTTCCCAGAGACTATTATCCACTGTTACTATAGACACCATCTCTCCCTACTATACCTGCTATCCCACAGTCACACTCCCTTCTCAGAGACTATTATCCACTGTTACTATAGACACCATCTCTCCCTACTATACCTGCTATCCCACAGTCACACTCCCTTCCCAGAGACTATTATCCCACTGTTACTATAGGCACCATCTCTCCCTACTATACCTGCTATCCCACAGTCACACTCCCTTCCCAGAGACTATTATCCACTGTTACTATAGACACCATCTCTCCCTACTATACCTGCTATCCCACAGTCACACTCCCTTCCCAGAGACTATTATCCACTGTTACTATAGACACCATCTCTCCCTACTATACCTGCTATCCCACAGTCACACTCCCTTCCCAGAGACTATTATCCACTGTTACTATAGACACCATCTCTCCCTACTATACCTGCTATCCCACAGTCACACTCCCTTCCCAGAGACTATTATCCACTGTTACTATAGGCACCATCTCTCCCTACTATACCTGCTATTCCACAGTCACACTCCCTTCCCAGAGACTATTATCCACTGTTACTATAGACACATCTCTCCCTACTATACCTGCTATCCCACAGTCACACTCCCTTCCCAGAGACTATTACCCACTGTTACTATAGACACCATCTCTCCCTACTATAACTTCTCTATAACCCCAACAGTTGAAGCTGAAGCTGTTTTACTTTCTTCAGCAGTAAGAGTTAGGGTGCATGGCATTTTGACCCCATAATACACTACTCTATATATTACAACATGACAATTCTCATTAGACCAAGACTTGTCCTTTTTCTATAAAGCAGCCAGTAATCCCATAACCTGACGTCATCAGCCAAAGCATGCAGTAACGAGTCAAACCCTGAGCTGGCACTTTTGAATGTCTTTAATATGACATTAATAGCAGAGATAACATATTCTCAGTGGAGGCTGCTGGAGCATCACGTTAAGTGGTTAGAGGATTTCAGAACAGATTAGTTCTCGTGGCTCTGTGTGATGTATTTTAGGCTGTATCCATTTGATTTATAGGGCACATTAATTCCCCACAGTATGACCAAAGTCGTATAGGATCCCTGCATTTATTCATGTATCACTGACAAAGCTTGATTAATAGTCTGACTTTAACGGGTATTAATGCAGGAAACCTATAGCAGCTGTAGGGGCAAGGGTTGATGGTTGTGGAGGTGTTATATATTGATTGGAAGGCTGAGGATAGTTCTAATAGCTATATATGTATTTAGTGGAATGGCCAAATCATCCCCAGTGCTCTCGGAACAAGGAAAGGAGAAATTAAATAGTAAATTCTACAGACAGGGGCCTGTTCTGCTTAAATAACTCTCTGTACATCTGACAGTGAAACTACTGTTGCCAGCTCCATCCAGTATATTACTGTGGCACTGCGCTACCTGCCGGATTAATAGGCGCCTGTGCTGCAGTACCAGCGGGTGTCGGTGGTTTCTTCTCAGAGTTTATATTTTATCAGGACAACTGAACATGGGAGAGAGATGGGCTGTTGGCTCCTCAGGGGTGGGACAGGGGACAGTAGTTAAGGCAAGAGTATATCCTGCTGTTATAATAGGTGCCAAACAGTAAGTGATATCACAATCCACAGTCGTCCAAGAAACTGTTCTTGGAGAGGATTTCTGTTGATGTAAAGTAGGGGTTCCCCTTTACTAAACACATTTGTCCCTCTGCAGCAACCAATGAGCAACTTGTTGTGATCAGTCTATGAATAGAAATGTCTAATCGGTTGCTATGGGATTCTGCACTCTGTCCCTTCTGTTAGTAAATGAGTGTAACGCTTTCTTGGCCTATTCTGCCAATTAGGAGTTAAGGGTGACCAGCTAGGTAGTGAGCATGGGTTACATTGCGAATCCTCACCCAGGGCAGAGCCTTCGCCAAATGGAAGCTTCCCCTTTAAACTGTAGTTGAACTACAACTCACAGGCATATAAGTGCAAAAATAGAATAATGGACGCCAGGAGGTTCTTTAAAAAGGTAAAACAGGAGCACAGATTTATTATGCCAGAGGCAAATGACCACAGGTTTACTTACAAATATTCTGAGGACACAGCAGGTGGAATCACTTTGGACAGTACAAGGTTCACAGTCAGACAGGTGCGACTCCCAACAGATATTGCAGATAGGTGTACATAAATTCCCAGTTCAACAGACGTTGCACAGTGAGGGGATCGGGATCTATCAGGTAGGGTTCAGGTATTCCTTTGCTCACCTAGATGCCTATCAACTGAGTTCCCTGCTCTAAAGGCAAACAGGCCTTGTTGGAAGCTACTTCCTCCTACAAATCCTCGTTGGAGCAACAACTGCTCTTTCTGCTACACCTCTCTGTCTTTCTCTCCTAGAGAGACTATAACAAGATCTTACTATTTTAGCTGGTCCTCGTTCACGGGGTTACCTGGTCCCCGACTTAGCACCAAAGGTGTCAGGTCCCTCTGGGGTAAATGCTTACTGGGGCCTATGGTGATCCCAGGCTCAATGGAGATTCACCTAGCAGCAGTACCAGGAGCCAAAGAGGAAGAGGCCACTCCCTGCACAACACTATATAGCAGTGTGGCAGGGGAGTGTCATTACACTCTTTGTCCAATTGGTGTGGGTGTTACACTTTACCAGTAGGGATGTAGCGAACTGCCGTTAATGTGTTCGCGAACGCCGTTCGCGAACACCGGCAAAAAAGCGAACAGTTCGCGAACAGTTCGCGAACTTCGAACGCTCAATAAAATCGTTCGATCGAACGATCGAAGGATTTTATTCGTACGATCGAAGGATTTTCGTTCGAATCGAACGATCGAAGCTATTCGATCGAATGATTTTAATTCAATCGAATGCTTATAATCGTTCGAACGAATGGAAATCGTTCGATTTTAGCGATCGAATGGTCGAATGGTCGAATGGTCGAACGAAATTTTACTTCGAATCGAACGCGAACACCAATTGGCGAACGTCGCACGACGTTCGCGAACATTCGGCGGACGCGAACAGTCGAAGTTCGCGCGAACTAGTTCGCCGGCGAACAGTTCGCTACATCCCTATTTACCAGTTACAAAGGCTTGGCCCAATAACAAGGGAAAAGAGAACTACATACAAAAGGTAGGGGATTAACTCTATAGGGATAGGATATCCTATAGGTCCCTACATGAGTCCTACTGTCCCCTATTAGGAAATGATAAGACATAGAAAGAAGGGTACTGCTTAATTAGTAAAGCAGGGTTACATGGAAGGAGCAAAATATCAGTACTTCACAGTATTCTCACCACTAGTCGCTATGGTGCATGTGTAGGTGAAAGTACTTTTGTAAGTAGCATCAATGTCTAATAAAATAATTGTTCAGGGTGCGTTGTTGACCAATAAGACCTGGTCAAGTCTGAAGCCCCAAATTCAGCACAGTACATAGAAACATCAATAGTCACCAAGAACCTCACCAAGTTCAACATCAGCCCTCATCTGCAGACAAACCAACCACTTACCAGTATGTATTATCAAGGCTAGGCCAAGTGAAGCCTTTTTATTTTTTTTAGCTTTTTTGAGCTTTTTTCTGTTGATTAGACATCTTAATAACTCAACTAAAGCTCCAGCAGAACCAAGCACAGTAAGGTGGATATTTTCTAAAGTGTGACTGTCAGACGGATAGTGATGGGTTGACCTCTCCTAAGTCCTAATCCTAAAAAAGTATTTTTTCATGTGCCCTTCTCAATACTGAAATCTCTGAAGCCAGTTTAATGCAAGATAAAAGTTACGTTATTGGTTCTCCCAAAATGAACTGCTCTCTCTCTCTCTCTCACTGTGGCCTCTTTTGTATACCACATGTACAACTGGTTGTGTTAGGGCATTAGGACTTCTCCATTCTTCTTATTGTCATTTTAAACACAACCTTATACTGCCTTCCTTCTATTTACTGTTTTTAGGGTGCATCATTTAGATCAGCCCTTCCACCCTTTCTCTATAAATATTTATAGACCTCCCCCTGCTACTTACAATTTTCCTGTATATTCCTCTTTGGCTGAATACTGATTATTCTTCCTTTTCTGCACAGATAATAATCAAGAAATACTAAGCGATTCATTGATGACCTATGTTGGCCTTCAGCTTCTTCCCATCTACATTTTATTTCCTACTTTGGCCTCCAGGAAAGCACAAAGTCATTAGCATTTATGCTTCATACACATCTTTGATTGATCTTCAGGAAAGCCACCCATGTGGAGGTCTTTAACTTGAAACAGTCTATACCAAATATTGTGCCCTTTCCACAGTTTACAGTAATTCCTTTCTTCTTTTAGATCATTACTTTGTCTCCCACTCACCACCTTCTTCAACCATTGTCTTAATTGGGAACTCTCACACTACTGACTTATCAGCTCTAGGTTACCGTCTCAATTTCAGTTTCTCTATTGACTCCCATGTGTTCAGTAACAAAGTAGATTCCATCTACAAGCAAAGCAATGCCCTAATACTCTATACTGACATGGACATGTAGTTAAGACTACAATAAAGTGAGTGCAAGTCTATCTATATACTGTAGCAAGTCACACAACAGTTAAAAAGTATGAGCCTGGGGCACTAAATCCATAGACTTCAAAGGAACTATCATGATAATAATTAAATGTTTCTACAGATCAGAAAATGGTTAGTTTACACCAGAGATCTAATTGGTTGATATAAGTTGCTAGGATAACCTGTGCCTAAATAGTTATTAGCCTCATTAATATGTGACATTTTGTTACATTTGAGTGTTTACGTGACGTGCAATTTCTTCTAACATCCAGGATTATTTATCTACAAGAACTCAGATGCAGAGAGGAAATGCAAAGGTCAATCAATGATTCACGATCCTATTACTAAGCTATTTTTTGCCAAGATTAAAAGATTTACCTCGAAAGCACAAGCCGGGTTTTCCCTGATCAGAGCAGATTCCAAAGACCTCAGACAAGAGGTCGGCCCCTCACATGCTCATTGCAGGAGTAGAGATTTTCTCACAACTGGTGAATAGTAATGTAAACTTTCTTATAACGTTATTGTCATGGAATGTCAGGAACTGGAGATCACTTGAGGCAAAAGACAAAATTTATTTACACAAGCTCCATGGATTCTGAACTCACAAAGAATCAGAGCCCAGAACAAAGGCATCACAGAGTTCTTAAAAACAAAGAACTGCTCTTACAGCCAAGCAGGTGGCTCTGCCCTCAAGGCCAGGATACTAGTGACCAAGGATATTTTGAGAACAGAACCCATCCAAGTCAGGTTTTTATGAACTTGTAATAAGGCAGTTACCCAGTTGGAAAAAATAGAGATGTCAATCCACAGCACAGAAAAAAAAAGAACTGCACTTACAGACAAACTGGTGGCTCTGCCCTTAAGGCCAGAATACTAGTGACCAAGGATAGTTTGAGAACACAACCCATCCAAGTCAGGTTTTTATAGACTTGTAATAATGGAGTTACTCAGTTGGAAAACAGTGAGACATCACTTCACAGCACAGAAAATCAAAGAACTGATCTTACAGCCAAGCAGGTGGATCTGGCCTTAAGGCCAGGATACTAGTGACCAAGGCCAGCTTGAGAACAGAATCCATCCAAGTCAGGGGAGTTCATTGGGGGATCTGTATACATATAATTTTATTCTCTTTCAATAGTATATATTTTTCCTTCTCTAGTGGGGTTAAATGGCTAACGAGCAAACCATCAAAGATTGAAGAAACCATTAAGGTCCAGTGTTTATAGACTTGTAATGAGGGAGTTACCCAGTTGGAAAACATAGAGATATCGCTCCACAGCAAAGAAAAACAAAGAAATGCTCTTACTGCCAAGCAGGTGGATCTGTCCTCAAGGCCAAGTTACTAGTGACCAAGGATAGTTTGAAAATAGAACCCATCCAAGTCAGGTTTTTATAGACTTGTAAGAAAGAATTAACCAGCTTGAAGACATAGAGATATTGCTTCACAGCACAGAAAAACAAAGAGCTGCTCTTACAGCCAAGCAGGTGGATCTGGCGTCAAGGCCAGGATACTAGTGACCAAGGCCAGCTTGAGAACAGAATCCATCCAAGTCAGGGGAGTTCATTGGGGGATCTGTATACATATAATTGTATTCTCTTTCAATAGTATATATATTTTTCCTTCTCTAGTGGGGTTAAATGGCTAACGAGCAAACCATCAAAGATTGTATTAACTCCATCCATCGCTCCATCTTAAAACATTGGACTAGTTTGGATATTTTAATATAATCTATGGTATAGTCAGTGCTCCATCTGTATATTTGGGATTGTTGTGCCTGTTTAAATGGTGGTGGCAATCCTATATTACACTACCTCTACATCAGTTGGTGCATAGGGCTTCTCTGCTGCTGTTGACCATGGTCACCTGCTATCCCTCCTTATTTCTTCCTTGTTCCTAGCCATTCCTTCTGCATGGATATAGTGTGTATGGATCCTGCACCCTGGGACAACACCCTGCACATGTGCCACTACTGAACAGAGAGGATAATTTCGGGTAACCTGGTAGCACTGATACTTCTATTGCTGCATAGAATTATCAGGCAGTCCCAGTGCAAACCAATAAATTCAGGCTAATCCCATATTAACTATCATAAAACCGTAATATTTTGAAATATTATAATTAACCAGAATAAAAAATCTCGATACACTAACTCATTGCCTGCGCATTGAGGTCATTTACAAAATAAAACAATATAAATGTGGGCTATGGGAATCCTAGTCTCCCTTAATTGCAGTCAAGTCTATTAAGCTTTAGTAAGACCAGCATTCCATAATTAGCACAAGGACAGGACATAATTAGTATCTGGCCCAGAAGAACGTTCCCCGTGCTGCTAACGCATCATGTCACAGAATGACATCACATTGTCCGAGCCGCCAATCACTCAACTGTCAGGACACAGAGATAAAAGAAGGAATTTAAGGAAAGGGACAAGAGTTTGGGCCGGAGTTGGAGAATAAAATGGCACATAGTTCAGGCTTCCCGTCCTCATTACAGGCATTAATAAATGAGCCGCCGGCGAGAAGGGAAAAAAAATCACCATTTTCTGCAATTGATACAGAATATTGACTGATCAGCAGGTAATTAATATAACTGCTCTTGACACCACCCAGGGATCTGATTAGCTGTGACAGTCGGGTGATTGTTGGCTCTCGTGGGGCAGTCCATAAAAATAAAAGTTCCTTCTCGTTCCTACTGAAGCCTCACCTCAAAATGTGCCTCTTCATTCAGGATGTCTATTGCTAATAATGTGGGACCAGTTATCACACACATATATAGACCCTGTCTATTGCCCCCAGGGTTTTATTCCTTACATTACATTACATTATTCCATGGTTTGGGCCCCTGGCTCTAGTGAAACCTTAAGGTACAATGGTGCTTCATACTTTGTCATTCCAGTTTTAGCTCCATAATGCCCCATGCGCAGAACCAGGTCCATACAGAACGGGGTTTCCTAGATGGGAAGAACCTGAATGCACAGAGCCCTGCCCTCAAACCAATGGAACCCCTGTGGGATAAATTAGAACCCCTAACTGTGAGCCTGATAACATCAGTGCCCAATGTCATTAATGTTCTTGTTGCTGAATGGAAGCAACTCCCAGCAACAATGTTCCAACATCTAGTGGACCCTTCCCAGAAGAGATGGGGCAGTTATAGCAGTAAAGGGAGAAGCAACCCAACTGAACCCCAACTGTGAGCCTGATCTCTAACATCAGTGCCAAACCTCACTAATAGTGATGGGAGAATTTGAGGTGTTTTGCTTCCCGAGACATTCGCAAAAAGGCAAAAAATACGCAAAACTGCACCAGCGTCTTGTTTTGGATGCTGGCGTCCACTTTTGATGCTGACGCACATTCTCAGCAAAAAAAAAAACAGAATCTGGCGTCCAATTTTTTTCACAGCGGCAAATTTTTGTGAATCATGGGAATTCGCAGCGAATTCGCACCTGGCGAATAAATTCGCCCATCACTACTCACCAATGTTCTTGTTGCTGAATGGAAGCAACTTCCCACAACAACACCCAACAACAATGTTCCAACATCTAGTGAAACCTTCCCAGAAGAGTAGGGGCAGCAATGGGAGGAGCAATCCAACTGAACCCCAGTAGACTGAACTGGAACCCCAAATGTGAGCCTGATCCCCAACATCAGTGCCCAACCTCACTAATGTTCTTGTTGCTGAATGGAAGCAACTCCCAGCAACAATGTTCCAACATCTAGTGGGACCTTCCCAGAAGACTAAGGGCAATTATAGAATTATAGAATTAATACATACCTTTACATAGAATATATATTTTTCATGAACGCCCATATTTTGTTTCCTGCTCTGTGCTAACGAGAAGGTGCGTTCCATAAAAGAACCAGTTAATTAACAGAATACATATCTAATTAAAAGCAAAGTTCCTGCATATAATGAGTCACTGTGAAACTACTGAAATTAAAAAGCCAGTCCTGTAAAACTCAATGGGGGAATCATTTTATGTTCATCTTTGTATCAAGGTTTCTTAACGTCAGCAGAACAGATCAGCCGCTGCCAGAAAAACAATGTCATATATATATATATATAGTAATGGTTGTGTAATAGTCGCTCTGGGCAGTTAATAAGCACTCACCCAAATCTCCCCCTAATTGGCCTTAAGACTGGGCCCCCTTAGCTCATAACAAGGTTACAGATATATAGAAACATTGGGGTGTCACTCTGCTATAGTTCCAGGGGTACCCAGGGTACAAATAAACACTCACCCCAAATCCCCCCCTAATTGGCCTTCAGACTGGGCCCCCTTAGCTCATAACAAGGTTACAGATATATAGAAACATTGGGGTGTCACCCAGCTATAGTTCCAGGGGTACCCAGGGTACAAATAAACACTCACCCCAAATCCCCCCCTAATTGGCCTTCAGACTGGGCCCCCTTAGCTCATAACAAGGTTACAGATATATAGAAACATTGGGGTGTCACCCAGCTATAGTTCCAGGGGTACCCAGGGTACAAATAAACACTCACCCCAAATCTCCCCCTAACTGACCTTCAGACTGGGCCCCCTTAGCTCATAACAAGGTAACAGATATATAGAAACATTGGGGTAACAGTCACCCTGCTATAGTTCCAGGGGTACCCAGGGTACAAATAAACACTCACCCCAAATCTCCCCCTAACTGACCTTCAGACTGGGCCCCCTTAGCTCATAACAAGGTAACAGATATATAGAAACATTGGGGTAACAGTCACCCTGCTATAGTTCCAGGGGTACCCAGGGTACAAATAAATACTCACCCCAAATCTCCCCCTAACTGACCTTCAGACTGGGCCCCCTTAGCTCATAACAAGGTAACAGATATATAGAAACATTGGGATAACAGTCACCCTGCTATAGTTCCAGGGGTACACAGGGTACAAATAAATACTCACCCCAAATCTCCCACTAACTGACCTTCAGACTGGGCCCCCTTAGCTCATAACAAGGTAACAGATATATAGAAACATTGGGGTAACAGTCACCCTGCTATAGTTCCAGGGGTACCCAGGGTACAAATAAACACTCACCCCAAATCTCCCCCTAACTGACCTTCAGATTGGGCCCCCTTAGCTCATAACAAGGTTACAGATATATAGAAACATTGGGGTAACAGTCACCCTGCTATAGTTCCAGGGGTACCCAGGGCACAAATAAGCACTCACCCCAAATCTCCCCCTAACTAACCTTCAGACTGGGCCCCCTTAGCTCATAACAAGGTTACAGATATATAGAAACATTGGGGTGTCACCCTGCTATAGTTCCAGGGGTACCCAGGGTACAAATAAACACTCACCCCAAATCTCCCCCTAACTGACCTTCAGACTGGTCCCCCTTAGCTCATAACAAGGTTACAGATATATAGAAACATTGGGGTATCACCCTGCTATAGTTCCAGGGGTACCCAGGGCACAAATAAGCACTCACCCCAAATCTCCCCCTAACTGACCTTCAGACTGGGCCCCCTTAGCTCATAACAAGGTAACAGATATATAGAAACATTGGGGTAACAGTCACCCTGCTATAGTTCCAGGGGTACCCAGGGTACAAATAAACACTCACCCCAAATCTCCCCCTAACTGACCTTCAGACTGGGCCCCCTTAGCTCATAACAAGGTTACAGATATATAGAAACATTGGGGTAACAGTCACCCTGCTATAGTTCCAGGGGTACCCAGGGTACAAATAAATACTCACCCCAAATCTCCCCCTAACTGACCTTCAGACTGGGCCCCCTTAGCTCATAACAAGGTTACAGATATATAGAAACATTGGGGTAACAGTCACCCTGCTATAGTTCCAGGGGTACCCAGGGTACAAATAAATACTCACCCCAAATCTCCCCCTAACTGACCTTCAGACTGGGCCCCCTTAGCTCATAACAAGGTAACAGATATATAGAAACATTGGGGTAACAGTCACCCTGCTATAGTTCCAGGGGTACCCAGGGTACAAATAAACACTCACCCCAAATCTCCGCCTAACTGACCTTCAGGCTGGGCCCCCTTAGCTCAAGAGCAGCTTAAACTTGAAAGCTTAGGTCTATTCTCCTTGTCTTTCTCCCGCGGAAAATTATCTGTTGAGTTCAATCACCCCAAAATGCAGTGCTGGGAAAGAAGATTTAGCAGTTATTATGTTTGTGTCCCATGAGCTGATTGGCCAGAGTGACACAATAAGGGCAGCTAATTACATTTCTTATGCCACAAATTTCCCTTTTAAACAGAGATGCACTGGTAATTACACATGAGGGTTACTTCAAGCCCCTTTAAAAAAAAAAAAAACACATGATGAGGTTTTGTTTTTCCCTTATCTCATTAGCTGAGTTAATTACACCTATCACATCACAGTACCAGAAGCATGGTGCATATTGAGTATATCATTTTAAAGCCTCAGCTAATTAAGGCTCTGTGACAATGATGGAATATCTTCATGGCTATGAGCTGTTCTGTAGGGCAGGCCATGTCAGTCAATACAATTATAGGCACCATACCCTGGGGGCCAGTTCAAACTGTCAGCACAGTGCCTGTAAGACTTGTATCACCTCTTACCTTAATGTAAGTCGCAAGGCATTTTTAGCTAGGGGTCCTCCATTTCTGGGACATGATAGCAGCTTACAGGGGAAGTATCAGGGAGTCTGTGACTCAAGCAGTGGGTGGGACTATAATAGTTTGATGGCATTTTATAGGGGGAGGGACAGGAGTTTGTGACTCAAGGAGTGGGTGTGACTAGAATAATTCCAGCTGATGACAGCTTACAGGGGAGGTACATGAAGTCTGACTCAAGCAGTGGGTGGGACTAGAACACTCTGGGTGGGACTAGAACACTCTGATGACAGTTTACAGGGGAGGTACATGGAGTCTGTGACTCAAGCAGTGGGTGGGACTAGAACACTCTGATTACAGTTTACAGGGGAGGGGCTTGGAGTCTGTGACTCAAGCAGTGGGTGTGACTAGAATACTCTAATGGCAGCTTACAGAGGAAGGGGCAGCAATAGATTAAAACACTGTAGTAGCAATGTATAGGGCAGATGAAGATGAGGGACAAAAAGAAACCTAAATGAGTTTGAATTTCTACCTAAAGCTGAACTGACAGAACTGATTCTATAAAATATTCTACACCTTTAAGTTTTTAGTTGTTATTTTCCTATCCCGTACAGATTGGCTTTGACTTCCAAATCTCAGATGGCAAATTTCCCTGGAGTACATAATTGACGCGGGATTTAAATGCGATCCTGATTCAGGCTGTAACGTATGCGACGGATGCACAATCTGCATTTCAAATGACATCAAAGCGCCTGTACCGAGCGACTGTAGAAATCAGGCCTTATATCCATATGGCAACTTCTACCCCTGAGACTTGGATCACGAGAAGGAAATATGGAGGATGAGCTCGTATGGACCGGCTGCATTCAGGACTATCCCACACTGACCTGCAGAGGCCACCGTACATGTCCCAGCATGCCCCTGCAGATATGAATGATACTGTTGCTCCTGGATCTGATACAATCACTCTGTAGTCACTAATAAGGTTCATTATTTATAGAAAAAGAAGCCTGTGCCAATGCCGATCCAATTGAGAGACGGGGGAGGGGGGTTGCCTCCAGATCTCCCCCTGGGTGCCAATTAGGCAACTGCGTGCATGGCTAATATAAAGGAACGGAACAGGTGTGGGTGCTGTCGCCCATCTTGCCAACGTCGCACTTCTATGAAAGCTTTGAATTGTACATGAAGGTGTTGGAGGAATTCCGGCTTATTCAGGGAATATTAGTGGCTCTAAAGAACACCGAGCTCCCACTAATCCTCAGTGACCCACTTTAAAAAGTTTGGAGTCACGTTCTGATGTGGCCAAGTCTCTCTCTTCTATATCTGCAGAGCAGGCAGTAACCCTTCCAACAGCAGCACAAGAAAGAGCTCTGTCTGTTGGTATAGGTACTGCTAGCTTTGTGTTTCATCACTTGCTAAAAGAGCATCCGACCCTTTCTTGGAACCATCTAATGTATCTTCCATTCCTAGCACTTTAGGAAGACTGTGAAAAAATACTTTCCCCGTGTAATTTATAATAACATATATCGGGATATAGAAATCTTGTACTTCCCTTTACAAATACAATAAGATCACATTGCCTTAAAACTGCATGCAGTCACATGACGAGTGCACAATGGGACTGATTGACAGTTGTCATGTGATGGGACTGACAGTTGCACTATGCAATTGTATAATGAGACTTAAGCTGGCCATAGATGTAACGATTTTTAAAAGATCGAATCGTTATCGCGAGACCACGATTATCTCGAAATGATCGTTTAAATGTACGATGTGTCCATCAACTAAAAAAGACCATTTCAGGCGATATTGGCAGCAAAACTGAAGGGGAGCTGCCTGCTTGGCCCAGCAGACATAGATAGATTGCACTGGGGCCAATAAAGATTTTTAAACCTGGCTGATAAATTTTCTGACAGATGTCGGCCGAAAAAATGTAAGATGTATGATCGTTCGAATCTCACTAACCGCACAATAATTTGATGGATTGGTCGGACTGCACTGAAATCGGTCGTTCACCAAAGAAGAATCGTCGCGTCTATGGGGACCTTATTGTTGCACTATGGGATGGCACAATTTGAAAAACAGTGGCATTTGAGACTGACAGTTGCACAAGGAGACAAAATTAAACTTACAGTTCCACCATGTGATTCAGAATAAAACTGACAGTTGCCCCATATTATAAGATTATGTATTAGGATTGACAGTTGCATCATGTGATTGTCCAATTGGATTGACAATCCATCATATGATTAGACAATGGGGCTGCCAGTTGCACCATGTGATTGGATAGTGGGAATGACAGTTGCACCCTGTGATTGCACACTGAGACTGACAGTTTCACCATGAGTTTTAGAATGAGATTGACAGTTGCACCCTGTGATTGCAGAAAATGACTCATAGCTGATGAACCGACTGTTGGTCTCATTGTCCAATCACATGATGTAACTGTTAAGCACTGGGCATCGGGAATCAGTTCAACTAGATGCTAAAGGGTTATATGTCCCATCACTTAAATTAATGCACTGGGATTTGGGGTTTATGTGCCTGGCTTGGGGGGGGGGGGGGAAGTAAAATAACAATAAGCACCGGAAACTGTAAAATGAATGTGGTGCAACTGTCAGGGTTTCCACGTCAGATCTAGAGTGCTAACTGGTTGCTATGCTTATTGACCCTAGCAACGAGGCACATGTTGAACTGACAAAAAGAGAAATGGGAAAGAAATAGAAAAATCCGTTTTCTCAGAGTCTCCTAGCAACCAGATCATTTTGGGAAGAGGAGCAATTACAGGGCAACCTACATCGTTTCCTTCTGCAGCCTTGTATAAGGTCATTTGAAGCTGAACTTCCCCTTTAAATGACAAATAAGCCCATTGAACTGCTTGAACTTGTTCCCTGTACTACTTGCAAGGGGCACAGGAGCTTGCACTCTAACAACTGATTTCTAAGATTTAGATCAGGACGCGGTGAATAAATGCAGTGTTGGCACAGAGCCAGCGCCACTCCCCAGGCAGCCGAGACGAGCTAATTAGGAAGTGAAATATTAGTTAAGTCGCTCTCAATTAAGACTGGAATAACGTTTTCTTCTGCCGGGGCTGTGCCGCCTTATCCCCATATAAATCCCATCTGCTTCCACTGCCGGAGGAGCCGCAATGGCAGACATATTGGAGTTGTAGTTCCGCAACAGACTAACTATTGCCACTATAATATGCAAATAATCTCCCTGCCCCCCTCCTCAGGTTTCATGCACCTGTCAAGAAAAGGCATTGGCTGCTGACATCTTCTGCCCAGAGAGACCAGTCAGATCACAAGAAATTGCACAAATTAGGCTGTACATTGCTGCATGGGTGCCTGCTCCCCTCTACATCATACAGACCCCATGAAATAAACAAGATTTGCCAAGGTGCAGCAACCCATAGCAACCAATACCATCCTGCTACGATCAGTAACTGTGCACCTTTTATTCATTTCAACTGTATTTCTAATCCTTTAAAGGGAAATAAACCCAATCATAAAAAGTTCCCTGATGACAGAAGGTATCAACCTCAGTAGCATTCCCCAATGCATTAAAGAGGTAGTTCACCTTTAAATTAACTTTGAGTATGATGTGGGGACAATTCTGAGACAATTTGCAATTGGTATAATTTTTTTTATTATTTGTGTTTTTTGAGTTATTTAGCTTTTTATTCAGCCGCTCTCCAGTTTGCAATTTCAGCCATCTGGTTGATAGGCTCCAAATTCCCCTAGCAACCATGCACTGATTTGAATAAGAGACTGGAATATGAATAGGAGAGGCTGAATAGAAAGATGAGGAATAAAAAGTAGCAATAACAATACATTTGTAGCCTTACAGAGCATTTGTTTTTTTTAGATGGGTCAGTGACCCTCATTTGAAAGCTGGAAGAAGTCAGAAGAAAAAGGCAAATAATTCAAAATTATAAAAAAGAAAAAAGAAGACCAATTGAAAAATTGCTTAATTGGCCCTTCTATAAAACACTAAGGGGCCAATTCATTAACTTTGAGTGAAGGAATAGAAGAAAAAAAACTTAAAATTTCGAAGTGTTTTTTTGGCTACTTCGACCATCGAATGGGCTACTTCGACCTTCGACTACGTCTTTGAATCGAAGGATTCGAATTAAAAAACGTTCGACTATTTGACCATTCGATAGTCGAAGTACTGTCTCTTTAAAGGATAATCCTGCGATCATTGGATTAAAATCCTTCGAATCGTTCGTTTCGAAGGATTTAATCATTCGATCGAAACGATTATTCCTTCGATCATTCGATCGAAGTATTTCCGCAAATCCTTCGACTTTTTTTGGTCGAAGGATAATCCTTCAAACGTTGGATTAAAATCCTTCGAATTGTTCGATTCGAAGGATTTAATCGTTCGTTCGATTATTCATTCGATCGTTCGATCAAAGTATTTCCGCAAATCCTTTGGCTTCGATATTCAAAGTCGAAGGATTTTCATTCCCCAGTCGAATATCGAGGGTTAATTAACCCTCGATATTCAACCCTTGATGAATTTGCCCCTAACAGTTAACTTGTGAACCACACCTATGTCAATGTTTGAGTTGCAGTATTAATCAAATTTTGCACTGCTGGTTCTGACTCCAGACACAATGTAGCAGAGATCAGTTCTCTTCCATCCGAAACTACGGCTCCTTTCGTGCTCACAGGCCTGTGAATCAGCTCACGTTTGCTACAGTTACAGTCAGAACCAGCAGTGCAGAGAATATA
Organism: Xenopus petersii; assembly: GCA_038501925.1. Classification (NCBI taxonomy): domain Eukaryota; kingdom Metazoa; phylum Chordata; class Amphibia; order Anura; family Pipidae; genus Xenopus; species Xenopus petersii. The sequence continues at coordinate 193,353,238 of CM076674.1, read as the reverse complement.
AAGAGCTCTCTTTCAGAGACAATATGAAATAAATAAATGAGATCTCCTTGGTGAAAATAAGAAGAATATGTGGTTGACACAAGGAAGGAAAGAAGCAGAAAAAGGTCACAATGAGCTGCAAATCTCCATGAGCGGCTGCTTCCGCCACACGGGGCCAAAAAGGAAAAACACAGAACAGGTCAAGATGTGAATTTGTAATGTCACTGCACTGCCTGAGCGACTGCCTCCTCGCCCGTGTGCCGCAGGTACAGAACATGACACACGAGGGTCGGACAAAGGTTTAAGCCATTGCTAAGCAACACACAACAGGGGCCGCCATTGTCTTGTTCCAATGCCATAGAATCATATGAAAAAACATCTCAGGGATTGTTCTTTGACATTCATTGAGGCTCCGCCCCCACCGAGGAGAGGCCGTTCATAAAACTCAGAGATGAGGCCACGGATCTGTCAACGGGAATTTCGTTTAACTTGAGTCGTGTCTAGATGATAATAATAATGTAAGTGCAGCTGCTGCGTATCCGGTGGCTGTAGAGTAACCTGGTGTATCACTATGGGGTAAGTCTGGTTACATGTGGGAAAGAGAATAAAGAAAATATTATTATTAAATAAAGATAAAGAAAATATTACTGCATTATGAAATAGGTGGGTGGGTGGTTTTTTTAAAGACCTGAAAAGGGGCAGGTCTTACCATGAAGGGGGAGGGGTTTTGGTCAGAATATGGTCAAGGTTGTCCAACCTGCAGAATTCCACGTTAAGGTGCTGCCATTCTGATTTTTTAACAAGAAAACAGGTGGGCCCTGCCAACAAGCAATATGGGGACCCAATGAAAAACAAAATGTGCAAACATAGTCATGCCCCTGATCTGCCTGGCCACACCCATTATGCTTAAACCTTGTCTTCAATCTACCCAAACACTGCCCACTTGCTCTTTTGTATCTCTTGGGGGCCACCCTCTGCCATGGGGACCTTGACTGGATTACCCCTTGCACATTGGCCCTGTTTGAGTTATTTAAGTGTCAGGTTTCGGTGGTATTCTAGCTGCTGTTAGGTCACTAGGGCTTAATAACCCTGGCAACCAGGCAGCAGATTGGGAGTTACAGCTGAAGCAGAGGTAGGGCTAATGGTGACCATACATGATATGATCTGCTCGTTTGGTAAGGTTACCAAACAAGCGGATATTGACCTGATATGCCCACCAAAGGCAGAGCAATATCGGGTTCATTCCGAGGGCCAAACAATGTGATTATAACAAAAGAAATGTACATGGTCGGACTGGGCCAGCGGAACACCAGGAAAAAACCCAGTGGGCCCCAGTTCTTTTGGGACCAGACCTCCTTCTCCTCTTCTTCCTTTCTGAACCTGATTGCGTCCCTAACGCGATGGATAAGGGTATAAAGGTACTCACGCGTGTGTGTGGGGGGGGCTGGAAATGGGCCCCGATGGGTCACAGAACTACATCAACTTGCCAATGCAGTCCTTGATCACAGGAATAATCAAACCTAACCGATCGATAGGCCAATTTTTGGCCAGATATCAATCGGGGAGGCCCATTGGAAGCCCCCACACATGAGCAGATAAACTACTGAATTGGTCTAAAGGACCATTTAATCTGCCCTTGAATGGCTACCCTAACATGATGGAGGGACATGAGGGTACAGTGAGATTTTGGGGATATCTCTGGCTTGTAGCAAAAGTGTTGGGGTTGGTGTGGAGGAGTTTGGGCAGATCAGAGACCGGGCTGGGCAGGTTGGCACAAGGGACCCCATAGTTCATTGTAAAAACTCTGGGTTATAAGATAAATAGGGATGCAACAATCCACTATTTTGGATTCGGCCAGACCCCCAAATCCTCTTCGAAAGATTAGACTAAGATTAGACTAAGATTAGACTAAATGCAATTTGCAATTTAGAGGTGGGATGGGGACAAAGTTTTTTACTTCCGTGTTTTGTGCCAAAAATTCACACAATTTCCTGCATATGCAAATTAGGATTTGGTTTCGGTTTAGCTGGGCAGAAGAATTTGACCGGATGCTGCTGGAAAAAGCCAAATCCTGGGCAAATCCCGAACCGAATCCAGGATCCCTAAACATAAATAACCTGAACCGTAATGGTGCATGTGTTTTGCCGTTGCCGGATGATGACCAGAACTTCCCCCAAAATGACATTCCTTTCACCTATTTTATTTTCATGATGGTAATACCTGAATTGCTTCAGCATAATCATTGCAGCTCTTACTCCATTACTCTCCTCCCTGGAATCCTATAAATATAAATATATATATATATCCTGTATATAAGAACCCGGTGTCCTTGGAATGATCCCTGCAGCCTGCCGATGTGAGCAGATATTTAATGAATTCTCTCTTTAGGAGGCAGCCACCCAAAGACAAACATATGGAGAGCGTTCACTCCTGCAGGCTTATGGGGGGGGGTGTGTACGGATTCACATTTTCTAGGTTGGAACAGGAATATTCAGCTGTAACTCTGTCTCTGATCTTACTCAGCCCTGTGGCCCTCAGGGGCCAGAGGAAGGAAAACATAATTGCTCTTGATATCCTGCATGCGGTGTTGTTATACATGGTGCAACCAACTGGAGGGCATCATCCAAGGGATTCCTTTTGGTTATGGGCACTAAATGCCACATCAATGGGGAGGAGCCATTCATTTACAGCTCCACCCCTGCCCAGTAACTCCCAGCTGTTCCTGCTGAATTGTGCTTAGTAAAGAGGAGCATCTAAACCCCCTGTACTTTCCCAAGCTAAATACAGAGCTCAGCAGGTCGAGTTTGCAAAGTTCTATTTAAATTTCCCCAAATGCATTTAAATATCCATAATACAATTACCTTCTAATTCCCGACGAAACAACAACAACAAAAGGAGTCTGGCAGCTCCCACGCATCAGATTTATCCACATGAAACAATTAGGCCAAAATGGTTATTAAACCTTCTTTACGGTTTTGTTTTTTCATTTTTACTTCGTTACAGGAGCGCCCGCCGCTGCAATTCCCTCCCCTCGGTAAATAAACCGATGATTAATTGCCTTTTCTCTTTTGGTGCCAAATAAATCAGAAGAGGGGGGGGGGACCTGCAAAAAGGTAAATATATTGTGAACTGCTGTTAAAGCTGCCTGATTCTCTCATTAAAGAGTCTGTTACCTGTAAGAATCCAATATGACACATTTTGCCTTTTTATAAACGGTGCAGAGCCCCTGAGCAATGACATTTACATTGTGACCTTCCCTAGGAGGAATGACTCAGGGGAAAGATGATAAAGATTCATGTGGAGCCCTAACAAATAGCTAATGACATCTTTCCAAAATGTCTTAATCATTATAACTAGAATCTCAGCTGCCATAAAGCAGAACAGGACTGCTGCTTACAATGGGGATCAGATAGGATCTGTACAGCCACTGGGACAGAATGCTCTGTTATACAGATAGCTAGAATCTCAGCTGCCATAAAGTAGGACAGGACTGCTGCTTACAATGGGGATCAGATAGGATCTGTGCAGCCACTGGAACAGAATGTTCTGTTATACAGATAGCTAGAATCTCAGCTGCCATAAAGCAGGACAGGACTGCTGCTTACAATGGGGATCAGATAGGATCTGTGCAGCCACTGGGGCAGAATGTTCTGTTATACAGATAGCTAGAATCTCAGCTGCCATAAAGCAGGACAGGACTGCTGCTTACAATGGGGATCAGATAGGATCTGTGCAGCCACTGGGACAGAATGTTCTGTTATACAGATAGCTAGAATCTCAGCTGCCATAAAGCAGGACAGGACTGCTGCTTCCAATGGGGATCAGATAGGATCTGTGCAGCCACTGGGACAGAATGTTCTGTTATACAGATAGCTAGAATCTCAGCTGCCATAAAGCAGGACAGGACTGCTGCTTACAATGGGGATCAGATAGGATTGGAAGACAGCAACAATCTTTCACAGTAACCCATGAAAATGATTAAGACGAGAAAGCTAAGCAAGAGCAGAAGAAACCAAACCACTGCAGATATAATGTTCTAGTCCAGTTGCCTGTGCCTTTGCAGTGATACCAGGAATAGGATGATTAATATGAATGGTTTGTGGGTGCTGGGGAAGGTGTTATTCTGCTACACAGCAAATAGATTTCCCATCAGAGATAACACAAGGCATATTGTTACACCGCAGATTCTTCTGTCAACATAAAAAAACCCAGAGAAGAAAGAGGAGAAAATGTCTAATCAAGATTCTTCTACAATTATCACCACGGGGGGATCGCAGGCCGTTCTTTATTCTCGGGCAGAAGATTGCCTGCCTGTCCTAGCCGCTGCTTTGTGACAAAACCTATTTATTTTGCCCCGTAAAGCGGGACCGGGGGCCATAATTTTGGGAAATGGAAGGGGATTTTTATTCTTAAGAAGAGCAGTGAATTTGTGGTGAAGTCAATAGAAGAAATGAAGAGGATGAAAGATTCAGATCTCCCCGGAGCAGAGAGAACGACGCGATGGATGAAGGAATTTAATTGGTCCTTCCTTCCAATGCCACTCGTCTTGTTGGTGGGCAGAATGAGACCTTGGCAGGCTGTACGGTAAATTCCTGTGTGTACCATGCTACAAACATATACTATATAAATATATTTATATACGGATAATGTATTTGTGAATATAAGTCAGAGCTGCCATTGTGTAGTTCCCAGACAGTGAGCCCATGGGTTGGGGCAATGCAAATAAAGGGGTATTTTACCCTTATGGTCAACCAGGATAAGATTTCTGGGTCGATGCCAAAAAAAAAAACAGTAGATGACGTGTCTGTAAAAAAGTGAAGGTGTCCCCAAAAACGTAAGCTATCCCCACCAATTCAAGCAACAAGACCTCACAATTGTAAAGGACCATGAAATTAATAATGCATATCAAGATACACTGCCATAAAGCAGGTGTCCCCAACCACCGAGCCATGGCCCAGAACTGGGCAGTGGACAGTCCTGAACTGGGCCCATGAACAATGAACGCGGTGCATCGAATTTGACGCCGGCACACCCAAATTGGATGCCGACCCCTCTGACCCCCTCTGACAACCTCCTGATCCCCTCCGACCCTGTCCTGACCCCCTCCGATCCCTCCCGACCCTCCCTGACCCTCTCCCTGACCCCCTCCAACCCCCTCCCACCCCTTCCGACACCTCCCGACTGCCTCCAACCCCTAAAGACCCCCTGCCCGACCCCTCCCGACCCCCCGGTCCTTGGAACAAAAAATTGGCCTTCTTTTGGTCCCCTGGCCAGGTTGGGACCCCTGCCATAAAGCATTCTATGATACTGTGGCCCCAGCAAAATAGACACCTTTTCCTCTTCTCCAACCTCTTTGTCTCTTACAGAGGTCTCATTCTCAAATGCTTTATCTCAACTCCAACCATTGCCTGTGGATCTGATACATTTATGGCTAAGGGGTCCTAACCAAATTCTGCCCCATAAAGGGGCCCATACGTACACATATATACACCTTGAAAATATTGTTATATAGTTGAATTTGATCTTTGTATTGTTATTTATCTCACCCACTCTAATTTTGGGGTTCAAATGTCATATGAAATGCATCATCTTTTTCCGAGCCAGAGGCTCCTCCTGAGAGCAGCAATAACAGAAACTAAGAGGATTAGTGACTTGGCTCTGCACAGCTTAATTGGAGGGACACGAGCAGTAATGGTTACACCAATTTATTGAGCAACGTAAGGGTAACATCAAAAAATTCAGAGGGGGTTGAAAGAAAGGTTAGTATAAGCCAATTTAGCTTGGGCCGAGGGAGCCACAGGGAGAGAAAATAGGATATAAAGATCTCAACCACACCCTGTTGTCACCCTAGCAGTGCTCCCAACACATTAGAAATAAAGCAATGATAATATGATAATATCTCCTCTTGTGTGAGGCTCTGGCCTTGATACCCACTGGTAACATGAAGATTTTCAACAATTCCTCCACCCACGTCTTTGACATTGTCACTGAATATAATCACATTGTTATAGACCTGCAATGTCTTCTTTCCACTGAACCTACTGTCTACTGAACAAGTCCTACCCCTGTATAATTCATGCACACTCAGGACAAGTTACCCTTGGATTCATTTACTTATAATCCCACCTATGCAACAAAAGCACAAGGACATAAAGCCACATATTGTTATTTTCATTAAATTCTTTGCTCTCTGTATTCACCATTAGTGCCAAGTGCTACATGGGTCTATGAGAGTTTCTCCTACACAAAAGTCTAAGTGTTTCCTTGGCATTGTTGTTTCATTCATTTTTCCTTTTCTTTGCCAGAGGGAGGACAAAGTGGAGGAGTAGAAGCTGCTTCTGGGCAAAGAGGTCCTTCTTATTTTCTCTTTATTATTAATGTAGACACATATGTATATAAAATATATATATATACAAATATCATTCAAAAGATATATTAAAATATATTAAAAGCTGCTGCTTCCACACACATGTAGATCCCACGTGAAGGAATAAGCATCCAGCTATGGTTAAAGTCATGTATAAAAACATTCAGTAGACTCGTTTGCCCAATCTAGATTTATTTATACTTCCACTGCGAAAAGGAGCAAGCAATAAGTAAAGTTAAAGGCAAAGTAAAGTAAAGTTTAGGATAGGAGGGCATATAAGAGGTTGTTGCCTTAGGCAAACCAGCATTGATGTTGAAGAGGGTGGGGGTGGCAGTTATCTCAAGCAAAAGGGCAACATGATGGTGGGAGTGGAAAAGATGGCAAGGCAAGATAAGGACAGTAGAGTGAAATAAAGACAGTAGAGCAAGATGGAGTAAGATGGGATGGGGACATTAGGGCAACATAGAGACAGGACTAGATAGGACTAGATAGAGAGAGTAGAGCAAGTTGGAAACACAAGGTGGGGACAGTAGAGCAAGATGAAATCATGGGTAAGAAGGAGACAGTAGAAAAAGATGAAGACAGCAGGGCAAAATGGACATAGTAAGATAAGATGGAGACACTATGGTACGATGGAGAGCGATAGACAAGATGGAGACTAAAGATGGGGACAGTAGAGAAAGATGAAAACAGGGCAAGAAGGAGACAGTAGAACAAGATGGACACAGTAGGGCAAGATTGAGAGAATAAAATGAGATAGAGACAAGATAGAGATAGAAACAGTAAAGCACAATGAGGATAGTAGGGCAAAATGAAAAAAGTAAGATGGAGACAATAGACCAAGATAAATGACAATATGGTGATAGTAGAGTAAGATGAAGAAAGTAGGACAAGGTGAAAACAGTAGAGAGAGTACTGCAAAATGCGGTAGTAAGGCAAGATGGAGGCAGTAGAGTGAGATGATAAAAGTAACACTTTGTAGTCTAACCTGTCTCCCTTCCTCCACTAACAACACTAACAACAACAACTACAACTCCCATCACTAACAATTCTAAGGGTCCTGCAAAGTCTGTTAATGGTGTTCCCTACAACCACTACCGAAGGAAATTGTTGTGGACTGGAATGATAAAAGAGCATCACTTTCTATTGCAGGGCATCTGGGAAATATTGTTGTATCTCCTTTACATTCAGAGACCTCCCCCTGCTAATAGGAGTATATGTTGCCTTATGACTGACGGAGAACAAAATGGGACCATTTAGAGGCCCTACTAATTCAGCAACCTTCCCAGCAGACACAGGGCTCTTAGGGTCAATAGACTGTTCATTTTCTTCAAAGCTTGCAGAGATATGCAAAGCGGACAATTACAGCGGAATAAAACATTGGTTCAATCTGGATCACCACCTCCTGCCCAAATAAACAGCGGAGATCATTATGAGTCGCTCGCTCCAGGCATCTTTACTCTACCAAGTCAACTAAATTGCATATTTTGTTTCTTGTATTAGGACAGGAGGCAGAAAATAAGATTTCTGACAATGCAGTTAAATGACCCACTTCCTGCAGACTCGGGCAAAAACAAAAGCAGTGTTTAGGCCTTTGGAAAGCGCATTTAATAAGGCCATTTGTTTCCCCTGTCGTTCCGACCCCTCTACACCATTCCTTATCTACTCTGTTTCCTTCATGGATTCCCTGCAGCCTCCCATTAGAGTGGGTGGCACTGAAGGATAATGAAGCCATCTGGTTCAGTAAATATTGCCCAACTCCAGGGAGCAAGAACAGTCCATTTTTTAGGCACCGAAAACCAGTGGATGTTGAGTTGTTTGGGGCTGGAGAGGAACATAGAAATAGGCTGGCGTTTAATGGCTGCAGGGTATAATACATTGTTTTCTTTATTTTGTACAGAAGCAATTCAACGTAGTTCATCTTGTTCTTGCAACACAACGACTACTCACTCTTAATAGTCTCTGGGAAGGGAGTGTGACTGTGGGATAGCAGGTATAGTAGGGAGAGATGGTGCCTATAGTAACAGTGGATAATAGTCTCTGGGAAGGGAGTGTGACTGTGGGATAGCAGGTATAGTAGGGAGAGATGGTGCCTATAGTAACAGTGGATAATAGTCTCTGGGAAGGGAGTGTGGCTGTGGGATAGCAGGTATAGTAGGGAGAGATGGTGTCTGTAGTAACAGTGGATAATAGTCTCTGGGAAGGGAGTGTGACTGTGGGATAGCAGGTATAGTAGGGAGAGATGGTGCCTATAGTAACAGTGGATAATAGTCTATGGGAAGGGAGTGTGACTGTGGGATAGCAGGTATAGTAGGGAGAGATGGTACCTATAGTAACAGTGGCTAATAGTCTATGGGAAGGGAGTGTGACTGTGGGATAGCAGGTATAGTAGGGAGAGATGGTGCCTATAGTAACAGTGGATAATAGTCTCTGGGAAGGGAGTGTGGCTGTGGGATAGCAGGTATAGTAAGGAGAGATGGTGTCTGTAGTAACAGTGGATAATAGTCTCTGGGAAGGGAGTGTGACTGTGGGATAGCAGGTATAGTAGGGAGAGATGGTGCCTATAGTAACAGTGGATAATAGTCTATGGGAAGGGAGTGTGACTGTGGGATAGCAGGTATAGTAGGGAGAGATGGTACCTATAGTAACAGTGGCTAATAGTCTATGGGAAGGGAGTGTGACTGTGGGATAGCAGGTATAGTAGGGAGAGATGGTGCCTATAGTAACAGTGGATAATAGTCTCTGGGAAGGGAGTGTGACTGTGGGATAGCAGGTATAGTAGGGAGAGATGGTACCTATAGTAACAGTGGCTAATAGTCTATGGGAAGGGAGTGTGACTGTGGGATAGCAGGTATAGTAGGGAGAGATGGTGCCTATAGTAACAGTGGATAATAGTCTCTGGGAAGGGAGTGTGGCTGTGGGATAGCAGGTATAGTAGGGAGAGATGGTGTCTGTAGTAACAGTGGATAATAGTCTCTGGGAAGGGAGTGTGACTGTGGGATAGCAGGTATAGTAGGGAGAGATGGTGCCTATAGTAACAGTGGATAATAGTCTCTGGGAAGGGAGTGTGACTGTGGGATAGCAGGTATAGTAGGGAGAGATGGTGTCTATAGTAACAGTGGGATAATAGTCTCTGGGAAGGGAGTGTGACTGTGGGATAGCAGGTATAGTAGGGAGAGATGGTGCCTATAGTAACAGTGGATAATAGTCTCTGGGAAGGGAGTGTGACTGTGGGATAGCAGGTATAGTAGGGAGAGATGGTGCCTATAGTAACAGTGGATAATAGTCTATGGGAAGGGAGTGTGACTGTGGGATAGCAGGTATAGTAGGGAGAGATGGTACCTATAGTAACAGTGGCTAATAGTCTATGGGAAGGGAGTGTGACTGTGGGATAGCAGGTATAGTAGGGAGAGATGGTGCCTATAGTAACAGTGGATAATAGTCTCTGGGAAGGGAGTGTGACTGTGGGATAGCAGGTATAGTAGGGAGAGATGGTGCCTATAGTAACAGTGGATAATAGTCTATGGGAAGGGAGTGTGACTGTGGGATAGCAGGTATAGTAGGGAGAGATGGTACCTATAGTAACAGTGGCTAATAGTCTATGGGAAGGGAGTGTGACTGTAGGATAGCAGGTATAGTAGGGAGAGATGGTGTCTATAGTAACAGTGGCTAATAGTCTATGGAAAGGGAGTGTGACTGTGGGATAGCAGGTATAGTAGGGAGAGATGGTGTCAATAATAACAGCGGATAATAGTTTCTGGGAAGGGAGTGTGACTGTGGGATAGCAGGTATAGTAGGGAGAGATGGTGCCTATAGTAACAGTGGATAATAGTCTATGGGAAGGGAGTGTGACTGTGGGATAGCAGGTATAGTAGGGAGAGATGGTACCTATAGTAACAGTGGCTAATAGTCTATGGGAAGGGAGTGTGACTGTGGGATAGCAGGTATAGTAGGGAGAGATGGTGCCTATAGTAACAGTGGATAATAGTCTCTGGGAAGGGAGTGTGACTGTGGGATAGCAGGTATAGTAGGGAGAGATGGTGCCTATAGTAACAGTGGATAATAGTCTCTGGGAAGGGAGTGTGACTGTGGGATAGCAGGTATAGTAGGGAGAGATGGTGCCTATAGTAACAGTGGATAATAGTCTATGGGAAGGGAGTGTGACTGTGGGATAGCAGGTATAGTAGGGAGAGATGGTACCTATAGTAACAGTGGCTAATAGTCTATGGGAAGGGAGTGTGACTGTGGGATAGCAGGTATAGTAGGGAGAGATGGTGTCTATAGTAACAGTGGCTAATAGTCTATGGGAAGGGAGTGTGACTGTGGGATAGCAGGTATAGTAGGGAGAGATGGTGTCAATAGTAACAGCGGATAATAGTTTCTGGGAAGGGAGTGTGACTGTGGCACTGACTGTCCTATATCTGTACCCTAAAAGTCTGAGTCCCAAAGTGGTTGCCTATGTTTAAAGACAAGCCAGTCTGTATGTAGCAAATACTAGTACTGGACTATCAGCAAGGTGGCATAGAATAAGCATGACAAAATCTTTTTAAAGTAAATTGAAACAGTGAAATGCTAAATAGCCCTTAATATCCTCCTCACAACTGAGGCTGCCAAATTATTAAGAATTCAAACTTTAAGTGGGGCACAGAGCCCGGGTTTCCTCTAGTGAGTCACATAAAATGGTCGCAGAGTTTGGCACAGTTTCCTTAGACTGAACGTCCTTGGCAGTAGCGGGAGGGGGGCCAGAGAAACAAAATATCATCTCCGGGCCTTCCATGGTAATCAGTCTCTGTAATAGGTTGGGACGGTCCGAGTGATGTCTCGCTCTGCAGTGGGATTCCTCACTCGGCTGGTCAAGGACAGGAGGCAGCTTTCTATTAGAGAGAAGCGTTCAGGCCTGACAGGAGTTCAGATAAATACAGATGGATATAACTGATGGGATCTTTTATAGTCTTTCCCCTGTTGGCTAATTCTCAGCATCAGCCCTCTCTCTGGTTTCTAAAGGAAATCTAATTCCAAGCTACGAGTTGGGCTGAGGTGACTTGAAAGAGAACGTTAGATCACAAGGAAGACTTTGGTAAGACGCCTCTTGTATTCCGACAAAAGATGAACAAATATACAGCTTTTGGAGCTCCATCCCACACTAAATACAAGACACTACTACTTAATGCACCAAGGAAATTCCACCCCTGTTGGATAAATAAATATGAGACAATACCGAGGCCTCACTGTGACATTTCAATTAACTTTGGTTGTTTATAGGAGAACAGGGAGCTCAGATGTCAACTTCTTCCATGAGCCTATAACAAATGGAACATTCCAGGATAAATGCTGGGAAGTCCATCACCTCCATCTCTTATTGATGTGCATCTCCAGTACATTATCATTACTATGCTATGCATGGTCTAGTCGTCTACAAATACCTAGAGAATTTTTTTTAAAAATGGAGTCAATCGCCCTTAGAGTACGCTACACCAGTGAGGAGCACCATCCCTTAGTACATGTACCTCTCAGTGATTTTCAAGCTTCATTGTCTAATGTCCATCTCTATAAGCACCTGCATCTTTTTTTATTTATCCACCCCTGTTGGATAAATAAATATGAGACAATACCCAGACCTCACTGTGACATTTCAATTAATTTTGGTTGTTTATAGGAGAACAGGGAGCTCAGATGTCAACGTACTTCCCTGAGCCTATAACAAATGGAACATTCCAGGATAAATGCTGGGAAGTCCATCACCTTCATCTTTTATTGATGTGCATGGACCTCAGGTAGGTGCATGTGCAGCACATTTTCATTACTATGCTATGCATGGTCTAGTCTACAAAATACCTAGAGATTTTTTTTAAAAAAATTGAGTCAATTGCTCCCCCATAGAGTACACTAGATCAATGACGAGCTCCATCCCTTAGCACATGTACCTCTCAGTGATTTCAGGCTTCATTGTCTAATGCCCATCTCTAGAAGCACCTGCATCTTTCTAAAAAGTGGCTTTGTAGTTAGTCACAACTAGGACTAGGCCCCTTCCCTTTTCACCAGAATACTTGGCTTTCACTGAAGACGGAATTAGCCCTTTTGTGATTCATTTAAATGGGCATTTGCATTTGACACTTCTCTTTGAAGTTCCTTTGAAAGAAGCTTCTCCTCGTGATTAAAAATGAGAAGAACCCAACAAGGCCGCGTTTTTACAATTCAGCAGACGATACATTTTCTTGGGTTTCCTTGGTGCAAAAACAACCACAGGAAAGGAATCAATGGGCATCGTGATGAGATGGATTAAACAGAAAATGGATGGAGTTTCACCCTGAAGTCCCTCTGAAGCTCTGGCAGTTAGAGGCATTGCTGTAAAGTTCACATCTGCCTGACTTGTTAAATACACATTTTGAGTAAAACTCGTATTTACCTACAATCGTTACAGCATTTTTCTTTTTGGTTTTGCTAGAATTAAACAAATATTATTACTACTATGAAATTTTCATTGTTAGGGTTCAAGTATAGAAAGCATTTAATTTTTCTGCTTACTTATTAGAGACTTACTTCCTGCCAGTCACCTGACTTCCTCTCCTTTAATGATGATTGTCTCCAGGTTCAGTCCTACTCTATGATAAAACTTAAAACTAGGTTTAATGAAAGCTCAAGGGCTCTCAAAGTTAAGCTGCTATGAGAGATCCAACAATACCATGCAAATAAGAGCTCAGTGTCATTGCAAGGCCAAATCAATCAAAGCAGAGAAAAGAAAGGAATTCTGTATAGAGCTACTGTGCTAAAGCAGTCAATATTCCCAAGTGTCAACAGAATGAGCTTGAGGGATCTCATAGTGAAGGGGCAGGTCAGAGGGTGAATCGTCCATAAAAATAAAAATTCCATTGGGAGGAATGAGCTAAAATGTTGTTAGGGAAGTGCTAAAAGTGTCATTAAGAAAACAAATGTACAAAAGCCTTGGAGTCAAGAGTCATCTGCTATTTTCCCAAAGGAATTTGTCTTGTGGAGGAACTTCTTCTGTCTTAGAAGAGATGACATTAGAAAATGAGTGATCAAAGTTTGAGTTAAAATCATTTTCCCCCTAGATGTTTAATTCTAGAATATTCAAACATTAATATTATCCTTTCCTAGGCTAATTTTTCTAATTAAACTCTATTTTGAACTGATGTTATTTAGTTAATTTTATAAATATTTAAGGAAATGTAATGTTGAATGAAGAATGGATTGTATTGGGGAGGGATTTGGCACCCCTCAAAACTTTTCACTAAATATTTCCCAATAAAATTTTTTTTTATGAAAATCTGTAATGTTTTTAAATATTTACAGATCATTTTTAGAATTTCTAAGTAATGAAAGTTACTAATGAAAGTTGAATTAATCTTATTTAAAAAAAATATCCAGGGAATAAAGTGAAAAATCCTGAACAATGTAAGAAATCGGAAGACACCAGGAGATCAGTAATGGCAAATGAGGCATAATAGAAAGAGAGTTTTCATAATATGATGAATTCATGTTATTTTGTATTTTCAACTTTTCAAAACTAGAGACCAGTTTACTAAGGGGGTTATTTACTAAACACCGAATGGTGAAAATCCAAAAAATTTGTGTTTTTTTAGTAGAAAATCAGAATTTTAAAAAATCACACATTTTTTGGAATTACTATACCCCGAGTATGGAAAAAGTCAGAATGCGAAACTCTGGCATCTAAGACCTGTTGAGGTTGCATATAAGTCATTGGGAGAAGTCCCAGAGATTTTTTGATCTGCGATGGGTTCCGTTCAATAATCCGAAGTTTTCAGGGTTTTCCGGCAAAAATTCCGCCCAAAAAAATTGGACTTTTCGGGTGGAAATTCCGAAACAATGTCTAAAATTCGGATTTTTTACCTGCAAACACGATTTTCAGGGAACGTGTATTAATAAATCAGCCGAAAAAACCCATGCAGTTTTTTTCAGAAAATATTGAGATAATATTTGCTAAATAACCCCCTAACTGTCAAATTTAATTTTTCTCCCGAAATAGTAGAAATATAGTCAAGTTCCAGTTCAGATTTTTTTGAAACTTGAAATTTTATTTAAAAAAAACTCAAATCGATTGTATTCTCAGGGTAAAAAACTAAATTAACTAGAAAATCATATTATTCCATTAATTTTTTTTAAAATTATCATGGTACAAAAAAACCCTCAAATTTTAAAGGAGCCAGAATGCTAAAACTATTTTCAAAATATTTTCAAATGCTAAATCTCAAAAATTAAACCAGGTCTAGAATTTAAATAAATAAGCCAAAAACTTAATTAACTAGAAAATCATATTATTTAATTTATATCTAGTATAGGTCAATCTAAAAACAACTGGACTTGCTGAGTAATCCAGTTGTTTTTAGATTGACCTATACTAGATATACTTTGACCTGGATGAATGAAAATCTTCATAGTCATATTATTTAATTAATCTTTTTTAAATTATTATGTAGCTAGAATGTTAAAACTCCCAAGGTTTTAATAAAATTTTCAAAATGTTTTCAAATGATGAATCTCGAAAATTTAACCCGTTCTTGAATTTAAATAAACCAGCCTTTAAATGTTTCTTAAAAACAGGCAAAATTATAGAAATTTGTTGTTTTTGTAATTTTTTTTTTTTAAGCCACAGCAGCACAAATATTGACGCTCCCGACAGAGCTTTAGAGGCTTAATAATTAACATTTAATAGGGAAAAAAACTCATTAACATGTTTTCATAATTAAATTCGTATTATTTAAACTTTGGGATCCCTCCCTAGCTGGACGTTACTGCCAAACATTCACGATGAATAAAATATGATTATTACATGAATAAATAGCAGCAGCTCTGAGTTTTTTATTCTGCTATAATATTTGGGTTAAAAGAAAAGAACAATCTAAATTTGGCTGCGGCTACAGAGAGTTTCGGCAGGACCCGAGAGAGAGAGAGTTCTGTTATTTACCGGTCCGCAGATTTCACTGGAACAGATGTGACCTGGAAATTATGCAACTTAAAAAGGTCTGATAATCACAAAGTGACTTTTATCAGCAAGTTTCCTGATGAAGGGTTTCCTTGACGAGTATTTTATCGGATATGGCCCCTTCCAATTTTAAACCACTGAATATCAAAAAGATTTATGAACTAACAATGAAGAGTATTTATTAAAATGGATCTGAAAAAAATCATAGTTGTTTTTATTTGCTCTGGTTTGTGACCTCCTGCTGAAATGTCCCCATTCTTCTAATGCTTATCATTCAGAACCACTCAATGAGGGTCAACTGGCAGGTTCCTAAGGCAACAGAGGAAGGTGGCTTCCAAAGAGTAAGAAGAAATTACCTCTTACCTGTTACTAAGGTCATGTCTAATGTTCTCCAGGGCCATTTTCATAACGATTGCCTAGGCTTTCGGCCCATTTAATAAAGGCAAAAACGTCAATGCTCTGCTATTTAAATGCATTGTAATGACTTCGGGTTCTCAGCAACCTGTATAGGAAAATAAACAAGTTCATTTGGCCTTTATTAAATTGCTATTGTTAGACGTCTGCTCTCGCTCTTTCCCTCTCGGGATGGAGATGTTGGAGTGGAATATTTCTGCCTTCAAACTCATTTATCTGAGTTTATTAAACAGGTCCCGATGTGCGTGTACTGGTCTTGGCTTTACTTGTTAGCCCCGTTAGATACCACATGAATTATTTATGATGGCAATTTATGATGGCAATACATGGATTTTATTTGAACTCTGAATATGTACGCAGCACACTTGGTTCTTTAACAAACACAACACCGTGTTCATTAGGAAGCACAGCCAATAAAGAGCATTGTAGGGCTTTGAGGAAAGGACATCAAAGCAAGTGCCTTGGATCATTTACAGTTGGCAGAAGATTTTGCCTAAGAAAGGAAAATTCCATAAAGGAACCACAAACCTTTCTAGCCCTTTACTAGCAAGAACAACCAATTTGATGAATAGAGAATGAGTAAACCCTATGTTTCTGATCTACCGATTCCGACAGCCTAAAAGAGTGGCCCTCAAGTTGACATTGCATATGTTATAGTAGAAGCATTATAGTTCTTATAGGAGATATGTCTACTCTTGCCTGTTCTGAAACCCATTAACATTAGGCTGATAAGTAGAGAAATGCAATGTAAAAGTCAATACATGTATAGAGCCACCAATAGGGAGAAGTCCTTCACTGCAAGGTCACCAGCACTTGATCATTCATAGAGCTATAAACATCATTGAGAAGGTGATAAAAATCTATTGTCTATACAAGAATGTTGGTAAAACCATTTTATAGAAACCTTCCAGCTCTTTGTTACCCATGTGTTGTGTTGCCCAACTGCCCTGGTGATAGTTGCTTTCAATATTGCCTGGTGGTCATTGGGATACTGATTCTATTGGTACTGAAGCCTACTTGTATTGAATGCATGATATAGGGTTATTAGTATTGAGCAGAGATGTACCAGATTTGTAATTTTTAGGATTCATCTGAAGCTTTAACCAAGAACTATACAAGTCCAACCCCTAATTTGAGGTTGACACAAAATCCCCCAAAACTGCATTATCTGAATGGAAATTGTTCTGCCTTGGTTTTCAGTGCCTTAAACTCACATGCCTTTAAGAACTTAGATTTGGTTCAGTGGGACACTTGAGGGGGTTATTTATCAATGTCCGACTTTATCTCATTATTTCTATTAAAAAAGTCAGATCAGCTCCGAATTGCCCATTTATCATAGAAAAAGTTTGCTAAAATCGGTTTGGGCAAAACATCCAAAAAATTTAATTTTCCCGACAAAAGTTAGATTTCCCAAACAAAAACTCAAATTTCCCGGGAAAATCTGACATTTGGCACCAAAATTAGAAAAAATCAAATTTTTGGCCAAAAACTTGGTGAAAAATATTCGAACTTTTCGTGATTTTTGTATTCGGAGTTTGATAAGGATTGTGCTAAAAGTCAGCTGACACCTGAGTAAAACTTTGTATTTGGAGATTTCCCAGGATTGAGTTTCCTTGGCTGTTTCAGAATTATGTCGAAAGGATTGACCTGGAACCCATGTCTTGTGGAACATGCTGTAACTTGACTATGGGCTCCTCACGCCTCCAATGTAATCAATGTAATCTAGTCAATGTAGATTGAATCTGATCTCAGTGCAGTAAACTTCACAATAATTGTAGCGAAGAAAACATCTCATTATCTTTGTCTTTGTAAACAGACAGTGTGAAATGCAACGTTTCTCCTCAATGATGATGCCTAGGAAAGGTCAACAGCTTTAAAATAAGCCCCTCTAAGTGCCAATAAGCCTGGTCAGTTAACAGATGCTTACATTCTAGGAAATCCATTATGGTTACACGTAGATGTTAATTTGTGCATCTATTCTTTGGCACAATACACAAGTTCTATTCTTTGAATTAATTGCACGCATTTTTAAAATGTAAATATCTTTTTTTTCTGGCTGATTAAATCTGGCCATCACAATAATTGTGTATGCGTGGCTTTGAGCCAACCTCTTCACATCAGACAGCAGCTTCTTAGGAGCATTTGGTGAGAGAAATGTACTTTGTGCTCTTTACGCGCTGATTACTGATCTTGCGGCAATTAGATATTCAGACAATGCTAATAAGCTCTTCATACATTTTAAAATGCTCATTAAAATGGTGGAAAATACCTTCATTTTATACAACTGCAAATGA
Organism: Xenopus petersii; assembly: GCA_038501925.1. Taxonomy (NCBI): domain Eukaryota; kingdom Metazoa; phylum Chordata; class Amphibia; order Anura; family Pipidae; genus Xenopus; species Xenopus petersii. The sequence goes on along the minus strand of CM076674.1, from coordinate 193,335,222 downwards.
AAGTGAGAGTGAAGTCACCAAAGAGCATTTCCTGGAATATGAAAGATACGAGAAGCATAAGGCTAAAACTATAGTATTAGGAGACGTGTCTTGGTGAGAAAATGATCTTCTCAAACCTGAAGAGTCTCTGGGAAGATTTTTGATTTCTGAGAATGTTCTTTTAAAATCAATTTCTGTTTTGGGCCCACTAAATATAAGGTGATATATAACATTTGCCAAGAGATTTTGGGGAAGGCAAGTTACAGTCCGTGCCTGGGTGCTGAAAAGCAAATGATGACGCCCAAGATCTTTGTCCATTCCATGGTTGGAAGGAAAATTAATTAGAACAATCAAAACCTTCTCTGATCCAGGGAAGGAAAGCAGGAAAGTAAACAAGTGATAATAGAATAAAGCTTCTGCAAGTATAATGGAGGAAAAAGAAAAAGCAGAAAAAGACTATGGAAGACTAGCACTGGAAAAATTGGATACATGTCTTTGACATTGGCAACAGCAATGCAGGTAATAGTCAATACTGATGTTTTTCATTGGGGAGCTTCAAATCTTTAAGAGTATTATCAATTCAAGCCCCAAACCCACTAGGATCATTGAAAGGTGAACTTACCCTTTAATGATGCAATTATGAATAGATGAACTAGGGCATAAAAAGTCAGGGCTAGGATGGACCTGCTTAAACCTTGAAATGACTTTACAAGAACAAGTCTTGGATTAAAAAGCTGTAAGGCAATATGGAGTAAAGTAGGTCAGTAATGGTGAATATGTGCAACATGAGGGAGCACTGCAGCCGAATCAAAGCGTTTGGTGGAAGAAAAAGGTTTCTGATAGACAAAGAAGTAGCTTTTCTGATGGGCAAGTCTTTAAAAGGCAGCATGTTGTAATGATCAGATGTCATGAGAGAAGGAAAAGTTCCCAGGGGGCAGATTTGTAGCTTATAATCTAATCATACAATCAATGGGCTTCACTCTGACATTTGTGCTTTTATCGTTGAGTCAGAAATGGAATATGATGTCAGCTTTCAGCTATCTGAGGAGCTCGACAAATTCTCAAGTTGTAAGAACAGAAGAAAGCTTTGTTTGAATTGGAAGGATTTACAGCCAAGAGAGGAAACCAACGACACTTTATTGTTTAAAAATGAATCAACACCGCCAAGATATTTTGGTGTAATTAAAGGAGCAGTAGTACATAGTGTTGTCTCCTCTCTATGGGGTTAACAATGAGGAGGGTGGCAGGAAGAACAGTGGTGGTTAAACTGGGAGTGCAAAATAATGTAACCAAGCAAAATATACCCAGGTAATTCCTGTTGTACTGTACTTCTACCCTGGATGAGCAACAGGTTTGTAGGCTCAAGGTCATTTAATAAAGAATAAAATACAGCGTAACCTTTGGAATACGTACCCAAGAATGGCCAGATGCATGACATAGTAACATCAAGATTTTTCCAAAGGTAGAAGTTTCTTCCAATGAAAAGGAGGTCAGGAAGTAAATTAAAAAGGAAATAAAGAGGAGGAGGTAAGAGATCAAGTAGAAGCAAAGGGGAGTTGGCAACAGGTGGAAATGAGAAATGCTGTAAAGAAGGAAAGTTTAATGGAAATGATAGAGAAATGATAAGGAGAAACGATAAAGAGAAACTGAGAGAGCAAGGCAGAACAATGAAGTCCCATCAATAAACAGCAACCTAGAAGAACAGTGATATCAAAATGTGAAGAATAAGGGAAGGGGGAAATCAGGGAAATTGAGCAGAGAGTTTTGTAATGGAAAGACTTCAGAATTGGTGGCAAATATTGTATGTTAGGGCAAAGAGCTTCCAACTATTTTTTGGATTGCAATGTGATGATTTTGTGGTGAGCAAGACAGTTCTGACCCATTCTACCACCAAATGAGTTTGATTTAGATCTGCAGAGATAGTAGAATAGAAGTTTGGAGGGTGTCAGTGTATCCCACAGTCAACTGTATGAAGTTGTTTTTGCCCATGCTAATGATGTGACGGGTGGCCCCTTACTATAGAAGCCTCCAGTTCACTGGTCAAACATGAAAAGGTAAATGTTCTTGTGAGTCTGGACCATGAGCCTAGTTTTAAGCGTAAAGGTTTCCCATACTTTCTTTGGCGGTGTTTATGGGATTCATTTTTGTAGCGCATATAGCACCAGTTTACTATAGAATATCAGATTGCATTGGACATTGGGTTGACTTATTGGTGACCAGAATCTACAGTCTGTTCTTCCATTAGGGGTCACAATAAACCCAGCCAGAAGAGGTATCAGAACAATAAAATAAGAGTTAGCACAATTTAGTATGAAAGGAGCTCACCACATAATTAGATCAGACCTGTCCACGGGTATCCTGTGTCCGATAACCCAATCAATATGTAAAACTGTAGTATGGATGTGGAACAGATCCAAAACGGCAGTCGAACTGCAGAAAATCCGTTTATTGGGGAGTGTACAACATGTTTCGGGTCAAGCCCTTTATCAAGTGGTGAACTTGATAAAGGGCTTGATCCGAAACATGTTGTACACTCCCCAATAAACGGATTTTCTGCAGTTCGACTGCCGTTTTGGATCTGTTCCACATCCATACTACAGTTTTAAAATAAGAGTTAGGTTGTGGTATGTCCTGTAGTTTTACTTTTCTAAAGTTTTGGGACTGTAGCCCAATTAACAGACCCTTATAATAAAATATAAAGATTCTCAACCATAGGTCTATAGACAAATATCCACAAGAGGGATGTTTTAAGGGAAACTATTTGAAAGCTTAATTTCCCCTTTCATATACAGTAATTAAAAACTCTAATAATTAGTTCTTCCAATTCTCTGCTAAGGGGAAGGGAAATTCTGCGGCTGTTTGTCTCTCCACTGTTCCACCCTGAGTGCACTACTCCTGACAGTATAAAATGAAGCTCTTTAGATGATATAATGTGTGTGATTGCCTATTTTACAACAAGCAAACGGGGAACATTGAGTGAACTCCCAGCCCTAGCATCCCATTTTCAGTGATTACATGTCTTCCGATGACATACAAGCCTCTTAAATTCCAAGGTGGCTATTAGGGGAAAGTAAGAGTTTTCCTGGAGTTTATTAGGCCAAGGGGCTGAACCAACCTCTGGGCCCTCTCTATGTATTAATGTATCTGTCTCAAGGTTGCATGGATAATCAACTTGAAGGGAGTTCAGATATTCACACTCTATGATTTATAGCAACAGGAGGACTGAAATAAAAACTCAAATACACACAAGTTAAACGTGGTATCTGACCTACAGATGGAGACAACTTGGTTTTCAGATAACACATGTAACATCTGAAGCACTATGGAATACATTTGGGATCACTCCTGGTCCAGCATTTAAAGGTATCGGCATTATTTCTTAACACATATAACATGAAACATAGTAGTGTGTCATATGGTGGGACATTATAAGCCATCTGAATTAAGGGACACATTTACTAAGCTTGAGTGAAGGATTTGAAGTAAAAAAAACTTCGAATTTTGAAGGTTTTTTTTGGGTACTTTGACCATCGAATAGGCTACTTCGACTTCGAATCGAACTAAAAATCGTTCGACTAATCGACCATTCGATAGTCGAAGTACTGTCTCTTTAAAAAAAACTTCGACTACCTACTTCGCCACTTAAAACCTACCGAGCACCAATTTTAGCCTATGGGGACCTTCCCCATAAGCTTTCTAAGCAATTTTTAATCGAAGGAAAATCGTTCGATCGCTCAATCAAAGTATTTGCGGTAAATCCTCCGACTTTGATATTCGAAATTGAAGGATTTTACTTCGATGGTCAAATATCGAAGGTTAATTAACCCTCAATATTTGACCCTTAGTAAATGTGCCTCCCCATGTCAATAACTTCCAGAAGATCCCATTGACTATTGAGCTGTCTGACTCCACTGCAAGAAGTATGCTTTCTTTTTTGAGGGGGGGGGCAGATTAGAGGAAGAGAAGAATTTGAGAGGAAGAAGAGGGTGCGTAGCCAAGGAAAGCAGAAAAGTAAAGGGGGGCAGAAGTAATGGCAGCACAGGGGATGAGATGTACTGGTTGCACAGGTTTGTAGAAAGTCAATAGTAATAGTGATACCTCTGGTTATGCCACAATGTTACATCTACAGCCTTTTGTTAAGCTATGTTTTAAAGTTACTAGTAATGTGGTAGCTCAAGATAAGCCAAATTCTCACATTTGCAGCCTGGGGTAATGGTCCAAATAAGTGCCCTTTGTCATTTCAGAGCTGGAATAGCAGGATGCCTCGTAGTGGAACTCCTTGTTCCCCTGCCCCACTGGGTACAGCAGCATTTTGGAAGGGAACATAATGTACTGCATTATAATTAATATAGCAATGAACTGAACCAAAACCCTTTCACGATGGCCCAGAATAAGAGGCAGCCTACAGAGAGCCCCAACCCTCATCTCCTGCGTTAAAGAGTCTCCTGATTGTTTCCATTTATCCGTGGTTATTCTCTTGCTAAATGCTCACAGAATGCCTTTCTTCCCTGCTGTAAAGAGAAATCAGTGGCGATGCTGTGTATTTGCTAAACTGCTTTTATAGTCTCGCTTACATTTTGAGAATAACAAAGAGTTATCAAAGCAAATGCAGCTGCATCTTAAACTCAAAAGAAAAGAGAAGACACTTTGCAACAAACACGGCACTTATATTGAGAGTACATGCATAGAACGCAGTCTTCAATACGAAACAGAAGTTTGGTTGAAATAAACCCACTACAATTTGTTTCCCAAATTCGCCCAAAAGTGCCCTTGCAAAAGGAGCTTTTATTATCAGCTTGCTGTTAAATCCAAAGTCCAGTCTTGATTTTGCTGGGCCCTTGGATGGTGTCAGTCGTTTCCTGCTACTCCATATTCTCTTTATTGAGAATCAAAGAGAACTTCTCTTCCCATCTGTTTGGTCTTCCATGCTCACCCTACCTGTGTAAGTGGTATAGGAAGGTGTTTGTCCACCTCCATAGGTTGCAACCATCCCCAACCCATCAGACACTCACAGAGCCTACACAACGTCACCTCTTTATCAAATACCACTAGACTATGAACTTTTTTCCCATTAATTGGTATTGTTGAATGGATCCCAAAATAAAGAACACCCTCAATTGTACAGTCACCCACTATGAAAACCATGGAACCTGGGTGTGCCAATGTGCCCCTTCAGCTACAGAGGGCTAAATCTCTAAATCTCTAAACCTCAAACAGAAAACCAGAAACGAATTCAGTGATTTCTGGACATAGATAATAATTATAATAGAAATGGCAAAGGCTAGACTGGAGGAGCATCTGTATCCTAATAAAGCACAAGGCTATAAGTCAGGGGTCCCCAACCTTTTTCACCCGTGAGCAACATTCAGATGTAAAAAGTGTTGGGGAGTAGGGATGTAGCGAACTGCCGATTTGCGCCGTTCGCGAACACCGGCTAAAAATGCCAAAGTTCGCGGACAGTTCGCGAACTTCGAACACCCGCTAAAATCGTTCGATTCAAACGATCGAAGGATTTTAATCAATCGATCGAAGGATTTTCGTTCGATCGAAGGATTTTCATTCGAATCGAACGATCAAAAACCATTCGATCGAATGCTTTCCATTCGATCGAATGCTTACAATCGTTCGATTTTTAGCCGTCGAAGGAATTCGAATGGTCGAACGAATCGAACGCGAACCCAAATTGGCGAACGTCGCGCGACGTTCGCGAACATTCGGCGGACGCAAACGGTCGAAGTTCGCGCGAACAAGTTCGCCGGCGAACAGTTCGCTACATCCCTATTGGGGAGCAATATAAGCATGAAAAATGTTCCTGGGTGGTGCCAAATAAGGGCTGCGATTGGCTATTGGTAGCCCCTATGTGGACTGGCAGCCTACAGGAGGTTCTGGTTGGCTGTACATCTGGTTTTCATGCAACCAAAACTTGCTTCCAAGCCAGGAATTAAAAAATAAGCACCTGCTTTGAGGCCACTGAGAGCAACATCCAAGGGGTTGGGGAGCAACATGTTGCTCACGAGCTACTGGTTGGGGATCACTGCTATAAGGGATGGACTGGTGATATGATGCTGGTTGCAAATCCCTTAAAGATTTGAAAGATTCAAAGTTTTCCACTTTGGTTTCCTAACTATCTATTCTTGTCCCGCCATCTCTCTGGTGTCAGTGGCACTGCACATGCTCATTGAGCTCTAGGCTGCTGTTGGTGCCCATTGGGCATGCTCAGTGCTGTGATTATGACCCCCACACTAGGGTACATTAGCCTGATCTCACTTTTTACAACCTCACCATTGTTTGGTAGCAATGCTAACTGCCATCCCACCACGACTCTGCAGATGGACCCATTTTAAAACATGAATGCAACGGTACCAATTACCTTACTACGAACCACTGAAAGAAGTGAGAATAAGAAGATCGGCATCATCTTGGAATAACCATGTTGCATATTTCTTGCACAACCTTAATTACAGTCACAGGAGCGGCAATACATTTTCATTTTTTTTTTTTATCCTCTTGGCTTTGGAAGCATATGGATATTTCTCCTCCTGGCTAATTAGAAGATAAAATGCAAAATCGAAAAAAAGGAAATGAGAGTTCACAGAGAGACATTCGCCTCTCCAGACTCCAATACAAACACAGCTGCGGCAAGAGCAACGGTGCCAGGTCCATGAGAGCGCGCCGGTTCTTTCAGTCCTTCTGAACTTCCAATCTGGCCGATTGATGCCATACTCATTACCAGGTTCCAGGGCCTGTGATAAAGCCAGGAAAATAACCCAAGTCTTCATTGTTTATCTCACAGAAGCAAACAAGCACATCAACTTCTTCTCATCTTAGTCTGAAGAGCAACTTTATCTACCACTTCTTAAAGAGAAAGCTACAAGTACTGTAAATCTTCCTTATTGGCCTTTGTGATTCCAATACCCAACCCCTAAAAACAGGCAGCCTTTAATGAATGTGTCTTTAATTCCTTTGCTAGCTCCCAATCCTGGAACATCTGAAAGAAATATTCCTATATTTTACCAGCAATTACTAAATTTTGTCCCATCACCGATGGGGAAAAGAAGTGATTAAGAGCCGCGTCCCTTTGCCATGATAAAAAAAAGGCCCATTTAAAATGCATTTCTGTAATATACATTGCCTCATTTCTTATTAAACATGAATATTAAAACAGCGTGAAATTTAAAACGACGATTAAATATTAAGATTTCCTAAAATGAATATTAAAATATTAAAACATGTAAAATGAAGCACTTTAGAGGCAATGCTAATGCCAAGTGTCTGCCTCCGCTGAGGTGAACAGATTAAAAACGTTCAATTTCCCCGGCGTGACGAGGTGGGGGTTGAGTGGCGAGAATCAAGCCTGGGAAGGTGGTTCTTTTGGGTGGAACATTGGGAGGGGAAGTGGAAGTGCTGCTGAGGGGTTCTGTTCTGTTAGACCTTGCAGATTGGGACAATCTAAGGAACATTCCTCAGATCAGGAGACAGCTGGCCTCTAATGATATTAATGAGGTCTATGTTGTATCAGCATCTGCCCATTATCCTGAGCCGAGCAGGCAGTCTCCTGTGTCTTTAGCGAATTTCATTTCTTTTCTAAGCAAATATGACATGGTGCCCACGAGGGGGAACACCTTGAATTCCTAACGGCCTCGTTTCTCCCTAATTGACCCAGCAACATTTTGCAGGATTGGTATAAGATTTATGTCGCCAGCATCACATCCCGGGGACGTGTTAAGATTAATTCCTTGGGTCCCAGTGGACAGCGTGTTCTTAGAGAAGGCGAGGCGTGCTTAATGACATTTTTGGTTAAGATGACAATACTTAATTACTCCAGTCCCAAGGCTTTACTAAGGATGCAAAAGAACAAACTCAGTCGTGAAAACAAATCACATGTTTTACAGTTATTTCTCCTTCAGAGAACAGAGAACTTTGGTCAAGGTGACTTAGGTGAGTAGTGGGTGAGTTGAACCTTCATACAAACCATGGAAGCCTTCTAATCTGCCTTTGTTTGGCCTAAAATTCTTCTGGTCAATAGCAAACATACTGTAAATAGTAGTGATGAACAACATTTTTTTGCCAAGTTTCACCATGAAAATTATGGGCGTATACTTTAATGCATTTCAGCAAATTTTGCCTTTTTGCGAATTTTCAGCAAAGATTCACCTATCACTAAGGAATAGAATTGTTTTGATGTAGTTGATATAAAAAAGGAGCAGGACTTTATGAGACTGAGTATGCAGTTTTCCCTATAAGCCTGTCTTGATAACTTCTGGTCACTAGTACCCTGTCCTTAAGGGCTGAGCCACCTGAATGGCTGTAAGAGCAATTTCTTGTTTTTCTGTGCTGTGAAGTGATATCTCTATGCTTATTCACTCATAACTACCTTGTTAAAAGTCTAAAAAACTCTGTGATGCCTTTTATTCAGGGTTCTGACTCTTTGTAAGAATCCACCCAAGTGATCTTCTGTAACAGAATTTCCACAACAAGATAAAGGCATGAAGGCCTCAAGGTTACAGCAACTCCTGGATTTGCTGGAATAAAAAATGTTACCCCTAAACTTCCCCTCCCATCACATCCAGCTCCTCAAACATTTTTCAGTTTTACTCAATTTTAATTGAATTGCCTGGCGATTAAGCAAGGGAAATAATCATCAAACTGGCCTTGGACATTAGAACCCTGGCCTTGAGGGCAGAACCACCTGATTGGTTGTAAGATCAGTTCTTTGTTTCTCTGTGCTGTGGAGTAATATCTCTATGCCAGTGATCCCCAACCAGAAACTTGTGAGCAACATGTTGCTCTCCAACCCCTTGGATGTTGCTTGCAGTGGCCTTAAAGCAGGTGCTTATTTTTTAATTATTGCCTTAAAGGCAAGGTGTATTTGCATAAAAACCATGTCTATTGCCAAACAGAACCTCCTGTAGGCTGCAAATCCACATAGAATCTGGCAATTCCCAGTCACAGCCCTTTTTTGGCAACCCAGGGACTTTTTTATGCTTGTGTTGCTCTCCAACATTATTTTAGACTTGACTGTGCCTTACGGGTAAAAAAGATTGGGAACCCCTGCTCTATGCTCTTCCACCTAAAAACTCTGTGATCCTTTTGTTTGCGGGTTCTGACTCTTCATGAGTTCAGAATCCACGGAGCTTGTGTCAAATAAACTTTTGTCTTTTCCCTCAAGTGATCGCCAGTTCCTGAATTTCCACAATAAGATAAAGACCTGAAGGCCTCAAGGTTAGAGCAGCCCCTGGATTTTGCAGGAATGAAGAATGTTACTCTTACCCCCCAATTTTCCCTCCCACCAGATCCAACTCCTTGAAATTGATCCTGATTTACACTGTTATTCCAACTGACCCACCCAATCCCCAGCACTATGATGTCATCAGACCATTCCTGTGACATCACACCCCCTTCTCAGAGTATAAGCCTATAATATAACATAGGTGGCAACCCTATTTCTGGTACTCTCTTCAGGGCCACAATAATACATATCATGTAATTGGTCCATAAGTCCACAAGTCGTCATAGATGTTGTTGCTCTTTCTATGACCTCACCCAACACCTATATACCTCTTTCTGTGCCAAATATCCCTCTACTCCAACAAACAAGGGAAAGTTGTGCTCACCACTATTTTTTAAAAACCATTAGGCGGGGGTGCAATGAGGGTGTGACCACAAAATACATATAGTCAACTACAAGATTAAGCCTAGGACTGGCCAGATATGGGATGATTTTGACGTAGTTGTTCAGCTTAAATATATTGCAATATATGGACAAACAATCCCTGTGTTGTTTAAAGGGTAAGGCATTTTTTAGTAGCAGTATGCACAAAATGTCTCTGTCTTAAATATATTGATAATGGGTTGAGTGCAGAGGACTCTTGTAGTTGACTATAAATATCCCTCTACTCCTCATGTGGTTAAAGGTCTCATTTGTCCAGTTGCAGGGCCCTGTATCCTGTTGTATTCCTGTTTATGAAACGTTGCTATTTTTTACCTGTATTTTAGATGGTAATTTCACTCGTTTGTAGGGCAGCTCGAAGCATTTTATTACTCTGCTTAAAAAAGCAACAAACTGAACCAGCCCTTATGCCTGGGAACCATATAATAACACATTCCAAAGTATAGCCATTCCTCCAACCTGACAGCAATATTAAATGTGACTAATTGGATGCAGAAATGTGCCAAAGACAACAGATGGCGCATACAAGTAGACTCTTCTCCCTTCACTTTATATATTTTTTTCCCATTTTAGTTTTGTGCCGGGGCCTTAAGTGGATAATTGTGGTTATGTTCCAAGAGATAGTAAGGAAAGCCAGCGGGGAAGAACGAAGGCAAAGGATGTTGTTATTTCTCACAAAAAGAAGAATACAAGGTGTCTTGTTGAGCCAAAGAAGCGATGAAGATACAACCCTACTGTTCAACACTCCTTTCCCTATCACTTTCTGCAATTAAAGGGGAAGGACACACTGCTCTTGTCAAACTTCTATTCTGTGGAATTGTTATTGTGCCGAGGGGGTTGGGAGAAAGAAGCCTGGACCAAGGACAATTAGAGAAAGGAGCTTCAGCTTTTGGAGTTACTTGTTCCACCATCCAGAGAATTCAAAAGGGTTTATAGAAAATTGTTGTGATGCTGTGATTAGCCATGAACCCACCGCAATTAAATCAAAGGATGTTTTTTTTTTCAGTGTTCAAAATCTCATCTCATCAAAAGAAATAGAAGCAGAACTTGTGTGAGGGACAACAGAAATATAAAACAATATTCAGAATAAACAAAATTATCATAAATCTACATCTGAAGTGTACTAGCACACATGACTCCTCCCACTATGAGGTTGTCACCCAAACTGTGGGGTGGATGGTAAAGGTAAAGGGTGACTCAGCCTGAAAAAGATTTAGAGGAGATTTAGGGAAAATTTGCTCTCAGCTTAAATGTTTCTTTATATCGATAACCTGGTTAAGAGTTAAGGTGGGACCTCACCAATGGTTGGACCTCCTAGGGAGGCTTGAATTATCCTTGGAAATTATGAGAACTTTTATGGTCACATGAGGGTCACCAGCAAACACCATCATGGACCTCTGCGGCCCTGAACACTACAGAAATGTAGGACTGTCATTGACTAACTGACTCTGCACTTACTTTGTACAAGAACAAACAACTCATTCACCGAAGGACTATATTCTTCTCTTGAAAAATACAAAGGAAGAAAGCAGATAAACTATCAATCACTGCATTATATCACCAGTAAAATAGAAATCTTATAGAAGAAGCCCACTTAGAAAACAATTAAGGGAGGATTATAGAGCATTAGAGCAGCTCCCTAACTATATTTCCTGTATGATTTGATCCAGGGAGTATAATGAAATTAATATATGTGTTTTGAGACATGTTATGGCCCCGAGAACCTAATAATCCAGTTAAGCCTTGGCCAGTTATGAGATGCTAATGAGTATCACTCATGTATTATAAGGGAAAATGTACCCCCTACTGTAAATGATAAGGATATTAGAAGTCACTGAGGGGTTGTTCTGTGACCATATAAAGGCACAAGGCTGCAGGCTGAGTTATACAGGGAACTCTGAGTATCACTCATGTATTATAAGGGAAAATGTACCCCCTACTGTAAATGATAAGGATATTAGAAGTCACTGTGGGGTTCTGTGACCATATAAAGGCACAAGGCTGCAGGCTGAGTTATACAGGGAACTCTGAGTATCACTCATGTATTATAAGGGATAATGTACCCCCTACTGTAAATGATAAGGATATTAAAAGTCATTGAGGGGTTGTTCTGTGACCATATAAAGGCACAAGGCTGCAGGCTGAGTTATACAGGGAACTCTGAGTATCACTCATGTATTATAAGGGATAATGTACCCCCTACTGTAAATGATAAGGATATTAAAAGTCATTGAGGGGTTGTTCTGTGACCATATAAAGGCACAAGGCTACAGGCTGAGTTATACAGGGAACTCTGAGTATCACTCATGTATTATAAGGGATAATGTACCCCCTACTGTAAATGATAAGGATATTAGAAGTCACTGAGGGGTTGTTCTGTGACCATATAAAGACACAAGGCTGCAGGCTGAGTTATACTGGGAACTCTGAGTATCACTCATGTATTATAAGGTATACTGTACCCCCTACTGTAAATGATAAGGATATTAGAAGTCACTGAGGGGTTGTTCTGTGACCATATAAAGGCACAAGGCTGCAGGCTGAGTTATACTGGGAACTCTGAGTATCACTCATGTATTATAAGGGATAATGTACCCCCTACTGTAAATGATAAGGATATTAGAAGTCACTGAGGGGTTGTTCTGTGACCATATAAAGGTGATTGAAGTTACAGAACAGTATTCACAGCTTTGTCACATGCAATACCTCTCATTTTCCATAGGCAGCAACAGTGCAGTGTCACAAGCATTGAATAAAGTTTTGAATGAATGACCCAGAAATGCTGGAAGCATCGTTTAAATCAGCTAAAATCGTCTACAACTTTTACTCATTTCAGTTGCCTTTGCCACCATCCCGCCTAAAGTCAGATCTGACCAAAGATGTGACCCTAAAGCGTTTGAGCCCTAATTCAGCCTGTGTTCAGTGTTACAGTCATAGCTGTGCAGCTTCAGACAGAAAGAATTAGTATATAATCACACAAGGGGTTAACCCCCTCCCCAGCCCCCCTGTTCCACATATTCACTGCCGTCTCCCAAAGCGACAGCTCTCTCCTGCAACTGTCAGACTCGTGCTTCTGGCCCCGGAGCAGAAATACTTGTCCCTAAAACAAAGGCACATGGATGACATGTTTACATCTCCTCCACGCATGAGGCATTTGGGAATAGCCGGCAGCCGCTCATTATGAATGGCCCTGGATGTAAAAATGACAGTGAGGAGTCTGTTCCTTCTGTGTTACTTCTGCATACCTGGAGGGGATCTTGTTTTCTTCTTCTTTTTCTTTCTATTAAGTTCTTGCTTTGACTTATTTTCTAATCTGCAGATAATATATGTTCGGCGAAATTACATACATCATAGGGCCACAATATTATTTTGGACAGGGCTGGAACTAGGAGTAGGCACTAGAGGTAGGTGCCCATGGTGAAACTGGAGGAGGGGGTGCTAGAACCATACGCACATGTTTCTGCTGCATTTTATGGGAACATAGGGATTGTGGGTGATGGTGGCAATGGGGTTGGACACAGGTGCAGACCGCCTTCCCTAGGGAACAAGTACCTCTTGTTCTGGCTCTGTTTTGGGGTGCTAAAAATAAGGGAGGCTCAGTAGGTAAAAGTAACAGTTGGGGATGATGGAGACAGTAGGACAAGATAGAGAAAGTAGAGCAAGATGGAGAGAGTAGGGCAAGATTGAGACAATAGGACAAGATGGACACATCAAGGCAAGATGGAGACAGTAGGGCAAGATGGAGACAGTAGGGCAACATGGAAACAGAAGGACAAGATGGAGAAAAAAGGGCAAGATAGAGACACTAGGGCAAAATGGAGACAGTAGGGCAAGATGGAGACAGTAAGCAAAGATGGAAACAGCAGAACAAAATGGAGAAAGTATGGCAAGATGGAGACACTAGGGCAAGATGGAGACAATAGGACAAGATGGAGACAATATGAAAAAATAGAGACAGTAGGACAAGATGGACACAGCAGGGCAGGGTGGAGAAAGTAAGACAAGATGGAGACAGTAGGACAAGACGGAGACAGTAGGACAAGACGGAGACAGTAGGACAAGATGGAGACTGTAGTACAAGATGAAGATAGTAGGCCAAGATGGAGACTGTAGAGCAAGATGAAAGTCATAGGACAAGATGGAGACAGTAGGGCAAGATGGAGACAGTAGGACAAGATGGAGACAGTAGGGCAAGATGGACACAGCAGGGCAAGATGGAGACAGTAGGGCAAGATGGAGACAGTAGGACATGATGGAGACAGTAGGGCAAGATTGAGACAGTAGGACATGTTGGAGACAATAGGGCATGATGGAGACAGTAGGGCAAGATGGAGACAGAAGGGTAAGATGGAAACAGCAACACAAGATGGAGACAGTAGGACAAGATGCAGACAGTAGGGCATGCTTTAATATTTTAAATGTATATATTTTAAATTTCTAGTTTTCCTCCTCACCCTACAGAGAATAAATAAAAAAAGCAAGTGCCCTTCGAACAAAGGTTGAGCACAGCCTAGTGTATATTGGGGGTGGGAAGAAACACTAAGCCTTCCAGTAACATCGCAACCTTTTCAACTCTATCAGATGCATCACAAAACCATTAAACATTAATTAAAAACAACACTCAAAGGTTGATAACTGGGAAACCAAGTGGTGTTATATTTTTAACAGGAGATAAAATACAGCAGAGCTCAGTAAATGTAGCTACACTGAGACCACTGTTAATTTGCAGTAGATTCCTATAGAAATATTCCAAGGTTTTCTATACCAGAGGCTCTACTGCATGATACAACCAATGAAATATGGGAAAGGGGCCCCTGTCACATTCCCCAGTGTAGGTACATAGACCCCCTGCATCATTCCAAGAATGTAGAGACAATAAAAGGGGTGGGGTAGGAAGTGACAAAGCACCGCCCCTGCGGAGCAGCTTTACAGCAGCTGCAATAAATGCCTTTGAACAATGATTTTGGAGAGGTTCCCTAATGTTCCCATGCAGTCACAAAGAATTTCTACGTCTCGCAGCCTCATCTGCAAACAGGAAATATGCCCTTTTTTTTAATTGAATTTTTATTTAAAGCGAATCAAAGCAGCAGGGGGAAAAAATACAGAATTTTATATGAGGACAGGAGCCCAACGCTAACAAATACATCATAAATCAACGTTAGTGGAGGCTCTGCCTGTGAGATAACCGTTACGTTTTATTGTCGGAATAAATGTAAGTGCAATTATAAAGCGGCGCTTGTCTCTCAGGGAAGGTGCTAAACACGACTGCATTAATCGTAGCGTCTCCGGTGCCTGTGTGCCAGCTCCTGTGCCACTCTGCTGATAGGCCAAACATCTCTCTGCACTCACCAGATGATGGTGACAGTAGGACAAGATAGAGAAAGTAGAGCAAGATGGAGAGAGTAGGGCAAGATTGAGACAATAGGACAAGATGGACACATCAAGGCAAGATGGAGACAGTAGGGCAAGATGGAGACAGTAGGGCAACATGGAAACAGAAGGACAAGATGGAGAAAAAAGGGCAAGATAGAGACACTAGGGCAAAATGGAGACAGTAGGGCAAGATGGAGACAGTAAGCAAAGATGGAAACAGCAGAACAAAATGGAGAAAGTATGGCAAGATGGAGACACTAGGGCAAGATGGAGACAATAGGACAAGATGGAGACAATATGAAAAAATAGAGACAGTAGGACAAGATGGACACAGCAGGGCAGGGTGGAGAAAGTAAGACAAGATGGAGACAGTAGGACAAGACGGAGACAGTAGGACAAGACGGAGACAGTAGGACAAGATGGAGACTGTAGTACAAGATGAAGATAGTAGGCCAAGATGGAGACTGTAGAGCAAGATGAAAGTCATAGGACAAGATGGAGACAGTAGGGCAAGATGGAGACAGTAGGACAAGATGGAGACAGTAGGGCAAGATGGACACAGCAGGGCAAGATGGAGACAGTAGGGCAAGATGGAGACAGTAGGACATGATGGAGACAGTAGGGCAAGATTGAGACAGTAGGACATGTTGGAGACAATAGGGCATGATGGAGACAGTAGGGCAAGATGGAGACAGAAGGGTAAGATGGAAACAGCAACACAAGATGGAGACAATAGGACAAGATGCAGACAGTAGGGCATGCTTTAATATTTTAAATGTATATATTTTAAATTTCTAGTTTTCCTCCTCACCCTACAGAGAATAAATAAAAAAAGCAAGTGCCCTTCGAACAAAGGTTGAGCACAGCCTAGTGTATATTGGGGGTGGGAAGAAACACTAAGCCTTCCAGTAACATCGCAACCTTTTCAACTCTATCAGATGCATCACAAAACCATTAAACATTAATTAAAAACAACACTCAAAGGTTGATAACTGGGAAACCAAGTGGTGTTATATTTTTAACAGGAGATAAAATACAGCAGAGCTCAGTAAATGTAGCTACACTGAGACCACTGTTAATTTGCAGTAGATTCCTATAGAAATATTCCAAGGTTTTCTATACCAGAGGCTCTACTGCATGATACAACCAATGAAATATGGGAAAGGGGCCCCTGTCACATTCCCCAGTGTAGGTACATAGACCCCCTGCATCATTCCAAGAATGTAGAGACAATAAAAGGGGTGGGGTAGGAAGTGACAAAGCACCGCCCCTGCGGAGCAGCTTTACAGCAGCTGCAATAAATGCCTTTGAACAATGATTTTGGAGAGGTTCCCTAATGTTCCCATGCAGTCACAAAGAATTTCTACGTCTCGCAGCCTCATCTGCAAACAGGAAATATGCCCTTTTTTTTAATTGAATTTTTATTTAAAGCGAATCAAAGCAGCAGGGGGAAAAAATACAGAATTTTATATGAGGACAGGAGCCCAACGCTAACAAATACATCATAAATCAACGTTAGTGGAGGCTCTGCCTGTGAGATAACCGTTACGTTTTATTGTCGGAATAAATGTAAGTGCAATTATAAAGCGGCGCTTGTCTCTCAGGGAAGGTGCTAAACACGACTGCATTAATCGTAGCGTCTCCGGTGCCTGTGTGCCAGCTCCTGTGCCACTCTGCTGATAGGCCAAACATCTCTCTGCACTCACCAGATGATGGTGACAGTAGGACAAGATAGAGAAAGTAGAGCAAGATGGAGAGAGTAGGGCAAGATTGAGACAATAGGACAAGATGGACACATCAAGGCAAGATGGAGACAGTAGGGCAAGATGGAGACAGTAGGGCAACATGGAAACAGAAGGACAAGATGGAGAAAAAAGGGCAAGATAGAGACACTAGGGCAAAATGGAGACAGTAGGGCAAGATGGAGACAGTAAGCAAAGATGGAAACAGCAGAACAAAATGGAGAAAGTATGGCAAGATGGAGACACTAGGGCAAGATGGAGACAATAGGACAAGATGGAGACAATATGAAAAAATAGAGACAGTAGGACAAGATGGACACAGCAGGGCAGGGTGGAGAAAGTAAGACAAGATGGAGACAGTAGGACAAGACGGAGACAGTAGGACAAGACGGAGACAGTAGGACAAGATGGAGACTGTAGTACAAGATGAAGATAGTAGGCCAAGATGGAGACTGTAGAGCAAGATGAAAGTCATAGGACAAGATGGAGACAGTAGGGCAAGATGGAGACAGTAGGACAAGATGGAGACAGTAGGGCAAGATGGACACAGCAGGGCAAGATGGAGACAGTAGGGCAAGATGGAGACAGTAGGACATGATGGAGACAGTAGGGCAAGATTGAGACAGTAGGACATGTTGGAGACAATAGGGCATGATGGAGACAGTAGGGCAAGATGGAGACAGAAGGGTAAGATGGAAACAGCAACACAAGATGGAGACAATAGGACAAGATGCAGACAGTAGGGCATGCTTTAATATTTTAAATGTATATATTTTAAATTTCTAGTTTTCCTCCTCACCCTACAGAGAATAAATAAAAAAAGCAAGTGCCCTTCGAACAAAGGTTGAGCACAGCCTAGTGTATATTGGGGGTGGGAAGAAACACTAAGCCTTCCAGTAACATCGCAACCTTTTCAACTCTATCAGATGCATCACAAAACCATTAAACATTAATTAAAAACAACACTCAAAGGTTGATAACTGGGAAACCAAGTGGTGTTATATTTTTAACAGGAGATAAAATACAGCAGAGCTCAGTAAATGTAGCTACACTGAGACCACTGTTAATTTGCAGTAGATTCCTATAGAAATATTCCAAGGTTTTCTATACCAGAGGCTCTACTGCATGATACAACCAATGAAATATGGGAAAGGGGCCCCTGTCACATTCCCCAGTGTAGGTACATAGACCCCCTGCATCATTCCAAGAATGTAGAGACAATAAAAGGGGTGGGGTAGGAAGTGACAAAGCACCGCCCCTGCGGAGCAGCTTTACAGCAGCTGCAATAAATGCCTTTGAACAATGATTTTGGAGAGGTTCCCTAATGTTCCCATGCAGTCACAAAGAATTTCTACGTCTCGCAGCCTCATCTGCAAACAGGAAATATGCCCTTTTTTTTAATTGAATTTTTATTTAAAGCGAATCAAAGCAGCAGGGGGAAAAAATACAGAATTTTATATGAGGACAGGAGCCCAACGCTAACAAATACATCATAAATCAACGTTAGTGGAGGCTCTGCCTGTGAGATAACCGTTACGTTTTATTGTCGGAATAAATGTAAGTGCAATTATAAAGCGGCGCTTGTCTCTCAGGGAAGGTGCTAAACACGACTGCATTAATCGTAGCGTCTCCGGTGCCTGTGTGCCAGCTCCTGTGCCACTCTGCTGATAGGCCAAACATCTCTCTGCACTCACCAGACTCCCAGCATGGCGGCATCACGAGACAGATGTGTAGCACTCAGAGATAGATGACAGATAAATAGATAATAGATATATGCCAAATAGATAGATGATAGATAGATGATAGATGACTGATAGATAAATGGCAGATAGATAGATAGATAGATAACAGATATAGATAGACAGATAGATATTAGGTAGATGTATAGATGACAAATAGATAGGTCATAGATATATGACAGATATATAGATGATAGATAGATAGATAGATAGATATAGATAGATAGATAGATAGATAGATAGATAGATAGATAGATAGATAGATGACAGATATATAGATGATATATATAGATAGATAAATGATAGATAGATAGATAGATAGATAGATAGATAGATAGATAGATAGAGTGATAGATAGATGATAGATAGATAGATAGATAGATAGATAGATAGATAGATAGATAGATAGATAGAGTGATAGATAGATGATAGATAGATAGATAGATAGATAGATAGATAGATAGATAGATGATAGATAGATATATAGATAGATAGATGATTGATAGATAGATAATAGATAGATGATAGATAGATAGATAGATAGATAGATAGATATATAGATAGATAGATAGATAGATAGATAGATAGATAGATAGATAGATAGATAGATGACAGATAAATAGATGACAGATAAAGAGATCATAGATAGATGACAGATATATAGATGATATATATAGATAGATAAATGATAGATAGATAGATAGATAGATAGATAGAGTGATAGATAGATGATAGATAGATATATAGATAGATAGATGATTGATAGATAGATAGATAATAGATAGATAGATAGATAGATGATTGATAGATAGATAGATATATAGATAGATAGATAGATAATAGATAGATAGATGACAGATAGCTAAATCATAGATAGATGACAGATATAGACAGATAGATGATAAATAGATAGTAGTGATGGGTGAATAAATTCACCTGGCACAAATTTGCAGCGAATTTCTGCGCTTCACCGCTCCCGCCAAAATTCAGCATCATCAAAAAATGTTGGTCGATCGCGCCAAAATCCCCGCGCGTCAACACTATTTGGATGCCAATTGAGTTTACCGCTGGCTTCAAAATTAACGCGAGCGTCAAAACTGATGGCGGATTGAAAATTGACTCAGGCACCAATTTTCGAGTTTCGCGAATTTTTCGTGAATTTTTCGACATTTCAAGAATTTCGTGGGAAATTCACAAATTTTTCAGCAAAACGAAATGGGAGACATTCATCCATCACCAATAGATGGATAGATAGATGATAGATAAATGATAGATAGATAGACTGTGAGATAACCGTTACGTTTATTGTCGGAATAAATGTAAGTGCAATTATAAAGCGGCGCTTGTCTCTCAGGGAAGGTGCTAAACACGACTGCATTAATCGTAGCGTCTCCGGTGCCTGTGTGCCAGCTCCTGTGCCACTCTGCTGATAGGCCAAACATCTCTCTGCACTCACCAGACTCCCAGCATGGCGGCATCACGAGACAGATGTGTAGCACTCAGAGATAGATGACAGATAAATAGATAATAGATATATGCCAAATAGATAGATGATAGATGACTGATAGATAAATGGCAGATAGATAGATAGATAGATAGATAGATAGATAGATAGATAGATAGATAGATAGATAGATAGATAGATAGATAGATAGATAGATAGATAACAGATATAGATAGACAGATAGATATTAGGTAGATGTATAGATGACAAATAGATAGGTCATAGATATATGACAGATATATAGATGATAGATAGATAGATAGATAGATAGATAGATAGATAGATAGATAGATAGATAGATAGATGACAGATAAATAGATGACAGATAAAGAGATCATAGATAGATGACAGATATATAGATGATATATATAGATAGATAAATGATAGATAGATAGATAGATAGATAGATAGATAGATGATAGATAGATAGATAGATAGATAGATAGATAGATGATTGATAGATAGATAGATAGATAGATAGATAGATAGATAGATAGATAGATAGATAGATAATAGATAGATAGATGACAGATAGCTAAATCATAGATAGATGACAGATATATAGATGACAGATATAGACAGATAGATGATAAATAGATAGTAGTGATGGGTGAATAAATTCACCTGGCACAAATTTGCAGCGAATTTCTGCGCTTCACCGCTCCCGCCAAAATTCAGCATCATCAAAAAATGTTGGTCGATCGCGCCAAAATCCCCGCGCGTCAACACTATTTGGATGCCAATTGAGTTTACCGCTGGCTTCAAAATTAACGCGAGCGTCAAAACTGATGGCGGATTGAAAATTGACTCAGGCACCAATTTTCGAGTTTCGCGAATTTTTCGTGAATTTTTCGACATTTCAAGAATTTCGTGGGAAATTCACAAATTTTTCAGCAAAACGAAATGGGAGACATTCATCCATCACCAATAGATGGATAGATAGATGATAGATAAATGATAGATAGATAGATAGATAGATAGATAGATAGATAGATAGATAGATAGATGATAGATAGATATGTTGGATCTCCATAAACCCAATAGGATTGTTTTGCCTCTAATACAGATTCATTAGAACCTAGTTTGGATAAAGTTCAGGGTACTGTCTTCTTATTCCAGGGAAAATAGAAGTCATTTTTAAAAATTGTAATTATTTGATTAAAATTTAGTCCAAGTTACCCTAGCAACCATGTACTGATCTGTGTACGAGACTGGAATATGACCGAGAGAGGCCTTATTAGTAGGGATGTAGCGAACGTCGGAAAAAAAGTTCGCGAACATATTCGCGAACTTGCGCAAAAATGCGAGCGGTTCGCGAACGGTTCGCGAACCCCATAGACTTCAATGGGAAGGCGAACTTTAACATCTAAAAAAGACATTTCTGGCCAGAAAAATGATTTTAAAGTTGTTTAAAGGGTGCAACGACCTGGACAGTGGCATGCCAGAGGGGGATCAAGGGCAAAAATGTATCTGAAAAATCTGCCTGTGTGTGCTTGGAAGAGATAGTGTAGGGGGAGAGCTGTTAGTGATTTCAGGGACAGATGATAGTAAGTTTGCTGGCTAGTAATCTGCTTGATACTGCTCTGTATTGGAACAAAAAAATAAATAAAAGCAGTCCTTACAAGGACTACTGTTATTGCAGCAGTCAGCAGATGAGATCAGAAGCAGGACAGCTGCCCACTGCAGCTACATACAGAGCACTGCAGTAGAAGGTAGATTACTAGCCAGCAAAGCTACCTAAGCTTAAATGTCCCTCAAACCCCTGCAGACTTCTGTCCCTCCAATAACAGAGCAGTATCAAAACGATTACTAGCCAGCAAACTTTCAACTGTCCCTGAAATCACTAACAGGCAGCAGCTCTCTCCCTACACTATCTCTTCAGCACACACAGGCAGAGTGAAAAAAAACGCTGCAGGGCTTCGGTTTTTATAGGGAAGGGGAGTGGTCCAGGGGAGAGCTTCCTGATTGGCTGCCATGTACCTGCTGGTCTGGGGTGAGAGGGCAAAAAAAAGCGCCAACAATGGCGAACCCAAAATGGCGAACGTCGCGCGACGTTCGCGAACTTCCGGCGAGCGCGAACACCCGATGTTCGCGCGAACAAGTTCGCCGGCGAACAGTTCGCGCCATCCCTACTTATTAGACAGATGAGGAATAAAAAGTGTCAATAACAATAAATGTGTAGCCTTATAGAACGTTTGTTTTTAGACGGGGTCAGTGACCCCCATTTCAAAGCAGGAAAGAGTCAGAATAATTAAAAAAATAATGTAAAAATAAAAAAACGAAGACCAAATGAAAAGTTGCTTAGCCATTCTATAACATACTAAAAGTTAACTTAAACGTGACACCCGACCCCTTTAAAATGTAAAAAAAAAAATTACTAAGCCCTAATGGTCTTGTTCTTCTGGGGTAAATTATAATCAAGCGGCTCTCAGAGGGGTTATATTGGGGTTTCTGTGTCAAGTACCCCCTGGTGTCTTCAGCATCTCAGACAGCATCACAGCTGGCAGTTAGTATCACAAGTGGCATGGCTGGCAGTCAGATGAGATACATGAGCCGTGCTGAGGTCTCTTCCCTAATCATCTCCTCGCAGGCAAATCAACTGACACAGGGACGGGGAAGCTGGAACGCCCGAGGCAAAGGGGAGATCATAAACCAGTTTTGTTGACTAAGGAGAAAACAAGAATGGAAGAGGAATTTATTTTGTATAAATAACCCTTTCTGTGCTGCAAGCATCACCTGACTACAAATCTAGATTTATTTGGGGATTAGAATTTATATTCCCCCAGTATTAGAAATGATTTGTTTTTGTCGAATATCATAGGCTTCACGAGTGACGTATGGATTGACTTTTTTTTTCCCCCCAAATCCTATTTTATGGTACAGAGCCTGATAATTAAAGGGAGAGATTATCTGGTATCCTCCTGGTAACACGGGATTTGAAGAGAAACGTCTGCTCCGGCAGCTTCCGCTCTCCTTAATAAGTTCTGTGCTGGTTTAAAGGAGGAGAAACACCCGTATAAAACATGGATTTATTGATTGGAATTGAAAAACCTATTATGTCTATCTTGTAACATGTGTAAAAGAATTGCTGTTACCGGCCCTTTAAATCAGTTATAGTTAATTCAATAGTCAGGCAGTTGGTATTGAACTAAAATTCCCAAGTATTCCATTTAATGGCCAGGGATTCCCAGGTTGGAAATATTCCCAGGTTGTCAAATATTATTTTACATTATTTTCTGTGTGATTCCTGGTCGCCTCTTCTTTCCCAATGGTTCACTCTGATGCACCTTCATTCTCATCAAAGGGAGGGGAGTTTAGATTTGCTGGTGTCATTATTCACTCATCAATGTCCTGTAACATGAACAGCATGACTGGCACTGCCCATATGTTCATCTACTGACTCACTACTGATTCAAGGTCAACAGGGGTCTCTTTCAAGGACACAGCATTCTACTCCCTGTAGTCTCTGCAAATTCTACTGTCATTCTACGGAAGGGTTTGTAATAGTATTGTACCCAGGACAGCAAAGCTTTCTTTAAATCTCCCACTAACTGGCCTTCAGACTGGGCCCCTTTAGCTCATAACAAGGTTACAGATATATAGAAACATTGGGGTAACAGTCACCCTGCTATAGTTCCAGGGGTACCCAGGGTACAAATAAGCACTCACCCCAAATCTCCCCCTAACTGACCTTCAGACTGGGCCCCCTTAGCTCATAACAAGGTTACAGATATATAGAAACATTGGGGTGTCACCCTACTATAGTTCCAGGGGTACCCAGGGCACAAATAAGCACTCACCCCAAATCTCCCCCTAACTGACCTTCAGACTGGGCCCCCTTAGCTCATAACAAGGTTACAGATATATAGAAACATTGGGGTGTCACCCTACTATAGTTCCAGGGGTACCCAGGGCACAAATAAGCACTCACCCCAAATCTCCCCCTAACTGACCTTCAGACTGGGCCCCCTTAGCTCATAACAAGGTTACAGATATATAGAAACATTGGGGTGTCACCCTGCTAGAGTTCCACTGGTACCCAGGGTACAAATAAGCACTCACCCCAAATCTCCCCCTAACTGGCCTTCAGACTGGGCCCCCTTAGCTCATAACAAGGTTACAGATATATAGAAACATTGGGGTGTCACCCTGCTATAGTTCCAGGGGTACCCAGGGCACAAATAAACACTCACCCCAAATCACCCGCTAACGGACATTCAGACTGGGCCCCCTTAGCTCATAACAAGGTTACAGATATATAGAAATATTGGGGTGTCACCCTGCTATAGTTCCAGGGTTACCCAGGGCACAAATAAACACTCACCCCAAATCACCCCCTAACGTACATTCAGACTGGGCCCCCTTAGCTCATAACAAGGTTACAGATATATAGAAACATTGGGGTGTCACCCTGCTATAGTTCCAGGGGTACCCAGGGTACAAATAAACACTCACCCCAAATCTCCCCCTAACTGACCTTCAGTCTGGGCCCCCTAAGCTCATAACAAGGTATCACAACCCACTGCATTTGATCCCATTGGGAAGGACAGGCCGTCAGTTTAATGGGTACAATTCATGCCGTTTCAATTTAATTCATCCAGAAAAAGCTGAAACAAAACCTTTTCTCATCACCAGTGAATATGGCAGAGAAGAAAGCTGAGCTGAGGGGTAAATATTAATATGAGGTTGGATCTGATTCTGGCTGTAACACAACATGTTGGTAGTGAAACAATAACAAATTAGGCGACTTGCAGGGATTAAATGAACGTCTATAAACAATGGCGCTTCTCTCCGGAAAACTAATGAGCAGCGTCGGTGAGGGAGGATTCCCTGTCAGGACATTTATTATATAGAAATTATATTATATAGAAAGTATATTGTATAGAAATGACACAGCACTCGGATACATTTCAGGCTTTCCATATTGTATTAAAACAGAAATATACCTTTATAATGAATGCTGTTCTTCCATCCTAAATAGACATGTTATTGGCCTAATTGTACGGGTATGGGACCTGTTATACAGAATGCTCAGGACCTGGGGTTTTCTGGATAATGGATCTTTACATAATTTGGATTTTCATACCTTAAGTCTACTAGAAAATCATGTAAACATTAAATAAAGCCAAAAGGCTGGTTTTGCTTCCAATAAGGATTAATTATATCTTAGTTGGGATCAAGTACAGGTATGGGACCTGTTATCCAGAATGCCCAGGACCTGGGGTTTTCCTTATAACAGATCTTTCCATAATTTGGATCATCAAACCTTAAGTCTACAAGAAAATCATTTAAACATGAAATACACCCAATAGTCTGGTTTTGCTTC
The DNA here is from genome assembly GCA_038501925.1 of Xenopus petersii. Classification (NCBI taxonomy): domain Eukaryota; kingdom Metazoa; phylum Chordata; class Amphibia; order Anura; family Pipidae; genus Xenopus; species Xenopus petersii. The sequence goes on along the minus strand of CM076674.1, from coordinate 193,309,889 downwards.
CAATAAGGATTAATTATATCTTAGTTGGGATCAAGTACAAGCGACTGTTTTATTATTACACAGAAAAGGGAAATTATTTTTAAACATTTGAATTACTTGGATGAAATAGAGTCTATGGGAGACGGGTATTCTGTAATTTGGAGCTTTCTGGATAACGGGTTTCCGGATAATGGATCCCATACTTGTACAATGGATTAAACACACCAGTATGGCACTAAGTTGGCACGTATCAGTAGGGGCATTACTAAAGGTGAGAACTTCAAGAACCAAACCAGAAAATTGGTTCTTCTAGTCCAAAATGGGCAACTATGTTCTTTGCACTAGTGATTTGGATCCCATTGGCCCGGCACTGAAGGAAGGTTGCCTCGGGGTGGCCCATATTGATGCACCAATAAATATGACCCTGTAGGTACCAAACTAATGGCTTCTAATGACAGATTGGGGTGAGCAAGTCCAAACACAAGGGTTGAGGGACCCCTTTTCTGACCCTCCTAAAAACAAACACTATCCAGTATTATCCATAAGAATTAGACATAGGGCAGTTCCTTTTGGGAATTACAATAAAGCTTGTTTTCTTTTGCATTTTCAGTCAGTTCTCCTGATCCAAAGCTCGGAGCAATTCCACTCAGAACTCATCAGCACCGACACGTATCAAGGAGGACATCCATCAGCCGGCAGATAGACTGGCATGAGACCAGCTGCCGGCTGGAAGGACAATAATATACAAAATCACTGATGGTTATATTCTTGATAAAGCGCCAGTTATCTTTGTGCTGTATCAGCTATGAGGCAAAAGGAAGTTATTTAGGAATAAATGGGGAAATTATCCATAAGAACAGTTTCCTGAAGGAGTCACTCAACTCCTAATTCTGCTGTTGAACCTTGAGTTAAACCTTCTCCTCAGTTGCACAATGTTGGCTGCCGTCAAAGAAATTTTACTTGGCGGTTGGACTTTTTTCACTGAAGCCCTATTAGGAGGTCCATCTTTGGCCAGGGCCCCCCTTGACTGTATAAGAGGTTCCAGATTTTGGAAAATTATTATTCTATTAGCTCTTCAACCATAGTAACAAATATATATAGGGCAGAATATAAGGGGTTATTTATTAAAGTCTGAATGCCAAAAACTTGAAAAATTCAAGTTTTTTTTTACAATAAAATACAATTTATTGTGAAAAATAAGAGCTGTATTATGCCCCACGGATGAAAAAAAAATCAGAATCTGAAAATCTGGCATCTCAGACCTATGGAGGTTGTATATAAGTCAATGGGAGAGGTCCCTATCCTATTTGGAAGTTTCTCTGGTCTGAGCTGGAATAAGCCTGAAAATCTGACTATTTTGGACTTTTCAGGCATAAATCAGAAAAATGTGGGCATTTCGGGAAAAAAACACAAATTCAGATTTTTTCGTATTTGTCCCCCATCCGATTTAATTGTGATTTATTAATAATAAATAAGGTCCAATCATGAATTCTAGTTTGGTCAGACTTTTTTAATTAAAATAATCAGAAAAAAAATCGGATTTTGATAAATAAGGCCCCCATGTTCATCCAAAATCCAAAAGTGCCCTTTCTAAGCCCTTTAAAGGGTTCACTTTTAAACGAACTTTTAGTATGTTATAGAATGGCCAAGTCTAAGCATCTTCTCACTTGGTCTTCATATTTTTTTTTTTATAGTTTATCAATTATTTGCCTTCTTCATCTGACTCTTTCCAGCTTTCAAATGGGAGTCGCTGACCCCATATAAAAAACAAATGCTCTGTAAGCCAACAAATTATGACTATTGCTACTTTTTCTATCCAGGCCTCTCCTATTCATATTCCCGTCTATTATTCAGATCAATTAATGGTTGATAGGGTAAGTTGGACCCTAGCAACCACATTTCTGACACTGCAAACCGGAGAGCTGCTGAATAAAAAGCTAAATAGCTCAAAAACCACAAATTGTCTCAGAATATCACCCTCTACATCATACTAACAGTTAACTCCACGGTGAATAGAGCAAATGGAAATTAATCTTAAATCTTCCCTAAAATAACCTTTCGGCTGTGCTACCCCTTCCTTTGCTGTTGTATGTGATTGGCCATTGGGCAGCCTCCATGTTTGGGAACCACTGCTCTAGCATGAGTTAAAGGAGGGGTCCTACCCAAATTTTTGTACCTGTGAGCCACATTCAAATGTAAAAAGAGTTGGGGAGCAACACAACCATGAAAAAAGCTCCTGGTTGTGATTGGCTATTGGTAGCCCCTATGTGGACTGACAGTCTACAGGAGGCTCTGTTTGGCAGTACATGTGGTTTTTATACAACCAAAATGTGTCTCCAAGCCTGGAATTCAAATATAAGCTCCTGCTTTGAGACCACTGAGAGCAACATCCAAGGGGCTGGTGAGTAACATGTTGAGCCAATGGTTGAGGATCACTGACTTAAGGAAATAACTCATACCATAATGGATTCTTCCAGTTTCCATTAAAGGGAAAGTTATTTTCTTAAAGCTGCCAAAAACATATGAAGATTAAGACTAAGATCTTGTTATTGCGTCCGGCGACGACTCCGACGACATTGTCTCGTTCTGCGTTCTCTCAGCAGATAATGAAGAGACTTGGGGGCAGACACTTGCAAAGTGCGCTCACATGATAACGTTTGAAAGGTTTTTGCTGAAGTGATTATCTATAGTGCACTTAAGTGGCCACTTACCTTAAAGTGCCGGTGTAGGTGGAACAGATACTTTGATGGATGACAGCAGCGGAGGAGAGAACGATAGGATAGGAAGAGCTGAGAGAGAGAGATAGAGAAAGGGACGGGCTGCGTGACAGCCGAGGTTCCATAGGGAGAGAGGGGACAATTCATATGTTGAAATGACAGACTCGCCGACATCTTCACCGGATGTGTGCCAAATTGCCATGACGATAATTAGCGGCGGTGCTCGTTCAGATCATTACGAGGACATTAGCGAGCATTAGAGAGAATTACCCATTCTTCACACATTGATTCCGTGCCATCTTTCTCTCATTAGCGTATTGGCACGTAGAAAGCACCACTTAAGCAACATCACCCCCTCGCTGTTTAGGCTACTTTAGAGTCACGCACTGATTTTTCTTACATAACAAAAAAAATTCACGCACAGAATGAAAACTTGAAAAAAGTCCTGAAAATACCATTATTATAACCTCCGAGTAGTGATGGGCGAATTTGTCCCGTTTTGCTGAAAAAAAACGGTGAGAAATTTGTGAAAAGCTCATTTTGATGCCCGCGTCAACTCTGACGCTCACGTCAATTTTGACGCTGGAGTTAAAGTCAATGGGCGTCCTAATAATGTTGTCGGTTTTGACGCAAACAAATTATTTTCACGACACGCGTCCAAAATTTTTTTACACCGGCGGCGAAACACAGAAATGTTCCTCAAATTTATTCGCCCATCACTATCCCCGAGTCATACACAATGCTCCTAATGTAAGAATAGCTCTGTCAGTGTCAGGTTACATAGTAACATAACAAGTTAGGTTGAAAGAAGACACATGTCCATCAAGTCAAACTTAAGTCTATATATAACCTGCCTAACTGCCAGTTGATCCAGAGGAAGGCAAAAAAAAACATTTGAAGCCTCTCCAATTTGCCTCAGAGGGGGAAACAATTCTTTCCAGATGCCAAGATGCAATGGGACCAGTCCCTGGATCAACTTGTACTATGAGCTATCTCCCATATCCCTGTATTCCCTCACTTGCTAAACACCATCCAACCCCTTCTTATACCTATCTAATGTATCAGCCTGTACCCCTGATTCACTTCCCAGCTCTCCCTGTAACACCCCTTTCCCTCCTCTAATCTCATTGGCTACCTCCTGTCTGCTGGGAGGAGCTACTGGTAAATAAATCATCCGACCCTTCCTTGTACCTATCTAATGTATCAGCCTGTACCCCTGATTCACTTCCCAGCTCTCCCTGTAACACCCCTTTCCCTCCTCTAATCTCATTGGCTCCCTCCTGTCTGCTGGGAGGAGCTACTGGTGAATAAAGCATCCGACCCTTCCTTGTACCTATCTAATGTATCAGCCTGTACCACTGATTCAAGAGACAATTCCAGGTTATTTGTAAATGTAATTGTTATTGGAAGCCGTGTCGGTATCTGGAACATTGTAGTCCCTTATGAATGAACCTGGGGGAGAACTGGATTCTTCTTCATTGTTTCAGTAGGGACAACCCATTCTATTCTATGGCTCTGAGACCATACAGCGGAAGTCAATTCTTCTCCATATTTATTCATCAGCTGCTACATTGTTTCAAGGGTATTTGTGGAAGAGCATGACGGAACCCTATTGTGCAAGCAGATATTCTAAGTGGGAGCATGCTTCAATAACTAGTGATGGGCGAATTTGCGCCGTTTCGCTTTGCTGGATAATTCGCGAATTTCGTGCGAAATTCGCAAAACGGCACAAAATTTGTGAAAATGCGCTGGCGTCTCGTTTTCGATGCCGGCGCCCGTTTTTTGACGCCGGCGTCCGTTTATTTATTCGCTGGCGGCAAATTGCGCAAATTCGCCGTGAATTCGCGCCTGCCGAATAAATTCGCCCATCACTATCAATAACATCTCAATCAAAGGTCATCTCTACCAACATTCACATCTCGGTATTAGAAGTAATGGGAGTCTTAATGGAATCTTTATTGTCTGGGCTCAACTCTATCTCCTGAAAAAGAGAAAAACAAAACTCTCCTTTAAAAAAAAAAAAAAAAAAAAAAAAAGGCTATTTTTGTCCCAGCACCATACTCATCTACATAATGGTATAGCAGTCCCAGAGATTGGTCTAGTTTTGGACTTCCCCAGTTCAGTTACATCCAGAGACACCCATTACATGCCAAAGATCATCCACATTCTGTTAAGTCCTATCCTTTTTGAAGGAATGTCTGTCCTACCTAGATTGGGACGTTTGGGGGCATGATGATGTTATACAGCTCACAGGTGACCATCATATAGGACACATGGATGTTCTTCATGTTCTCCTAAATAGCCATTTATCAGTAAGTTGCCACTCTCTTCCCCACAAACCAGAAAACGAATGTTCTTCTCGTTTTACAAGTGTATTGGGCAACATAGATTCTTGTGTGCTATTGTGGGAAAATATGGTAATCTCTGAAATTTCAGATGAGCCCAACTTGGCCCACCATCAACTTCCATAGCCAGTCTAGCCTACAAGCACATTTTAAGCTTTAGCCAAAACTATTATTCATTTGTCAAGTTATCTTGGCCACCTAAACAAGAAACCGAGGTAATGCAGAACATGTGAAGTCATTGCTGGAGAGCAGGAGCCCCAACCCTGAAGCACAAACAACCTCTGAAATGAAGCGACTGCTCATGGCAATATTAATGAAGATACAATTTATAGCTACACGTTGGACTGTAAAATCATAGCCGTGGCAAAGATATTAATAATGCTGAGAGATATATGCTCCGAGCAACTTTATAGGACATCTTAATGTAGTGCACTCGATAGCGCGTTTAAAATACAGTAGCTGCTCCGTTAGGCAAGGTCTTAATTATGGGATGCCATGGACTGGGGGGGGGTTAAGGGCTGGCTTGGAGGTTGTGTGCTCTGTCTCTCTCTGAATCTCTACCTGGTGGTGCTATCAAGGAAGCATTTTGGTGCTGAGGTTCATCTGTCACTACTACACGACTACTACTATTCTTTAGTATTCAAAGCTCTGACAGATGGAGATGGCCATTTTATCAGACTCTAGTCTTCATCTGAGGGCAATTGTAGATAAAATACTATGTGTGCCATAGTCCTAAGCAGAAACTTCATCTTCAGGAAAAAGTACTACCTGGTAGACCAGCATGAAGCCTGAACACATACAACAGGGAGGTTTCTTATATATGGTAGTTCCACAGTAATAGGTAACTACAGCAATATGGATACATCACACCTAATAACATTTGAATCTCAAGGACAACTGAGGACCACCAACCATTCCGCCAACCAATCACACTCTGGCGCAAATTCACTAAGCGCCGAAGCACCGAACGCTAGCGTTAATTCGCTAGCGTTTGGCATTTTTCGTTACTGCGCAAATTCACTAACGAACGCTGGCATAAATTCGCTAGTGTTACTTCGCACCCTTACGCCAGGCGAATTTTCGCTAGCGATGTAACTACGCAAATTCACTAACTTGCGCAGTGTACTGAACGCTACCTTTTACGCTAGACTTCCTTCGCCACCTCAGACCTGGCAAAGCGCAATAGAGTAGATAGGGATTGTTTCAAAAAAGTCAAATTTTTTTCTAAGTCCCAAAAAACGCTGGCATGTTTTCTACATGATGGGTGATAGGCTGAAAAAGATCGAAAATATTTTTGGGGCTCCCCTCCTTCCCCCCTACATTTCCTGACTCATGGCAACTTACCTAGACAGTGGGCACATGTGTAGGGCAAAATAAAATTTTTATTTGCTGATTTGAAGGTTTTCTAGACATTTGTAGTGCTGATACGTGTTCCTCCATTGAAATTTGAATTTGGCGCCGTATGCAAATGAACCATTGCTAGCAAAACTTCGCTTCGCTTGGAGAATTAACGCTAGCGCAACTTCGAAAACTTACGCTACCCCTGTGCGCAACTTTAGATTTTAGTGAATTTGCAGAGCGCTGGCGAAAATACACCTGGCGAAGTGGGGCGAAGTGCTGCGAAGTTGCGCATGGCGCAACTTCGAATCTTAGTGAATTTGCCCCTTAGTGACAACCCCAGTCTTTGAAGAACATCAACCACTTTGAGCTATCCATTTTGAGGTCTACAAATGAGGACTGTCCCACCATTCGGTTGTACTATAATATGTTACTAGTGACCCTCATACAGTACATGTGCATGTTCTTCTACCCTAAAAAAAACAATTAGTCTCCACGCTTCCCCAATCCCCACACACCAGAAGGAATCTCAGTCAATGCAGGTTCTTCTGGTTGCCAAGTGTATTGAGAAACCTAGCATGTATTTTTACGTGATTCTCGGAATGGGAGCAGTTTTCTAATGACCCCTTTCTGCCACACTTTAATATATTAGGGAAGTCTTGGAGAAGCAGGTATTTATTTCAGGGTCAAGGCAAAATAATATTTTAACGTCTGTTCCGTTTCCTCTTTTTTTTATTATTGTAACCTCTTTATTGAGACACAAAATTCAATCTCAAATGCAAAATAGAAAGAAAGCCGAACCCTAATATCTCCCCAAGGAACTGGATCTTCTTAATCACCAGAGAGATCATTTAGATTGGCCCAGATATTTTGCATATAAATATGTGCGAGTGGTGCTGGAAGTGCAACAGATAGAAATGACGCCGGGAAGCTCTGCAGGTACCAAGGCTCATTAGAATAAGTTCAGTCTTGCTGAGAAATCCCTGGGATCATTGGAGAATAGAGATTGTGCTCTGCCTGGAAAATGTATGGACTCCTGGGAAGAAATAGAAATTTCACCTGCAATGTTTTATATGTTAATGTGATTCCTTATTGGCTGAAGCTTACTTACTGGGTTGGGCAGCAAAAGATCCACTGGGCTAGGGCAGCCAAAGATCCAGAAGGTGACCTTTAGTCTATAGACTTGGGATCTTCTGAATTTTGGGTTCAAGCTGCCATTTGTTTTAAACACCAGGTGAACCCCCCATTAACTAGTAGTAACAGTCACTCTCCTGTAGGATATAAAACACAGTAAATTAGTATTCATCTTTAGATTGGCTTTACTCTTAATTGGCCTTCAGACTGAGCCACCAAATAAACTGACTTGGGCACCGCTATGGGGCCAGCCCTTCAGTTTGGGAATAACTGGTAGAAATTGTACTGGAGCACGTAGAACATTAAAAAGTCAAACCTGGATTTCTCAGGATTTCTGTTGGTTTTTGAGGAGAGCATCTATCTCAACATACTACTCACTCCTACATGGGTGATTCTAACTATTGGCTCCAACGCAGATTTTCAGAAGGATACCACTTGTACTGTAGTTTTGGGGTTTTCTGGAAAAAGAACTATAGACTCCCAAGTCAAGTTCAGTTAGCAGGAGATGCCTGTATGAGACCAGAATGCTCTGGGGTTTTCTGGATAAAGGATCTTTATGTAATTTGGATCTCAATGACTTAAGTCTACTTGAAAATCATGTAAACATGAAATAAACCCAACAAGCTGGTTTTGCTTCCAATAAGGATTAATTACATCTTAGTTGGGATCAAGTACAAGCGACTGTTTTATTATTACGCAGAAAAAGGAAATCATTTTTACAAATTTGGATAAAATGAAAATGGAAAACGGCCTTCCTGTAATTCAGAGCTTTCAGGATAATGGATTTCTGGATAACTGATACAATTATCAATCAAAAGCAAAAAACACTGTCAAGCTCTTGACTCTTCTCTCATCAGCCTCTTCCTGGTCAAAAAAATCTTCTAATCTCCACCTTCATGCAGCACCCCATAAAGCACCAGCCCTGATCCTACGGGAAGAACATTACTTTTTCAATTGCTCCTTATTTTTTATTTTGTAAAATCTCCTCTTTCTGTTCTGACCCTTTCCAGACTGCAACTGAATATATTATCTGGTTGTCAGGGATCGGTGACACCGGAAAAAAACAAAAAAAAGACCCTAAGGTTTAAAATGTTATTGTTGAACTTGTTATAAATTCTTTTTCTGTTCATCTTTTCTTCTGACTTCTAAACTGCAGGTCAAAAGGGCAACTAAGCCTTAGCAACCAAACAGTAACTTAGCAAGGTAAACTTCCCCTTTAAATGGACAGTAAATATCAATCAAAATGATGTTTCTGCCCCAAAGAGATTGAAAGGACAAAGGGTGAGGTCTATGGAAATCACTTGCTTGGGGTTGATGTGATGTGACTTTAGATTAAGCCCCTTAGCTTCCTACTATGGCTCAACTACAAGTCTCACTACCCTAGTCCTGACAGCTTTGTGTGTGTGTGACACATATTCATCAGCAGATATCAGATTGCAAGCTCTAAGCTGCAAGGATGTGTCTATTTAATAATCAATGTACATCCAGCAGGTGCTGTATCAGTGGAGCTGCACTGTCAGTTACCCCTTATACAGTGACTGTCACTGGCCCATGTGTCACCACACAGTGATGGGGAGTGAAAATGACTGCAGACTCCCTCCTGCGCTCTACATATTATCTTATATAACTGTATTGTTAGGCAGCCAACCAGTTTAGTGCATTGTTCCATATCTCTTCCTTTCTGACCCCCTAATCCGATCTTAACCTTTTAATCTCCCCATTTACTCTGCTCTGCAAATTCCCGGTGCTTTTGCCCCTTCACTGCTCCAGAGAATGACAGCTGAATAGAGAAACTGAGAGATTTCATTTCCATCTCTGTTCATATCCCCCACCCTGGGCTGCACAGAAAATCCAAGCACTTTATGTAATATGTTATCATTTCAGTTTTACTCTCACTGACCTGTAGGATAGAGATGGTGTCTATAGTAACATTGGGATAATGGTCTCTGGGAAGGGAGTGTGACTGTGGGATAGCAGGTATAGTAGGGAGAGATGGTGCCTATAGTAACAGTGGATAATAGTCTCTGGGAAGGGAGTGTGACTGTGGGATAGCAGGTATAGTAGGGAGAGATGGTGTCTATAGTAACAGTGGATAATAGTCTCTGGGAAGGGAGTGTGACTGTGGGATAGCAGGTATAGTAAGGAGAGATGTGTCTATAGTAACAGTGGATAATAGTCTCTGGGAAGGGAGTGTGACTGTGGGATAGCAGGTATAGTAGGGAGAGATGGTGTCTATAGTAACAGTGGATAATAGTCTCTGGGAAGGGAGTGTGACTGTGGGATAGCAGGTATAGTAGGGAGAGATGGAATCTATAGTAACAGTGGATAATAGTCTCTGGGAAGGGAGTGTGACTGTGGGATAGCAGGTATAGTAGGGAGAGATGGTGCCTATAGTAACAGTGGATAATAGTCTCTGGGAAGGGAGTGTGACTGTGGGATAGCAGGTATAGTAGGGAGAAATGGTGCCTATAGTAACAGTTGGTAATGGTCTCTGGGAAGGGAATGTGACTGTGGGATAGCAGGTATAGTAGGGAGAGATGGTGCCTATAGTAACATTGGGATAATAGTCTCTGCGAAGGGAGTGTGACTGTGGGATAGCAGGTATAGTAGGGAGAGATGGTGCCTATAGTAACAGTGGATAATAGTCTCTGGAAGGGAGTGTGACTGTGGGATAGCAGGTATAGTAGGGAGAGATGGTGCCTATAGTAACAGTGGATAATAGTCTCTGGGAAGGGAGTGTGACTGTGGGATAGCAGGTATAGTAGGGAGAGATGGTGCCTATAGTAACAGTGGGATAATAGTCTCTGGGAAGGGAGTGTGACTGTGGGATAGCAGGTGTAGTAGAGAGAGGTGGTGCCTATAGTAGCATCAGACAAACATTTAAATAAACAGACAGACAGACTCTATACTTTCTTTGGCTGTGTTTAACATCTGATTTTCATTAAGTCAGTCTGACAAGTGTCGGTTTCAAGTTGCCACAGAGAAATTACTTTTGGTTCTTCCCTTCATTCCACTAAATTAATTTTTTATGTAGATGCTGCTTTTAGAGAAGAATAAATAAGGGATTGATTGGGTGAGCATTGATTTTCTCACTGGACAGAGAGAGAAGCAAATTGGCTGCAGCAGGCTGTATATTTCACTCAAGTAGGATTAAGGGATGGAGACAAATTCTACTTAAAAGGCTAAAAAATTTGCATGTGTGTGTGTGGGGGGGGGTACAGGGAGTTGATGAGACAAGTACCACATAACCATAAAAACCCATTGCAACAACATTTTGCTGGTATAGGCCATACAGAATCCAGCAGGAACAGCCCATATATAGTAGAGTAGTACTACAGGCAACATAAGTGCCATTCAGCAGGAAACGTAAGTGTATAGTGGCCCTTTAATCATTATAGTAAGTACAAGTACAAGTATTCTTCTGCACAATGGAGATGGAGCCCCATAGGGTCAATGACATCATACACATAATGGTGTATTGTCCTTTAAGTGTAATTAAGAGTTTTGTAACACTATGAATATGACAGAGGAGCAAAGAAATCCCAGTACATTCCAGTTGAATATGTAATGCATCAAGCCTGATATATGAGGATGTATTTATTTCTCCACATAGGGCTGGACAAAGAAGGGTCACTGCTGAATGTTCGGCTACAAATAAGTTGCCATTGTCATCAGCCCCAATAAGCACATGATTTAAGCTCAAAATGAATGGGGTCTTTGTTCAGTCTGAGCTACGAGAACTCAGTCCCAACGTGCCCCTGTAAGAAAGAGACGGGAGGCTGGGATGAACATGTTACCCATGAACCAAAATTAAATAACTGCACTAGTAATTCAGTCTCTTGGGAACCGCAGGGTTTTTGGCTCTCGCTCAGCCGCCAGAACCTACAGGGTACCAAAGAGATATCTCTGTTCCTGGGAGGGTTCCAAAGAAGAATGTAACCAAACCATCAGGGTGGTCCTACTGAGTTTAATGACTCGTATACGTCTTTGATTGTTGAATGAATGTTTTCATTTGTCCATTAACTTGTCCTTTTATGAAATATACAAAGTGTGGCCCATCCCTTGCTGCTCACCTTCAACTCCCAGCATCTAGATCCCAGCACCTGTGGCTCTTCCACTTCTACTGGAATAACCTCTAATGCAGGGATCCCCAACCTTTTGAACACTTGAGTAACATTCATAAGAAAAAGGAGTTGGGAGCAACACAAGCATGAAAAATGTTCTTGAGGTGCCAAATAAGTGCTGTGATTGGCCATCTGGTGGCCCCTATGTGAACCTACTGTACATCAAGGCTCTGTTTGGCAGGACACCTAGTTTTTCTACAACCATAATTTGCCTCCAAGTCTGGAATTCAAAAATAAGCACCTGCTCTGGGGCCACTGGGAGCAACATCCAAGGGGTTGGAGAGCAACATGTTCCTCATAAGCTACTGGTTGGGGATCACTGAGCTAATGCATGAGGGGGGTATTTTACATCCCTGCTTGAAGATCCAAATGGCTGAGGATATTCTATCAAGGGTTTGGAATTGGGTGTTTCCGGGGCCCACTGGTGCTGCCAACTCAGGGGCCCCAGTCTTGACTTGTCTAGAGTCTGCAACCCTGCCCCTCCACCCCCACTGTGCTTAGCTCTTCACTACTGTCCTTTTACGGCCATGTTCAGGGGGAGGACAAGGGGGAGTGTGACGAGTCCCCAAAATTTTCAGCGGGGTCATTGGCAAGCAGGTCTGGGTCGACTGGGCCCACCAGATTTTTTCCCAGAGGCCCACCGGCCCTGTCTGACCCTGATTCTATGAGCCTCTAATGCCAATCAGTTATCTTAAGAGCCTGAGGGGCGTGTTTAACCTTAATGGGTGTGGCCACAAACAGTATGGCAGAGAGCAGGCATAGAAATCCCATGAAGTTTGCCAGTTCCAGAAAGAGAACATTAAACTCGGTGCACCCGGCTCACTCCTCTGTAGTAGTCTCAGCTAAGCCAAGAACAAAGTTGACGTTCGATTGCCTTCAAATTACATTAATTTAAACAAAAGTTAGAAATCTCATTAAGTGCAAAGTTTCCGAACGAGTCGCGCGCCTCTCCCCCCCCCCGTCTGGTCTATTTTATTTCCCCACTGCGCCGGAGAGATAGGGGATTATTGAGTCTACAGCAGATTCTGACGAGCTGACTTAAGTGATTATCTCACAGCTAAAAGTAATTACAATAAGTCAAAGACTAAATGCGGAAAGTGGCAACAAGGTCAGGTGGAAAGCAAGCACTACGGAGTTAATAATTAATTACACGGGAGTGCAATGGCGAGGCATTTAACCATGGCCTTTTAAAAGGTGAGACTCTAAATAGAAGGCGCTGGGCTTAATTAAGAGTCAGGCCAATATATGAATGGATTGTGCATGGAACGCATTTATTGCGCCGGAGGGAGACACGACATCGCCACGCGACTGTGTGTTTGGGGCAAAAAGGAATATTTAAATAAGAGGCGAATGTGATCCCCAAAGCCCCATCCTCTGCACTAGGGATGTAGCGAACGTCGGAAAAAAAGTTCGCGAACATATTCGCGAACTTGCGCAAAAATGCGAGCGGTTCGCGAACGGTTCGCGAACCCCATAGACTTCAATGGGAAGGCGAACTTTAACATCTAAAAAAGACATTTCTGGCCAGAAAAATGATTTTAAAGTTGTTTAAAGGGTGCAACGACCTGGACAGTGGCATGCCAGAGGGGGATCAAGGGCAAAAATGTATCTGAAAAATCTGCCTGTGTGTGCTTGGAAGAGATAGTGTAGGGGGAGAGCTGTTAGTGATGCTAGATGGCAGTTGGTTGAATAACACACTGGGCAAAAAATGCCTACAGGGCAAATAATGCCTAAAAGGTCAACTTATACACTACTACAGCGGTAGTAAAATAAAAAAAAGTAAAATAAAAAAAAAATGAATATTAAAAAAAAAAAAATTAAAGTTGGTGCTGCTGAACTACTAGGAGCAGCAGATTAGCACACCAGTCCCACTCCCCAACACTGCTAGACTAATAGCACTGGGCTCTTATAGTAGTAGTAGTAGTAGTAGTAAAACAACAAAAAAATAAATAAAAGCAGTCCTTACAAGGACTACTGTTATTGCAGCAGTCAGCAGATGAGATCAGAAGCAGGACAGCTGCCCACTGCAGCTACATACAGAGCACTGCAGTAGAAGGTAGATTACTAGCCAGCAAAGCTACCTAAGCTTAAATGTCCCTCAAACCCCTGCAGACTTCTGTCCCTCCAATAACAGAGCAGTATCAACACGATTACTAGCCAGCAAACTTTCAACTGTCCCTGAAATCACTAACAGGCAGCAGCTCTCTCCCTACACTATCTCTTCAGCACACACAGGCAGAGTGAAAAAAACGCTGCAGGGCTTCGGTTTTTATAGGGAAGGGGAGTGGTCCAGGGGAGAGCTTCCTGATTGGCTGCCATGTACCTGCTGGTCTGGGGTGAGAGGGCAAAAAAAAGCGCCAACAATGGCGAACCCAAAATGGCGAACGTCGCGCGATGTTCGCGAACTTCCGGCGAGCGCGAACACCCGATGTTCGCAGCGAACAAGTTCGCCGGCGAACAGTTCGCGCCATCTCTACTCTGCACATTAAACCAAAGAGCTTCCATTGTGGGAGAATAATAAAGGGCAAGAAGGTCACAGTTTGATTGTTAATTGAGAAAAAGACGAAATTCTCTAATGAGATCGTTTTCCGCGAGCTTTGATGGCGGCCGGCCGTGCGCATAGAACAGTCCCAGCGACAGATTAACTTAAACCTGATAAAATAAAATACAATTTCAAACAAATATATTCGCCATGTGCTACTTTGTTCTACCGGTTTAATCACATTTGGGTTAGAAAAAAAATGGAGCCGGAAAGAACAGGGAGGGAAGAAAGGACTTTTTTTTTTTCCTTTCTGCAGAGAGGGATATTGATCTCTTTGATTTGTGGCAAAAAAGGGTGTAAGTTTCATTCAATCCGAGAGATCTTTCCCCTTCTGTCTGGAGCCAGGAGATGTGATAATTGGGTTTAAGGGAGATGCAAGGCAAAGTGCGCTCTTTCTTACTGTATATATATATATATATATATATTTCATGCAGAATGGTGAATTAGTGACACTTGTATAGAACTGCATATTTAAAGCAAAGGTTTACATTCAGTATTCAAGTCCCACCCACCACACAGACTCCCTGTCCTCAGCACTCTGATAATTCCATCAGAGTGTTCTAGTCCCACCCACTGTTTTAGTCACAGACTCTGAGCCCCTCCACTGTACACTGCCATAAGTGTTCTAGTCCCACCCACTGCTTAAGTCAAAGACTTTCTGCCCCTACTCCTGTAAGCTGCCATCATAGTGCTCTAGTCCCACCCACTTCTTTAGTTACAGACTTCCTTCCCAATTCCCCTGTAAGTTGCCATCAGAATGTTCTAGTCCCACCCACTGCTTGAGTCACAGACTCTCTGCCCTTCCCCTGTAAGCTTCCATCAGAGTTTTTAGTCTCACCACTGCTCCCCCTGTGAGCTGTCAGACAGTTCTAGTCCCACCCATGTAAGCTTTTATCAGTGTTCTAATCCCACCCACTGCTTAAGTCACAGACTCCCTGCCCCTCCCCTGTAAGCTTCCATCAAAGGATTTTAGTTTAACAACACCAGGAGAGTCACTGTTTGGATATTGCTGATGTATAGGCACTACCGCATATACTCGAGTATAAGCCGAGTTTTTCAACCCCCAAAATATGCTGAAAAACGCTACCTCGGCTTATACTCGGGTCAAGCTCAAAAACGGTCGCCGGCGTCTAAGAATAGTCGCCGGCGCCTAAGAATAGTCGCCGGCGCCCAAGAATAGTCGCCGGCGTCCAAGAATAGTCTCCAAGAATATTCGCCGGCATCCAAGAATAGTCGCCGGCATCCAAAAACAAGACGCTGGCACCTCCAATGGGAGCAGAAACCCTCAATTTTTTGATTGAAACTTACCAGAAGCTGCTGCATTTCTCACCCTCGGCTTATACTCAAGTCAATAAGCTTTCCCAGTTTTTGGAGGTAAAATTAGGTACCTCGGCTTATACTCGGGACGGCTTATACTCGAGTATATACGGTATATACTGTATATATATTTATATATATTACAGCCCCCCACCAAGCAACTCCTTTCCCACAGTCCCACTGACACACAAGACTAATAACAAGCAGAAGAAGCCCAATGCCCCTCACCCCTGTGTGTCCCCTGCACTGCTGGAGATACTGACCCATATTCTGCAGAGAGGACACAATACAATAGGAAGACCGAGCCCCACACAATTGCTTCTATTTATTATTCCCGCTCCCTTGTACAATGGGAGAACAATGCAGCCCCAGATACAGCTCAGCAAATTAATGTCTGGGGAACATAGAGGCATCTGACACGGGAAAATACATTTTTCTTCATAATTAAATGTGGGATAACACAGGATTTGCATCTTACGTTCCTTCTTTATCACACGAATAGTGCACTCACATTTAAAGGGCCAGTAACCCCAGTGAATTAAACTACCCCAAATACTTATAAAATGAGTCCCTCTTCGGCAGTGAACCGGTCAACTTGTAGACTTCTAGACAGGGGAGTGAAACTTCCACCGGGGAGACAGGAGAGCGACAGTCTCATCATCTATCAAAATTAGGAGTGACAGGGTGGGCAGAGAGCTTCTTAATTCAATTGTCTCGTCTTGAGGACAAAGAGCTCTGTCACTAAGAGTCCTGACAGCCTAACGATACCAACTGTCCTTTGCTTGAGCGCTCTCCTTCCCTCCCCAGTCACCCTTGTCTGTCTCTCCATCTCTTTACTCCCAGCGCAGGGCCCAAAGTGAAGCAGTGATGTATCAATGGGTCAAAGGGCAGAAAGAAATGAAGTTCAACCTGTGATCTTCTAGTTGCTCCGGAGATACACATTCCTGGGACCACCACCAAACATCTGCTTTTTTCTCCAATGGGGCCCTATAGAAGTCAACATTTTGCCCCTCTGTGTAGATATAGTAGATATAGTACATAATGGGCCCTGTTTAACAGTATTGTCAGTTCTGCTTACTGCCCTCCAACTGCCAACAGCATAAGCCCAAATTGTGTCAGACTGGGGTGCCTGGGGCCCACCAGTAGGGTTGCCACCTGGCCAGTATTTTACTGGTCTGGCCGGTAAAAATGATGCTTGATGCCAATGTTATTATTAGGAAAAAAAAGGCAAGAATATAGGAAGGCCTGTATTTTTTTCCAGAAAAGGTGGCAACTCTACCCACCAGGGGTTGCTGTTTAGGGGTCCCCTCCCCAGTCATGAGCTTCAGCTCCATCTTCTACAAATGCCACTCCCTCAGCTGCAGGGGTGGGGCTTTGAGTGCTGGTGCCCCCACAGTTCTTGGTGGAGGAATCTGGCCTGGGCCAACGGGGACCACAGATCCATGAAAGCTGGGTCCCCACCGGGTTTTTCTCCAACCGTGAGCACAAAGGTTGGCCATTTTCTCACCACGCAAATGACATGTTTTTTTTATCTAATCCCATTCATTTAAAAAAAAAATACGTCTTGGGCACATATGGGGGTGCAATTGGGGTACCTGAGAGTGGCAGGGGTAATAGTTTGGAGCAAGTAACAACATGGGGGGATTTGACAGGCGGTTGAAGTGATGGGGCAGGATTGGATCCATGAATCTGCCTTAACTGGGTTATTGGAATGGAAATAGGATAATGGTTAGAACTTTCTTTTTTGCTTTTACAAATAGAACGTTGGTGTACACTTGCTGTATACTGCAATGGAGGCAACATAAGACATCCCAGAATTAATTATGCAAATGACAAAGCACAACAATTAAGATTAACATGTATCTGAGTTTCCGCCTCCAGACGCTAAACCCAATAAGCCCCTTTTTTGGCTTGCGTCTCTCTACAATGGCTCCTGGGTCCCGGCGCATTAAATCCCTTTCTTGTTGCAGACTTGTCTGACTCCCAATCTCACTGCCTGTCACAAGGAATGAGCTCAGCGCCGATGAGTGCAGCAACAGAACCCATTGTACGGGGAATGGAGTTAAAGAGGCTTTTTGGTGGATGTAAAAAAAAAAAATAGGTGATACATTTTAGATGACGCTATTATGGCTGATCAGTGAGCGGTTCAGGGTATCAAAAGGCTTGTTCTTATTACATAAAGATAAAGAGGGGAAAGGTTCTGATATTCATTAGGGATAACAATTAATTTGGCCTAAATAGAAGGAATGTGCACAGGAGGATTTTAATGAAGGTTTGGTCTCCCTAAAACAATGTCAATGGGTTTCCTACAGACACAAAGATATTAAACAAAATACTTTATTTATCCTGCCATGTGTTCTGGGGAATAATGGGGTTCATTACCAAGAGAGGGGGAAAGAGTGATTCATTGGTGGGGAGGAAAGGAGATTTCACCATCATCATAGAAAGGGGTTATTTACTCTAAGGACAGTCAGGTTATGGGATTCCCTACCAAGAGAGGGGGGATGCATAATTTATTGGTGGGGAGGAAAGGAGTTTTCACCATCAGAATAGGAAGAGGTTCTTTACTGTAGGAGCAGGTTTCCCTATTAAGAGAATGAGTGATTCATTGGTGGGGGAAGAAGGAGATATCATCATTTGCATAGGAAGGGGTTCATTATTGTAGGGTTATTAAGGTTATGGGATTCCCTATCAGTAGTTTGATTGATGTGGGAGGAAAGGAGGACCAGTCGCAAAGTTACATAGTTACATAGTTACATAGTTACATAGTTAAATTGGGTCCATCAAGTCCAACCCCTCCAAATGAAAACCCAGCCCCATACACACACCCCTCCCTATTTTTAATTAAATTCTATATACCCATACCTATACTAACTATAGAGCTTAGTATCACAATAGCCTTTGATATTAGGATGGGTTTATTTTCTATAAGAGCAGTTGGGTTATGAGATGGGAGGTAAGTGATTCAGTTGTTTAATTTAGAATAAACTGGAGTTGCAGCAAGATACCGTATTGTCTCAACACCTGCAGTTCCCATTATAGTCACAAGGGGCAGCAACACTCCCTGGCGCATTCATAATCCCCATAGAAAATGAATGTATTTATCATTTCGCTCTGCCTCCTCTAACATGACTGTCTCTAAGAGGATAAAAGGGAGGAGATGAGGTGCGGGCAGAGAATTTTTTCAGAAGTCTCGGTGAAGTTGTGTGAGAGCTGGCAAGGACGCGGCGCTCCATCTCTGCCAATTCCGAGTGCTGGTGGCTAACTCGGCCGCCCCGCATTCTCTGTGCTTGTGTGGAGGAAGGAGATAATGAAGCTGAATATTACACAGGCTCTTGCCTGAAGTGCAGGCAGCAGATAACAAGAGAGAAACTCAATAGCCTGACAGATGTGCTCCCACACTGATTAATCTCCTTATGCTAAAGGGAAGCGCTGCCCGGTGTTGTGGAACTGCATTTCTGGGCAGGGGAGAGTGGGGTGGCACAGAGAGAAGCGCCTGGGATTCTAGTACCTGTACCAGTTGAACAAATACCTTTTATTATAGGCTGGTATAGCTGCCATGAGAGTGCTTCATCCAAGTTCCCATGTTCCAATGCTAAATGCCAGCCTTAAAGTGAACCTCATTTTATTGTATATTTACTCATTAAAACCTCCAAGGCTCTAATATCCCAAGGGCAAGAGAAGACCTCTCATTTCCCTACAGAAATAGGGATTGGTAGCACTAGATAGGTACCTAATATATAGAGACAAGAGGAAAGTGTTGGAAGGGTTACTGTCTGCTCTCTCTCATTTCCCTACAGAAATAGGGATTGGTAGCACTAGATAGGTACCTAATATATAGAGACAAGAGGAAAGTGTTGGAAGGGTTACTGTCTGCTCTCTCTCATTTCCCTACAGAAATAGGGATTGGTAGCACTAGATAGTTACCTAATATATAGAGACAAGAGGAAAGTGTTGGAAGGGTTACTGTCTGCTCTCTCTCATTTCCCTACAGAAATAGGGATTGGTAACACTAGATAGGTACCTAATATATAGAGACAAGAGGAAAGTGTTGGAAGGGTTACTGTCTGCTCTCTCTCATTTCCCTACAGAAATAGGGATTGGTAACACTAGATAGGTACCTAATATATAGAGACAAGAGGAAAGTGTTGGAAGGGTTACTGTCTGCACTCTCTCATAGAGTTGGAATCCGCATGGAGTTTAGAGGAATAAGTGTTACTATCTTTTTAATTAAAGTATGAGGTGTCTCTGTGAGCTGTACCAGGCGGGGGCACCCAGCAGGACTCATGTCTGGGGGTAGCTGTTTGCCTTGGCCACTGTCCCCCCCCTGCTGAATGGAAGCCTGTGAGCCCCTGCACTGAATCCGCTGCCCCCAAAACACAAAGCTGTGATTCAGTTGGCCGGGGAGAGGATTGATGTGAAAGGCGCCTTTTGTTAGTATTCCCAACGCCCCTCACCAACACAAACACTCTCAGGCTGGAGGCTTGTCTGCAAAATATATCAATAGGCAAAGAGGGGTGGGAATGAGCAACGGCAACAACACAGGGAGACTCCAAGAATGGGACAAGCGGGAAGAAATACCGGAACTGAATCGCTTTGATCTTAGATCAATGGGGTGCAGGGGGGGGGATGCAAAAATCCTTCCATTCCTACTGAATACTGCAACAACCCAATATAAATATAACAAATGTGCCCACATAGGCAAACAATATGGCAACTCCCTCATCCCATATGTATGAATACAAATATACAGAGAAGGAATGTTCTGGGCACAGAATAAGCTATACCCTCATACTGTACTGTCTAAGGGAATCAATATGGCACCTCCTCCTCCCATATGTATAAATACAAATATACAGAGAAGGAATGTTCTGGGCACACAATAAGCTATACCCTCATACTGTACTGTCTAAGGGAATCAATATGGCACCTCCTCCTCCCATATGTATAAATACAAATATACAGAGAAGGAATGTTCTGGGCACACAATAAGCTATACCCTCATACTGTACTGTCTAAGGGAATCAATATGGCACCTCCTCCTCCCATATGTATAAATACAAATATACAGAGAAGGAATGTTCTGGGCACACAATAAGCTATACCCTCATACTGTACTGTCTAAGGGAATCAATATGGCACCTCCTCCTCCCATATGTATAAATACAAATATACAGAGAAGGAATGTTCTGGGCACAGAATAAGCTATACCCTCATACTTTACTGTCTAAGGGAATCAATATGGTACCTCTCTCCTCCCATATGTATAAATACAAATATACAGAGAAGGAATGTTCTGGGCACACAATAAGCTATACCCTCATACTGTACTGTCTAAGGGAATCAATATGGCACCTCCTCCTCCCATATGTATAAATACAAATATACAGAGAAGGAATGTTCTGGGCACACAATAAGCTATACCCTCATACTGTACTGTCTAAGGGAATCAATATGGCACCTCCTCCTCCCATATGTATAAATACAAATATACAGAGAAGGAATGTTCTGGGCACACATATTTTCTGAACCAAAGCCAAATTATAAATATGTATTATTCATTTCTATTTTACTCTTTTTAAATATACCATTTTCTTTATAAATAGGTTAAATGCTCTTTAACGGATCATTAGCAATGTGTATTGGGCTCATTTATCCCCAAATCAATACATATTGATAGTGAATTTTGCAAACAGAAAGGTTAATAGTTGGATGTTCACAAGCACAAAAGAGCAATTGCTAATTAGTTGCTGTACTTAACAGCATTCTGGGCTGCTGAGTAATTACTAACAGTTTCATTGTGACACATACTCCATTACTCGACTTGTTACTGACCCATAACAAATGGAATTTACCCCATTTAAACACATATATTTAAGCAGGGACTCATGTATCTACTACTGTAAATGATAAGGATATTAGAAGTCACTGAGGGGTTGTTCTGTGACCATATAAAGGCACAAGGCTGCAGGCTGAGTTATACAGGGAACTCTGAGTATCACTCATGTATTATAAGGGATAATGTACCCCCTACTGTAAATGATAAGGATATTAGAAGTCACTGAGGGGTTGTTCTGTGACCATATAAAGGCACAAGGCTGCAGGCTGAGTTATACAGGGAACTCTGAGTATCACTCATGTATTATAAGGGATAATGTACCCCCTACTGTAAATGATAAGGATATTAGAAGCCACTGAAGGGTTCTGTGATCATATACGAGAAGCATTTTTATTGAATGTTGGTGTCAGAATTAACACACACTGCTCACTTTCCTGCTTGTGGCTCCTCCTACTCTCCGCAGATGATATAATTTATTGGCTCACATCATACACCATCTTGGTTATCCATTCAGAAATTAACCTTAACCCCTCAAGGCTGCAGAAAATGAATCGCCTCCACACATATAACGGACACCCACTTTCCTTCCGATGTGATGCGGCAATAACTCAGGGAAGGAGGCATCCATTATGACGAGACAGCGCTATTTCCCAAGCATGAACAGTGGGAACTGACCAATAGCCGTGAATCTTCTTCCATAGCTTGGCCTTAAATTTCCCATTAGTCAGCTCAACCTTGAAGGTCTCACAGGAACGCTCATCAGAATCTGGCAAAAGCTCAGCATTTTCTGTGGCCACACAGGTTCCCCAACAATAAATAAAGTATCTTTCGGCCGCTAGATTAAAAGGCAGTGTCACCCTACTGAGATTGCTGCCATTAGTTTTTATCTCTTTCAAACTTCTTTTGGAGACTTTCTGTTCCTATTGGAGCTTTGGAACCGACTCTGCGGCTGCAACTCGATCTGCTGCTGGTTTTGATTGAATTATTTCAAAGTCTTTTTTTAAAATATTTATTGAGCATTGAAAAAAGTCTGGATTGCCTGTACAATTCCATAGAATATATATATATACACTGTATAAAGTAAAGTGTAAAATAGAATAATGCTAGAAATGCTGTATTTTGTATACTAAATATAAACATGAACTTACTGCACCACAAGCCTAATCAAACAAATGATTTATGCTTTCAAAGTTGGCCACAGGGGGTCACCATCTTGTAACTTTGTTAAACATCTTTGCAAGACCAAGACTGTGCACATGCTCAGTGTGATCTGGGCTGCTTAGGGATCGTCATAAATGATCAAAACAGCACAAGTCAAATAATATCTGCCAGAAGCCAATACACAAGACTGATTAATAATCAGAATATACAGACTGCACTGGGTCCTGTGTTGTCATGTAATCTAATGTGGATTTTATAGTTTTTGTATTGTTTAATACAAACTTTCTCCAACTCTGCAGAACCAGTGGCTGCAGCAAAATAATCCTCCAAATAGAATCTGTTTAAATCTGGCTCCATGATCTTTGTCCCTGCAGCTGGAAACAGTAAAAGGGATGTAAAGGCAAAAATAAAATCCAATACAAATCTCTACACAGTCGCCGACTGCTCTACAGGGAAACAAACAAAGCTGCTTGAGTTCTGCAGGGCTGTGAAGTAAGGCGGGGGCTCCCCCTGCTGTACATAAGTATGATTGTTTCCCTGCAGAGCAGTTAGGGACCGTCTGACAATTCCTATCCACAGCAGTAAATGAAGGGAGAATTTCACTGCACACAGTCAGGTTTCTTATAAAAACGGTGCACATTTTTTAATTAAAGTATATTGGAGATGTAATTGCTGTCACATGACTCACTAAAACGTGTGCATTATAATAAATAATGAACCCCGTGTTGTCAAATATGGGATATTAAAGGTCACCTGAGATTTCCATGACTGGCATATCACAGAGCTCCTTGGTGACTCATAATATCCTTATGTTTTACAACAGGGGGTACATTATTCACTATATAAAGAAAGAAAGAATAATTATTTGTTTCTGATTTGTGTATGATCAAAAGAATGTTGGCACCTACCACAAAAGATTATAGATGAACAGTGATAATAAACAGGGTTGGACAGCTCAGCGGTGATACAGAAAAAATCCCTGATCCTTCTACTCTTTCTTCCCTTCCCATTCCTTCTACTTTCTTTCCACCTTCTTTTTCTGCTCTAGTCATTTGCACTTTCCATTCCCTTCTGCCTTTTCTTCCTTTTCTTTTCTTTCCCAATTCTCTTTTGTTCCCCTTTTCCCTTCCCTTTCCCCTTGCCTTTCTCCTTTAATTCCTTTTCTTGTTTCCTTTCTGTTCCACATTTCCTTAACATCTTTTCCTTTCCCATTCTGACTTTCCTTCCTTTTCTTTTCCTTCCCCATCCTTTTACACTTCCTATCTCTCTTCACTTCACCTTGCCCATCCCCCTTTCACCAAGCCCTTCCCCTGTCTCCTTTACTTCCTTTTGCTGCTTCCTTCCCCTTTCACATTTCCTTAACATCTACTCATTTCCTATTCTGTCATTACTTCCTTTTCTTTTCCTTCCCCATCCTTTTACACTTCATTTCTCTCTTCCCTTCACTTTGCCTATCCCCCTTGCCCACTGGGGGGACAGTCCTCCCGGGCCCGGTGGATTTCCCTGCTTCCAGGGGGCCCGGCGTGACCTGACTCTGCCCTGCATTTTTCCCCACAGAGCTGCGTCCCGTGCGTACGCGTGACATCAGCACGGGCGCAACTCTATTTAAGCCGCCGCCGCCTGCAGTCAGAAGATCGAGGACGTCGCTGGAGGAGGACGTGCTTCCTGGAGACAGTGAACAGATGGCGAAGACGGCGAAGAAGACCCTCCTGGAGGAAGAAGAAGACGTCAGCACAAGCAGGTAAGTCCCCTGAGCCACCAATGTAGCCCTGAGCCACCAATGCGGGCCCCTGAGCCGACAATGCGGGCCCCTGAGCCACCAATGCGGGCCCCTGAACCCCATACTGCCCCTGAGCCACCAATGCAGGGCCCCATAGCCACCAATGCAGGGCCCCTGAACCCCATACTGCCCCTGAGCCACCAATGCAGGGCCCCTGAGCCACCAATGCAGGGCCCCTGAGCCACCAATGCGGGCCCCTGAACCCCATACTGCCCCTGAGCCACCAATGCAGGGCCCCTGAGCCACCCATGCGGGCCCCTTAACCCCATACTGCCCCTGAGCCACCAATGCAGGGCCCCTGAACCACCATTGTTGGCCCCTGAACCCCATACTGCCCCTGAGCCACCAATGCAGGGCCCCTGAACCCCATACTGCCCCTGAGCCACCAATGCAGGGCCCCTGAGCCGCCAATGCGGGCCCCTGAGCCACCAATGCGGGCCCCTGAACCCCATACTGCCCCTGAGCCACCAATGCAGGGCCCCTGATGCCCCTGCAGGCCCCTGAACCCTCAATGAGGGCCCCTGATTCCCCTGCTGGCCCCTGAATCCCCATGTCGGGCCCCATATCCCCATGCAGGGCCCCTGATTTGCAGAGGGCCTGGTCAGCAGTGTTTTTTTTTTGTGACACCTGACTGCCAATGCAGGCCCCTGAACCCCCAATGAGGGTCACGGATTCCCATGCAGGGCCCCATATCCCCCAATGCGTAGAATAATTGTAAAACAAAGTGCAATTTAGGTTAGAGCAGGTACCTGCTTAAAGAGTCTACCTTGATGTGGTGGCAGGCTTAATAACCCTTTTGCCAAAATGATTTTATTTGCGGTTTGTGAATGTGTCCATGTGACCTTTGTGGTGGGGGGCGTGGTTAAGGTGAGGGCGTGGTTGGGGCGTGGTTAGGGGAGGTGTCATGAGGGGGGGCCCCGAAAATTGCCCATGCCCTTCCCCTGTTTCCTTTACTTCCTTTTGCCTTTTCCTTCCCTTTCCACCTGTCCTTCCTTTTCTTTCTCCTTTACTTCCCTTCCCATCTTTCCTTCTCACCCCTCCTTCCTGGATCCCAGAACATTAACTCTTTAGTACATTTCCCAGGTTCTTCTTGCGTTTCTATTGGCTCCCAGCATTTGACATTAACTCCACACTTAAGAGGTAATAAATCTTGGTGCTAATTTTGCCCAGAGATCATTTTGGCACAAGAGTTATCAGAATAGCTTACGTAGCAGATGCTGTAAAGGGAAAACTCTCAAGGGATGAGAGCTCTCTGCAATATTGAATCAACAACAGCATATAAAATATCCTCCAAAAATAGAAGCCATTATATTCTTAAAGCACTCAGAGGTGCCTGACCCCGCACATAAGCTGTTGCTCCTCTTCTGAACAAGCCAAACAATCTCGGGGGAACCACAACAAACCACTATCATCCCTTGCAGGGGTGTAACTATAGAGGAAGCAGACCCTGCGGCTGCAGGGGGGCCCAGGAGGTATAGGGGCCCCATGAGGCCCTAATACATATACAAATTCAATAAATATTGAAGAAACAAGTCAACCTCTAAACATTTTGGGGGCCTGAAAAATAATTTGCTGTGGGGCCCAGTAATATCTAGTTACGCCACTGATCCCTTGTGCAATATTTTCTGCATTAACCCATGCAATCCCATGCACAATTGCAATATGTATTCACCTCAATACAAAGGACACCGATCATAAATGAGACTTTATGGAAACAGCCTGGAGCCAATCTCATATGAACATACTGTAACTATCTATAAATAAATAATATAGAATCAATTAAACATGATGTTATAAATATATTCTGTTTGTGTAAATCACAGCTACATAATGTGCTTCTTCTGCGCAGTGTCACGTCATTGGCCGCTCAGAATTATTTCAGCTTTTTCCCAAAACAATACAGATGTGCTGACACTGACTTTTCTCTCCACTTTCTCAATCGAATTCCTATTCCAATCAAAGCTAAAGAGCAGCGGCTTCAGGCACAGACGTTACACAACACGCCAGTCACAAAGTGTAATGTTTATGATACAAACTCTGAGTGAAGGAGAAAAAGAAATGTGTCAACAATATGGGTTTCCATTTCCGTAAAACAAAGTATCTGTCCAACGGGAAGTGAATGTTTCTCTTGTAGGAAGTGACCAGCTCTTCTAGAACTGCAGCATGGACTATTAAAGGTTCTTCATTTTTTATTTTTTTTTGATAGTTTAAATTATTTGCCTTTTTGTTCTGACTCTTTCCAGCTTTTAAATGTGGGTCTAAACTCATCTTTCTATTCAGGCCTCTCCTATTCATATTCCAGTCTCTTATTCGTATCAATTTAAGGTTGCTAGAGTAATTTGGACCCTAGCAACCAGATTATGCAAAGTGGAGAGCTGCTAACTCCACAAGACTTTAAAATATTGTGACATATAAACCCTATCAATTGAAGAATTTCCATGAAACCCCGATTGGCTGTACCAAAAAAAAAAAACAGTGTGAATCTTCATTGTGTGAACTCAGCAATGTATTCGCAGTCATGACAAAACATACGAGGTGTGATGCAGCCTGCAAATGATGTGTAAATCAGGGATAAAGGGCAAGAAAGAAAATGCCACTCACTATACGTTACCCGACTGAATGTGACATGGATTCTTATAATTGATGTGACTGTCAGCTCAGTGGTGGCACTTAGGGAACATTTCTGCAGTAGGTCGGTGTGACTGTAGAGGAGAATTGTCTCACTCCCACTTAAAATGATGCATTAATTGCAAACGCTCCCTGTCTGATCAGCTGTAGATTTAGATGTGTGCTGTAGACTGCACTGGTTTCTATGTGGCTATGCAGGAAGGAGTAACATTTTTTCATGCCTAATTTTAAAAATGGGCGGTGGCAACCCTGGGGACACCCACAATTAATATCGCTATGCAGCAGCCACTTTACTACATTGTCCTGAACATTATTCCCTTAGAAAAGGCAGTATTCCAGCACATAGTTCTATGAATGAAGGGAATAAACAGTGGGACAAGGATCCTGATACCAAGATATCACTTCTTCTACTGGAGACTTCTACAGGCCCCTTACTCCTGTAGCCCAGGGTTGTTGTTAAAGGGAAACTGTCATCGGAAAACATGTTTTTTTTCAAAACGCATCAGTTAATAGTGCTACTCCAGCAGAATTCTGCACTGAAATCCATTTCTCAAAAGAGCAAACAGATGTTTTTATATTCAATTTTGAAATCTGACATGGGGCTAGACATTTTGTCAATTTCCCAGCTGCCCCTGGTCATATGACTTGTGCCTGCACTTCAGGAGACAAATGCTTTCTGGCAGGCTGCTGTTTTTCCTTCTCAATGTAACTGAATGTGTCTCAGTGAGACATGGGTTTTTACTATTGAGTGTCGTTCTTAGATCTACCAGGCAGCTGTTATCTTGTGTTAGGGAGCTGTTATCTGGTTACCTTCCCATTGTTCTTTTATTTGGCTGCTGGGGGGGAAAAGGGAGGGGGGTGAAATCACTCCAACTTACAGTACAGCAGTAAAGAGTGATTGAAGTTTATCAGAGCACAAGTCACATGACTTAGGGCAGCTGGGAAATTGACAACATGTCTAGCCCCATGTCAGATTTCCAAATTGAATATAAAAAAATCTGCTCTTTTGAGAAATGGATTTCAGTGCAGAATTCTGCTGGAGCAGCACTATTAACTGATTCATTTTGAAAAAAATGTTTTTTTCCATGACAGTATCCCTTTAAGTTAAGGATACACATATTTATATTTCTTGCATGAGACTTTAATCAGTTTTATTAAGGGGGGCTGGGGCTACGTCTGGAAAAACAATTTGTAGATAAAGGCTTCATTATTTTCTCCACATGTATAAAAATGTATATATGACCCTGGTGTAATGGAGTTCCGTAGAGCTGGGTGTGGATTTCATGGGAGTCTCTGGGAAACATCAGCCTACACCTCTTTAAATTTCCTCTGCTCCCCATCCCCTTCCTCCCTGATCTGTTTCCTTTAATTTAATTGCAGAAACCGCACAAGGAAAGCGGCCTGGAAGCTCTGGGACTAAGAGAAGGGGGAAAGTTTAGCCACCACCAAGCAGGTTATTTTCTGTACTGCTGAGCTGCCCCCCAATGCCACGCTCTGTACCCCTGCCCACCAGTTAGAGAAAACTCCACTCTCTTTTATTTTGAGAGTAAATGGTGACCAGTAAATGCCAAAGGGACACATCCCTATTCAAACGGATTCTGTCATCATTTTTATGGTGTCGTTTTGATTTCTAACTGACACTATTTACACTGCAAATAATTCCCTCTACAATATAAAATGTCATTCCTGAAGCAGCAAGTGTATTTAGTTGTAATATTGGTGTGTAAGTGCATCTCAGCTCATTTTGCCTGGTCATGTGATTTCAGAAAGAGCCAGCACTTTAGGATGGAACTGCTTACTGGCAGGCTGTTGTTTCTCCTACTCAATGTAACTGAATGTGTCTCAGAGGGACTTGGATTTTACTATTAAGTGTTGTTCTTAGATCTACCAGGCAGCTGTTATCTTGTGTTAGGGAGCTGCTATCTGGTTACCTTCCCATTGTTCTGTTGTTAGGCTGCTGGGGGGAAATGGATGATATCACTCCAACTTGCAGTACAGCAGTAAAGAGTGACTGAAGGTTATCAGAGCACAAGTCACATGACAGGGGCTAGCTGGGAAGCTGACAATATGTTTAACGCCATGTCAGAAATTAAATATAAAAAAAATCTGTTTGCTCTTGAGTAAGAATTCTGCTGGAGCAGCACTATTAACTGATGTGTTTAAAATGTTTTTTTTTCCCATGACAGTATTCATTTAACTTTCTTCCACTAACTCCTTGTAGAGGCCAAAACAATTCACACAATGCATCAATACAGTACATATACAATATATAGTGAATAAAGTACCCCCTATTGTGAAATATAAGGATATTATAAGTCACAGAGGAGTTCCATGACCACTTTTTATACAGGTCATGGAACTCTGAGGTGACTTCTAATATCCTCATATTTTCCAACAAGGGGAACTTTATTTATTATAATACACAAGTTTTAGTGAGTCATGTGAAAAAAATTACATCACTACTCTACTACACTACAGTTTATAACTGATGACATCACTACTAACAGTTTATAAGGATATAATTTAAAGGATATTCATGTCTCTTATTTATTATAACGCATATACAATACCATGGGTTGACCTCCTATAGGGCTCAGTATAGAATAATGGAGACTTCCTATCCATCACAATGAGAATATAGTGTTGAGCATATAATTACAGGTCTGGTCTGTGGAGGCCATACAGTAGACATCAATAATAATCTCTTCCCTTATAAGTCAATACAATACACATAATTCATGTCCAACTCCTGGATATGTATATTAGCACGATACCTTACTGCAGAGTACAGTGCATATAATGCACGAAGTCCAATGCAATACTCAAGGTCACATGACCATGTCTGCACCTTGGCTTTGACTTGACTGTATTCATCTCTATAATGTAGGACCTTGTGCATCAAATCCAAGGCTATGCATCTTTGCATACACAGCCATGTAATTCAGTGCATGACCTCCAATAATTTGTTAATTTCCCTTTAGTGGGTTCAACAGCCCCACACCCTTCTCTGCCCCCCCCCCTCCCCCGGCCTTGCCAAACAAATGGCTTCCCCCAGGTTAGAAGGGAATTATAAATGTGCCGTGTGCAACTTGCCTGATCTCGTAGACGGGTCCTTGGGGCGCTTTTAGAGAGCCGCTGCTCTGGAACGCTATGACGGCTAAGCAAATCTGTTCCCATAATTCAGAGGCTTCAAGTGACAGAAGTGTATCTCTATACAGCGAAGCCAGAACATATGCTCCGAGCCAGGCTGGTGGCTGGAAATAAGTCATTTAGATGCTTATTAGTAAATTAGGGAGCCGAGTCTGTGAATTTCCATAGAAGAACCTTGTGGTGAAAAATGGAAGTAATAGATCTCAATTTCATCCCGATTTGTGGTCTCCAGACCCAGTGGAGATATTGGGCATAAATAGTGATATATTTTAAGGAAGAGTAAAACCCAGTGTTCTATGGATATGTCACCCGAATCAACTGAGGCAAAACTACCCCTGTAATCACCTATAGATGAGCTTGTTACCCCTCTACTTACCTATAGATGAGTTTATATCCCTCTACTCACCTATAGATGTGCTTGTTACCCCTCTACTCGCATATAGATGTGCTTGTTACCCCTCTACTCACCTATAGATGAGTTTGTTATCCCTCTACTCACCTATAGATGTGCTTGCTACCCCTCTATTTGCATATAGATATGCTTGTTACCCCTCTACTCGCATATAGATGTGCTTGTTACCCCTCTACTCACCCATAGATGAGCTTGTTACCCCTCTACTCACCTATAGATGAGCTTATTACCCCTCTACTCACCTATAGACGAGCTTGTTGCCCCTCTACTCACCTATAGATGAGCTTATTACCCCTCTACTCACCTATAGACGAGCTTGTTACCCCTCTACTCACCCATAGATGAGCTTGTTACCCCTCTACTCACCTATAGATGAGCTTATTACCCCTCTACTCACCTATAGACAAGCTTGTTACCCCTCTAGGCACATGAGGAAACTACTTTAAGTACCAAAGTTACACCTAATACAGCTTTTGGGGCAAAAATTTAACCGTAAGCATTATCTTTCTCAGAAGTGTAAGTAAAAGGAACTTTAAAGCCCATTTAATGCAATTTAGATCTGAATAAAGTGAGAACTTATACATTATAGATGAAAATATTTTCTGCTTTAGCAACTGAAGGAAACATTTGCTGCATTAAAAGACTTTTTTTTTCCTTCTTAAATGCCATTATACATAACTCTTTGTTAACTAACTCAGCATTTGTTTGGAAATCAGCGACGTGTATTCCCCAAAGCTGTTCCCTGGGATGAATATTTTATGGACTGTTCATTGGCTCAGAGTGAAGTTGGGCATTAGGCTCACTCAGAGAATACTTTAAGTCCTCAAATGAATGCAACAGATTTGCACAATATGTTGGGCGAAGTAATGCTATTTTGTTGGTGGTGGGAACCTTAGAAAAAATTACCCCTGTAATACTGCTGACCTGGTCAAATATGTTTCTGTTTGGAATTACAAATGAAATGATTCTAGAAGCCCATATAAGTATGTCACATACACAAGACTGTACATCTATTAAGATAACAGAACCACAGTTATATGTAGTAAAATGGTTGAGAGCAGGTATGGTTGGGCAAGATGGCAACAGTTGCATAAGTAAGACAAGATAGAGATGGTTTAACAAGAGAGGGATAGTAGGGCAACACAGATACAGTAGGTTAATTGTAATTGCAAGACAGAAACGGTAGACCAAAATGAGGATAGCAAGGTAAGGCAGAGTAAGGGCACGATGGAAACTGTTGGACAAGATGGTGAAAGTAGACCAAGATGATGATAGTAGGGCAAGATGGAGACAGTAGACCAAAATGATAATAGTAGGGCAAGATGGTCAGAGTATACCAAGATGATAATAGTAGGGCAAGATGGAGACAGTAGACCAAAATGATAATAGTAGGGCAAGATGGTCAGAGTATACCAAGATGATAATAGTAGGGCAAGATGGAGACAGGAGGCCAATATGCTAATAGTAGGGTAAGATGGAGACAGTAGACTAAGATGATGATAGTAGGGCAAGATGGAGACAGTAGACTAAGATGATGAGATGATAAGATGATGATAGTAGGGCAAGATGGAGACAATAGACCAAGATGTTGATAGAAGTGCAAGCTAAAGGCAGAAGACCAAGATGATGATAGTAGGGCAAGATGGAGACAGCAGACCAAGATGATGATGGTAGGGCAAGATGGAGACAGAAGACCAATATGATGATAGTAGGGCAAGATGGAGACAGTAGACCAAGATGATGACGGTAGGACAAGATGGTGAGAGTAGACCAAGAGGGTGAGTGTAGACCAAGATGATGATAGCAGGGCAATATGGAGGCAGTAGACCAAGATGATGATAGTAGGGCAAGATGGAGTCAGTAGACCAAGATGGCAACATTATAGAGAGATGGAGAGAGTAGACCAATATGATGATAGCAGCGCAAGATGGAGACAATAGGACAAGACAGTGACAGTATTCTGTGAGTCACAGACTCATAGCAGAACAATTATGATAAGGCAACATGTACTGTGTCCTATAGGTCTAAAAATCTTTTGTGACCTGGAATGTTCAACTTCCAAGCAACATGACTGAGTTGTTTGCAGCAAGAGAATATGTTAGGTAGAGGGACAGCATTAATAAACCATTTAATACACTGGCTTAGATAAACTCTACAGTAATGGCAGTTTCCCTCTAAGCACTTCAGTCTCCAGTGTATATTTTGGGCATTTTGCTTGCTACAGACTTGGGTCCTTTTCCTGCTGGAACATGTAGTAGTTGCAAGAGGTATCGGTATGTTTGATTATCAGTGTGGGTTGGTCGGGGTTTCTTGATCTGCTATCAGCCAATTATTAGCCCATTCCTCTTTCATATTGATTGTGTAAGATGACTGTTCTGGGGTCCACTGGACTGAAATATACCAAGCAGGGTGAGTATTGGTGCAGTTTCAATCCCATCGGTTGGGGTTAATGTGGGTGCTTCAATGGATGCACGAGGTGGTGAATCAGCGAGGCAGCAGTTTGTACAAAACCAATAAGGCTGAGCTAAGCTTCAGTGGGTTCATTTTCCAGCCGCGCTCGGCATTATTTTGCCTCTCAGCTACACTGTGCTCTGACTTTGCCTTTTTTTTAAGGAAACAAATTACCAGTCAAGTGAACTCTGGTATGTTTGATCTCAGTGCATGCATTGATTGCATTTGGAACCAGGGTGTCCTCATGCCAAAGTGTGCTAAGCTGATTGATCAGAGACATATGTTTCTGCTGCACGTTGCTTGATAACCTCATGTATGGCCCATAAATGATCTGGACCACCAGGGATCCAGCAACATTGCCAATACCTGCGATGGACCCAACAGTGTGAATATCAGTTGTGCCACTATTATGAAGCAGTGACGCACGTAACAGTGCCCCCAACATGGTGCATTCAGTTGCTCTACTGAGCCTTACTAGATACTTTCAATTGCCTATGCAATTGAATATACCTGAATTATAGACCCCTTATGGTTAAGTTGTTACCCCTTAAAAGTCTCCCCTGGTGCTGCCAAATGACTCCAGTATGCAGTTTGCTACATCTCTGACATCTATAGCTCAAGCTCTCTCTCTCTTCAGAGGAAAGTTCTCCTGGTCAAACCAATGGCCCTATGTGGTCTTCTGATCTCCACTGCACATAAAGAAATCCATAGTTTAAAGGAAACAACTGACCCTATTATGCCATTTACAGCTGACCCTTGACCTTATGCCACACCCCTATTCGTCTGGACTGGGATTCAAAATAGACCCACGCCACCTAGTCCACACCCACTTATTAATACATGTAATGAATTGTAACAAAGTAGGAGGAACCCCATGATCCTAGATGTTTAATAGGAGCCAGAGCAGTAACATTTTCATGGGAGTTTTCAGAAATAAAACATATATATACAATAATATACATTCATTATCAGTTCTATTAGGAAGAAGGAAAACAAGGCATAGAGGTTCTTTAATTCAAATCAACAAAATGTCATTCCAAAAGCTTCATCAACAAGAAGACTAAGTAAATACTTTGCTATAAGGAGCCAACGGCTAAATCCACCATATGCTCACTCTCCAACATGCCAGGGCATAAGTCTTGCCGTTTGCCAGGCACATTATTCTAGAGCCGTGTCCGGTCCAGGCCAACAATTATGAATGGAGAGGGAGATATTCCAGAAGAGACAACACAATACGAGGGCGGCCGAGGCTTGGAACGGTTACTCTGTGGCTCAGTCAGCGTCGCGAATAAAACAAAATCCCTGCTGTGCTATTATTGGTTTATGGTCCCAGATTTAATCTGCTCTGATATCTGCTGAGTTAATAGTCATAGTAAGTCTTCTGGTCTCCACGAAGGGACTCGATGATCAAAGGAAACATTATTACTTGCTCTCAGAACTGCCTCAAAATCAAAACTCTTCAATTCCCATTGAATCTTGTAAGTGGAGAGGTACATTAGTGCATAATCATGTCACATGGAATTTACTCATTGTTACCTAATGAAACATCGTCCTAATTTACTAGTATTGAACCGGGAAAGCTAAACTGCCTGATCACTGCCTAATCATGTGACTTGACATTTTCAGTATCATTTTAAGGTTCAACATCTTGTATAGGACTCGCCATCACTCACTATTCTCTTCTATCAATATCTTCTTCTTTGTCTCCCCCTGTTTAAATTCTTCCCCAATTCTTCTTCCTTACTCTTCCTCGCCTTCTCTTATCTTACACCTTCTATATTTCTGGTCTCATCTCCATCTGTATCTCTTCTCTCTAAACCTCTTCCAGTTCCCTTCCTCTTGCCTCCCATCTCCTTCCCCTCCATATTCTATTCTCCCTAACAATTTCACTCTCCCCCATTTTCCCTCTTCTTTCCCTGTCTATATTTCTGATT
Organism: Xenopus petersii; assembly: GCA_038501925.1. Taxonomy (NCBI): domain Eukaryota; kingdom Metazoa; phylum Chordata; class Amphibia; order Anura; family Pipidae; genus Xenopus; species Xenopus petersii. The sequence goes on along the minus strand of CM076674.1, from coordinate 193,275,038 downwards.
TCCTCTCCATTTGCCTCTTTACTCCACCATCATCCCTTTTACACTTCCCCTCCCAATTTTTGTTCTCCCCAACAACTTCTATCTCATGCTGCATCTTCTTTCTCATTCTTTCTTCTCTTTCTCCCCCATTTTCTCTACTGTGAACCTTCAAGCTTTTCCTTAGGAACAGAACAATCATATGATGGAAATTGGGGTCTAGTGTCCAGGAATCATTATTTTTGGTGCCCTAAAAAACAATCCCTTCGGGGGAGGAGGGAGACAGTAGATGTGCTCATTCTGTTTCTGATGGTGCTCAATCTTAGGAGAACACCCTACTGTTACTGGACAAGATCCCCCCATGTTTTGAATGGACAGTGGACAATAGCCCACCTTCTCTTCCTCAAGTTTTTGGCCTTAGTCTTCCTCACCCTCCCTCATTTTACCCCTTCTGAATTTCTGATCTCCTCCAATCTCAACTGATATCTCTTCTCTCCAACCATACTAGATACTCCTCTCCTTCACCCTATTTAATAATATCCCTATTTGGACTTACTCATACCCCCTTCTCTAACTCTGATCTCATGCCCTTTTATTTCTTTACTCCCTAATCCCACTTACTCTTCCTCTCCCTTCCACACAGGGGCCAGGAGGTCCTTATTCCAAATTCCCACTGTGACCTTCCCATTGGCTGTGACTGCCCTCAACACACAGGTTGCCTATTCCCATATATTTTTTCATTAACATTTACTCATTTTTGGTCCTATAACATTTTAACCCCTTGTTCTGCTGCTCCAGTCCGTAGGGCCCATGCCGAGATGTAATTATTGGTTATCCTAAGTGTCCATCTTCCTTGTGGCGAGGCCAGAGCCCAGGGAGAAGAATAATAATATATATAGAATAATAATATATATGTAATAAATGGAGTTCTGTTGTGTCTGTGCTTTATGGACTCAGCAAGACAACTTACAGCGAGTGGCATCAGTATATCATCTGGCGGGAGGGAAAATTCACAATCTTCCACTGACTTTAATATTACTGTGATTATTTATACAATGAACTCATATATATTCTGCTTGGCGCTGCAATATTTACCAATTTAAATTACCTTGGCTCAGAGTTTCCAGAACGCGGGGAAATGGATAGCAAGTCACTCCCTCCATATAATTAACACAGAACATAATGGAATACGGCGCAGAACGCCACGACTCTATAATGAGAAAATGCAGTGAACGTGGGGTTTCTGTTATATACGTGCTGCATCTGGAAAACCGACCAATCACATGGAGGCTGAGTGGAGCACACACGGATTTATGATCACAATCATAATGTGTCTTACTGGTCGGTTAAATAAAACAAACCTGTTAGAAGTAACCGCTTTCATTTCGGAACCAGGCTCGTTCGTATTAGTCCCATTTGAAAAATGGGGGAAAATAAAAACTTTTGAAAACCCAAGATGATCCAGATTTCCATTATCTGTGTTATTAATGTTATACTTCTGCAGCACACAGCTTTAAAGGGGAAATAAAACACTTTTTCCATATGCATTTATGAGGGAGGTTTTTAATGGACAATTGGAGTCTTCGTTGGAGGAGAGTTGACTCCCACTGGAAGAGTGTTATGAAGGGTCTCATAGCTACAGTTAATCAAGAGGGAGGTCATTAACAACGTGGAAACCCTGTAGTTGCAGAGGGGGCCCAGGAGTGTAGAAGGCCCAATAAGGCCCAGATTATTGAGCCAATTTATTAATACATATTGGTAGAATAGGTCAGTTTACCAATATTTTGGATCCCTAAATTGAATTTGCTAAGGGGCCCAGTAAGCCACTGCACAATCCGCCATGTTTTTGCACTTTGAACCTTGACTTTCAGCCTATTTGTGCCCTGACTATCCAGGGTCTACATGAATTACCTATTGGGTCTTTCCCTTAAAGGGGTTGTTCAGCTTTAATTTAACTGTTAGTATGACGTAGAGATAATCTGAGACAATTTGCAATTGGTTTGCATTTTATATTATTATCCAGTTTGTAATTTCATCCATCTGGTTGCTAGGGTCAAAATTTCCCTAGCAACCATGCCCTGATTTGAATTAGAAACTGGAATATGAATAGGAGAGGCCTGAATATATGTATAGGTAATAAAAAGTCCCAATAACAATACATTTGTAGCCTTACAGAGCATTTGTTTCTTAGATGGGGTCAGTGACCCGCATTTGAAAGCTGGAAAGAGTCAGAAGAAGAAAGCGAATAATTCCAAACTATAAATAATAAATAGTGATGGGCGAATTTTCTTTGTCTTTGTGAAACTGCGGCGAAAATTTGCCACTGAAAAATTTGCCAAAATTATTTGGACACTCATTGACTTTGAGATAATTGCGCATATAAAAATTGTCAAAATTGACGTGTGTCAAAATTATTTTGATGCCCATTGACTTCAATACGTTTTGCAAATTCTTTCGCTGTTTTGCAAATTTTTCGGCGAAATGGGACAGATTCACGCCCATCACTTATAATGGAGACCAATTGAAAAGTTGCTAAGATTTAGTCATTCTATAACACAGTAAAAGTTAACTGAACCGCCCCTTTAACACTATGGGGCAGATTTATCAAGGGTCAAATTTCAAAGTAATTTTTTCAACTACCATAACTTCGAAATTTGAATTAAAAAAGACCAATTGAAATGTATAAAAAAAAACGATTTTTTTTTTTTTTTTTGGCAAATAGGTCAGTTTTCGATCAAATTCGAAGTAATAGCACATCGTACGAACCTTTGATTTTTCAAAGCCCACCAATTGACTCCAAATGGGTTCTAGGAGGTCACCTATAGGCTAAAACGGCAATTGGCAGGTTTTAGATGGCGAATGGGAGAAGTCGAAATTTTAAAGAGACAGTACGTGATCCATTTCGATATTTCGGGTCTGAGCATGTTTGTGCCCTGGGTCCCAGCACATACATATTGATGGACATTAATGGTTCTGTTACTGAGGCTGAAGACTGGAAGGTGTTGTTACTTTATATATAGATATCTCAGTTCCCATTGCAATTACAGAAGCAAGAAGACGATAAAAGAGAAATGAACAAATCTAATGACCTGGAAGAATGTGTTTCTCCCCCCCCCATGGGACCCATTTGTGCCTACACCCCCCCCCCCCCCAGCCAATGAACATGTGATCGTTACACATAAAGGCTCCATTAACAATGTCAAGGTAAAAACCAGCTGGGAATAAAATAATGTGAATAAAATAATGCGAATAAAAGAATGCGGCTGCTTTGATGTCTTATGATACAGTCCCACATTAATGGCTGTGATGTGATGCAGGTTTTAGTCCATTATTTATTTTTCTTCTTCTGACTCTTTGCAGCTTTCAAATGGGGGTCACTGACCCCATCTAAAAAACAAATGCTCTGTAAGGCTACAAATGTATTGTTATTGTTACTTTTAAATACTCCCATCTCTGTTATGTCCCTCCCTGTTCATATTCCAGTCTCTTATTCATATCAACGTATGGTTGCTAGGGGAATTTGGGCCCTAGCAACAAGATTGCTTAAACTACAAACCGGAGAGTCTCAGAATATCACTTTTTATATTATACTGAAAGCTACTGTAACTCTAATGCCAGTACCTGCAGCAAAGATTGTCTACAAGTACAGGTATGGGATCTGTTATCCAGAATGCTCGGGACCTGGGGTTTTCTGGATAAGCGATCTTTCCACAGTTTGGATCACCATACGTTTAAGTCTACTAAAAACTAATTCAAATATTAATTAAACCTCAGTAATAATTCATTATATCTTAGTTGGGATCAAGTACAAGCGACTGTTTTATTATTACACAGAAAAAGGAAATTTGAATTACAGGTATGGGATCAGTTATCCGGAAACCCATTATCCAGAAGGCTCTGAAATAAGAATCACTGTCTCCCATAGACTAAATTTTAAGCAAATAATCCAAATGTTTAAAATTGATTTCCTTTTTCTGTGTAATAATAAAACAGTCGCTTGTACTTGATCCCAACTAAGATATAATTAATCCTTATTGGAAGCAAAACCAGCCTGTTGGGTTTATTTATTTTTTTATGTTTACATGATTTTCTAGTAGACTTAAGGTATGGAGATCCAAATTACAGAAAGATCCATTATCCGGAAACCCTCAGGTCCCGAACATTCTGGATAACAGGTCCCATACCTGTATTTGGATTCACCCTCCCATGGCTACATAGTTATGGCACAAGCTGAATTGGACTTTAAATGGGTTGTTCAACTTTAAATTAACTGTTAATATTATGTAGAGAGGGATATTCTGAGACAATTTGCAGTTGGTTATCATTTTTTGTTATTTGTGGTTTTTTAGCTTTTTATTCAGCAGCTCTCCAGTTTGTAATTTCAGCCATCTGGTTGCTAGGTTCCAAATTCCCCTAGCAACCATGCATTGATTTGAATAAGAGACTGGAATATGAATAGGAGAGGCCTGCATAGAAAGATGAGTAAAAAAAATGTAGCAATAACAATACATTTGTAGCCTTACAGAGCATTTGTTTTTAGATGGGTCAGTGACCCCCATTTGAAAGCTGGAAAGAGTCAGGAGAAAAAGGCAAATAATTGAAAAACTATATAAAAAAAAAATAACCAATTGAAAAGTTGCTTAGAATTAGCCATTCTATAACATACTAAAAGTTAACTTAAAGCTGAACCATCCCTTTAAATCCTAGAATACATATTCGGGACAAAGTTATGATTTATACAGGGATCTGTGCGCAGTTTATAGCTGAGCCCGTAATGTAAAGCTCCGGCCGTATATCCATCACTCCAGTCTCTTAAACTTCCAAGCGCGGGACTCCCAGGCACCAGACCCAATTCCCGACGGACGAGGGACGACAAACAGATGCGTTTGGGCTCTCACCATAAATGTTAGTGCGGCGCCGGCACAATAAATATGTAGTTATGTCTATGAATACGCGGCTGTTACATTGGTTTTCAATGGACATAAATCCCCCCGAGAAACTAGATTTCCCTTTATGGTTTAAATAGAAATATTCACACTCACAAATATAGAGTAAATATTAGTCTAGAGAGCTGCACGGGAGATATAATAGATGCAAATACTCTTTATTATTATATCGTTCAAGCTCTTGGGCATGGGAAACGTATGTCTTAACCGATTAACCAATAAGATGCTTGCTTTCATTGGTCTGACTGCATGGGACTAATAAAAGCTCACTGCTGATTGGCTGCTTGGTGTCACTACCTGCTTAGTGTATCAATGCAAGGACAACCCAGGTGAGGAGTATACACCCCGCCCCTATTGATGTTATTAGTAGTCGCTAGCGATGGGCGAATTTGTCCCCTTTTGCTCTGCTGAAAAATATTCGAATATCCTGGAAATCTGCAAAAAAAATTCAGAAAACCCAAATTTTGACGCCGGCCTCAATTCGCGGGCATCAAAATCGGCAATTTGACACGCATTAAAGTCAATGGCTGTTCATTCAATTGTCGCCGGCACCGAAATTGTTGCCAGTACTGAAATTGTCGCTGGTGTTGGAATTGTCGATGGCGTCGGAATTGTCGCCGGTGTCAAAAAACAACAAATTTGTGCTGGTGAATTTTCACAGCAATTTAGCAAATTTATTCGCCAGAGGCGAAACGTGGAAATTCGCTGCGAATTCGCACCTGGCGAATATATTTGCCCATCACTAGTAGGCCCAGTTTTTATACCTGAAACCCATGAGTTTGAGGCATAAAGGTGAGACCAAGGTGGGTGGGGTATAATAGTGCTGACCCCTCCTCTCTGGTGACTGATCCCTCCCATTTATGAGTCAGAAGCAAGTAGAAGAGGACTTTGGGCTGGTTGGATTTAGGATCAGGTTAAAGGGTTTGTTCTCCTTTAAATGAACGTTTAGTATAACGTCGAGAGGGATATTCTGAGACAATTGGTTTTCATTTTTTATTATTTGTGTTTTTTTTTTAGTTATTTAGCTTTTTATTCAGCAGCTCTCCAGTTTGCAATTTCAGTCATCTGGTTGCTAAGGTCCAAATTCCCCTAGCAACCATGCATTGATCTGAATAAGACGCTGGACTATGATTACAAAGAATAGAGTCATAAAAAAGTAGCAATAACAATAGATTTGTAGCCTTCAGAGTATTTGTTTTTTTTTTTAGATGGGGTCAGTGACCCCCGTTTGATAAACATTCGTCAGCCAGGTATCATTGCCCTTCTGTAATGCCTGCTGGAGCCTACAGACCCCAATGCACCCAGAGATAATTCTCTCGGCTCGGGAGCTGCGCCGCTGACAGATAAACCTGGAGGCTGTTAGTAAATATTTATAGACATTTTATTGGAATTTTTTTTCCATTGAAAAATGGCAAATTGGTTTAAATTCAGCAGCAGAAATGTCTCCAGCCCACCCCCAATAATAATGATAACTATAAACGGCAAAGGGCAGGGGCCCCAGGAATATGGGGGGGGGGGGGGATATATGAAGCATTTGCATTTGTTTCCTAAGCTCAGATGTTTCTTTATGAATGTGCAGCCCCATATACCTCTGCTGGGCGGAGGATCATACCGCAGGGGTTATTCAGCCTTATTCAGTCTTAACCTAGAATATGCTCCAATACAAACCCCACCGCTTGCTTTTGTTAAAGGGGAAGCTCCACTGATCGATATGGAATTATGGGAAATGCAGTCCCACATTAGCCAGGAACCAGCATAAATCCGCAGGCATGAAATCCCAAATAATTAGGAGCCGTTGAAAACGTCCTCAGCGCAGAATTATTGTGACATTATTCATGAGACAATGCTCCCTATGGAGGTGTTAATATTATATATATCTGTGCTTAATTATAATCACAGCATATTAAAAAAAATGCTAAATTTATATGTGTTGCTATTTGCCAAATAATCACCACTAAAAGGCAGTAAATGAGCATTTTAAGCCTCAAATAAAGGCATGTGTTATTTACTATACAGCATGTGTCAAGTGAGTAGTATAAGAGAATCTCAAAAAATAGGTCTTTAGATTGACTTTAAATATCCTTATACTATCTACTTGGGGGTGTCATCCTTCCACACAGCACTCCTTCTAATGCTGATCTACAGTACAACCCTGGGGTCCCTGAATAGCCTGTGGCTGGCAAGACTATCATACATCCCACTATACTTGCACCAAAACCAAACAAATATGAGTGATGTCACAATTGCACCATAATACTGTTAGAATGTCTTTTCTTTATATTATTAATCTGACTGTATATGTTTATTAATAAAACAAATCATTGGAAGAGAAACTGTCACAGGGGTCCATGCATCATAAAAAAAAATAAGTGATGTCACAATGCCTACAGATATTTTTAATAACACAGTGAAAGTTACATTATTATTATTATAACGATTATTAACATGTGTTTATAAAGCATCAACATATTCCATAGCATTGTACAATAGAAGCAGTAGCAGGACCTGCTCATTAGTGGTAACAGTCTATAAGAAGTGGACGAGACATAAGTATAAATTCAGGATAATACGATTGATGTCACAATTATATACTGGCATCATTATCAATTTTAAGGGGCATTTGTTGACCATTATATTACAGGAACAATGTCACAACTTTAATATTCTCATAACTAGATGCGTGAAGACTTGAAGTTTTCATTTTGTCATATGAGTGACGTCACAACAATATCATCATATAACTGTCACAGCTGCATTTTTTTTGATGCCACATCTGGTTGTAATTAAAGGTATTGGCATCAATAACAAATAAGTGATGCCACAACTGTAATATATAATTAGTGCAATTATCTGTTAAGAAGTTTATTTAATACAAAACAATTGATGTCACAACTGTAATTATATGATAATAGATAATGCTGGGTGTGCTGGGTATACTGGGTGTGCTGGCTATATTGGGTGTGCTGGGTATAATGAATGTGCTGGGTATACTGGGTGTGCTGGGTATGCGGGTCTGCTGGATATACTGGGTGTACTGGGTATACTGGGTGGTGTGCTGGATATTCTGGGTGTGCTGGGTATACTGGGTGTGCTGGGTATAATGAATGTGCTGGGTATATGGGTCTGCTGGATATACTGGGTGTACTGGGTATACTGGGTGTGCTGGATATACTGGGTGTGCTGGATATACTGGGTGTGCTGGGTGTGCTGGGTGTGCTGGATATACTGGGTGTGCGGGGTGTGCTTGGTATTCTGGGTGTGCTGGGTATACTGGGTGTGCTGGAAATACTGGGTGTGCAGGGTATACTGGGTATGCTGGAAATACTGGGTGTGCTGGGTATACTGGGTGTGCTGGAAATACTGGGTCTGCTGGAAATACTGGGTGTGCTGGGTATACTGGGTATGCTGGAAATACTGGGTGTGCTGGATATTCTGGGTGTGCAGGGTATACTGGGTGTGCTGGGTATACTGGGTGTGCTGGGTGTACTGGGTGTGCTGGATATACTGGGTGTGCTGGGTGTGCTTGGTATTCTGGGTGTGCTGGGTATACTGGGTGTGCTGGAAATACTGGGTGTGCTGGGTATACTTGGTGTGCTGATATACTGGGTGTGCTGGATATACTGGGTGTGCTGGGTGTGCTTGGTATTCTGGGTGTGCTGGGTGTACTGGGTGTGCTGGAAATACTGGGTGTACTGGGTATACTGGGTGTGCTGGATATTTTGAGTGTGCTGGGTATACTGGGTGTGCTGGATATACTGGGTGTACTGGGTGTGCTTGGTATTCTGGATGTGCTGGAAAAACTGGGTGTGCTGGATATACTGGGTGTGCTGGATATATTGGGTGTGCTGGGTATGCGGGTCTGCTGGATATACTGGGTGTACTGGGTATACTGGGTGTGCTGGATATACTGGGTGTGCTGGAAATACTGGGTGTGCTGGAAATACTGGGTGTGCTGGGTATAGTGGAAGTGCTGGGTTTAATGGGTGTGCTGGGTGTGCAGGATATATTGGGTATACTCGGTATACTGGGTTTGCTGGTAGTACAGAGTATGGAGGGTGTGCAGGGTATGAGGGGTATGAGGGGTATATTGGGTATATTGGGTATATTGAGTATGTCACTGTTGGGCACAGAGAGAGGCTGGGCAGGCAGTGCATTCAGTAGTGTAATATAACATATGATATAATATAACAAATTATATAATATAACAGATGATATAATATATAAGATATATAAGATGATATAATATATAAGATATATAAGATGATATAATATAACAGATGATAAATAACTGATGAGCTGATTGTGTCGAACGCTGGAGAACGGCACAAACACTGAGAATGGACATGAGGTTAACCAAGCAAAGTGCCGTGTTCCTGCAACATAACTGCCAGCTAACATCTCTGAATAACACACTGACGGTGTAACCTCTTCACTGCCGCTGTGCCAGTGTAGGACCCAGAAGGGGAGCGGCAGGACGAGGGTTAAGCATAAACACACAGCAAAGCCATCCCATTGGCAAGTGAAGAAATTTGATACATAGTAACAGTCACCTGCATCATGGTACAGTCCATTTTAACCATTGAATTACCATGCTGGTAGTAGAGTCTGTTTATTTTGCAGGAGGAAGGTGAGTAAAGGGGCAAAGATCACAGAATGACAAATCCTGATTGTTACCACAGGGGATACCAGGGGCTGTGATGGTGATATTTAACCCCTGCCATGCCAGAAGCACCAGTTTCACCCTCTATTGAACCCCATTGGCTGCTGTGGGATCTATGAGAGATACAAGCCCCATCATCTTGTTCCCCTTCCCTTAAACCCACAGTATGAACTAAATAGACTATACAGACACACACACACACACCACAACAATAACTGCAGCCAATGGGAGCGGGGCTTGTTAACACAATAACACACAGATGCAGATAGACACACAGAGCTGACTGCCAGCTAGTGGCATAAAATGTACTGTATACTAACACACACACACACACACAGACGACTAGTGGAAACATAGGACATACTAATATACACGTTGTACATTCACACACAATACAAGCAGACAAATGATATAATACGCATCATATAAACAGAGACACACACTAACACAATCTACACACAAACACTCACACTGCTGACTGTCTGCCAGTGGGAACAGGGGGCAACTAACAGATACACTAATGTATAAACTCACACACACACACATATCCTACCAAGGACATAGTCAGACACACACATGTGCAATACAATATACACACACTAGCACACATACCTCTACATCATCCACAATAACACAAACCTCTGCATTACACAAACTAACACACACCAACATGCTTTAATACACACACCTCTACAGTTTGCTAAACACAAACATGCACATACCCTTGTGCTACACACACACACACACCTGTACACAGACACACACATCCCTATAACTCACCGACACACACTCCCCATTGAACAAGTGCATTGAACACACACTGGGTGTCTGCAGCTACAGTACAACTATATTTAACCCATGAATTGCCTGCTAGCTGCAGTACACTTGCTTTTAACCCAGTAAATACCTACCAACTACAGTATAGTTATATCCACTCAACAAATGCCTGGCAACTATACTGCCAACACATTTAACCCATTCAATTCCTGGCAGTTATAGTACACATGCTTTTAACCCAGTGATGCCTGCCAGCTATAGTACAAGTATATTTAACCCAATGAATGTCCGGCGGGTGCAGTACAAGTGCACGTTAACCATTTGGCTGTAGAACTACACACTGCCGGGCAGCTAAAAACCTTTGGGAGAGAAAACATTAACCCTTTCCTTCCTAAGGATTTAAAAATCTGATGGTTAATGATTAAAGGCTTTTTGCTTTCTCTGCAACCCATTGCCGTACCTTCACACAAGGAAAGGGTTAAAAGTACAGACAAGCTACACAATGATGAGTGGGTGGGTGCCTATATTTTAAGAGCATTACCCCCCCAACCCCAAATGCAAGGAGACAGGGGTATAAGAGTGTAGCTGCCCCTATTGCAGAATAATGTATCCCCTGTATAATGGGTTTTATTACTGATACAATATATCATGTTGTATAATCAGCAATGATACAATGTAACACTATATTAGAGCACTGTACATATCACACACACACACACAGGGATAGTGTTGGGGGAATAACTCCAGGCAGCAGAGGTGTCCGGCCGGGAAAGGGTCCCCTGGCAAAGCTGAAGAGATAAGGTGCCCATTAAAGGGCAAAATAAAAGGGATTATACAATAAATCAGGGGTAACCGATGTGTATGAGAGGGGGGCGACACTGATCATATTATAAAGAATGTTTTATATTGTGTTTATTTCAGTCTAATCATAGAATCTCTGTTTCTACAGTATATTCCTGCTCCTAATTGTCTGGGGTGTAACTACAAAGGAAGCAGACCCTCATTAATGAGCATCTTTAATATAGAAAATAGGTAGAATAGGTTTAACACTGTTTTGGGGCCCTAAATTGAATTTGCTGTGGGGCCCCGTTGACATCTAGTTGTGTTAAACGCAGTTCAATTCCTTGCAGCATCCTCAGCCAATATCCAGCAATAAGACAGTAGATAGTAGGCAGAGCGCCCCCTACCTGAGAATGGCTGTATCCCCTTGCCGGACGGTCATGTTGTCGGTGCTCCGGTTAAAATCCCCGCTGCGAACCGGCAGCCCTGTGGGAAGAAGGCAGAGCAGTCTGAGAAGAAACAGGGGCAGCTGATTCCTGTCTGATTGAGATCTCCCAACCATGCTTCCAATTTTCAAATCAAAACCAACCACAAAAAAAAAAAAAAAATACCCTTAAAAAAATATAAACTTGCACCAAAAAAAAAAAAAACTTCACGAGGATAAAATGGTCCAGGGAAAATGATCGACCATGAAGTCCTTGAATTCCCACTGGTTTTTTTTTTTTTATCCAATTCCAGGATCTCTACAAAAACATCTCCCAGCAGTTTTCCATAGCCCAAGTGCCTTATTGCCTTCAGCACCCCATTCACTGGAGCAGAACCAAGCCCAGGGTGGTGGGAGCAGAGCCGGGTGCTGCTATTGCTGAGGCTGCTGAGCCTGGATGTGAATCTTACACAGGACTCCTTCACTAACCCACTTTCCCATGTACAGAGAGGGAGATGGATGAAGGAGAGCAGATGGGAGGGGGAGAGAGACAGAGAGAGTGAGAGAGAGAGTGAGAGAGAGAGTGAGAGAGAGAGAGGAGGATCTCGCAGCACAAACAGAAGGAGAAATCTGCTTTCCTCTGGAAGGGAGAGCATTTAGGAGCTTGGGGCTTTCAGGAACCAGGTAGGTGGGCACCCCCGTGCTTAAGCACATAGCGCAGTCCATCCTAGACTCCCAAACCCATCACCTATTGGTGCAATTGCTCTAATAGGGGGAGAATCTAAGTGCTGAAGGGGAGTCTGCTCTCAGGGAGGGTTGCAGGTAGAAAATAGAGGGGGACGTTTGAGATTCCAAAACTAGTGATGGGCGAATTTGTCCCATTTCGCTTCGCCACGAATTTCGTGGGAAATTCACGAAACTGTCGAAAAATTAGCGAAACACCAATTTTTGACGCCGGCAAATTTTTGACGCCGGCAAATTTTTGACTGCAAATTCTCAAATGTATTCGCCGACGGCAAAACCCGCAAATTTGCGGCGAATAAATTCACCCATCACTATCCAAAACTTGAGAAAAAGAAAAGAGAAGATGTGCCCAACATCCAGTGATTCTTGGGGTGCACAATATAGAAGGGACACCCCCTGAAAAACTCAGCCACCAATATCTTTGAGTCATCTCAAAGTAGGGGTGCAACTTAAAGGGGTTGTTCACCTTTAAATTAACTGTTAGTATGATGTAGAGAGGGATATTCTGAGACAATTTGTAATTGGTTTTCATTTTTTTTTTTATTTGTGGTTTTTGAGTTATTTAGCTTTTTATTCAGCAGCTCTCCAGTTTGCAATTTCAGCTGTCTGGTTTCTAGAGTCCAAATTCCCCTAGCAACCATGCATTGATTTGAATAAGAGACTGGACTATGAACAGGAGAGGCCTGAATAGAAAGATGAGAAATAAAAAGTAGCAATAACAATAAATGTGTAGCCTTACAGAGCATTTGCTTTCTTAAGATGGGGTCAGTGACCCCCATTTGGAAGCTGAAAAGAGTCAGAAGGAGGCAGCAAATAATTAAAAAACCACAAAAAAGAAAAAATGAAGGCCAGTTGGTTAGAATTGACCATTCTATAATATATTAAACGTTCTTAAAGGTGAACCACCCCTTTAAAGGGGAAATTCACCTTCTGTAAGGTGCAAAACAAAGGTTGGGGGCGGTCGGCTACATAGGAGAGGTGCAAATTAGAAATGGGGAGTAGTGATTGGCGAATTTTCCCATTTTGCTTCGCCAAAAAATGCGCGATTAATTTTTGCTGGCGTCAGAATTGTCACAGGCATAAAAAATATTTTGTAATTTTACGAATTTATTCGCCGGCGATGAAATGTGGAAATTCGCCGTGAATTTGCGCCTGGCGAATAAATTTGCCAATCACTATTGGGGAGCCCTGCCTAAAGGCCACTTAGAGGGAGATTTGAAGCCGACTCTGATCATCACTACTTCCTGTGTCTCGGGCTTACGGATATGTTGGAAACAATCGCACAAGAGTTTAACCCGGAAGGAGAATCTGATTAATACTTTTTCCTCTGACAAGGGACAGAGACGGGGTTATGTACAAAGTGAAACCGTTATTTAGTTGCACGGTTCTTAAACGTTTCATACAAACAATAGGAATAACTATGATTTTTTTAAAATGAACATCAAGCAAAAACGAAGTCTATAATGCCAATTAAACGTTAAGTGCTAACTTGCCCTTTAAAGGAGAAATAAAACCAAATATAGTTCTGGTCATTATCCCTACACTGAAACAATGTATTAGTAGTTGGCTCTCCCCCAGCCAAAACTCCATTTCCCACAATCTCTGACTCTCCAGACTCTTTATAGAACATGCAAAGAGTTGCGGACATCGGAGGAGAGATGAATACCGCTCACGCTGTTTCAGTGGTCAGGACCAGCAGTGCAGAGATGCAATGGGCATAAAATCCATGAAAATGTACATGTGAATATCGCTTGTATATGATTTGTGTCACATTTTATGTTTGGGTTTACTTCCCCTTTAAATGTTTATTAAGCCCCGTTAATGTCAGGTATGAGGGTCTATTCATATTCTGATCCCATCCATGTAAACAACTTACAGCAGATTATTAGTAATTGCCGGCGCGTCAGGTAAACATCGTTTAAACCCATTACAAACAATCAGCTCCCTCCCTATCTCTGCGCTACAGACACTTCTACTGCAGAGTCTGAACATGAACAGAATGGACCTTCCATTGCCCAGCTCATGCCCTCCATTTTATTTTAAAGGGCAACTAAACCTTCACTTGACATATGTGTTTTTGTGTATTTTAAAAATAATAGGCGACTGTATATTTATTTCCTGAATTCGTTTTTTTCACCTGAAGCTTCAGTGGTGGTGTCACTGATCCAGCTTTATACCAGCATAGCTATTCCCCTGTACTAAGCACAATTCAGCAGGAACAGCCCCATAGTTTGCTCATAGTCTGTACAGAGAGATCCCATAAAACTATGGCAGCATAGGTATTCCCTGTACTAAGCACAATTCAGCAGGAACAGTCCCCTAAGTTTGCTCATAGTCTGTACAGAGAGATCCCATAAAACTATGGCAGCATAGGTATTCCCTGTACTAAGCACAATTCAGCAGGAACAGTCCCTAAGTTTGCTCATAGTCTGTACAGGGAGATCCCATAAAACTATGGCAGCATAGGTATCCCCTGTACTAAGCACAATTCAGCAGGAACAGTCCCCTAAGTTTGCTCATAGTCTGTACAGAGAGATCCCATAAAACTATGGCAGTATAGGTATTCCCTGTACTAAGCACAATTCAGCAGGAACAGACCCTAAGTTTGCTCATAGTCTGTACAGAGAGATCCCATAAAACTATGGCAGCATTAGCAGCGCCGATTCGTACCTTAATGCCGCCTGAGGCGGCTCCTGCAATGCCGCCCCCCCTCGCCGACTTACCTGTCGGGAGGGGAGGCAGGAACACTAATGCGGAGAGCGCAATTGCGCTCTCTCGCATTCGTAAAGCCGAATTTCCGGTTTAAAAACCGGAAATTCGGCTCTTAAAGGTGCAGGAGCGGCTTTTTGCCGCCCCTGGAAACCGCTCCGGCGTTGCCGCCTGAGGCGAGCGTCTCAGCTCGCCTCATTGGCGGCGCGCCCCTGAGCATTAGTATTCCCCTGTACTAAGCACAATTCAGCAGGAATAGTCCCCTAAGTTTGCTCATAGTCTGTACAGAGAGATCCCATAAAACTATAGCAGCATAGGTATTCCCTGTACTAAGCACAATTCAGCAGGAACAGTCCCATAGTTTGCTCATAGTCTGTACAGAGAGATCCCATTAAAGTGCCCCTATATCTCCTGAGCCCAACAACAGCCACTTCCAGTATAGTAGCACCTCCTAGTGTTGGATAAAAATAATACAAACAACCCAATGGGGTGTGACTTATTAATCAGAGTCAGACTTTAGTTATCACAGGACCAATGTGCACAAGGTATAATGTCTCAGTTTATAAACTGTAATAATTGTGTAATTGGCACATAGATTTCTTTCTCACTTTTACTTGGTCTTGAAATACTAACAATACCCATAGCAAAGTCAGGACAGGCCTTTTAATCCCTTTATTGCTCTTTGGGGCATTGGAATCAACATGAATGAAGTCTCTGTCTCTGATTGATAAATTGGCTGCAATAACGTTTCCAAGTGCGTCCTCCCCGGAGACACTCCCACCGCATTACTGTTTCTCTTGCCATTGGCTCTTCACTGGAGTGTACTGCGCTTGTACAGAATAGAGTTCCCACCTTTTCTTGAAAAAAATACCGCCCTTCCTAAATTTTTATGCTTTTCCCCTAATAACAACATTTGTATAAAGCTTAATTTTTACCAGAATCAATATGGCACCTCCTCCCATATGTATAAATACAAATATACAGAGAAGGAATGTTCTGGGCACACAATAAGCTATACCCTCATACTGTACTGTCTAAGGGAATCAATATGGCACCTCCCTCCTCCCATATGTATAAATACAAATATACAGAGAAGGAATGTTCTGGGCACACAATAAGCTATACCCTCATACTGTACTGTCTAAGGGAATCAATATGGCACCTCCTCCTCCCATATGTATAAATACAAATATACAGAGAAGGAATGTTCTGGGCACACAATAAGCTATACCCTTATACTGTACTGTCTAAGGGAATCAATATGGCACCTCCTCCTCCTCCCATATGTATAAATACAAATATACAGAGAAGGAATGTTCTGGGTACACAATAAGCGCTATACCCTTATACTGTACTGTCTAAGGGAATCAATATGGAACCTCCTCCTCCCATATGTATAAATACAAATATACAGAGAAGGAATGTTCTGGGCACACAATAAGCTATACCCTCATACTGTACTGTCTAAGGGAATCAATATGGCACCTCCTCCTCCCATATGTATAAATACAAATATACAGAGAAGGAATGTTCTGGGCACACAATAAGCTATACCCTCATACTGTACTGTCTAAGGGAATCAATATGGCACCTCCTCCTCCCATATGTATAAATACAAATATACAGAGAAGGAATGTTCTGGGCACACAATAAGCTATACCCTTATACTGTACTGTCTAAGGGAATCAATATGGCACCTCCTCCTCCTCCCATATGTATAAATACAAATATACAGAGAAGGAATGTTCTGGGTACACAATAAGCGCTATACCCTTATACTGTACTGTCTAAGGGAATCAATATGGAACCTCCTCCTCCCATATGTATAAATACAAATATACAGAGAAGGAATGTTCTGGGCACACAATAAGCTATACCCTCATACTGTACTGTCTAAGGGAATCAATATGGCACCTCCTCCTCCCATATGTATAAATACAAATATACAGAGAAGGAATGTTCTGGGCACACAATAAGCTATACCCTCATACTGTACTGTCTAAGGCAGGGATCCCCAACCTTTTGAACCCGTGAGCAACATTCAGAAGTAGAAGTAGTTGGGGAGCAACACTAGCATAAAAAATGTTCTTGGGGTGCCAAATAAGTGCTGTGATTAGCTATTTGGTAGCCCCTATGAGGATTGTCAACCTGCATTGAGGCTCTGTTTGGCAGTACACCTGGTTTTTATGCAACCAAAACTTGCCTCCAAGCCTAGAATTCAAAAATAAGCTCCTGCTTTGAGGCCACTGGGAGCAACATCCAAGGGGTTGGAGAGCAACATGTTGCTCACGAGCTACTGGTTGGGGATCACTGGTCTAAGGGAATCAATATGGCACCTCCTCCTCCCATATGTATAAATACAAATATACAGAGAAGGAATGTTCTGGGCACACAATAAGCTATACCCTTATACTGTACTGTCTAAGGGAATCAATATGGCACCTCCTCCTCCTCCCATATGTATAAATACAAATATACAGAGAAGGAATGTTCTGGGTACACAATAAGCGCTATACCCTTATACTGTACTGTCTAAGGGAATCAATATGGAACCTCCTCCTCCCATATGTATAAATACAAATATACAGAGAAGGAATGTTCTGGGCACACAATAAGCTATACCCTCATACTGTACTGTCTAAGGGAATCAATATGGCACCTCCTCCTCCCATATGTATAAATACAAATATACAGAGAAGGAATGTTCTGGGCACACAATAAGCTATACCCTCATACTGTACTGTCTAAGGGAATCAATATGGCACCTCCTCCTCCCATATGTATAAATACAAATATACAGAGAAGGAATGTTCTGGGCACACAATAAGCTATACCCTTATACTGTACTGTCTAAGGGAATCAATATGGCACCTCCTCCTCCTCCCATATGTATAAATACAAATATACAGAGAAGGAATGTTCTGGGTACACAATAAGCGCTATACCCTTATACTGTACTGTCTAAGGGAATCAATATGGAACCTCCTCCTCCCATATGTATAAATACAAATATACAGAGAAGGAATGTTCTGGGCACACAATAAGCTATACCCTCATACTGTACTGTCTAAGGGAATCAATATGGCACCTCCTCCTCCCTTATGTATAAATACAAATATACAGAGAAGGAATGTTCTGGGCACACAATAAGCTATACCCTCATACTGTACTGTCTAAGGCAGGGATCCCCAACCTTTTGAACCCGTGAGCAACATTCAGAAGTAGAAGTAGTTGGGGAGCAACACTAGCATAAAAAATGTTCTTGGGGTGCCAAATAAGTGCTGTGATTAGCTATTTGGTAGCCCCTATGAGGATTGTCAACCTGCATTGAGGCTCTGTTTGGCAGTACACCTGGTTTTTATGCAACCAAAACTTGCCTCCAAGCCTAGAATTCAAAAATAAGCTCCTGCTTTGAGGCCACTGGGAGCAACATCCAAGGGGTTGGAGAGCAACATGTTGCTCACGAGCTACTGGTTGGGGATCACTGGTCTAAGGGAATCAATATGGCACCTCCTCCTCCCATATGTATAAATACAAATATACAGAGAAGGAATGTTCTGGGCACACAATAAGCTATACCCTCATACTGTACTGTCTAAGGGAATCAATATGGCACCTCCTCCTCCCATATGTATAAATACAAATATACAGAGAAGGAATGTTCTGGGCACACAATAAGCTATACCCTCATACTGTACTGTCTAAGGGAATCAATATGGCACCTCCTCCTCCCATATGTATAAATACAAATATACAGAGAAGGAATGTTCTGGGCACACAATACATATATACATAGAAACAAGACACTGAATGAGAGTCTATAGGAGGGTCGTTACACACACAGTGACCTAAGTGACCCCTTTTTTGATAACGATGTGAACCTCAGGGACACACAACAAATCCCAACGCTCTCCTTTACCCTCTCAATAGGATGCCATGTGCTTAGGTTGCCACGGCAACCAAACGGTCCGTGGCCCTTACAATCTGCAGACAATGTAGGGTGGGGGAATGGGATGGACAGACACAAAAGCATCTCACAAGTGGATATTTTGTTAACACAGAGACAAAAGTGAAGATATAGAGACAGAGACGCGGGGTTACTGGGAGTGCGAAAAGAAAAGCAATAAAAGAGAGTGATGGGAGTTGCAGGGTCCCTATACATTCAGTAAGGAGGGGCATCTTTATAACAACACATTGAGAGAACATATATGTATTATATTTACACACATGATATTCCTGCCTGTCTGAAGAACTGGCCTATGAAGTGTAGCAGAGTGAAGAACTGAGCTGCAGCATCTGCTTATTAAAGACTCTGTTGGGACATATGTTTTCTTCAGTCCATATTAACCCCTAGTTCATCCTTAGTCTGCACAAGGGGGATACTCTGAACCCCACATCATTACAACTCTCCCTGGAGACCTGCTCCTCTGTCCTCCTCTTACTTTGTGCTACAAGGACTGAGAGTAAAACCCAATCGATAGAACCGCGAGTGTCTGAGCTAATGGGCCCAATACAGAGCGACTGTCTCCTCTCGGCTCAATCTTCTACCTAATTACTAACCAGGCTGCCCGGGTCATCCCTCCACTCGCTGCACAATAACTATTTAATTGGCTGAACTGGGTCCCATTGTTTGTGTTTATCTTCCTAAAAATATTCCCTTCTGGGACCGGAGTATATCACTAGTGTGAGTCCTCTTGCCTTGTCTGGTTGTTTTGGAGTGTAATGTGGGTGGAAAAAAAGACAATTGTGCATCAAGTTCAAACTTCCACTCATCCCGGCATAAACCCTCTAAAGCAGGATATATGTGTTAGTAACAAAATATATCTCCTTTTCTTCTTTGAGGGCTGTTCCTGCTGATTTGTGCTTAGTACAGGGGAATACCTATGCTGCCATAGTTTTATGGGATCTCTCTGTACAGACTATGAACAAACTTAGGGACTGTTCCTGCTGAATTGTGCTTAGTACAGGGAATACCTATGCTGCCATAGTTTTATGGGATCTCTCTGTACAGACTATGAACACACTTAGGGACTGTTCCTGCTGAATTGTGCTTAGTACAGGGAATACCTATGCTGCCATAGTTTTATGGGATCTCTCTGTACAGACTATGAGCAAACTTAGGGACTGTTCCTGCTGAATTGTGCTTAGTACAGGGAATACATATGCTGCCATAGCTTTATGGGATCTCTCTGTACAGGTTATGAGCAAACTTAGGGGACTGTTCCTGCTGAATTGTGCTTAGTACAGGGAATACCTATGCTGCCATAGTTTTATGGGATCTCTCTGTACAGACTATGAACAAACTTAGGGACTGTTCCTGCTGAATTGTGCTTAGTACAGGGAATACCTATGCTGCCATAGTTTTATGGGATCTCTCTGTACAGACTATGAACAAACTTAGGGACTGTTCCTGCTGAATTGTGCTTAGTACAGGGAATACCTACTGTATGTTGCCATAGTTTATGGGATCTCTCTGTACAGACTATGAACAAACTTAGGGACTGTTCCTGCTGAATTATGCTTAGTACAGGGAATACCTATGCTGCCATAGTTTTATGGGATCTCTCTGTACAGACTATGAGCAAACTTAGGGGCTGTTCCTGCTGAATTGTGCTTAGTACAGGGGAATACCTATGCTGCCATTGTTTTATGGGATCTCTCTGTACAGACTATGAGCAAACTTAGGGACTGTTCCTGCTGAATTGTGCTTAGTACAGGGAATACCTATTCTGCCATAGTTTTATGGGATCTCTCTGTACAGGTTATGAGCAAACTTAGGGGACTGTTAAATGGGGATAAATGTGAGGTAATAAACAAGAATAGATTCCCATTTTAATTCTAAGTCGATAAACCTGGTATATTTCCTGAAAAGATGACCCCTGGCTCCCAGCATGTAGGTCGCCTATAGAGTGCAGCAGCACGCAGGTATATATTTAGCTAATCTGTTAGGAAGATCCATTAATGTGGGAAGGAGAGACTGAGAGCAATTACCGCACTAATGAGCAAAGAGCAGGCAGTAATGAACATTTCCTTCCTGACAAATAAAGGTTATTCCCGTCCCACTGACTCTGTAGGGTCTGTAGTTTAAAGGCCACACTGGCCTCACACTGGGCATTTCTGTTGGTTTTTAAAAGTGACCAAGTGCACAGGAGCATCTCATTGTTCCAGCCACTAGGAAACAAAACTCACATCTAGTGACTGCAACCCCTCTGGCTCCTGTGACAAATTTAGGGGTGTAGAATAATAAGATGTTCAGAAAAGAGATTTTTTTTTAGACAAAAAAACCCCAGAAAACAATAGTGCAAGTTGGGTGTATCGTGGATGGGGGTCATTGGGGAAGCAGCAGGGGCCTCTGTTTTACAGCAGGTCTTATGTGAAGCCCTGAGCTTAATAATATTATTCAAGCCAGAAATACAAGGTGAATGTCCCCTTAGGGGACTGTTCCTGCTGAATTGTGCTTAGTACAGGGAATACCTATGCTGCCATAGTTTTATGGGATCTCTCTGTACAGACTATGAGCAAACTTAGGGACTGTTCCTGCTGAATTGTGCTTAGTACAGGGGAATACCTATGCTGCCATAGTTTTATGGGATCTCTGTACAGACTATGAGCAAAGTAATCAGAACTGACAGTTACTTTGCACAAGTGCCATGAATCTGACACACAGGAATGCGTGAGAAAAAGCTTTCGGATCCCATGTATAATTAATGGACATGTGATTGGGGTAATTAAACATGAATGAATTGCCCACAGCGATCACAAGCCGGGAGTCAGATAAGAACATTCGTAGGTTTAAGTGCAGCAAAACCCCCACCATGTGTAGAGTAAGGATTCTGTTGCATCATTACTCTAAACCCCACAGACAATGCGTGGGGGGGGGGGCACAGTTTGGGTATCACTGCCATACATACAGGGAGCAGTTTCCTGGGTGCTGACGTCCCAATTAAATAACAATTTTGAATAATAAGGGCTCTTACTCACGAGCGTTTTTACCTGCGCTCCCCTGCGTTCCGTTTTTCGGCGTTCAGCCGCAGGGGAGCGCAGGAATAGATGCATTTCATTATTTCAAATGGGGCTGTACTCACACAGGCGCGTGTAGGCGCCGAACGCAGGAAAAATGCAGCATGTTGCGTCTCAACCTGCATTCGGCGCCTACATGTGCCTGTGTGAGCACAGCCCCATTTGAAATAATGAAATGCGTCTATTCCTGCGCTCCCCTGCGGCCGAACGCCGGAAAACGGAACGCAGGGGAGCGCAGGTAAAAACGCTCGGAAGTAAGAGCCCTTAGGCTGAGTCCAGACACCTCTCTGCTGAGCCCCAGGAATCGACGCCATTAGTTATTTATGAGACGTGAGCTGCGCTACTGACACTGTGATGTCTCTGTATATTCTCAGCCTCGGCAATTTCATTTCTTATGTCCAATTTATCATTCATATTATATCGCTTGTGTCTCTGTTCCAGCGAGGGGCCTGGGCTCATTGTCACCTACATGAGAGGCAGCGGCCCAGTTGCCTAAATAGTAAATATTTGTTTTATGACTCTACTTGTACCCACATTCCTCTTTTCTACTCCACACACTTTCATATTTATATTCTGCTGAACCCTCCTCATTTCTGTGCTGATTTCTGCTGGAACCTTCTGTTCTGGCCTAATACATCCAACAATCACATCCTTTTACTCATGCAAATTATCAGCAGGAACAGCCCACTACATGCTCTCGTAGTCTGTACAGAGAGATCCCATAAAACTATGGCAGCATAGGTATTCCCTGTACTAAGCACAATTCAGCAGGAACAGCCCCTAAGTTTGCTCATAGTCTGTACAGAGAGATCCCATAAAACTATGGCAGCATAGGTATTCCCTGTACTAAGCACAATTCAGCAGGAACAGTCCCCTAAGTTTGTTCATAGTCTGTACAGAGAGATCCCATAAAACTATGGCAGCATAGGTATTCCCATGTACTAAGCACAATTCAGCAGGAACAGTCCCCTAAGTTTGCTCATAGTCTGCACAGAGAGATCCCATAAAACTATGGCAGCATAGGTATTCCCTGTACTAAGCACAATTCAGCAGGAACAGTCCCTAAGTTTGCTCATAGTCTGTACAGAGAGATCCCATAAAACTATGGCAGCATAGGTATTCCCTGTACTAAGCACAATTCAGCAGGAACAGTCCCCTAAGTTTGCTCATAGTCTGTACAGAGAGATCCCATAAAACTATGGCAGCATAGGTATTCCCTGTACTAAGCACAATTCAGCAGGAACAGCCCCTAAGTTTGCTCATAGTCTGTACAGAGAGATACAATAAAACTATGGCAGCATAGGTATTCCCTGTACTAAGCACAATTCAGCAGGAACAGTCCCTAAGTTTGCTCATAGTCTGTACAGAGAGATCCCATAAAACTATGGCAGCATAGGTATTCCCTGTACTAAGCACAATTCAGCAGGAACAGTCCCCTAAGTTTGCTCATAGTCTGTACAGAGAGATCCCATAAAACTATGGCAGCATAGGTATTCCCTGTACTAAGCACAATTCAGCAGGAACAGCCCCTAAGTTTGCTCATAGTCTGTACAGAGAGATCCCATAAAACTATGGCAGCATAGGTATTCCCTGTACTAAGCACAATTCAGCAGGAACAGCCCCTAAGTTTGCTCATAGTCTGTACAGAGAGATCCCATAAAACTATGGCAGCATAGGTATTCCCTGTACTAAGCACAATTCAGCAGGAACAGCCCCTAAATTTGCTCAGAGTCTGTACAGAGAAATCCCATAAAACTATGGCAGTAAAAATGAAGATTATTAGTTAGTGATGATAATTTTGCTTTATTTCTGAATAGCAGGCCGTACTGTGCCTAGTGGAATGAATGCTAATTAGCGCCCAGGTACTAATGAGCAGAATTAAATGACTTTTTCTTTTAGAAATTGAACATTTCTGTTACTTGTATCCCCTGCAATGAAATGTTTTTTGGTACAATGGCAGTTTCTAGGCATAATCCGTTTCACTTTTAGTTTAGGCGAGTGCAATTAATTCAGCCATTTATAGGTGTCCCACAGGGCCCCGCACGGAGCAATAGGAAGGGCCAGACAGAGGCAGATGAGCACAGAGAAGCTAGTGGAGTTGCCAATATCTGGAGGAGAAAATTTGATTTTATGTGTGTATATATATTCTGTATATTTGTGTGTATATACTGTATATTTATATATATATATTCGTGTGTATCACAGCCGTGCTGATAGCAGGAGGGAATACGGCAGCTGAAAGGAACAGGTATCCCTTTATCAGGAGACATTGAAATGGATTATTCCGTAGCCTCGCTCCACAATGAATTATTTTGAGCTGAGACACAGTAAATACGTCGGTTTTTATCACTGCATTAAAAGTGCCTTTGTGGGATAAGAGTATGTGAGATTAACTGGGCCTATCGGAGCTGAGCTCAAACTTGCCGACTTCAGTCCGGGGGCCGGCGCAGCAGGGGGAACAGATCTGGAATATTACAGAGCGGGATCAGCGAGCAAACAATAAACTCATGTAAATCGACTCGGCTGAAATTAAATGTGTCTGACAATCAGTTGCTTGTGTATTCAGGCTTTGGACAGAGGGATTTATCATCGCCATGCTAAAAAACCTTAACAAAACCCCATTCGTGTGCAGCTTTATTTCTGCAAAGATCAAACAAACAGAGTTCCTCTTAGCGTTGCCTTTAGTCTGCTTCCTATTTCCCAGGATGCCTCTTACTCTGCTGTTTGGGCAAAATGTTGGGTTCCGGCAGCTGTCGGGGAGTTGTTTATGGAGCAGCTCAGCGGAACCCCGGGAGTCCAGGAGACTCATGTACTACAGGGTATGATCTTGTTTGTACTCCGCAATGTGATTTATGGACATTTCATACCCCAGACCGAGGTGATACCAGCGCGGGAGAAGCACAGAAATAGAAGTCGTTAACTTTTCGGTTTTTAAAATAAAGTCAGCGCTGGTGAGACTGAGCCCCAGGGCCGCATTTATATTTTACTCGTAGATGATGGACTACAAGTGACAGAAGTTTATAGAGAAATAACACTGGTTTTATAATATTTCATGTAAAATAATGTATTATGTGCCTTTGAGTGTCAGACTCCCTGTTCTTCCCCTGTGAGCTTCCATCAGAGTATTCTAGTTCCACCCACTGCTTGAGTCACAGACTCCCAGCCCCTCCCCCTATGACCTTCCATCAGACTGTTCTAGTCCCACCCACTGCATCAGTCAAAGATGCCCTGCCCCTCCCCCTGTAGACTCCTAACTTCTCCCCTGAAAGCTTCCATCAGAGTGTTTTAGTCCCACCCACTGCTTGAGCCACAGACTCCCAGCCCCTCCCCCTGTATGCTTCCATCGGTGTTTTAGTCCCTCCCACTGCTTGAATTACAGACTCCCTACTCCTTCCCCTGTATGCTTCCATCAAACTGTTCTAGTTCCACCCACTGCTTGAGTCACAGACTCCCAGCCCCTCCCTCTGTAAACTGTCATCACAGTATTCTGAAACCCACCCACTGCTTGAGTCACAGACTCCCAGCCCCTCCCCTATGACCTTCCATCAGACTGTTCTAGTCCCACCCACTGCATCAGTCACAGATGCCCTGCCCCTCCTCCTGTAGACTCCCAACTTCTCCCCTGAAAGCTTCCATCAGAGTGTTTTAGTCCCACCCACTGCTTGAGCCACAGACTCCCAGCCCCTCCCCCTGTATGCTTCCATCTGTGTTTTAGTCCCACCCACTGCTTGAATTACAGACTCCCTACTCCTCCCCCTGTATGCTTCCATCAAACTGTTCTAGTTCCACCCACTGCTTGAGTCACAGACTCCCAGCCCCTCCCCCTGTAAACTTCCATGAGCATTTTCAAGTCCCACCCACTTATTTGATCATTATATTAGAAATCAATTTTTGTGGTTTCAGTTTAGACAATGTTCTGTCTGGAGGTTAAACAAAGCAAGAAAAACGCCTGTGTGCCCAAAACTTCAGACTCTTTTATGGAACCTCAGATGGATTTGCTTCTGATTTTATTCTCTAGGGCAGCATGAAAAGTTACTATTTTATCATAAAAAGCTCAGTTTCTCTTTAATCTGATTGTACTCACTGTGCCCTTGATCTTGCCCAGAAATATTCATGAGAAGATAAAGTGGACCCGCCACAGAAATCATTATAGCACAAAGGAAAAGATCTGGAAAAAAATGATCCTGCAGAAAGTGCTCTCGGGAAGATATTTGCAATTGACCCCACTTTCTGTTAATGGTTTGATAATTGCCCCGACCCCTAAACTCAGCTTCTCAGCAGCAGCCCAGAGCCCACTGAGCATGTGCAGTGCCCCTGACTCACAATAGATTCCTAACAAGATCCCAGACCATTATTGTTTTAGGGTTCTGGTACCATGTGCTCAATATATACAATACAGCATTTCTAGGTACCGTACGTCTATTTTGAGGCTTTACTTCTCCTTTTCAGAAGTGAAGGGGAAGAAATCAGGCAGTTGTCGGTCTTGTGGCTGGAAGTGAATTCTCTTTGGTAGCGCAGGAACCTTGAGATCAAGAGGATCGGCATCGATCAATAGCAGAAATGTCTGAACTGTGCGCGGCCACATATTGCAGGTGCCACTCAATCCCTAGGAGTCGGCTATTGAACTGTTTGCTTTACAAACTGGACACTGATTTGGGTTCCCATATTTACTTTGGATTAACCCTGGCGAGGTGAGCGGCACCGAGGGGAGAACTCTGGTTATTCAATGAATTGATTGATGTAAGCGGATCCCACAAGGAATTGCCTTTTTAATAAGAAGGATTCATTTTTAGTCACTGCTGGTTCTGACTACAGGCACCAGTGAATGCCTTATGAGTGTATATTTGCATTTATTACTTTATGTATGGATTTATATTGCCTTTAACTTGTTGCTAGGGTCCCACTCTCCCCCTAGCAACTGGTCGGTGGAATGACAGGAAAGCATAGCTGTGTCATCCCTCCCACCTGTCCTGTTTGAAATGTCCCAACTTTCTTTTTCATCTCCAACGGCCAGAAAAGGATTCAACGTTTCTAAAACGTAATTGGCTTTTGATACAGAGCCCAGAATACATGGTAGCTGCACTTAGATACATTTGTTACAAGTCAAGATAAGCAAAGAAAGAATTGTAACAATTTAAGCTAAGCAGGTCTCTTGGGGAAACTGATTTACAGCTTGTAAAGGGCAAAACTGTAATAACACATAAAAACCCCAGAAATGTGTTCAAACTTTCATAACCTGTTTGTAAACTGAACATGGTAATTAGGGGGCGTGGCCACAGAATGGGAGTGGCCAAAAATTCTCCTAGCTCCACGAGGCTCAAAATTTTGGGAGGTAGACGTGCGTCGATAACATGGATATGTTTCCATTGCATTACTCTCTTTGAACAGCAGATGGTGCAATAGGAATTATTTTATTTGCTGCACTCATTAGGCCATTTGTTTGCAGACTGGTCATGTATTTATAATGTGGGCTGTATCATTGTGCAAGTCTGGTGTTGATGAAGTGTTGGAAAGGACTGAACCCCCCGCCGGAGGTACTAAGCACATGCCATCAAGTCATATACCACCCAAGGCAGAGGCCGTGGATTATCAGGGTACAGAGCAGAGAGCGCAAGTGAAAACAAAAGATAAATACGGTAATAAAGGACATAGTTACATACAAATGGTACAATAGGCAGCCGAAGCCGCCGCCTGCAGCCCAATCTTTCTGCTCCTCGCTGAGACTTTAATGTCTATGATAAGTCATAAGGAAAGTGCAGAGTGCGGTGTAACTAACTCATGTCTGTCCCTGGGGAGGCTCCGAGAGTCGGACTGGTAAATGCAGGGGATGGGGATCTCTGGCCCCCAAACAGCCACTGCCAGGATATTGTACATCCAACTGCCAGCAATTATGGAGAGTGTCATGCAATTGCCACCTTAAAGGGATACTGTCATGGGAACAAATTTTTTTTTTCAAAAGCATCAGTTAATAGTGCTGCTCCAGCAGAATTCTGCACTGAAATCCATTTCTCAAAAGAGCAAACAGATTTTTTAGTACTCAATTTTGAAATCTGACATGGGGCTAGACATATTGTCAATTTCCCAGCTGCCCCAAGTCATGTGACTTGTGCTCTGATAAACTTCAAACACTCTTTACTGCTGTACTGCAAGTTGGAGTGATATCACCCCCCTCGCTTTTCTCCCCCAGCAGCCAAACAAAAGAACAATGGGAAGGTAACCAGATAGCAGCTCCCTAACACAAGATAACAGCTGCCTGGTAGATCTAAGAACAGCACTCAATAGCAAAATCCAGGTCCCACTGTGTCACGATCGCCGCCCGGAGCAGGTCCAGGAGCTCCGGGCGGCGCGTCCTTCCCTGCCAGCGTCGCTCCCAAAATGGCGGCGCCCATGGCCGCCACGTGGGTAGCGGCGCCGGCACGATGACGTCAGCGCGTCGACGTTGGTGCAAGGACGTCGATGACGTCAGAATGGCGCCAAATTCAAAGTTAAAAACGCTACCTAGACGCCAGAATGGCGCCCAAGTATAGGAATACTTTCCCTAAGTGTATCCTGGGTTTCCTGTGAGCTTATTTGCTAAATCTCGTTCCTGATTTATATCCTGACCCTTTGCCTGGACTTTGGACTTTGCTGATATCTGCCTGCCTGTGAACTCTTGCCTGGATCCCGACTACTCTTTTGATTAACCCTTTGGACACCGTGACCTTGCTCCCTCAAGAGGGCTTCCTCCTCGATCCTGACTAACTCCCTGGAGGGAGCTCCCGGCTCCCTGACACACTGAGACACATTCAGTTACATTGAGAAGGAAAAACAGCAGCCTGCCAGAAAGCATTTCTCTCCTAAAGTGCAGGCACAAGTCACATGACTTGGGGCAGCTGGGAAATTGACAATATGTCTAGTCTTATGTCAGATTTCAAAATTAAATATAAAAAAAACTGTTTGCTCTTTTGAGAAATGGATTTCAGTGCAGAATTCTGCTGGAGCAGGACTATTAACTGATGTGTTTTGAAAAAAACATGTTTTTCGATGACAGGATCCCTTTAATGCCTGCGGATCTGTCAGCTTCATGGCAGCCGAGCAGCAGAGGTGCAGAGTCGCAGTTTTTACCTAAACCTGAGCCAATCCTACTGGATCTGCAGCACAACATGGGGTTTTGGTATGTGCAATGCAGGAGTTTAGGGAGGAAAATGAAGCTGCCGTGCCATACAGCAGTACTTTGTACTGAATGTAAATCTGACTGGCTGAGGTTTGATCCCTATAGTACAGTTCTCTCCTTTAATAGAATTTATGGGTGCCACTCTGGGGCCCATTGAAGTCCCTCGTTCTTATGCTGATTTTGTGCAATTTATGCCTAAGAAACATCACCTCTGGGCCTCATTTACCAGCTGAGTTGGACCTTGCAATGCGTCTGAAGTCCGGGTCAAGTACCTGCTGATTTTTTATTTATTTATTTATTTTGAAATCGAATCACCCAGTGCAAAGTGCACACGTGCAGAGAATGCGATGGCACAATATATCTCTTATATGATGGACGTCCCAGTTAAGGTTGATCCCCTAGGAATGCTACTGAACCAAGTTACTGATCTAGCGCCAACAGTAGCAGAGAAAGTGTTAATCTCCATTATTAAATCTATTACTATGAAATGGAAGGTACAAAATGCTCCCAATATAAGATATTGGGAAACACAGATTATACATGCAGTCCTGATGTACGAGCTTCTATATACAAAGAGTGGATGCCCAGCAAAATATGAGAAAATCTGGTCCCCATCACAGGACAAAACGGCATAACCAAGACACCAATTTTAATGTACCCAGATATAAGGAAATAAAGTAACTAAATACCTGTGTATCCCTGCCCTGCACCACTGGAAGTAGAGTTTGATACACATAGAAGCAATGAGTTTAGGTTAAGTTTATTGAAGTTCTTTATTAGCAAGTTCATAAAACAAAACTATAAAATGAATAAAAGTCCAAGCATGGACAATATTGTATTATGTAGTAGAAGAATGTTACTGTCAAGCGATATATCGACTGTAATCTATAAAACTACTGTGAAAACCCATATTTTGACCATGTCTGAATACAGTGTCGGACTGGCCCACAGGGATAACAGGAAAACTCCCGGTGGTCCCAGGTGTCAGTGGCCCCTCATGCTGCTCAATGTTGGCCTATTTCATGGTCATTTCCTATGTCTATGAGAATAATGAGGCCAAATAGATGGAATAATAGAATATAGTATGTAAAGAAAAGAGACTAGGAGAATAGACGTTGAGTGAGGAGAGGTAGAATAGTAGTACTGAGAGGTCTAAAGTTTTTTGGTGGGCCACTAATCTAAGGCTTTTGGGTGGGCCCCTGGTGTCCCAGTCCAACACTGTCTGAATACTTTATTTAAATAAAGCTTTGTTAAAAAAAACAAAAAACATATGTCCCCCCCCATAAAACTCGGGATTATCCGGGCTAAAAGGCACCAAGATATGCGGGTCTTCAGAACCACTGTTGCCCGAAGGCTAACGTGGAACCCTGTATTTCCACCTCCCCAAAAGGCACAGATGAGGGGGCAAGTGTCTTCAGGTCCCCTTCGGTGCAAGGCTAGAGGGACCCCTTTATCCAATCCCTGAATGTAAAGGACACCAATGACCTCCAAAGAGGGGCCTTGTTCACGGGGAGAAGGAAACAGATGGCCACACATCTCCCCCCCTAGACAAGTGAACACCCGGAGGCATTGCACCCATCCTTAAAAGTGCACAAGCTCGAGCTCAATCATACGCAAATCCTTTGGGCAGAGGATCAAGTGCCATCTCTTAGCCGTATCCCTCCCGACTGATAAGAACAGATACTATACTTGATCTTAGCCAAAAGGCCAAGAAGCGGGCACCACTGGCTACTGTATGGGCAATAAAGTCTGCAGTTGTGCAGCACCTGTAGCATTGGATCATTATTCCTCCTTTGCATGGAGAGACAGTGCTGCACACTCTCCACTAGGGGGCACATGTCCTCAGCAGCTGCATCAGCAGCGCCAGACTGAAGCTCCTGCCCATCCTGGGATTCATTTCTGTTATTACTTTGTGTAACTTTGCGAGTCCCAGATCGGTTCCGCAGCTTCGCCGGAGCCATTCTATGCAGCAGCTGCCATGGATACCGTGATTAATCACCGCCACACGGAAAAATGCACTCGACATGATTGTTATTCTTGCGTTTGCTTATTGGCCGCCTTTTTGTAATTACGGAGAGATTTCCCTGAGGTCCCGGCTGTCACATAAAGTTCTCTCTCTTCCTAATTCTGTCTCTATGTTCTGCTACTGTACTGATCCATATATAGGACGGGGCTTTCCTCTATCTGACACTGGATCAAAGGACAGGGAAGGGGCAAACGTTGGTACCACAATGGGAACTGTATTTAAACAATATGTATATGCAGTGACATTTACATTTTTTGCTTGGCAATTCTTTAAATCCTAGGAGTGCTGTCCTTGGTCCTGTATATACAGTGACATGAGGTCCCTTGTTTTGGCTCCCATCATAGTCCCAGTGGCTTTGATCCTCAGTGCTCCTCAGGGGTTGATCCCTTTAATGATTGCTGCTGCTGCACCTTGAACAATATGAGGTACATCACTGAGCAGTCCCATAACTCATCCTCTGTGGGTGCTAGGGTTAGAGACAATTTTGTGCTGGCCCTGCACAAAATTCCCCTTGGGCTACAATTATATTGGACCCTACGTCCTCGTCCTCCTCCAGGCTCATCCTGCTGACCACCAGCTTAGTCCAATGATGGTGGTTTGGGGCATTTAGGGGTGTAGACAGGATGATTAGAGGTCCAGTTATCTGCTTGGGCCCAAGGTAACCCAGTCTCAAACCGGTCATATCTACCAACAGTTCAAGCACAACCACCATCAGGAATTATGGGGTCCCAAATACCTTAGTTCTGAACTCTCTGCCCCAGTGGGCACAAATTATTTGCCTACTACCCACCTGGGCATGTTGGAAACATGTGCAATGGGGACCCTGCTCAAACACAGAGAATTTTGGAGAAAACCCTCAGATCTCCAACTCTAGCCCCAGCCTGAACATCCATCTGTGACAGTAACCCTAATTAGTTAATTAAAATATTTTGGGGTGCATCCGCTTCTAGGGTCTACCAGGGCAGCTCCCTTCTCTTCCTGTGACCCCTCTTTACATTGCTTTTTTTGTAACAGGAGGGTCAATGCATGAATCCATTCCAGTGTATGTGCCCACTCATTTCTACTGATGGGCGAATTTATTCGCCAAGCATGGATTTGCGCCCCAAAAAAATTGTTGCGCATCAAAATTATCCGGACACCCGTTGACTTAATGGACTTGGACAATACAGTCGTGTGTTACCGTCAAAATTGTTGCATGTCCAAATTAATTTGACATGCAACACTGACTTCAATGCATTTTTGAGAACGTTCCGATATTTTGCGAATTGTCTACACCATTTCACTAATTTTTCAGCGAAACTAAACAGGACAGATATACCCATCACTACTAGGGTTGCCACCTGGCCAGTTAAAATTATGGTTGATCCCAATGTTATTAATAGGGGAAAAAGATAAAAACATAGGAAGGACGGTATTTTTTTTTCCAGAAAAGGTGGCAACCCTAATCATTAGTCATTTCTCTTGCACGGGAGCCATTGCCCACGACCTGCCACAGAATGTTCATGCCCCTTCAGCAGGCCCGGGCCTAGGGCAGCAGGATTTTAGGGGCGGCAAGCTGCCCAACCACAACCACATTGGTTCAAAAACACTTGGAATCTGCAGGAGATACAATAGTTTTTTTCCATTTAGAGGGTTATTTACTAAACTCCAAATTCAAAAATCACAAGAAATTTGTTTTTTTTTTTTTTTTTTTATAAAATCTGACTTTTAAAAAATCCGAATGCCAATTTTTCAGAATTTATTAAACCCTGAGGAAGGAATCTGAAAATCCAGCATCTCAGACCTGTCGGGGTTGCATATAAGTCAATGGGAGAAGTCCCAATGATTTTTTGATGGCAATACCCTGAAGTTTTTGGGTGGAAATTCCCCAAAAAATTGTGGAATTCATGAAAAATCGGATGAAAAAGTCCGAAAAAATCTTGAAAATCAGATTTTCTTCGCACAAAGCAAATTTTCGGGAAAATGTAATAATAAATAAGCGTAAAAAACCTTTGATCGGAGTTTGTAGCAGCAAATATTGATATAAATTCGGACTTTGATAAATAACCTCCTTCCTGTGTGCCAATTCCATTGCTCCGGTCCCGATGAAAATATACACGAATAAAGGGGAGTGCGTCAATCCCCATTGCTCGGTTCCCGTTGAAAATTTGCGAAAATGAAGGGGACTGGGGCGACTAACGGCAGTGGGCCTAGGGGCGCTCGCTATGTAAATCCGGCCCTGCCCTTCAGCCCATGTGGCAACAAGGAAATGGCAATTTAGTTCTGAGACATTAACTATAAAGGGAGCAGGGACAGAATTGCTAATCCAGTACAGGTATGGAATCTGTTATCCAGAAAGATCCCAATTACAGAAAAGCCTTCTTCCATCAAAGATGTACTTGATCCCAACTAAGATATAATTAATCCTTATTGGAAGCAAAATCAGCCTATTGGGTTTATTTCATGTTTACATGATTTTCTAGTAGACTTAAGGTATGAAGATCCAAATTACAGAAAGATCTGTTATCCAGAAAAACCCAGGTCCCGAGTATACAGTAACAGGTCTCACACCCGTATTATATATATTTCCCCTAACATTAGCATTAACTAAATTCAAAGGCAAAATAAGCAATGAAGTTTTAGCAGCAGTGCAGCCTTTCTTGGACACTATATAAATATATAAATATCTATAAACGTGTGTTATTTTTAAATTCAAGGGCAAATCCCATCAACTTTGTGAATCTGCAGCCAAGAAATCCCTGATCTCTTCTCTGGAACGTTCCGTCGGTACAAAGAACAATGTAAATCCTCCCGACTTTCATGTGCAAATATCGTCCCCCCCCCAGATCTGCTGCAAATACAAGAGGCCGATATTATTGAGTGAAAGTCTTGTCGTTGGGCCGGGACCATGGATTTTCTCTCCCTTTTCCCCTGTTTCTCTGGGTTTTTGTGCCGAGCTGATGGACTTGTGAGCAGTAAATTGCATTCAATTAAAATCTCGGTTGATGTTACATGAGGATAACTAACACCAGGCAATTATGCCGTTTAACAGCTGTTAAGTGCCGCTAATTGGATTCCACAAAAACCGCAGAGGAGAAGATCCTGTGAACACAAGTAAACAACCCGCCACATACAAATAATAACAGTCGTGAGCACCAGTGCACTGCAGCGTTAGTGAGACCTGCACCTCATGTACATCAGCCATCATTTTCTACTCTCCTGCTGCAAACTGGGGTCACCTACAACTCCCAGCATCCTCAGCTGCTAGAATTACTGACAACCACCTTTAATGAGAGACACAAGTATTCCTATAGCAGTGCTGCACACCAGACATTTGTACAGGTTCCTGTTGCAGACCATCAAAAGAACTAGACTGACCTGTAGCCAATCCGAGCATTCGATTATTCATAGAGCTAGACCAGCCAATCAAGAATACAGCGTCAAACTGGGGGTGCCTGGGGTCCACCGGGGCTGCTGCCTTGGGGCCCATCAAACCCCCGGGTCCCCCACACCTTCTTGCTTCCTTTTGCAGGCACTCCGGGAGTCAGGGAGGGAGGTCGGAAGCCACGCCAAAGGCTTTACACAGGGAAAAGGCCCAGTCCAACCCTGTTAAAATATTTATAGAGGTAGACAACCTATAGCCAATCAGAGCATTAGATTATTCAAAGAGCGAAACCAACTGTAGCCAATCAGAGCTCTAGAATATAGCGGTAGATCAATCTGTAGCCGATGAGAGCATTACAAACTTCACAGAATTAGACCATCCTGTAGCCAATCAGATTATTAGAATATTTATAGAGCGAGACCATCCTGTAGCCCAGGGATCCCCAACCTTTTGAACCCATGAGCAACATTCAGAAGTAAAAGGAGTTGGGGAGCAACAGCATGAAAAAAGTTCCTGGGGTGCCAAATAAGGGCTGTGATTGGCCATTTAGTAGCCCCTATGTGGATTGTCAACCTACATTGAGGTTCTGTTTGGCAGTGCACCTGGTTTTTATGCAGCCAAAATGTGCATCCAAGCCTGGAATTCAAAAATAAACACCTGCTTTGAGGCCACTGGGAGCAACATCCAAGGGGTTGGAGAGCAACATGCTGCTCACGAGCTACTGGTTGGGGATCACTGCTGTAGCCAATCAGATTATTAGAATATTTATAAAGCTAGACCAACCTGTAGCCAATGAGAGCATTAGATTATTCAAAGAGCAAGACCAACTGTAGCCAATCAGATTATTAGAATATTTATAGAGCTAGACCAACCTGTAGCCAATGAGAGCATTAGATTATTCAAAGAGCAAGACCAACTGTAGCCAATCAAATTATTAGAATATTTATAGAGCTAGACCAACCTGTAGCCAATGAGAGCATTAGATTATTCAAAGAGCAAGACCAACTATAGCCAATCAGAGCTCTACAATATTTATAGAGGTAGATCAATCTGTAGCCAATGAGAGCATTACAACCTTCATAGAGCTAGACCAACCTGTAGCCAATCAGATTATTAGCATATTTATAAAGCTAGACCAACCTGTAGCCAATGAGAGCATTAGATTATTCAAAGAGCAAGACCAACTGTAGCCAATCAGATTATTAGAATATTTATAGAGCTAGACCAACCTGTAGCCAATGAGAGCATTAGATTATTCAAAGAGCAAGACCAACTGTAGCCAATCAGAGCTCTAGAATATTTATAGAGGTAGATCAATCTGTAGCCAATGAGAGCATTACAACCTTCATAGAGCTAGACCAACCTTTAGCCAATCAGAGAATTGCAACATTCACATGTTTAAACCAGCCTGTAGCCTATAAGTGCAAGGATATTTAGTAAAGTATTGTACCCAATTGTAACCAATAGCAACCATTCGGCATAACATAGATTACAGAGAATCCTGGGAGATATAGTTCTTAGCAGAAAAGGCATTAAAAAAAAACTCTTTCCTATTTATTTCCATGAATAAAAGGGGTCAGTGTATAACAGGGACTGTATATGATAGGCACCGGCTTGCTAAGGATTCTGGGAGTTGTTCTTCACAGCAGCTAGAGGGTCATTTATTCCCTATAATGATAACAAATGAGTAGTGATGGGCGAATTTGTGCAGTTTCGCTTCGCCAAAAAATTTGCGAATTTCGCGCGAAATTCGCGAAACGGCGAAAAATTCGCGAAACGGCGCCGGCGCCCGTTTTTCGACGCCGGCGCCCGTTTTTGGCGCCGGCGTCCGTTTTTTCGAAAAATTTTTTTTGACGCCGGCGAATTTTTTCCGCGAATTTTCGCGGGCGTTTCGCGAATTTATTCGCTGATGGCGAATCGCGCGAATTCGCGCCTGGCGAATAAATTCGCCCATCACTACAAATGAGTCACTCTGTTCAGCAGGAGGCAGACGGAAGGGCCACCCAGCGACGGGGGCACTGGCCCCATTTATTTCACTTTAGGACTTACTGAGGCGGAAACAGATCATTGGGATCATAAAGAGACATTTCCTTTCTGACAGCCCCTACCTCATACTTTTCCTCATCTCTGAGATCTCGGGGGCAACTCCAGCAGGAACCGGCTGCTCCGCTATAAATCAGTATAAAGGAATGGCTGGACAAGATGGCATTTGCCATTTAGGTTTTTGGCATCCGGGGGGTCTCAGGCGGGCGGGGAAGAAGAATGTAGATAGAAGAACATTTTAATGGCGGCAGTAGCGATGGGCGAATTTATTTGCCAGGCATGGATTTGCGGCGAATTTCCGCCATTCGACCAACTGCAAATGTTTTCACGAAACTGCTGCGAAAATTAGCCGTGGAAAAATTCACAGCGACGAAAAATTATTGTACGTCAAAATTATTTTGATGCCCATTGACTTCAATGTGTTTCGTGAATTTTTTGCTGATTTTTTGGCAAGGCGAAACAGGACAGATTCGTACACCACTAGCCAGCAGTGCATA
Source organism: Xenopus petersii (assembly GCA_038501925.1). Lineage (NCBI taxonomy): Eukaryota > Metazoa > Chordata > Amphibia > Anura > Pipidae > Xenopus > Xenopus petersii. The sequence goes on along the minus strand of CM076674.1, from coordinate 193,237,919 downwards.
GGTTAATTGATGTGAAGATTCCCTTTACCTCTGTATCTACATGACACAACACCAGTCCTAGAGGCAGAGACCTGAACCCACTTTTAACCCTTTAGTTTAGGGACCTAGTAAATAAAGCGTTAATCCTTCTCTCAGACTCGCTCGAGTGTAATCATAACAATGTTTATATTTTTGTATTTACGGCATCAATAGCAACTCGTCCCTTCCCATTTCAGTGCAATAAAGCCTATCTATGTGGCGCACCAGGCTCCCTTTCTGTAATGTCACAATATCTCATTGTTGCTGTTGCAGAGAAATAATAAGTAACAGAACTTGGCCACATAAAGTTGTACCTCGCTGGTATGTGAGTAACTGTGTCACTACAAATAATAAGTCATTTATCATTAATATCGATAAAACCAAAATAGCCTGACCCCATGATCTCTCCAGCAATGAATAGGACCCAAAAATGTAACTCAAACATGATGATGTCAACAGATCACTTAAACTATTACACTTAAATGAGTCTGCCCAGAGCATTATATAAGTGAGCCTGCCCAGAGCATTATATAAGTGAGCCTGCCCAGAGTAGTATATAAGTGAGCCTGCCCAGAGCAGTATATAAGTGAGCCTGCCCAGAGCATTATATAAGTGAGCCTGCCCAGAGTAGTATATAAGTGAGCCTGCCCAGAGCAGTATATAAGTGAGCCTGCCCAGAGTAGTATATAAGTGAGCCTGCCCAGAGTAGTATATAAGTGAGCCTGCCCAGAGCAGTATATAAGTGAGCCTGCCCAGAGCATTATATAAGTGAGCCTGCCCAGAGTAGTATATAAGTGAGCCTGCCCAGAGTAGTATATAAGTGAGCCTGCCCAGAGCAGTATATAAGTGAGCCTGCCCAGAGCATTATATAAGTGAGCCTGCCCAGAGTAGTATATAAGTGAGCCTGCCTAGAGCATTATATATGTGAGCCTGCCCAGAGCAGTATATAAGTGAGCCTGCCCAGAGCATTATATAAGTGAGCCTGCCCAGAGTAGTATATAAGTGAGCCTGCCCAGAGTAGTATATAAGTGAGCCTGCCCAGAGCATTCTATAAGTGAGCCTGCCCAGAGCATTCTATAAGTGAGCCTGCCCAGAGTAGTATATAAGTGAGCCTGCCTAGAGCATTATATATGTGAGCCTGCCCAGAGCAGTATATAAGTGAGCCTGCCCAGAGCATTATATAAGTGAGCCTGCCCAGAGCAGTATATAAGTGAGCCTGCCCAGAGAAGTATATACTGTAAGTGAGCCTGCCTAGAGCATTATATAAGTGAGCCTGCCCAGAGCAGTATATAATTGAGTCTGCCTAGAGCAGTATATAAGTGAGTCTGCCCAGAGCAGTATATAAGTGAGCCTGTCTAGAGTAGTATTTAAGTGAGCCTGCCCAGAGCAGTATATAACTGAGCCTGCCCAGAGCATTATATAAGTGAGCCTGCCCAGAGCAGTATATAAGTGAGCCTGCCCAGAGAAGTATATACTGTAAGTGAGCCTGCCTAGAGCATTATATAAGTGAGCCTGCCCAGAGCAGTATATAAGTGAGTCTGCCCAGAGCAGTATATAAGTGAGCCTGTCTAGAGTAGTATTTAAGTGAGCCTGCCCAGAGCAGTATATAACTGAGCCTGCCTAGAGTAGTATATAAATGAGCCTGCCCAGAGCAGCAGTGGCGTAACTACCGAGGAAGCAGACCCCGCAGTTGCGGGGGGCCCGAGGGTACAGGGGGCCCGGTGGGGCCTGCTTCCTCAGTAGTATGCGCAGGCGCAGCAGTACCAGCCAGATAAACTTGCCTCAACGCGCAGAGGCAGAATGCCGCCTTTGGCCAATCATTAAGTACGTTTTGGTTGGCGCGTCGCTTTAATTTTACACACAGCCCCGAGCAGAGTTGTTCATGTAAGTATCACACGGGGCGCCTGGAAGTTACTCCCTGTTCCTCCAGCGGCCAGCCTGATAAAATATCGCATAGGGAACTTCATTTCCCAGTTTGTCTTGCTGCTGGGCGGCTAGTACTTAGCATAATACAGCATTCTTCCCTGCTCATGTGTGAGGGAGCTGCCTCTGTTGAGCATTGAATCACGTGCCCCCCCCTTTCCTTCTGTGCAACATACACTTTACACTCCTTAAAGGCGCAGCCCTTTGTAAAGACTCCACAGTCTCATCTAGGCTGCAAGGAAGGAACATGGAATAATTTCTTTCTTCTTTTTTTTTTCTTTTAAACGCCATATTGCAGAAATTTTGTGAAGCAGAAGAAGGTAAGGCATTTTACTTTTCAAGTGGTGGATTTATGGCTAATCTCTAATTATACAGCACTGGACCTTCATATCACTAACAGTAAGAGAAGTATAGGGCTGTCACAAGCATTAGGATGTTCTTTTACAATGTGAATAGAATAACTTGCATACAATGGACATTTTTAATAACTGGAGCAGTTTACATGGTCAAGTCTATTTGTGCTATATAATGTATTCTGTAAAATAGTCCTAACTCTTTCCTGGGGGCTCTGTGCCTTCCGCGCTAGGACTGCCATGCCCTTTCCGTGTGGGCCACTCATGTTCATTGAGCTGCTTGTCATACTGCCTGCGCCATCTGTGCAACTCCAACCAGCGTTTCCACAGGATCTGTGAGGCGCACGGTGTGCCATGCAATGCATGCTGGGAGGAGGTAGGATAGGGTGGCAGTGCATGCTGGGAGCTGGTAGGATAGACTGGCCATGCATGCTGGGAGGGGCAGGCTAGGGTGGCAGTGCATGCTGGGGGAGTCAGTGGCAGGAGCCCTTAGGTGGGTATAAGTTTGGCTTTATTCTAACAAGACTGAACTAGACTGTAGCTGGTATGATCAAATGATTAAACTTGGGCCCCTATAGAGCAATCTGTGCAGGGGCCCCTTCCATGTTCTCTCCTGTATGTCTTTATGCTGAGTAGAGTTGCCACCTTTTCTAGATAAAATATATTTACCTTTCCCTATTAATAACATTGGGATCAACCACCATTTTTACAGGCCTTCTATAATTCGAGGGTATTTAAATGTGAAATTGCTACTGTTCCATTCTTATATAGTTCTGGGGTATTTATACATGGAATCGCTACCGTGCCATCCTTCTATGAATCCTGGCGATATTATACATGAAATTCTCCCACTATTTTGTGCAGAGGGGGCCCTGAAAATTTTTTGCAGGGGGGCCCTGGCATCCGAAGTTACGCCACTGCAGAGCAGTATATAAGTGAGCCTGACCAGCGTAGTAGATAGACTTTAGAGCACTGGTCTGATAGAACCATTACAGTCACTTCATATATTCAGGTTAAAAGTAGAGTAAAAACTTTCCTACATTTGCCTCTCATCCTCTCTCTCTCTACATGGAGTAAGTGATGAGGCTTTCCAGGTCTCTGGCATTACCCTGTGTATAAGCACATTTAGCTCGGGGCCCCAGGTCACATCATCTGAATCTCTAAGCAGTTCTGGGTTCTGATCCAACTAATAATAAAATAAATAAATAAATAATAAAGTGAAATTGCTGATTACTGCATCTCAGGGAAGGAGGGAGGCTGGAGACAGGGTTCTGTGCAAAGGGTGTTTCCATTTAAAGGGGAAGTTATATAATCATCTAAACATCATGTCGATTGTCATATATCAGTTTCATTTTTTTTTATTTGTTTTCTGAATGATTACAATTTTTTTTCCTGCACTCAATAGGCCATTTTTTTTGCAACTTACCCCCAGCAAATAATAACTAGCCATTTGTATTGGTACAGTACAAGCGTAGCTTATAGAGAGAATCAGCCAATCCCACGCCCACGCTGCCTGGTCTATTAAAAGCCTTGGATTCAAAGAAACAAGATACAGTTCTGGGGGTGCACTAATGGTGAGTGGCGCCAGGCGTGAATTCGCGGCAAATTTGTGCAATTCGCCGCTCGAATACATTTGTGAAACAGCCGCATTTTTTGGACGCCAGTGCATTTTCGACAACAAAAAAAAATGGACACCGGCGTCAAAAACGAGACGCCGGCATGGTTTCGCAAATTTTTAGTCGAAGCAAAGCGGCGCAAATTCACCCATCGCTACTACCCATTTAAAGGATAACTAAATCTTTAAATTAAGTGAATGTAAAATGAATGAGGGGGCTATTCTTTAATATTTTTCAGTGTATATTCATTATTTATTTTGCTTTTAATCCATGATATTAAGGGATACATGTACTGTTAATATGAATGAATTTTGTTCCAACAGCGCCACCTGCTGGTCAGTTTCCCACCAGTCTGACCATCAAGTAGTCAAGGAAGTTGTCAGGAGAAAGAAAGAGGCTGATGTTCTTCTGCTTAGGAAAGATGTGAGAGAGGTCTCTATTGTTCACTAAGCACAAGAAAATGACCAGAGTGATAATCAGAGTTCCCTGTATAACTCAGCCTGCAGCCTTGTGCCTTTATATGGTCACAGAACAACCCCTCAGTGACTTCTAATATCCTTATCATTTACAGTAGGGGGTACATTATCCTTTATAATACATGAGTGATACTCAGAGTTCCCTGTATAACTCAGCCTGCAGCCTTGTGCCTTTATATGGTCACAGAACAACCCCTCAGTGGATTCTAATATCCTTATCATTTACAGTAGGGGGTACATTATCCCTTATAATACATGAGTGATACTCAGAGTTCCCTGTATAACTCAGCCTGCAGCCTTGTGCCTTTATATGGTCACAGAACAACCCCTCAGTGACTTCTAATATCCTTATCATTTACAGTAGGGGGTACATTATCCCTTATAATACATGAGTGATACTCAGAGTTCCCTGTATAACTCAGCCTGCAGCCTTGTGCCTTTATATGGTCACAGAACAACCCCTCAGTGACTTCTAATATCCTTATCATTTACAGTAGGGGGTACATTATCCTTTATAATACATGAGTGATACTCAGAGTTCCCTGTATAACTCAGCCTGCAGCCTTGTGCCTTTATATGGTCACAGAACAACCCCTCAGTGGCTTCTAATATCCTTATCATTTACAGTAGGGGGTACACTGTTGCCTATATATATATTCTTGACATAGTACAGAGTCATATTTATGAACACCTAACTGATTGCTAAATATGGCACAAAACCAATTATTTGATACAAATTTGACCTGAAACCCTTTCTATCCCAGATGACCAATCATTTCATTTGCATTTATTCTAATAACCCCTGTTAAATTTCTAGGGAGGTTAATCCCCACCAGCCCTGACCTCTCTACCATTTAGAAACCTAAAGTCAAGTTAATCTTAATTAAATCTAAGTGAGAAATAAAATAGAATAAAACCATATATTAAGTCAGATAAAACTTCCGCAGCGAACAAATAAGGATTTATTGATTGGTTTATAAATTGGAGTTGGATTCACTGTTCCTGGGCGCCATTAGACTCGGCGGCTCCTAAAGAGCAGGACTCTGATTAAAACAAGATAAATATTTATTAAAATGTTACTGTGATTTATGACGTGGCCCCAAATAAATGTAATTTGGGTTCTGGGCCAGATCTCCTACAGACGGCTCATTCATTAAGTGGGAAATCTTGCCTTTCATTATGTTTCATATGTTTCTGTGCTGTTTAATCGCCGCTGAAATAACAATTTAATCCTCTGCCGCCGCCGCTTATTAATGAGCTCCGTGTTATTATTTAAGCCACACGCCATTCTTCTTTCATATGTTACTATTACCCATAATCCACTGCTCACAAATGTCTCCCGGAGCCATAGGAATTTCATATGGAAATGATCAATGCATCAATTTCAGTTAACCCTTTGGTACACATGCCCCTTATTTGTCTAGAAATGCTGTATTTTATATACTGAATTTACTGTAGCAGCCCAGTGATACAGCAGCCCTGTAACAGAGTAATGATCCAGGTTTGCACAGTTGCTCCCCCATATCGAATCTTGTTCGGAGTGTCAGTGGCACTGCACATGCTCAGTGGGCTCTGGGCTGGAGCTGAGAAGCTGAGCTTCAAGATCTTTGGAAACACAAGGACTGATGTTAATCAATTCTGATGCAGGCTGCACTGATTTCTGTGCTGCCATGTAATGTGAACCTGATCACTAACAAGCCTTGCATTGTTAATTTGTATATATATATATATATATATATTACGCAGAGAGTCAGACTCTAAGCTTAGGTAAGTGATAGCAGCCCAGAGCATGTCTTGTGAATTTGCAGAAGAGAATATTGGGACCGACCGGGGACAGAGTTGGACTGGGCAGACTGGCACCAGGTTAAACCCGGACCTGTCGACCCAGACCTGTTCCTATCTGAGACCCCACTCTGCCCTCTTGGTCCAAATTGCAGCAAGAGAACAGGTATGGGAGGGGGGTTAAGGCTAGGATGGGGGGCCGGGGGGGGGTCCTATCAGTCAGAAGCTCCAGCGGATTTTGTTCCCTCCAGTCCAACAATCACCAGTGGCATCTTGGGGGGCTAAAGGATTGGTACAGAACTCTAAAATAATGTGCAGTGTTTATAATCTAGTTCTCCTTTAAAGGCATATTTTTGTCAGGTCACCTGAAAAATCTGAAATCCCTTTGTTCTCCTAATGTCATCCCTGTAGCCAAAAACATGGGCAAATGATAAATGTCTATATATATATATATACATATTTATATTTTTTTCTAAAGGGGAAGATTTCACTTTAAAGGATAAGTAAACAATTAGAAAACCTTTCTCACATCTTTCCTAAGCAGAAGAACATCAGCCTCTTTCTTTCTCCTGACAACTTCCTTGACTACTTGCTGGTCAGACTGGTGGGAAACTGACCAGCAGGTGGCGCTGTTGTAACACAAATTCATTCATATTAACAGTACATGTATCCCTTAATATCTTGGAATTAAAAACAAAATAAATAATGAATGTGAATAAATAAATTGCTTAGAATATCTCCCTCATCCGTTTTACATTTCCTTATTTTAAAGGTTTACTTATCCTTTAACAAGCATTTTCCCATCTTTCTTGAAATGACTCCCCCACACATTCAGCTTGTTTTTCTGTATTACAGATCTATTTCCCCTGTGTTCATATTATTATCCGGTGTTGTGTTTACGGTGGGTGAAACATATGTTGGGTGCCGCTCACGTTAGGACTGGAAGCAGCACAAACTCCTCACCCATGTGTTACTCTCTCCCTAAACAAACAATTCCGGCTGCTGGCGAGTTTTATATTTGCTGCTTACAAGTCTTTTCCCTCAGGCTCTGGCAAGTTATTTCTTTCTTCATTTCCAACATTCCCGACTTATAATTAAAGACGGGTGAATTATTTAAACATTCTCTGATGAGATTTTGGCTGTTCGAAGGAAGTGCCTTGTGTAGAATTGGGTTAAAAAAACACTAATGCTGATTGCAAGAGCTTAGGGGTCTTAACACACACACAAACACATACAGAGACACACACACGCACATACAGACACACACATACAGATACACACACATACACACATACAGACATACACATACAAACACACACACATGCACACACATACAGAGACACACACGTGCACATACAGACACACACACACACACATACAGAGACACACACACGCACATGCAGACACATACAGATACACACACATAAAGACACATGCACACACATACAGACACACACACACATGCACACACATGCAGACACACACACACACATACAGACACACACACATGCACATACAGACACACACACATGCACATACAGACACACACACACACACACACACATACAGATACACACATACGCGCACATACAGACACACACACATACAGATACACACACATACACACACACACATACACACACACACATACAGAGACACACACGCACATACAGACACACACATACACCGATACAGACACACGCATACAGACACACACACACACATATACAGATACACACACACATACAGATACACACACATACACACATACACACATACAGACACACACATACGCACATAAAGACACACACACACACACATACAGACACACACGCACACACATACAGAGACACACAAACGCACATACAGACACACACATACACACACAGACACACACATACAGACAATCATACAGACACACACACATGCACACACATACAGACACACACACATACACACATACAGACACACACATACACACACACACACACACACACATTCATACAGACACACACAAACATCTATAGGTACATTGACAAATCATATTATAAGAAGAGTCCTCACATGCCAGAAGGAGCGATATCCTTCTCTCACATATGTGCCTGGGTGAATTACTATCTCATAATAATAATAAAACAGAATTTCTTACCCCCCCCCAGCACATCGGGTACAATGAAATAGAGAATAGATAATGAGCAAATATAAATGTATATGTGTGTTGGTGTTAGATAGCATTCTCCTATATGGCTATGTGTAGAAGAAATCAAGAAATTGCAGCCACTAGATTCAGAACCAGAGAGAGAGAGAGACAATGGAAAGGTCTGTATTGTAAGTTCAGGACCTTGGACAGGGCCTCTATCAGTTGAGAGCAAGGGCAGTACATCTAAGTGGAGCTGTTTACTTATCAATTCTGCCCCAGTAAAACTCACCATATACTCTCCTTATTAATGTCACACAGCTACACAATGGGCATCTTCATTAGGGGCCAATTAAGTTACCAGTATGTTTTCAGAGAGTGAAATGAAACAAGAGATCCTGGAAGAAAACCATAAAGATACAGAGCGCTGCTCACTAATGGGTTGACTGAAACCCACCATACACATGGGTTGGGCAGGTTCAGGCTGGCAAATTACCCCCAGTAGTAAGTCATGAGTAAGAAGTTGGCCAGCCCCAGCATCAGTGTAATAAGTGACCTGTCCTGGGCTCTCTGGTTATGCATTAGCTTTATCCTGCCCGTCTGGGACATCACTGAAAGAGGTGGGTTGGGTTTCAAGATCTCACAGGAGAGGGCAGTTTAGGGTCAGTGCGGGTGGACAGTTAGTCAACACACTGCATCATATTGTTCCAGTATTATACATTCAGTACCTTGGACAGTTCCTTAAAAAATCTTTCCAGTAGATTATATATTCAGAACCCTGGATAGCTCCTGTGAAGATCCAGTAACATATAATAGGCACATAGTCTTATTTAGTGACATTAGAAATACCATTTCAGCTCATAATGAGTTCAGACTATCGGTCAGTACCTCCAATATATTGTAGATATTATAGATCCATAACCCTGGTAAGTGACTGGACAAAGGCCTATTAACTAATTACAAACTTGATGTCTCAAGAAAACACAACAGAAATATATGGGGAATCTGGAACACAGAGGCCTTGTATATGGTAAACTCTACTGAGGCAGATCCAGATACTTGGACACATTATAGCAGAGGTTTGAGTTACCCACCATAGGGTATCTAAAGCAGTGAAAGGAGGAAGCATCCATAGGCTCATAGACATGGACAGAACCTCTAATAAGTAGGGATGCACCAAATCGACTATTTGGGATTCGGCTGAATTTACATTTACATGATTTCCCTTCCCAGATTCGGTTCGGCCAGGCACAAGGATTTGTCCGAATCTTGCTGAAAAAGGCTGAATCTGGAACCGAATCCTGGATTGAGTACATCCTTACTAAAAAGACCAGCATTAGGTCAAGAGCCAAGAACAGTTATCCTTGAATTGTCTATAAATAAAATTGCACCCCTTAATGTCCATGTACAGAGCACTTTGGAGCAGGCAGTAGCATTACTACTAGGGGAGCAGGGGTGCAGATGCACCAGGGTCCGCTCCCCCTCGGGGCCCGCTGTGGCCCGCCCAGAATTTTCATCCTCCACTGAATTTTGTTTTTACAATTTTATTGCCTTTTTTTTGCGCTGATGTGTGTCTGGCTGGCTGGGCGGGCCCCCTCAACTCAGTAATGCTATATTCCAGCCCAATGCGTGGGGGGGGGTAGGGGGCCCAGTTTTAAATTTACATACCAGGTCCCTTAAGGGTCTAGTTACGCCACGGGTTGCAGGGATGCACCGAATTCAGTATTTGTTTCCAGATTTGTCCTTTTTCAGCAGGATTTGGATTCTGCTGAATCCTTGTGCACAGCCGAACTGCATCTGAATCCTAATTTGCATATGCAAATTAGGGATGGGAAGGGATAATATGTGACTTTTTGTCACAAAACAATGAAGTAAAAAATGTTCCGACTTTTTCCTTTTCTGCCCCCAGTGATCAATCCACTCTCTGACTCTGAGCCGACTCTCACCTTGATACTTGGTAGAAGAATCCCAGCATAACCCTGAGCCGCCTCAATGAGCTGCAATTTGTCACAGAAAGGCCGATAGGAATCGCGGATTATACCAAAAGATAAAGCTAAAACTATGAAATGAAAGTATTTTCATACCCAAAGCAAGAGAAGATCATATAGAAGAGAGAAAAATGTGCCTTCAGTGCTTATCTGCCTGATGCAGAGATTCATGGCGGCTGTTAGTGCATCACAAACAAACGGTGCCGGGAATAATCCATCACTCGTGTCTCAGGTTGGACAACCTCCCTCTACCTGCGACCGGGTTTATCTAAAGGAGAACTTCTTTCCTCTAATCTCCTTCCACCATCGACCCAACTCCCCTCCCCCCACACACACCTCTGGGACCCACCACAAGATCCAGCCCAAATAAACATCTTTTGTTATTGCTCTGCATGTCCCTGTGTAACCGACCTTCCAGCCTTTAGAACAGGATCCCCCCCCATGAGCACAAAGTGAGTCTGAACATTAACAGTAAGTTCTTCCCCAGACAATCTCTCACCTGTATGCAGGTAACACAGCCCCCGGTGCCCTCGCTGTTGTTTTTCTCCCCCAATAAATCCCCCAAGGGCAAATATTCCCATGATGTTATTTCGCTGTTCCTTCAGTGGTCCCTGTTAGTGATGGGTGAATAAATTCGGCAGGCACGAATTTGTGGTGAATTTCTGCGTTTTGCCGCCGGTGAATAAATTTGCGCAAATGTAAGAAATTTTGGAAAAGTCGCTCCTGTCAAAACTGTTATTCAGACGCCCATTGACTTTAACGCCACCGTCAAACTTGAATCGAGTGTCAGAATTGATGCAGGCATCAAAATTCTAATTTTTTGCCGTTTCTCGAATGCAAAATGGGACAAATTCGCCCATCACTAGCCCCCGTGCTTCTTTGCACTAGCCAAGGTCAGCAGAAACAGCATGGGGCAGTATAAATTGGACCGAATCCACTGTTTTGGATTCGACCGAACCCCCGAATCCTTTGTGAAAGATTCAGCCGAAAAACGAACCGAATCCGAACCCTAATTTGCATATGCAAATTATGTTTTGCATATGAAAATTCGGGGTGGGAAGGGGAAAATTTTTTACTTCCTTGTTTTGTGAGAAAAAGTCATGTGATTTCCATCGATTCGGATTTGGTTCGGTGGGGCACCAGGATTCGGCCAAATCCGAATCCCCTCCATACTATATTTGAATATTGCGATGACGTCATCACGCCGGCGCATAGGCAGCATGCCGTAGCGGGGGACCCCGCTGCCCGCTAGACCACCAGGGTAAGTCCTTACAATATATACATATATATATATATTCCGATGTTTCGAACACCAAACTGTGCTCTGTGTTATCCTTGAGAATGAGCACAGTTGGTGATCGAAACGTTGGATTTTTTTCAATAAATCTTGATTTTTTCACAAGTATTCCCGTTGAGTGCGGTACTGTGTCACTTTATTTACCTTATTTACCAGCACCCGGTCAAGTTGCTTAATAAGTTTAGGGTGTGCTCCTCCATGTATATATATAGATATATGTGTATATACTAATATATCTTCAGTATCCGCAATCCAATCAAGAGATCTCAGGGGTGCACGGCCAATTCTCAATCATATAATCAAAGTTTGGAATAAAGCATTCCTGGGCCAGCACTTCCCTTAGTGAATCAACTGTCGTTTTTATTTTACACACATCACAGTGCTCCAACGTTTCGACCTTTCTCAAGATCCCAATAGGGACCGAAACAATCGGCAAATTTATTTGCTGCAGGAAACACGGAACTTCGCCGCAAATTTGCACCGGGTGAATAAATTCAACATTTAACACAAATTTATGGATTAATTGTTTTTTATTGTCATCCAATGTTTCCAAGTAAATAGACCGTTTATGCCTAAAATGCCTTCTTATAGATTCATCAGCTATTTTATCATTTATAGCATCTTGTAGGCAAAGACTATGAAGATATTGAAGGACGTCTTTTAAAGCTGGGGCAGATTCTTTTATCCAGTATAAATAAATAGCTTTCTGGGTTGCTGCCATTAATAAAAAACAAAAGTTAAATACGTCATCAGAAAAAGCTGGAGGTGAATTTGTATTTTCCACTTGTAGATAATCTCTAAGATCCAGTAAAGGAAACTGTGGGCGTAATCTAATATCCCTAATGTATCACTGAATCCAAAGTAATCTAATTACCGGACATAACCAAATGTAATGAAAAATATCTACTTTTTGTTCATTATATTTCGGACAAAATGATACTTTGGAGGAATCAGATGATTTCTGAAAAATTCTGCTATATCCAACCTAAATCTGTCAAAAATGATCAGCTATAGCTTTATCCATGTGATGCTTCAGCTGTTGCTGGAGGGCTGCAAATGGGAAATCATTGCTTTATACAATGTGCATCAGTTCGGGATTCGGCCAAATCTTTCACGAAGGATTCGGGGGGTTCGGCTGAATCCAAAATAGTGGATTCGGTGAATCCCTATTATTCATTCCTCCCCGGAAAAGCCTACTAATTATTATTGATATATATATTGTCCAACGAGATTGCACACCATGATATAAAAGTTTAAAACATAGCGCTTATTTTGTAAGAATAAAAACAGCCAAGGTAAGTTTAAGTAAACTCATCCATATGGAGATCTGTGCAACATTTCGGGTGCTTGCTGCTCCCTTTCTCAAGCAGGTCTCCATGTAGTGTTAGGACTACACTTCCCAGAAGCTCACTTACGCCCTGTGTGCGTCCCATGTGATCGGGATGATGTCACCTTCGTGCGCAGCAACGCAGTGTAAATACGCAGTGTACGTGCGCAGGCGACGGAGTCAGCATGGCGGCGTAATTTCCCTCACCATGGAGGTTTCAACAGTGGCCACCATTTAAGAAATGGCCTCAGTATGTAAGTCATTATTGTTTCAATACACAAAAGTAGAAGAATGGCCAAAATACATCCATTGATAATAATGGCAGGATCTAGATAAAATGAGAGGCAAATTATCAGATAGAGGTTACCCACAAGAGCTTTTGGATACTAGCCTAACCAAAACCAGAGAAAATTTGGGGAGAACAACTAATAGAAACAAAACTGAAGACAGGCATCACTTGGTTTTTGTTGGCCAATAGGTTATTGTAATAGAGGCACAAAAGTTACACAGGCAGAAATAAGATCTTCACCCAGACAATACACCTTTATGGGGCCCCCAAAGTTGGGAACGTTTAGATGTAGGGGATGTGCACAAGGCCGGTTTGTTCTAACTGGATCTACCTTTACTCATTCAACAACCAACAGGGAACAGGGGCGGAACTACCGGGGGAGCCAGGGCCCGCACCCCCTCAGGGCCCCCCGGCAGTCAGTTCCAGGTGTACGGAGGGGGCGGGGGGGGGGCCCGGCTGCCCCGCCCCTCTAGTTCCGTTTTTGACAGGGAATATAGAATTCGGGGTCATTATAGCTGTGACACTAGTTTTGCAGTGTATATGTTAGTCTGCCCTTATAATCTTGTGTATTTGGGTGAAACCACTCCGAAATTAAGGGACAGATTTTCACAACATAAATCCACGGTCAATACTCGCAACAGTGTTCTGCCCGTCTCATTGTACATTGTATAGAAAAGGGACACACAGCGGTGGATTTAAAGTTTAGGCTTATTCAGCAGGCGCCCCAGCCTCGTAGGGGAGGTGACAAGGTTCCCCTATAGAAAAAGATAGAGGATCAATGAATACACAGGTTAAAAACCCTTAGCCCATTGGGCTTGAATAAGGATTTTGCTCTTCATCTATTCATGAATGATTAGTTTTATCCCTCTGAGATGCTTATAACATTTATTTATTCTAGGGATGCACCGAATCCACTTTTTTGGATTCAGCTGAACCCCCGAATCCTTTGTGAAAGATTCAGCCAAATACCGAACCAAATCCGAACCCTAATTTGCATATATGCAAATTAGGGGTGGGAAGGGGAAAACATTTTTACTTCCTTGTTTTGTGACAAAAAGTCACGTGATTTCTCTCCCCATCCCTAATTTACATATGCAAATTAGGATTCGGATTCGGTTCGGCCAGGTAGAAGGATTCGGCCGAATCCGAATCCTGCTTAAAAAGGCCGAATCCTGACCGAATCCCGAACCGAATCCTGGATTCGGTGCATCCCTAATTTATTCGTGCACTCTGTATAAGTATAAACTATTTCTATTCCTTCAAAGATGTTCATAATCCTGCCATTATTATCAATGGATGTATTTTGGCCTTTTTTTGTGTATTGAAACAATAATGACTTACATACTGAGCCCATTTCTAAAATGGTGGCCACTGTTGAAACGTCCATGGTGAGGGAAATTACGCCGCCATGCTGACTCCGTCGCCTGCGCACGTACACTGCGTATTTACACTGCGTTGCTGCGCACGAAGGTGACATCATCCCGATCACATGGGACGCTAGAGGGCGTAAGTGAGCTTCTGGGAAGTGTAGTCCTAACACTACATGGAGACCTGCTTGAGAAAGGGAGCAGCAAGCACCCGAAATGTTGCACAGATCTCCCTATGGATGAGTTTACTTAAACTTACCTTACCTGTTTTTATTCTTACGAAATAAGCGCTATGTTTTTAAACTTTTACTTACTTTTATTTGCGATCTCATTGGACAATACACATATTTTTAGTGGAGTGACTCACCACATTTTGAGATAACGCACCCAGTACAACTTAATCACTGTTTTTCAGCGAGTGTGTAATACACATGTTGGACTTTTTGTATATATATATATATATATATATATATATATATATATATATATATAGTGAATAAAGTACCCCCTCTTGTAAAATATAAGGATATTATAAGTTACCGAGGAGTTTCATGACCATATAAAAGTACGAGGCCGAAGGTGGAGTGTTTTTATACAGGTCATGGAATTCGGCGGTAACTTTTAATATCCTCATATTTTGCAACTGGGGGTATTTTATTTATTATAATACACAAGTTTAAGTGAGTCATATGACAGAAATGACATCACTACTCACCATTTATAACTGATGACATCAGAACTCACTGTTTATAAGGATATAATACACAAAAGCCATGAATATCCTGTAAATTATATCCTTATAAACGGTGAGTTCTGATGTCATCAGTTATAAATGGTGAGTTTTGATGTCATTTCCGTCACATGACTCACTGAAGGCCTTCGGCCTCGTACTTTTATATGGTCATGAAACTCCTCGGTAACTTGTAATATCCTTATATTTTACAATACTTTATTCACTATAAAATTTACAGGATATTTATGGCTTTTGTGTATTATATAGTGAATAAAGTACCCCCTCTTGTAAAATATAAGGATATTACAAGTTACAGAGGAGTTTCATGACCATATAAAAGTACGAGGCCGAGGTAACTTCTAATATCCTTATATTTTGCAACTGGGGGTACTTTATTTATTATAATAAGTTTTAGTGAGTCATGTGACAGAAATGACATCAGAACTCACTGTTTATAAGGATATAATTTACAAGATATTTCTGGCTTTTGTGTATTATATATATATATATATAAACAGTTGAGTCTATGGTGTTTAAGGCAATGTCTGCTCTGCTTGAATAATTCCTCCCTTCTTGGCTCTATTTGTTTCTATCGGCAGTTTGTGACGGCAGAACTTGGCTTCACTTGACATTACAGTTTGGCAGCAACTTGTGTTTGTTTATCATTTAAGTGTCGCGCTTGGAGCTTACAGTACATCCAGATCTGCTTAACAGACTCACATACTTACTGTATGAGGGAAACAGGGAGAGGGGGTGAATTGCCCTTTAAGCTGCAAGGCACAGTTTCCCCAAGAGACCCGCTTATTTTAAATTGTTACAATGGTTTTTTTTGCTTATCTTCAACTGTAACAAATATATCGAAGTGCACCTGCCACATATTCTGGGCTCTCTTTACCAAAAACGAATAAAGTTTTAGAAACGTTGTATCTATTTCTGGCTGTTCCGTGCAGGAGATCAAAGAGAAAGTGGGATATTTCAGTAACAATCCGGGACTGTGGGTTGAGCAAACCCTGGACTAGGACAGACAATTTTACCCTCTTGTTTTTAAAGTCTATGTGGATTTCTCACTTCACGGATTTTGTTTTTTTAGAAGCTCCCGCTCAGTTAATGCCGAAACCACATTATCTGCACCTCAGGCTGATCCAAACATACATCCTTAGACTAATGGGAATAATGGTGTCCAATGCCAACGGCACTGCTACTGGGAGTTACAGTTCTACAATCCTTCATATGGACAAAAAGACACGTTTTGCAGGCAGGAATCCTCTAAAAATGATGTTTTCATAAAAATTTCAATTTGGACGCCATGGTAACATGGTCTCGCTGTCGTGAAGCAGCAGCAGGGGGGGGGCTACAATTAGGACTGGGCTTCCTCCTAACAAAGGGAAGAAGAAAGAGATGCAACTGTCAGCAAAACGCACAAAACGACGTTTTTCATACTCTTTTCTATAGAGCTAGCCATGGAGTACAGAATGTCCAATTCTGAAAAACACCCACATTTTCCTCCTTCCATAAACAGCTTCAAAAGTCGTCAGGTACAAACATCTGATTTCCTATATTTCCTGATCTTGGGCTGCTCTCTTTCCATGGTCAGCCAGTGGGTGGGGTTTGGTCCTGACTCCTCCGGTAGTGAAAACAAGACTGGGAGAATTTGTCCTCTCTTGAAAAATCCACTTTTTCAAAAGAACAGACTTTTTTTTTATATTTAATTTCGAAATCTGACATGGGGCTAGACATATTGTCAGTTTCCCAGCTGCCCCCCAGTCATGTGACTTGTGCTTCAGTCACTCTTTACTAGGGATGCACTGAATCCACTATTTTGGATTCGGCCAAACCCCCGAATCATTCACGAAAGATTTGTCCGAATACCGAACCGATCTGAATCCTAATTTGCATATGCAAATTAGGGGTTGGAAGGGGAACATTTTTTTACTTCCTTGCATATGCAAATTTTAGGATTCGAATTCAGTTTGGCTGGGCAGAAGGATTCGGCTGAATCCGAATCCTGCTGAAAAAGGCCAAATCCTGGCCGAATCCCGAACCCAAATCCTGGATTCGGTGCATCCCTACTGTCACGAACACGGTACTTCCAACCGCACGTGACTTTAGGTGTGGCTATCAGGGGTCACTCACTCAGTCTCTCACCCACCTTGCACACAGGTTAGACTAACACAAAAGCACCCCAAACACCAACCAACACCCACAAAACTCATTCGCTGCCACCATCTATCATTCACAGGCGATAGAAACCTAATGTGACTATTCCCCTGTTCTCTCTAACAGGTAATAATTCACAATACACCTACTGATTCAACAAGTATTTCAGTATGCAGAGGGTTAAGGCTCACAGTTACACTCTTTCAGGCTAGGTTCGTTTAGAGCATCAAAGACAATCTTATTAAATTCTCTTTAATATTATAAAAGGTATAACAGTGCAAAATACAAAAAAGATGTTACAGAAGAGACATACATTCAATAATACAAGTACAAACAGTTGTAAAATAAAAGGGAAAACATGGAAAACCTATACTTAACTCCAAAGATATAGAATTCCTGGTCCTGGAGGCAAGGGGAAACAAACGGGATAACTTCCAATCGCAATTGGTCCTCCAAAGTAAATCCAAAGTTTAGTCAGAAGAGCTGACTATTTATTAGTGATTTCAGGGCATCAGGTAACTGCACATTCCCCCCTCCCTCAGGAATGTAAGGGGGCGTGGCCTAGCAGGACACAGATTGAGTTTTTTATGACCTCCTGTGAGTAGGAACTGGACCAAGAATACAATGACCATAACTCCCTATGGGAACATAGGACAGAGATGATAATATATTCATTGGTTATTAATTCTCTCAGGGATTCCATAAATACTAAACATCAATACTGTGTGACCTGCCCCTGCCCAGATATCCATATCTAATACACAGAGTACCAAACCTAGTCATGTTTGGACTCGTTGGAAAGATGAAATTGCCTTGAACCCATCATCAGTTTTTTATACTGTTGGTACAACAGGTGTGGGTTCTGTAAGGATAAATATATTGGAGTATACATTATATGTAACCTTTACTTCACCTTTGAGGGTCTTGATGGGAACTTTAAGTTCTCACTCCTTGGGCTTCCCCCCTCCCCATGGAATGGCTCTTATCAGCCAGGACTTAGAGAAGGGCATTACAGCTCTGACCCCTCTGACCATAGTGAAAAGAGGCCTGTTATGTGTCTGATTTAGATGTTGGCAGAAATATTTCTCATGATACCTTGGCCTGTTTTATTAACTATTACAGGCCTGTATCATGACACCTACTCTTTACTGCTGTACTGCAAATTGGAGTGATATCACCTCCTTCCCTTCCCCCCAGCAGCCTAACAAAAGAACATTAGGAAGGTAACCAGATAGCAGCTCCCTAACACAAGATAACAGCTGCCTGGTAGATCTAAGAACAACACTCAATAGTAAAATCCAAGTCCCACTGAGACACATTCAGTTACATTGAGTAGGTAGTGAAAACAGGACTGTGATACAAATGCATGATACAAATACAATCCCTTTGCACTTAACCCACCAGAGGCTTTAGTCTCTTGTGATTCAATTGCCCAAATGAGGTCCAACATATGCTCACGCTCCCCTCTAATCTACACCCTGGGATTTATGTAAGAACTATTCCATATATCTTCCTACAACCATAGTTCCAAAATTTTAGGATGGCAAAAAAGTCTTCAAAGTAATTAATTAATTAACCTGCTTCTAGCCTTTATTCTCAAAGACTATTAGGCGCTACTAGTACTAAACCATTTGCAATTGGTTTTACATTTTTTATTATTTATGGTTTTCGAGTTCTTTAGCTTTTTTTTCAGCAGCTCTCCAGTTTGCAATTTTAGCAATCTGGTTGCTAGGATCCAAATTCCCCTAGCAACCCGGCACTGATTTGAATAAGAGACTGGAATATGAATAGGAGAGGCCTGAATAGAAAAATTAGTAATCAAAAGTAGCAGTAACAATACATCTGTAGCCTTGCAGAGCATTTGATTTTAAGATGGGGTCAGTGACCCCTATTTGAAAGCTGGAAAGAGCCAGATGAAGAAGGCAAATATCTCAAAAACTATAAAAAATCAAAAAGTTGCTTAGAATTAGCCATTCTATAACTTACTAGCAGTTAACCTAAAGATGAGCCACCCCTTTAATATGAGTGTATCATACTATATGTTAATTATATGGTTATTTACCCTTTAAACTTGAGTTAACAATGCTTTGACTGCAAATGGGGTCCTCTTTAGTATTTGGGAGTTGTCGGCCAACACTAATGATACATCAAGTAGAGGGTTAGGGTTCGCCTCTCAATGTTATTGTCTGGGAAGCTGCATGATAATTGGCTGCTGGCATAAATAACTTGCAGGGATTGGGTGAGCATAAAACCCTGACTCTGCCTCCAATGAGCAGCATCTCATGTCTCCCCGCTCTTCATTGCTCCTGACGGGAGTCTCTCCAACCTAATTGAATCACATTAAGTTGAAGATTTTCAGATCAATAGAGTAGGACAGTGAGCCCATTAAGGGTAACATGCATGAGAGAGTAAGGGGAAGGAACATGGGAAAGGATACGGCTGCGCATTCACTGTGAATCACTCTGGGTGCAGCACCCGCAGGATTTTATACTTTCTCAAAAGAGCAAACAGATTTTTTTTTATATTTAAGTTTGAAATCTGACATGGGGCTAGACATATTGTCAGTTTCCTATATGCCCCCAGTCATGTGACTTGTGCTCTGATAAACTTCAATCACTCTTTACGGCTGTACTGCAAGTTGGAGTGATATCACCCCCTCCCTTCCCCCCCCAGCAGCCAAACAACAGAACAATGGGAAGGTAACCAGATAACAGCTCCCTAACACAAGATAACAGCTGCCTGGTAGATCTAAGAACAGCACTCAATAGTAAAATCCAGGTCCCACTGAGACACATTCAGTTACATTGAGTAGGAGAGACAACAGCCTGCCAGAAAGCAGTTCCATCCTAAAGTGCTGGCTCTTTCTGAAATCACATGACCAGGCAAAATAACCTGAGATGCACCTACACACCAATATTACAACTAAATACACTTGCTGGTTCAGGAATGACATTTTATATTGTACAGTGAATTATTTGCAGTGTAAACAGTGTCATTTACAAATAAAAAGAAGGCAACTATAGAAAATGAGGAACTGATTGTGTAACTTGCAAAGACTAATCCTCAAACATTCTAATACAGTACTACAGAAAAAAGATGGTTAAGAGTGTGGCTCCATTAAACTAATGGAAACTAATGGAGATTTCTTAAAGGTGGAAATGGGCAAATGTGTATTTATTTTAATTCCTTTGTAAATGTAATAGAAGAGCCAGTGTTACAGGACCTACTCTGTAGTAGTTGTGATGGCTCGGTTCAACGAGGTCGGCAGACCAATGTTTAAGCAAAGTTAAAGAGGTGGTTTACATTTAAGTTAACTTTTAGTATGTTGTAGAATGGCCAGTTCTAAGCAACTGTGGTCTTCGTTATTTCTTTTTTTATAGTATTTAAATGATTTCCCTTCTTCTTCTCACTCTTTGCAGCTTTCAAATGAGGGTCACTGACCCCATCTAAAACAACAAATGCTCTGTAAAGCTACAGATGTATTGTTAGTGCTACTTATTTTATTACCCATCTTTCTCTTCAGGCCCTCTACTATTCGAATATCCCTCTCTACATCATACTAACAGTTAATTTAAAGGTGAACCACCCCTTTAATGTGAGCATGGCCCCATATATGTGAATGTAGAGGACTTAGTTAAGTTTTAACCAGGCCTTTCCCTTGCATTTGGTATGGTGCCAGTTCGATTGGAGAGTTACAATTCTAATTGTATCTGTTTGTGAGTGTGTGTAGATACCTATGTAAGTACATTCCCCATCCAGTGTCGAACTGGGTCACAGACACAGACCCGCACAGCCCTAATCGCTACAACTACAGTACAGGTATGCATGGTGGCCTTGAAGGGTGTTGTGGCTGGGGCAGGGGGCCTATAGGGTCCCCAAAGTGGGGCGGCGGCCTTGTGGCTGAAAGTCCCTGTGGGTAGTGATGAGCCTTTCTTTTCGCCAGCCATGGATTTGCGGGCAAAATTGCGTATTTCACCATGTGCAATTTTTTTCATGAAACTGGCCAAAAATTTGCAGAGAAAAAACACCCATAAGAAAAAACGCCCATTGACTTTAATGCATTAGGACAAGCCATAAGTACAAACGCCCATTGACCTTAGGGCAAAGACACATGCTCAGATTTGGGGACATTAGTCGCTTGGCGACAAATCTCCTCTTCTTCGGGCGACTAATCTCCCCAAACTGCCTTCCCGCTGGCTAGAATCTAAATCGCCAGTAGGATGGCAGTTGGATTGCTGAAGTCGTCAGAAAAATCCTCGTGAGGAGATTTAGTCGCCCCGTAGAAGAGGAAATTTGACGACGAATCTCCTTGAATCTGACCATGTGTTTCTGCCGTAATACATTAGGACAAAAAAAAGTCGCCATCATAAAAGACGCCCATTGACTTTATTTAGGGCCAGGCCACATGCTGCTATTTTGCGAGTTTAGACGCCCAGTGACAAATCTCTTCTTCTTGGAGCGACTATTTTCCCCGCAATGCCTTCACACCATCTAGAATCGAAATCGCCGGCGGGGTTGCAGTTGGATCGCTTTGGCTTTGGATCAATTTAGCTTTGGATCGGCGGAAGTTTCCTCTGGAGGCAACTTCAGGCGACTTCAAAAGATTTTAGCCGGCGAGAAGGCAGTTTGGAGATATTAGTCACCCTAAGAAGAAGCCATTTGTCAATGGGCAACTAATCTCCCGAAATATCAGCGTGTGCATTTACCCTAATGCATTAGGACAAAACAGTCGCTGTTAGAAAAAACGCCTACTGACTGAGTGAGAAAAATTGTCGTGTGTAAAAAAAATTTGACATCCACCGTTTCACCAATTTTACATCGTTTTGCAAAATTTTTCGCTAATTTTTTGATGAAGCAAAACGGGAAAGATTGTCTCATCCCTACCTGTGGTCCTCAAGTCTGGCGCTGTCCCCATCTACTCACACGTCTACTCGATTACTCCTGAGCATGAGCTGTGGGATCCAGCGTTTAATACTCAGGAATGCACTGACTGCATTATTATCACAGGTAACATTTCCCAGGCAACAAAACCCCCCTGTCTCTTTTCGGATAACACAAAGCCATATCAATCTCCCCTTGGCACCCAGTATATTCACTGACAACTGAGAAAGTGTCATTTTAATTGCAAGAATTATTAGCCCTTGTCACAGGCTTTGAATTACTGTAGCAAGACGTTCCGCTCGGAATTCTGGATGAGAAGGGGAGCTTGGACTCCGGGGAGTTGGAAGAAGAGAAGCTCCAATCTTTTCATTTGCTGCTCCCTGGGGAGATTAAGGCGGCACTTACTGCTGATCCCAAATGGCAAAGAGATTTCGAGTCCCCGGTGTATCTATTTACAGTTCTAC
Organism: Xenopus petersii; assembly: GCA_038501925.1. NCBI lineage: Eukaryota > Metazoa > Chordata > Amphibia > Anura > Pipidae > Xenopus > Xenopus petersii. Next base: position 193,215,111 of record CM076674.1, on the reverse strand, counting down.
CGACACTGCTGGAATTCTAACAAAGCAGCAACTTCTAACATTATTTTTTACTGGTGGTGGGACCCCGAAACAAACATACTTTGTAGAGTTCCATTATTTATATAAAGAAAAAATCTGATTGGCTCCAAGTTGAATAATTAGGAAGATTTTTAAGGATCAGTAACAAAATTTAAAATAGGCACCATCTCTCCCTACTATACCTGCTATCCCACAGTCCCACTCCCTTCCCAGAGACTATTATCCCACTGTTACTATAGACACCATCTCTCCCTACTATACCTGCTATCCCACAGTCACTCCCTTCCCAGAGACTATTATCCACTGTTACTATAGACACCATCTCTCCCTACTATACCTGCTATCCCACAGTCACACTCCCTTCCCAGAGACTATTACCCACTGTTACTATAGGCACCATCTCTCCCTACTATACCTGCTATCCCACAGTCACACTCCCTTCCCAGAGACTATTATCCCACTGTTACTATAGACACCATCTCTCCCTACTATACCTGCTATCCCACAGTCACTCCCTTCCCAGAGACTATTATCCACTGTTACTATAGGCACCATCTCTCCCTACTATACCTGCTATCCCACAGTCACACTCCCTTCCCAGAGACTATTATCCCACTGTTACTATAGACACCATCTCTCCCTACTATACCTGCTATCCCACAGTCACTCCCTTCCCAGAGACTATTATCCACTGTTACTATAGGCACCATCTCTCCCTACTATACCTGCTATCCCACAGTCACACTCCCTTCCCAGATACTATTATCCCACTGTTACTATAGGCACCATCTCTCCCTACTATACCTGCTATCCCACAGTCACTCCCTTCCCAGAGACTATTATCCACTGTTACTATAGGCACCATCTCTCCCTACTATACCTGCTATCCCACAGTCACACTCCCTTCCCAGAGACTATTATCCACTGTTACTATAGGCACCATCTCTCCCTACTATACCTGCTATCCCACAGTCACACTCCCTTCCCAGAGACTATTATCCACTGTTACTATAGGCACCATCTCTCCCTACTATACCTGCTATCCCACAGTCACACTCCCTTCCCAGAGACTATTATCCACTGTTACTATAGGTACTATCTCTCCCTACTATACCTGCTATCCCACAGTCACACTCCCTTCCCAGAGACTATTATCCACTGTTACTATAGACACATCTCTCCCTACTATACCTGCTATCCCACAGTCACACTCCCTTCCCAGAGAGTATTATCCACTGTTACTATAGACACCATCTCTCCCTACTATACCTGCTATCCCACAGTCACATTCCCTTCCCAGAGACTATTATCCACTGTTACTATAGGTACTATCTCTCCCTACTATACCTGCTATCCTACAGTCACACTCCCTTCCCAGAGACTATTATCCACTGTTACTATAGACACCATCTCTCCCTACTATACCTGCTATCCCACAGTCACACTCCCTTCCCAGAGACTATTATCCACTGTTACTATAGGCACCATCTCTCCCTACTATACCTGCTATCCCACAGTCACACTCCCTTTCCAGAGACTATTATCCACTGTTACTATAGACACCATCTCTCCCTACTATACCTGCTATCCCACAGTCACACTCCCTTCCCAGAGACTATTATCCCACTATTATCCCTACTACTACATGGCTAATTCTCCAATAGATTGTGGATTTAAATATATATATGTATATATAGTGTGAGAATTCTAATGCCAGTTCAATGTGTATATGAGTAGATTCACAGAAATCTTGAAGTTTGGTTTCCGAGATCCCCCCTCCTGCATGTCGCTGGCTGACACAACTTCTGACAATATTTGCACATGAAAGTCTTCTCGCTGCTTTGAAGTGACATTCTGGGGGACGAGGGGGAGCAGCGCAGCTGGTGGGAGTTGGCCCTTCTCGCTGGCTTTCTTGCTACAGAAGACATCGCATATTCCTTTTAAACAGCTGGCACAATTCGTCACCGAAATCCATCTGCTTTGCATCACTTGCAACTCATCAGTTTGTTTTATTACAGAGGGTTCGACTGCAGAATGAATATCTTGGCTCTTCTACCTCCTTGACTTAAGAATATCACATGGCAACGCTGACATATTCTCTCTTGTTTATTTTATTGCTCTGCCTGTTCAAATTCATTATAAATAAGGGAGTATTTGTTTTATTCTCAAGCAGCAACATCAACAATTCAGCAGTTTTGTGCAGAGATAGAAACTTCCTCTAAGATCCAATTTCCACTTAAATCCAAATAAACAGCAAGTGCTGTAGCTTATGGTGTAAACAGAATGTATATATTTGTATTATACAACTGGGTGGGAGCTGCCATACTGTTCATCCTTTATAATCACATCCTGTAGCCCCAGATCAAGAGATAAATGTGAGACTATGGGGTATATTTATCAAAGAGTGAAGTTAATAGTGAAGTTCCGCCACTAGAGTGAAATTCCGCTACTTCCCATTCATTTCTATGGGTTTTTAAAGGCGTATTTATCAAAGGGTGAAATTGCACTTTCACCCATTGATAAATACGCCTTTCAAAATCCCATAGAAATGAATGGAGAGCTGCGGAATTTCACTCTAGTGGCGGAACTTCACACTTTTATAAATTTACCCCTATGAGTCTTGGGGGCAAATTCACTAAGATGCGAAGTTGCGCCAGGTGCAACTTCGCCACACTTCGCCACACTTCGCCAGGCATATTTTCGCCAGGCGTATTTTCACCAGCGCTCCGCAAATTCACTAAAATCCGAACTTGCGCACAGAGGTAGCGTAAGTTTTCGAAGTTGCACTAGCGTTAATTCGCCAAGCGAAGCGAAGTTTCGCTAGCGATGGTTCATTTGCATACGGCGCGAAATTCAAATTTCAATGGAGGAATACGTATCTGCATTACAAATGCCTAGAAAACCTTCAAATCAGCAAATAAAAATGTTATTTTGCCCTACACATGTGCCCACTGTCTAGGTAAGTTGCCATGAGTCAGGAAATGTAGGGGGGAAGGAAGGAGAGCCCCAAAAATATTTTCGATCTTTTTCAGCCTATCACCCATCATGTAGAAAACACGCCAGCGTTTTTTGGGACTTAGAAAAAATTTTGACTTTTTTTGAAACAATCCCTATCTACTCTATTGCGCTTCGCCAGGTCTGAGGTGGCGAAGGAAGTCTAGCGTAAAAGGTAGCGTTCAGTACACTGCGCAAGTTAGTGAATTTGCGTAGTTACATCGCTAGCGAAAATTCGCCTGGCGTAAGTGTGCGAAGTAACACTAGCAAATTTACGCCAGCGTTCGTTAGTGAATTTGCGAAGTACCGAAAATGCCAAACGCTAGCGAATTGACGCTAGCGTTCGGCGCTTTGGCGCTTAGTGAATTTGCGCCTTGGTGTGTTAGTTTGGTTATGATGCATGCTGGGACACCGCTGTAAACAAAACCCCATTATTAGTCATATTATAGACTAAGTACGGTGACATTTCCAATGCTGAAGAGCAAACACCGTGTTCCCGGCGAGCTGAATACATATTTCTGCTAATAAGGCTGTGTTTGTAAACGTCACTATCAGTCTAACCTTCAGCGAGGCTGGACCCCAGCATACGGTATTAGCCGATGCATTTAACTGCGAATAGTCAGACACGGTTAGTGCCGCAGAAGCTCATTATCCCCTTGCAAGGAATGAAAGAGCGGCTGGCGATTAATTCTAAATGTTGGGACATAACACAAGCACCTATTTGTTTATAAAGTGGAAATGCTGGGTAGCTACATGGTCCTGGCTCTGGTGCTTATAATGTCTGCTACCTGCACATACACAACCAGTAACTGTGGGTGTTGCCATTAGCCAACCAGTGCCAACAAGAGCTTGATGACCTCATCAATATGTGTCTTGATGAAGTCAACAATATGACTCTTGATTGTCTCATGGGTATGGCTTGTGAGGGCATCATTGTGATATTATCAATATGGCTCATAATGGCATCATCAATATGGCTCTTGAGGACATCGTCAATATGCTTCTTTATGAAATCAAAAATATAATGCTTCTTGACGAAGTCAACAATATTATCCTTCTTGATGAAGTCAACAATATAACCAATGGTGGTCTCATCAGTATGGCTCTTGATGACCTCATCAATATATTTCTTGATAAAGTCAACAATATGACTCTTGGTGGTCTCATTGGGGTGGCTTGTGATGGCATCATTATAGCATTATCAATATGGCTCATGGCAACATCAATATGGCTCGTGATGACATCATCAATATGCTTCTTGGTGAAGTCAACAATATAACCAATGATTGTCTCATCAGTATGGCTCTAGATGAGCTCAACAAGTCAACAACATGACGCTTGGTGGTCTCATTAGTTTAGCTCTTGATGGCATCATTATGACATTATCAATATGGTTCATTATGGCATCATCAATATGGCTCTTGATGAAATCATCAATATGCTTCTTCATAAACTGTTTAACCGTTGATGGTCTCATCAGTATGGCTCTTGATGGCATCATCAGTACGGCTCATAAAATCATTGAAGTAGCTTATTATGGCATCATAAATATGGCTCTTGATGACATCATCAAAATGATTCTTATGATTCATGCTCCAAGGGCATCTATATGTCAGTTTACAGTAAAATGAGTATAATGCAAAAGTGACTGCTCTGGAGAGCTCCATTTTCTGTATGATAAATTAATTACAAAAGTTAAACTTCCCATGAATCCACAACTGAACAGTATGTTGCTCATAGTAACCCCTTTAATAACAGGAATTTGAACCCTCCTTTAAAACTTTCTCCGGAGCAACCTCCCTAATCTCAGCCCCTTCTGCCCTCATTTTAGTTGCTTACCATCCTCACTGCTATAATTTGGGAATCTTTTTTCCTGTTGTCCTTTAAAAATGAAAACATTTTAAACTATAAAAAATGTAAAAAATACAACATACCAAACAAAGAAGTTGCCCCTGAGGTCCATTGCCTTTTGCTCTTTCCTAATACATTTCAGCCTATTGGTACTTCATAAGAAAACCTTCTCTTATGTTCTAATTACTTAGAGATCGTTAACAGTGAAAGGCTTGGGGTTATTCTCCCAGGAATAGAGGTGCCATACAGGGCATATATATATATATATATATATATTTTTTTGCATGCACAGAGCTTCTTAGGAGACTACAGGAGAGGAAATGTAATTATTAGTATAGGAATTGTATTTATATTAACTATAGTCAGGTTATGAGACTCCTTACCAAGTGAGGGGGAATTGATGGGGAACAAAACTGAGATTTCACCATCAGCATAGGAAGGGGTTCTTTATTGTAATGGCAGTCAAGTTATGGATTTTCCTACCAAGAGAGGGGGGAATGAGCGATCAATTGATGGGAGAAGAAAAGCAATTTCAACATCAGGGGTTTCTTTACTGTAGGGACAATAAAGTTTTTGGAGTGATTGAGATTTATAACATTGGGCTTGACTCCTTTCTAGCAAACATGACAAACATAATTAGGACTATTAATTATCAGTTATCTTCCCTGATATTTGATTTCCATAAGATCAGTTGGTCAGAGGTTCAACAAGAACATAGAATTTTATCAGTCTTAGATTGCAAGCTCACCAGACTAGAGCTTCATCTCCCGCACGTTGGGCTCCTACCAGCTAACCTATTAAAAATTAGTTCCCATTCTGCTCCTGTCATCATCACTGGCTCAGTTTGAATAATTGTTGACAACAATAATAACTATTTGTTACGAGAAAAAAGGGAAAAATCCGTCAGTTGCGGCGGCTGAAAGCACCCGGTGGCACATACACAGTAATAAAGCAGCTGGCCCACTGGCACAGGCCCAATGCAGCTTGGACAAGGCTACTGATTCGGAAAATGGAAAATGGAGAGGGGAGAGAGGAGATGTAACCTCACAATGAAACACACAAATATGCACTACTATACTGACAGCCCTGCACTGGGTCAGATGCCAAGCCAGATCCTCAAGTGCATCCTATATATATAATATATATATATATATAATATATATATAATATATATATATATATATATATATATAGTGAATAAAGTACCCCCCTCTTGTAAAAATATAAGGATATTATAAGTTACCGAGGAGTTTCATGACCATATAAAAACACGAGGCCAAAGGCCTTTATACACCAGGTCATGGAACTCCGAGGTATGTGTATATATATATATAAGCAGTTTGATTTTGTGGCAGGTACTGGAGGCAGGGACTAGAGCAGTCTGATCGAAGCTTACAGGGTAAAGAGTCTGTGACTCAAAGAGTGGGTGGGACTAGAGCACTCTGATGGACACTTTCATGAGTAGGGGGCAGGGAGTCTGTGGCCTCAAACTGTGGTGGGGACTAGAGCACACTGATGGAAGCTTACAGGAGGAAGAGTCTGTGACTCAAAGAGTGGGTGGGACTAGAGCACCCTGATAGAAGCTAAGGTGGGGAGGGGCAGGGAGTCTGTGGCTCAAACTGTGGGTGGGGCTAGAGCACACTGATGGAAGCTTACAGGAGGAAGAGTCTGTGACTCAAAGAGTGGGTGGGACTAGAGCACCCTGATAGAAGCTAAGGTGGGGAGGGGCAGGGAGTCTGTGGCTCAAACTGTGGGGTGGGGCTAGAGCACACTGATGGAAGCTTACAGGAGGAAGAGTCTGTGACTCAAAGAGTGGGTGGGACTAGAGCACCCTGATAGAAGCTAAGGTGGGGAGGGGCAGGGAGTCTGTGGCTCAAACTGTGGGTGGGGGCTAGAGCACACTGATGGAAGCTTACAGGAGGAAGAGTCTGTGACTCAAAGAGTGGGTGGGACTAGAGCACCCTGATAGAAGCTAAGGTGGGGAGGGGCAGGGAGTCTGTGGCTCAAACTGTGGGTGGGGCTAGAGCACTGTGATGGAAGCTTACAGGCAACTTTCTAGTGGGAGGGACTAGAACAGGTCGCTACATATCACTGAAACAGTATTTATTTCTCCTTTAGAAATTATTTATGTTTTTCTTTTATAAAAATGCCTGCTGACACATATGGGGCAGATTCACTTAGGGTCGAATTTCGAAGTTAAAAATACTTCGAAATTCGACCCTCGAATTGAAATCCTTCGACTTCGAATATCGAAGTCGAAGGATTTAGCGCTAATCCTGCGATCGAACGATCGAAGGATTTTTCGTTCGATCGAACGATTAAATCCTTCGAATCGAACGATTCGAAGGATTTTAATCAAACGATCGAAGGAAAATCCTTCGATCAAAAAAAGCTTAGCAAGCCTATGGGGACCTTCCCCATAGGCTAACATTGACTTCGGTAGGTTTTATCTGCCGAACTAGGGGGTCGAAGTTTTTTTTAAAGGGCAAGTACTTCGACTATCGAATGGTCGAACAGTCGAACGATTTTTACTTCGAATCGTTCGAATCGAAGTCGAAGGTCGTAGTCGAAGGTCGAAGTAGCCCATTCGATGGTCGAAGTACCCAAAAAATACTTCGAAATTCGAAGTATTTTTCATTCGAAACCCTTCACTCGAGCTGAGTGAATCGGCCCCCATAATGACCCCAGGAAGGTCGTAACCTAGCTCATTATTTCTAACCTTGAAGATCAATAAAATGCCTTTTTCTAGGATGTAGTGGGGCACAAAGAGGCCGTGGTGCCCCTTATCAAACTTCCCCTACACCCACACCTCCCCTCTTGTCTGGTTCCTCCCGCTGATTCTCTGTAATTAGACTTTCCCACAGCAACGCTCTCCTCGCCCATCTCCCACACAAGAGAGTGGAGTGAGTGCAAGGGGTTATGTTATCATAGAGAGACTGAGTAACTCAGGTATAAAAGCATCAATGATATGAGACCCACCGGCCTGTCAAGGTCAATCAAATCCCAACCCTCCATTAGTACCCGGCCCAGCGAATAAAGCCGAGCGCTGACAGATGTGTAAGTTATAGTTATACCATATATCATGTACTGCACTACCTGACTTAATAGCCTCGCGGCTGGAAATAATACTCATAAATACATCAGCTCTTCCCATGCAATATTTATTCTTGGCTTCATTCTTGTCAATTTCTTTGCTTTTCTCTTTGGTTCTTATGGATTCTGACACTTTTACGGTTTGTGTGGGTGTAAACCAGCTGTTCCTGCTGAATTGTGCTTAGTACAGGGAATACCTATGCTGCCATAGTTTTATGGGATCTCTCTGTACAGACTATGAGCAAACTTAGGGGGCTGTTCCTGCTGAATTGTGCTTAGTACAGGGGATACCTATACTGCCATAGTTTTATGGGATCTCTCTGTACAGACTATGAGCAAACTTAGGGACTGTTCCTGCTGAATTGTGCTTAGTACAGGGGATACCTATGCTGCCATAGTTTTATGGGATCTCTCTGTACAGACTATGAGCAAACTTAGGGGACTGTTCCTGCTGAATTGTGCTTAGTACAGGGAATACCTATGCTGCCATAGTTTTATGGGATCTCTCTGTACAGACTATGAGCAAACTTAGGGGACTGTTCCTGCTGAATTGTGCTTAGTACAGGGAATACCTATACTGCCATAGTTTTATGGGATTTCTCTGTACAGACTATGAGCAAACTTAGGGACTGTTCCTGCTGAATTGTGCTTAGTACAGAGGAATACCTATGCTGCCATAGTTTTATGGGATCTCTCGGTAATGAATATGAGCAAACTTTGGGTGTTGTTCCTGCTGAATTGTGCTTAGTACAGGGAATACCTATGTTGCCATAGTTTTATGGGATCTCTCGGTAATGAATATGAGCAAACTTTGGGTGTTGTTCCTGCTGAATTGTGCTTAGTACAGGGAATACCTATGCTGCCATAGTTTTATGGGATCTCTCTGTACAGACTATGAGCAAACTTAGGGACTGTTCCTGCTGAATTGTGCTTAGTACAGAGGAATACCTATGCTGCCATATGGGATATCTCTGTACAGACATTGGGCAAACATATGATATAAGAAGAAGAGAATTGGGGGAGAGAGACGTATCCATAGGAATGAGAATACAGAATGGCACTTGTGAACTTGCAGCTGTCAGAGAGGCTAATAAAACATTTATTTGTGTGAATATATGATGCGCTCGCATTGCTAAGGTTTCTACACACCGAGGGAACCTTTTAAATATGCTGAATGAATGTTCCCCCCTAGGTGTGTGCACCAATCAGTTCTCCCATAAGGTTATTTGAATGTATTTGAATGAGGCTGAAAAGCATTGGTGTTACTGTGTATCAGAGGTGAAAACCAGAATTTATCTATGTCTTTCCCTTATACTAAAGCTTCAAAATCCGATGAGATAACTGTTAGTAGGATGTAGAGAGGGATATTCTGAGACAATTTGTAATTGGTTTTCATTTTTTATTGTTTGTGGTTTTTGACTTATTTAGCTTTTTATTCAGAAGCTGAAGACTGGAATATGAATAGGAGAGGCCTGAATAGAAAGATGAGGAATAAAAAGTAGCAATAACAATACATTTGTAGCCTTACAAAACATTTGTTGTTTAAATTGGGTCAGCGACCCCCATTTGAAAGCTGGACAGAGCAGAAGGCAAATACAGGTTTTGGACCTGTTATCCAGAATGCTCGGAACCTGGGGTTTTCTGGATAATGGATCTTTCAATAATTTGGATCTTCATACATTAAGGGTGCAGATTTATCAAGGGTCTAAGTGAAATTTTTATTTTTATATTCAAATTTCGAGGTCATTTTAGTGTCCATCGACTCGGAAATAGTTTGAATATCGACATTTATCTGTACTGTCTCTTTAAAAATTTGACTTTGGCAATTCGCCGTCTAAAACCCGCCAAACTGCTGTTTTAGCCTGTGGGGGACCTCCTAGAACCTATTTGGAGTCATTTGGTGGAGTTTAAAAAAATCTAAGTTTTTTTTTTTTGGAAAATACTTCTATCCGAATTCGAGTTGAACAATTAAATACAGCCTTTTCTTCCGAAGTTAACAAAAATAGGTTTTTTTTAAATAAATCAGTTGGTCTTTTTTTATTCGAATTTCGAGGTAATGGCAGTTTTAAAAAAACTTCCATCACCTCGAAATTCCACCCTTGATAAATCTGCCTGTACTAGAAAATCATATAAACATGAAATAAACCCAATAGGCTGGTTTTGCCTCCAATAAGGATTAATTATATCTTAGTTGGGATCAAGTACAAGCGACTGTTTTATTATTACACAGAAAAAGGAAATCATTTTTAAACCTTTGGATAAAATAGGGTCTATGGGAGACGGCTTTGGGACCTCGCTGGATAGCGGGTTTCTGGATAACAGATCCCATACCTGTAATTCAAAAACGATTGAAAATAAATAATGGAGACCAATTGAAAAGTAGCTTAGAATTGGCCATTCTATAACATACTAAAAGTTAACGTGAAGGTGAACCACCCCTTTAAATGCTGTAAATAAAAAAACAAACCATGAAAAGGATGTCGCGTTCGGTGGGTAGAATTTGAGAAGTGAGAGGGGGGATCCCTGTGAGCTTGTTAAACTGTAACATCTGACCCTCGGTACCAGCGCTGAGTATTAATGGCGCATCCTCAGCGGCCGCCAGTAAATCTGTGTATCGACTGCGAGAGCTCAGTTGTGTTTGTAATTGCTCTCCAATCCCCCCGCTTCTCTCCCAGACTCTCCCCTCATTATACCAAATGGATTTACCCAGTGCCGCCGGTCTCTGTGATTTCCATCCAAGCGGCAGATAACAAAGAAACCCCTTTCACTGGCCCAAGTTTTTCAGCATTTGCCAGAAATCCGGGAGCCGTCGAGATTAAAATAATAACAAAAAAAAAAAAAAAAATCCCAAAGTCTCTCTTCAAAGGGATTCTGAATTAAGATGCCCATTAAAATGTGAACTGTGCCCGGCTGCCCCCGATTCTATTGTCTGCCGTCTTGATCAAAAGCACAGAGTCAGCTTGAGATATATATATAATTATATCTGTATTTATTAGCTGTCCCAATGTATTAATATCCATAATTTACACTTCCAAACATTACTTAAAGGGGATTTAACGCAAAGATGAAAATTTAATATAAGCTTCAGCACACTGAAATAAAAAACTTTCTAAATACAATCAATTAAATATTCTGCATCGTTTCTGAAATAATCAAATTTATCGTCACTATTCCTCTCTCAGCATCTGTTTCTCTTCATTCTCTCTTCATGCAGCAGTTGGCTGTCAGTGGTTTGTCCCATTTCGCCGAATAATTTTCGAATTTCCCACAAAATTTGCAAAATGGCGAAAAATGAATGAATTGCTAATATTGACGCCCGCATCAATGCTGACGCTCATGTCAGTTATGACGTCGGCGTTAAAGTCAATGGGTGTCCGAATAATTTTGACGTGCAAATTTTACCGTCTGCTTCTCAAATTTATTTGTCAGCTTATATTTAGTGATGGTCGAATTTATTCGTCAGGCGCCAATTCGCGACGAATTCCCACGATTCGCCGTCGGTGAATAAATTCACGAAACTGCTGCGAAAATGTGCCGGCGACGAATCGCGGAAATTCGCAAGCATTAAAAAAAAAAAAAACGGACACCGGTGTAAAAAAAACGGACGCCAGTGTCAAAAAAACACACGCCGATGTCAAAAACAGATGCCGGTGCCGTTTCATAAATTTTTTGCCGTTTCGTGAATTTAGTGGGAAATTCGCAAATTTTTCGGCAAATCGAAACTCCCCAAATTCGCCCATCACTACTTATATTAAATTTTAATTTTCGCAACAGTTCCCCTTTTAAAGGGGTGCGTCACCTTTAAGTTAAGTTTAGGGCCTTATTTATCAAAATCCAAAATTTTCGGACTGTTTAAATAAAAAATGTCCGACCAAACTTGAATCCACAATTGGACCTTATTTATTACTAAACCCCACCCCCACAATTTAATTGGATCAGAGACAAACATGAAAAACTTGTGCGAAAATCCTTACTAGTTTTTCAGAGTTTTTCCTCAAATCGTACGTTTTTTTTGGGCTCTTTCACGTAAAGCCCAAATTTTCGCTGAAAAGTCAGAAATAGTCGTATTTTTGGCCTAATTCCAATGCAGACTACAGAAACTTCCAAATAGCATAGGGACCTCTCCCATTCACTTATATACAAACTCGGTAGGTCTGAGATGCCGGATTTTTGGATTCACACTTTTTCCATCCTCGGGTTATAATAAATCTCGAAATATTCAAGGTTTTTTTCCAAATAAAAATTCAGATTTTATCATAAAAATTTTTGGCATCCAAAACTTTAATAAACAACCCCTCAGTATGTTATAGAATGACTAATTCTAAACAACTTTTCAATTGGCCTTCATTGTTTCTTTTTTATAGTATTTTGATTTGCTGTCTTCTTTTTTTCAAATGGGGGTCACTGACCCCACCTAAAAAACAAATGCTCTGTAAGGCTACAAATGTATTGTTATTGCTACTTTTTATTACTCATCTTTCTATTCAGGTCTCTCCTATTCATATTCCAGTCTCTTATTCAAATCAATGCATGGTTGCTAGGGGAATTTGGACCCTAGCAACCAGATGGCTGAAATGGCAAACTGGAGAGCTGCTGAATAAAAAGCTAAATAAGTCAAAAACCACAAATAATAAAATATGAAAACCAATTACAAATAGTGTCAGAATATCACTCTCTACGTAGTAACAGTTAATTTAAAGGCAAACAACCCCTTTAGTGCATTCGTAAACCTCATTGGGAAGGCTGAAATAAAGTTTAAAAAAAAAACCTTTGTAAACAAATTAATTAATTTAAAGCAGAGGAATGTGGGAAATACCAGATAATTTACCGAGAAACTAAAGGAGGGGCATTAAGTAAGGAATATCAGGTGGGACGTAATGTGAATATTCTGTTTACAGTCGGACTCACGGAGCTAATCTGTCCATACACAGGAATAACAGATAGAACATTGTTCTTTTTCTGTAAAGTGAGAGGATTAAAGCGCAAGCCAAACAAGACAAAATCCCTTTCCTGTGAGCCTTTTGCAGTTCTAATTAGTAGCTTAGCGCACCTTATCCACCCGCTTTCCCCGGCAAAAACACTGAAAAACCTTCCATTTAATTGCCTGTGTGGGTGAGAGAAGAGCGCGACTCTCGGGAAAGTAAATGTGGGGAAAAAACATTTATCAAAGTGAAAATTGCTAAACGATTCCAAGGTGGAGGGGCCCAGGGTAGAAAGGACTTTAGTGGACTCTATATTTTATATCAAATGGGAATTTCCAACTGGTTGGACTTCAACAAAATGAAAGGGCCACTGTTTGTGCATCCCTTATTTAAAGGGGAACTATCACAAAAATAAAAATTTAATATACGATTCCTCATAATGAATTAAGAAACTTTCTATATACAATCCATTAAATATTCTGCATCGTTTCTGAAATAATCAAGTTTATCTTCACTATTCCTCTCTCAGCATCTGTTTCTCTTCATTCTGTCTTCATGCAGCAGTTGGGTGTCAGATATTCACTGACAGTTAGATCCAATATATCTTATAGGGGGGCTCCTTTTGCCTAGAAGATGTGTTAGAGCTCACTCTATTAATGACACAACCGTGGTGGGTCTCATCAGCAATAATGACGAGTCACCATACAGAGAGGAGGTGCAAAGCCAACAACCTCTCTCAATGTAGACAAAAAGAAGATGGTTGTTGACTTTAGGAAGACTAGGAGTGACCACCCGCCACTGTACATTGATGGCTCTAATGTAGAGATCGTAAAAAGCACCAAATTCCTTGGGGTCCACCTGGCGGAGAACCTCACCTGGTCCCACAACACCAGCTACTTAGCCAAGAAAGCCCAACAGCGCAAGCAAGCTGAAGAAATCCCATCTCCCACCGTCCATACCCAAAACCTTCTACAGAGGGACTATCAAGAGCATCCTGAGCAGCTGTATCACTGTCTGGGCTGGGAACTGCACTGTCATGGAGTGCAAGACCCTACAGAGGATAGTGAAGACTAGGGATGTCGCGGACTGTTCGCCCGCAAACTAATTCGCGCGAACATCGACTGTTCGCGTCCGCCGAATGTTCGCGAACGTCGCGCGACATTCACCAATTTGGGTTCGCCTTAGCTGGCGCTTATTTTTGACTTCTCACCCCAGACCAGCAGATACATGGCAGCCAATCAGGAAGCTCTCCCTCCTGGACCACCCCCACACCCCCTGGACCACTCCCCTTCCATATATATAAACTGAAGCCCTGCAGCGTTTTTTCATTCTGCCTGTGTGTGCTTGGAAGAGCTAGTGTAGGGAGAGAGCTGTTAGTGATTTGAGGGACAGTTGATAGTAAGTTTGCTGGCTAGTAATCTACTTGATACTGCTCTGTATTGTAGGGACAGAACTCTGCAGGGATTTGAGGGACAGTGAGTTTAGGTTAGTTAGCTTTGCTGACTAGTAATCTACCTTCTACTGCAGTGCTCTGTATGTAGCTGCTGTGGGCACTGATCTCTTCTGATCTCATCTGCTGACTGCTGTAATAACCCAATAGTCCTTGTAAGGACTGCTTTTGTTTTCTTTTTTGTTTTTTTACTTTGCTACTATAAGAGCCCAGTGCTATTAGTCTAGCTGTGTTGGGGAGTGGGACTGGTGTGCTGCTCCTCCTAGTAGTTCACCACTACCAGCACCAACCAGAGTCAAAATTGTTACAAAGTATCTTATTTGCACCTGTTAGCTGTTCTGAGCTCTCTGCCAAAAGCCAATTAAGTTAGAAACTGTTTTTTTTCTGGCTGTTCAGTGCAGAGAAAAGAGGGACTTTCTAGTACAAAAGAGGGACAGGGGGTTGAGTGGTCAAAAGAGGGACAGTTGGGAGGTATGCAAGTGCCACCTAGCTGTGTGAGCTTTTTCACATTCTGTCTAAATAACAATAATAATTCCGTGTCCGTAAACACCACCTGAATGATGTTTTTACAGCAGCAATAATATATTCCGTATCCACTACTGTATACGTTGCCCTTGCAGGCATTGCTTGCCCAGTCTTTAACCAAGTGCCACCTAGCTGTGTGAGCTTTTTCACATTCCGTGTCCAGAAACATCACCTGAGTGACGTAGTGTGATTTCTGCCCTTTACAGCACAAAACGCAGCGCTGTGTCAACAATGTATTTTTCAGATACATTTTTGCCCTTGATCCCCCTCTGGCATGCCACTGTCCAGGTCGTTGCACCCTTTAAACAACTTTAAAATCATTTTTCTGGCCAGAAATGTCTTTTCTAGCTTTTAAAATTCGCCTTCCCATTGAAGTCTATGGGGTTCGCGACGTTCGCGATCCGTTCGCACTTTTGGACGCAAGTTCGCGAATATGTTCGCGAACATTTTTTCCGCTGTTCACTACATCCCTAGTGAAGACAGCAGAGAAGATCATAGGTGTCTCTCTTCCTTCCATCACAGACATTTACACCACTCTTGACTCTTGACTTGACTCTTGACTTGATCACCAGACATCATGTCTCTCTACATGCAGAATTTATGCAAAAGGCAGTTATTTTATTACATTTTGTTTGTACTGGAATCAGTTATTTGAGTGAGCTCTAATACATCTGCTAGGAAAGGAAGCCCCTATAAGATATATTGGATCTAACTGTCAATGAATATCTGACACCCAACTGCTGCATGAAAAGAGAATGAAGAGAAACAGATGCTGAGAGAGGGATAGTGAACATAAACTTGATTATTTCAGAAACAGTACAGAGTATTCAATTGATTTTTATTTGAAAACGTGTTATTTCAGTATGATAAAGCTTATATTAAATTTTCATTTTTGTGATAGTTCCCCTTTAAAATGTTACAGATATGGGATCGGTTATCCAGAAAACCGTTATACAGAAAGGCTGTCTCCCATAGGCTCCATTTTATCCAAATAATCCAAATTTTTAAAAATAATTTCCTTTTTCTGTGTAATAATAAAACAGTAGCTTGTACTTGATCCCAACTAAGATATAATTAATGCTTATTGGAAGCAAAACCAGCCTATTGGGTTTATTCAATGTTTATATGATTTTCTAGTAGTCATCATCTTACCCTACTATCATAATTCTTTCCTACTCTTCTTATCTTTCCTATTATCTTTTATTACATTATATCTTCATATCATCATCTTGCCTTACTACCAGCATTCTACCCTACTGTCTCCATCTATCCCTGCAGTCACCATATTCTCCAGCTCTTTCTATCTCCCCCTACTTTCTTCATCTTCCCCTACTGACTTGCATTTCAACTTGCCCTTTTGTCACCACTGTGGCCTGTCACCCTCTCATCCTACCGTCTCCATTTATTCTTGGCTGACCCTGGCACCGGCACCCTTCCAGTTTCAACACAAATCTGCCCCATCCACAAAACCAGGTCAATACAGAACAATTAATTTACAAACATTTTGTCCACGCATCAAAGGAAAATACTAATCAACAGCCTTTCCACTGCCTAATTGTATAAGCAAGAGACAAGGCCATACAAAGAAGCAGCAGCTAATTAGAGCCAACTAAGAGTCCCAGGGCTCCGTGGTCAGTTTAACCTTCATACTATATTGTCTACATGCTGACTGATCATCCCTGGAGGCTGAAGTATCTTGGAAGAGGAAAAGAAAGTTACAAGTTATTCACGGTTATTTAGAATTCAAAACTTAGGCCACTTTTTGACTCTATGATCTCTTCATTGAAGAACGGAACAGCAAACTCTTCCCTCATAATCCTTGAGGATCTATAGCAGACACTTCTATAGATGGAGATCCATCAAAATAAATGTTGTGTAGATTCAAGTGCAAAGTCAATACAGGTTTAAGGTCAATGGAGTTGGGGCACTTATATCAGGAATAAAAATTGAGGCTGTGAATGACCTCATTGGCTTGGGGAGTGGGGACGTATCTGGGACCAAGACAACAGGAGGGAGAGTCAACTTTGAGACCTTGACTGATGATAATAAGCTGATATATAATGAGGTATCTGTCTCAAAAACAAGACTGTAAATCATCAATTGTCCCACACCAAGGCAATAAAGAGGGCAAAATAATGGGAGACAAAGATGAGATCACCTGCAGCTTCATGTAATACTGAAACACATGCCAAGGTGTTTAGTACAGAAGACTACAGTAAGAATGGGTGCAATGGTGGACATGGTGCACAAGTCCAGGATAAGACTAACTGCACCAGCACACAAGACCAAGACAAGATTGAATGCATCGGTACACAAGACAAAACATAGTGTATTGTACACAAGATCAAGCCAAAGTTGAGTGCAACAATACAGAATTCCCAAACAAGAATGAATGCAACATTATACAAGTCCAATACAAGACTGATTGCAAAAGTACAGTACTGAGTGTACTTTTGTGCTCAGACTTGTGTATTGTTGCACTTAGACTTATATTTGTCTTGTGTATTGTTGTCCTTAGACTTATATTGGTCATGTGCATCGTTGCCCTCAGACATGTTTACTGTTGCACTGAACCTGTTGCACTGAACCTTGGCTTGGTCCAGTCTTGTGTACTTTTGCACTCAGTCTTGTATTGGACTTGTATAATGTTGCATTCACTCTTGTTTGGGAATTGTATAAGATAAGTCTAAGTGCAAGAATACACAAGTTTGGGAATTGTATAAGATAAGTCTAAGTGCAAGAATACACAAGTCCCAAACAAGAATGAAGCAACATTATACAAGTCCAATACAAGACTAAGTGCAAAAGTACACAAGACTGGACCAAGCCAAGGTTCAGTGCAACAGTACACAAGACCAGACAAGATTTAGTGCAACAGTACACATGTGAGACAAGACTGAGTGCAATAGTACACATGTCCAAGATAAGTGTAAGTGCAACAATACACAAGACCAAGATAAGTCTAAGAGCAACAATACACAAGACCAAGATAAGTCTAAGAGCAACAATACACAACACCAAGATAAGTCTAAGAGCAACAATACACAAGACCAGGATAAGTCTAAGAGCAACAATACACAAGACCAAGATAAGTCTAAGAGCAACAATACACAAGACCAAGATAAGTCTAAGAGCAACAATACACAAGACCAAGATAAGTCTAAGAGCAACAATACACAAGACCAAGATAAGTCTAAGAACAACAATACACAAGACCAAGATAAGTCTAAGAGCAACAATACACAAGACCAAGATAAGTCTAAGGGCAACAATACACAAGACCAAGATAAGTCTAAGAGCAACAATACACAAGACCAAGATAAGTCTAAGGGCAAGTATATAAGTGCAAATATATAAGAGTGAGTGCACCAATTAGACTGAATGCAACAATACATGAGTCTGAGGCAAGACTCCACCAGGGTGCAGGACTAGAAGATACCATCAAGACAATATCAAGAGTAACAAAGATCAAAACACTTAAACTCTGGTCTTGAGGCTGACACTCGCCTTGGCTACTAGAGCACTGATCAGCCACAGTGATTAAATAAATCCAGCTCCAGTGCAGCACCAATGTACTTAAAGCACTATTAAGGACTAAAAAATGTTTTGGAGCCAGAACGTCCCCTTTTATATATGATGCGGAACTGAGAAAAAGACATGTTTGCAATTAAGTGCCGCCATAAGGCTCTTTGCTTAAATGTTGATCTGCCAGGCAAGGCCCATTAAATGCCGGCATCCCATCAGAGCCGCAGCCGCACGGTTAATGTATAAAGAAATATGTTGGTATTTATTTTCCCATAAAGGTTATTGAAAGTTACAGCAAATTCATCAGGATGAAGTTGCCCCGTGCCGAGCCGATCCTTGAGCTCCCAATTTGTACAGGGAATAAATACTGTTACTTGATGGAGTGTTGACTTGTCTGTTCTGAGACCAATTACAGCCTCAGCTTTGCATTTCCACATGGGAAACTAAAAAGGATAAAGGTGAGTTAAGCCTTTAATTAGAGCTTAGCCTGACTTGGGAGAGAGCCAGGAATTAGCCGAGAAGATTTGCAGAGTCAGAAAACACAGTGTTATTAACGCACTGACGGTATCCAGTTAAATCTCATACAGACCAGTAATAAAGCAGAGCAGGGACACTTGTAGGGGGGAGTCTAAATGAAATTTCTACCTTCCTGCACTTTATCTGCTAGTCGTGATTACTCAGGAGCCCTTCTGGGCCAATATAGGAGAAAATACAGATTTTTATTCAACTCTACACTTTATAGATCACTGTCCAGTTCAAGACTGTCCGCGGCCTGGTTCTGGGCTGTGGCCCGGCGGTTGGGGACCCCTGGATTAGAGTACTGAGATATTTCAAGGTCAAGTTAAAGAAACAGAAACTTAGAGAAAATCGGACTATTCCGATTGCTCTCCGATTTAAATATGCTCTTTTCTGCATTTAAAGGGGCGGTTCACCTTGAAGTTAACTTTTAGTATGTTATAGAATGGCTAATTCTAAGCAACTTTTCAACTTGTTTTTATTTCTTTTTTTTATTTTTATCGATTTTGAATAATTTGCCTTCTTCTTCTGACTCTTTCATCTTTCAAATGGGGGTCACTGACCCCATCTAAACAAACAAATGCTCTGTAAATCAACAAATGTTGTTATTGCTGCTTTTTATTACTCCTCTTTCTATTCAGGCCTCTCCTATTCATATTCCAGTCTCTTATTCAAATCAATGCATGGTTGTCAGGGGAATGTGGACCCTAGCAACCAGATTGCTGAAATTACAAACTGGAGAGCTGCTGAATAAAAAGCTAAATAAGTCAAAAACCACAAATTACCAAAAAAAAAAAAAAAAAAAAAAAAACAACCGCAAATTGTCTCTCTATATTATATTACTCTCTACATCATACTAACAGTTGAACAATCCTTTAAAGGGATACTGTTATGGGGAAAAAAAAATTCAAAATGAATCAGTTAATAGTGCTGCTCCAGCAGAATTCTGCACTGAAATCCATTTCTCAAAAGAGCAAACAGATTTTTTTATATTCAATTTTGAAATCTAACATGGGGCTAGACATATTGTCAATTTCCCAGCTGCCCCAAATCATGTGACTTGTGCTCTGATAAACTTCAATCACTCTTTACTGCTGTACTGCAAGTTGGAATGATATCACCCCCTCCCTTTCCCCCCCCCCAGCAGCCAAACAAAAGAACAATGGGAAGGTAACCAGATAGCAGCTCCCTAACACAAGATAACAAGATAGCTCTCTAACACTATGAACAACACTCAATAGTAAAAACCCATGTCCCACTGAGACACATTCAGTTACATTGAGAAGAAAAAACAGCAGCCTGCCGGAAAGCATTTCTCTCCTGAAGTGCAGGCACAAGTCACATGACCAGGGGCAGCTGGGAAATTGACAAAATGTCTAGCCCCATGTCAGATTTCAAAATGAAAAAAACTCTCAAACAGCTCTTTTGAGAAATGGATTTCAGTGCAGAATTCTGCTGGAGTAGCACTATTAACTGATGTGTTTTGAAAAAAACATGTTTTCTGATGACAGGATCCCTTTAAGGTACAAGTCCTGCTTTTTATCTCTGCTGGGTGCGGCCATCTTTTATCTCCTGCCTAAACAGGCCCCACCCAGTCCCTTGTGTTCAATGGAGCCTTATCTATTACATATTCATGAGCACAAGATTTTTTTACGGACAATGTCACAATAAGAAATCCTGTTTTCTAGAAATGCTTCCGGAGTTTTCCTGTAAATGCTTTCAGGCCATTCCCATGTCATTACTGGGCGTTTAAAGGGTAAATGTGATTCTCTTCTTTTGTTTTCCCTGAATTAGACAGAAAAGTATAGATTGTAGCCAAGGCAATAACTCCCCTCTGCAGGAAGAGATGCATTATATCCAGTTAGAGGAAGCTGAAGAGAAACAATTTAATATACTTTGTAAATACAGAGTAAAGATACAACTGCCTAATGAAAGCAGTATGGCAGGACCAACAATTCGGAATAAACAGAGGGAGAATCAGTAGTGTTAGCAGAAGTCCAAGTCCCACAATAAACCTTAATCATAACCATATATATAGGGGGTTATTTAGTCCGAATGCTGAAAATTCGATTATTTTTACTAGGAAATCCAAATTTTTACTTGAAAATGTTTTTTCTGGATTTATTATACTGTACCCAGAGGATTCAAAAAGTCTGAATCAGAAAATCCTCCATTTTCCTCCTGTCAAGATCCTGTAGAAGTCAATGGCAGAGGTCCTATTTGCAATTTGAAGATATTATGGTCTGAGTTAGGTTTCGTGTGATAATCCGAACATTTCAGGCTTTTCCGACGACTTTCCGGGGGTCAAATACGAAAAATACCAATTTTTTTGAGTGACATCTGAAAAATTTGCCGTATTTCCTGATCCATGTTTTTTTTTTAATGATAAATTAGGATAAATCGTGTATTCTAGTTTAGTTGGACTTTTTTCATTTAAAACATCAGAAAATTGATAAATAACCCCTAAATGTGCACATACTGGTCGGCACCACTAGGGCCCCTATACATTGGGGATGCAGGGTCTGCTCCCTTTACTGTTGGACAACAGGCAGGGAAAGGGTTACAGAAGTTGCTTTTTGGAAGTATTTTGGAAGCAGAGATTAAATGTTACAGTTTATAGCGGGTAAGCACTGCTGCCCTGCCTGTCACTCAGTGAATTAATCACGGATAATAAGGATTTTTTTCCTTACCGGTACTTGATGACCTGAGGTTTTTTTTTTCGCCCTAAACGCAGCTTCGGCAAACAAGATAAAAGTAAATAAGTGGCAGGACTGCGCTCCCCGACTCCATCATTATAATTCACCTCTGGACTCTTATCACAGAACTGGCAGCATCGCTTTGCATTTTCAAAGTCACAAAAACTGCTGCAGTTTCAGCTAATGTCAAACAACCTTTGTACTTTATTATTATTTTATTCCTGAGACTCACATTGTGATACTGGCTTGTATCAGGGAAAACCATTGTAAGCAGCAGTCCCTCCTTGCTTTATGGCAGCTGAGATTCTAGCTATCTGTATAACAGAACATTCTGTCCCAGTGGCTGCACAGATCCTATCTGATCCCCATTGTAAGCAGCAGTCCTGTCCTGCTTTATGGCAGCTGAGATTCTAGCTATCTGTATAACAGAGCATTCTGTCCCAGTGGCTGCACAGATCCTATCTGATCCCCATTGTAAGCAACAGTCCTGTCCTGCTTTATGGCAGCTGAGATTCTAGCTATCTGTATAACAGAACATTCTGTCCCAGTGGCTGCACAGATCCTATCTGATCCCCATTGTAAGCAGCAGTCCTGTCCTGCTTTATGGCAGCTGAGATTCTAGCTATCTGTATAACAGAACATTCTGTCCCAGTGGCTGCACAGATCCTATCTGATCCCCATTGTAAGCAACAGTCCTGTCCTGCTTAATGGCTGAGGTTTTATCTTTCCAGAGTTATGGTTCTACTTTGAAATGGTTTATGATCTTACCTTGATATTTCATATTAGTGGCTCGGCAGGGGATATTGATAGTTGTAGTTCAGCCCCAGCAGGTGAGTCCCAGTTGTGACCTCTCAGGCACTTTACAAAAAGCCCACACCAGATCTTGGTATCAATGGGAAGGAGAACCCAGATCAAAGCTTGGCTCTTCTTCTTGCTCAAAGTGTTCACATTCAATATCAATTCTCTTTGAGAATTCTCTTTTGAGGAATAAAGGGCTCCATTGGTCCCAGCGGGGAGAGGTCGCCCCAGTTTTCTCAAGAGCTACTGATGTGCTCAGTTCCTTTTAACACTCAGTCTATTGTCTGTCTGCTGCAATTAGTCACCGGGTGACAACGCTCAGCCATTGTGTCGTCAACATGTAAAAGCCAAAAAGCCAAGGCCAAATCGAACCTGCGCAAGGTGCACTTTTTTTTTTTATATTTTCAATCAAGTGAATCAAGGGCAGGTGTTCAGACAAATAAATGAAAGATCCAGCCAACCCTTTACACACAAAGAGAAGCGGACAACACGAGATACAAGAGATTCTTACAAAGAACTTAACCGATATTCCCGAAGCTGGAACGACTGTTATACACGAGATGAAAGTTAAAATTCAGCGGTGGGAGGAAAGTTTTTCTTCTGTGTCTGTTACATCAAAGAAAAATGCAGATCTAGAATCAAGGTGTAATTTAGAACTATAGGATTTGTAGGTCACGTTTAAATTAATGGTTAGTATGTTCTAGAGTAACTACGTTTAAGCAACTTTTCAATTGGTCTTTGTTATTTATTTATTTTCTTATTGATTTGAATAAGAGACTGGATTATGAAAAGGAGAGGCCTGAATAGAAAGATGAGGTATAAAAAGAAGCAATAGCAATAAATGTGCGGCCTTACTGTTTTTTATATGGGGTCAGTGACCCCCATTTGAAAGCTGGAAAGAGTCAGAAGAAGAAGAAGGCAAATAATTCAAAAACTATAAAAAATAAAAAATGAAGACCAGTTGAAAAGTTGCTTAGAATTAGACATTCTATAACATACTAAAAGTTAACTTTAAGGCAAACCACCACCTGTAACTGTTAGGGGCATATTTATCAAGGGCCGAATTTCGAATTGAAAAAACTTCGAATTTTGAATTCAAAAAGACCAAACGAAATCGAATGAAGTCGAAGTTTTTTTGGTCGAATAGGTCCGTTTTTGATCAAATAGGTCCGTATTCGGCCGAATTCGAATCGTACGAATCGAAAAAATAGAGAATTCGATTCAAAGTTTTTCCCAAAACAAACTTTGATTTTTCAGAGTCCACCAATTGACTCCAAGTAGGTTCTAGGAGGTCCCCCATAGGCTAAAACAGCAATTCGGCAGGTTTTAGATGGCGAATGGTCGAAGTCGAATTTTTAAAGAGACAGTACATGATAAATTTCGATATTTGAATTTACGAATTTTCCCTAGTCTAGCCTAGTACACAAAAAATAGCTTGAAATTCTAATTTTTTTAATTCTAAAATTCACTTCGACCTTTGATAATTCTGCCCCTTAGTATGTTATAGAATGGTATATTCTAAGCAAATTTTCAATTTGCTTTCTTTTTCTGATTCCTTCAGCTTTCAAATGGGGGTCGCCGACCCCATCTTAAAAAAAACAAAAACAAGGCTACAAATGTATTGTTATTGCTCCTTTTTATTACTCATGTTTCTATTCAGGCCTCTCAGTATAGAATGAACCTGACAGTATTTACACTGCATTCGACTCAACTCACATATTTACCCAAAGAGTAACTTGACCTGAAACAATATTTAATTCAGTTTGTCTTCTCCGTTACACACAAAGTCTCCCAAAAGGCTTATTTGGAATGCTTTAAGGGTCCCTATTGAATGTAATGAGTTTTCGCATCACCCATGATATATCTAATTAATCAGACACATCAAACAGACGAGAGTTCTGCAGAAATTGCACAGTAAATAGCCTCCCAGTGAAACTGATCCGTATTCCTTAATTAACACAAATCCTGCACTCTGGGAAGCTGAGAATAAATATAACGATATTTTATTTACAAAGACTCCGGCAATATTCATCGGGGCTGTAGATACACCGAGTAATTGGCATCCACGGCTGCAAAGGATTACATTAAGGGCAAACACAAACTTGTGATTTTTCTTTCCTTTACAGTTTAGAACAGTATAGCAATCAACATTTCTTTTCTTCATGAGTCAGAAAAAAATTTGACTACGGTACTTTTCCTTTTCCAATTAAGCCTTCTACATAAATGAAAGGTCCCATGTCCTTCTCACTTGTAAGCTTCCATCAGAGTGTTCTAGTCCCACCCACTGCATGAGTCACAGACTCCGTGCCCCTCCCCTGTAAGCTTCCATCGGAGTGTTCTAGTCCCACCCACTGCATGAGTCACAGACTCCGTGCCCCTCCCCTGAAAGCTTCCATCGGAGTGTTCTAGTCCCACCCACTGCATGAGTCACATACTCCCTGCCCCTCCCCTGTAAGCTTCCATCAGAGTGTTCTAGTCCCACCCACTGCATGAGTCACAGACTCCCTGCGCCTCCCCTGTAAGCTTCCATCAGAGTGTTCTAGTCCCACCCACTGCATGAGTCACAGACTCCCTGCCCCTCCCCTGTAAGCTTCCATCAGAGTGTTCTAGTCACACCCACTGCATGAATCACAGAATCCGTGCCCCTCCCCTGTAAGCTTCCATCGGAGTGTTCTAGTCCCACCCACTGAATGAGTCACAGACTCCCTGCGCCTCCCCTGTAAGCTTCCATCGGAGTGTTCTAGTCCCACCCACTGCATGAGTCACAGACTCCCTGCCCCTCCCCTGTAAGCTTCCATCAGAGTTTTACAGTTTTCCTAATAAAAGTGAATTGCCATTTAAGCTGCGAGTTCTCCCACGAGACCTGTTTATCTTACATTGTTACAAATGTATCTAAGTGCAGCTGCTGAGTATTCTGGGTTTTCTTCCAAAAGTCTCTAATTTCTCCAAAACATTGTATCTTTATCTAGCTGTACAATGCAAGAGAAACTTGTGACATAGTAACATAGTAAGTTAGGTTGAAAAAAGACACGCGTCCATCAAGTTCAACCTTTCAACTTTATTTTAACCCACCTATCTGCCAGCTGATGCAGAGGAAGGCAAGAAAACCAATTTCAGTAAAAATCTTGGACTGCAGGTTAAGCTGTCAAAATCGGGACAATCCTGTGAAATATGGGACAGTTAGGAGGTATGGTGTTATAGCCCCACCCACTGCTTGATCCTCAGACTCAGTAGTGTAACTATGGAGGAAGCAGATCCCATGTGGTCCTCTTCCTCTATAGTTCTAAAAGAATTCCATGGAGGGAGGATGCAAGGAGGCCTCATAATTGGCAGGAGAGGCAGGAGAGTAGGCAGGTGGGAAGTAGGTGGGTAGGTAAACATTGTCGAGTGCAGATTTTTTTGTGGGGGGGCACCTGTTATGTCACTGATCAGACTTCCTGCCCCTCCCCTTTAAACTGTCATCAGAGTGTTTTAGCCCAACCCACTGGAACTTTTCAACCCCATTTCCTATAAGCTTCCATCAGAGTGTTCTAGCCCCACCCACTAGAACTTTTCAACCCCATTTCCTGTAAGTTTCCATCAGAGTGTTCTAGCCCCACCCACTAGAACTTTTCAACCCCATTTCCTGTAACTTCCATCAGAGTGTTCTAGCCCCACCCACTAGAATTTTTCAACCCCATTTCCTGTAACTTCCATCAGAGTGTTCTAGCCCCACCCACTGGAACTTTTCAACCCCATTTCCTGTAAGCTCAATCAGAGTGTTCTAGCCCCACCCACTAGAACTTTTCAACCCCATTTCCTGTAACTTCCATCAGAGTGTTCTAGCCCCACCCACTGGAACTTTTCAACCCGAAGGGCAAGATTGTTAAGGTTTAAAGTGCCAATATCAAGAGAAGGGGAGAATATAGAGATGGATTTGGCTGCTTCTCCACCAGCTGAAATAAAACAGGCAGAGAATTTGCCCGGTGGTCCATCTGACTTATTTTCCCTTTATCTTTTCTTCTGTTGAATCATGAAGTATAAACCACTATTAAACCTTTATGTTGCCTGAAGCCCATTACATTCCTTTCAGGACAAACGAGTGGAGCTGGACACCTTGTTTAATATTTAATGGCTGCATTTTAAGTACCTGTGACATGGCGGCCTAAATAACTGCTGCAGAGGGGCCGTAACGCCGCTCCATAGAGTGCACTTACTGAAATCCAGAATAGAGAGCGGGACTGGAAGTGAGAAAGTTCCAACCTCCCACAAAAATGCCTCATCTGAATTTCCCCTGAAACGTATCTCTGGAATGATTTAACAGGGAACGGAATGTTCCCGAACAGAGTGGGGAATTCACAAAACTGGTGTAATTTTGACTCTGAGCAGGAACCATAGCAACCAGCCAGGGATGAGTCCTGATTGGTCAAAGACCATAAATCTAGTGGCCTCTACCCATGTCGTGCTTTCTCCTGATTAAAAATAGCTCATTATAAGCTGCATTTGTTATGAAGGAGAGGAACCAGTAAGTGTTAGGAAATGCCCCTCCAAGTTAAGGTACAAGAGGGACTGTACAATATATATATCAATAACTTTCCCCCATGTCTGTGTTCCCTGCTAACCCCCTGTGATACAGTTGAAGGTAGTAGCCAAATTAAAGGGCTACTTATTAAGCCTGTCTCTCCCATACCCTGCTGCAGGATCCTTATTCCCCTGTTTTGGCCTGACAGTTGGTTTCTACTTCATACCTCCCAACATTTTGGAAGTAAAAAGAGGGACAAAAATTTTTATCCCGCAGGTAGCGCAGCAATTTCTTTGACCACACCCCTTTCTGTGGCCACACCCCCTAATTACCATGTTTGTTTTACAAAATTTGGCAGGTTATGAAAGTTTGAAAATATTTCTCCATATCTAAACTGTGTTTTTGTGAAAATTGTTACAAAGTATCTTATTTGCACCTGCTAGCTGTTCTGGGCTCTCTGCTAAAAGCCAATTAAGTGAGAAACTTTGTTTCTTTTTCTGGCTGTTCAGTGCATAGAAAAGAGGGACTTTCCAGTACTAATGAGGGACTGCGGGTTGAGCTGTCAAAAGAGGGACTGTCCCTCCGAAAAAGGGACAGTTGGGAGCTATGCTACTTGTCTCCCTTCAGCCCTGACTCTCTGCCTGTTTCACAGACTGTGTTTTGCTTGCCGCCTGCCTAGACTGCCGCCTGTTTTTGCACTTGTTTATCTGTCTGCACTATATCAACTTTAGTTTTTTTTTTAGTTTTTTAGTTTTTTTTTTTAGTTTTCCTTTATTAAATCTTTTGTAAAGCCTCAATATGTTTGGTAGTAGTTACTCAGCACATTGGTTCCCGATGGCTAATTCAGTTGGTAATTCTAACAATAAGGTTAGAGCAATGGTTCACAAATATGTGCGGCTGCCCGGAGCAGGGCTCAGGCATGAAGGCCACGTACAAGAGAATTTTTAAAACATTCCTGTTTCCTCTCCTGGATACACCTGAAGACCAGCTACAGCAGGAGTAATGCCAGGTCTACTTTTAGTGATGTTGGCCCATTATGATCTACAGCCATAAAAACATTGTTAGCATTCTGTTCTATGGGAAATATTACTTAAATATCGATCTATAAAAAAATTTAATATTGTTATATTTAAACATCTATTTATTATGTAATCTTAATGTAATAAATAGTGATGGGCAAATAAATTCGGCAGGTTCAAATTTGCAGCGAATTACCGCATTTCGCCACTGGCGAATAAATTCTTGAAACTGCGGCATCATAAAAAATGTACATACCCCGTGTATAACATTAAACCCAATTCTGAGAGCCCTTAGGCCTGACTTTAGAAGGACAGGAGAAGACGCTTCTAGTGGACGAGAAATCTGTTTAATATTTTTATTTTTCGCTTCTTTTAGCTGCTTACTACACCAGCCTTCTGCAGTTAATCTCCACCTCAGCTAATGTGCTCAGTGATAGCAGAGAATGGAACCCAGCGTGGAGGTAACGGGGGCCCTACTGTGCCTGACAATTAGCTCCCGGCACTTTCACCGTCCTCACTAATGCTCCAGTGCAGAAAACACTATAGGGGGTCTCATTCGTAATTTCTCCCACACAATCCAGCATGGGGCCATTCCTTTCCTATTCTATATATTATGTCATGTATTTTGTTATTCTAGAGTCCTCCTGTTAGACTGCTTGAGGGGACAATGTCTCTCATTCTGAAGGGGCATGGGGGTTGGCATAGTTATTCGATTGCATCCAGTCTGTAGGAAACCTTTAAAGGGGTGGTTCACCTTTCAGTTAACTTTTAGGGAGTTATTTACTAAACTCTGAATGCAAAAATTCAGAAAAATGTGTGTTTTATATTTTTTTTTTCTAAAATTGGACTTTTGAAAAATCATAAATTTTTCGGGAATTCATGAAACCCCGAGGTTTAAAAAGTCTGTATCAGAAAATCCGGCATCTCAGACCTGTCGAGGTTGCATATAAATCAAAGGGGCAGATTCACTAACTTCGAGTGAAGGATTCGAATGAAAAAAACTTCGAATTTCGAAGTTTTTTTTTGGCTACTTCGACCATCGAATGGGCTACTTCGACCTTCGACTTCGAATCGAACGATTCAAACTAAAAATCGTTCGACTATTCGACCATTCGATAGTCGAAGTACTGTCCCTTTAAAAAAAACTTCGACCCCCTACTTCGGCAGATAAAACCTACCGAAGTCAATGTAAGCCTATGGGGAAGGTCCCCATAGGCTTGCTAAGCTTTTTTTGATCGAAAGATTTTCCTTCGATCGTTGGATTAAAATCCTTCGAATCAATCGATTCGAAGGATTTAATCGTTCGATGGAATGAAAAATCCTTCGATCGTTCGATTGAACGTTTAGCGCTAAATCCTTCGACTTTGATATTCGAAGTCGAAGGATTTCAATTCGAGGGTCGAATTTTGAAGTATTTTTAACTTCGAAATTCGACCCTTAGTGAATCTGCCCCAAAGTTTTCTGAATTTTTCGCAATAAGCATAAGAGTCTTCGGGTTGAAAATCCGAAAAAATCTGAGATTTCGGGCGAAAATTCCGAAAGAATCATGAAAATCTGATTTTTTTTTCCCGAAAAACTAATTTTCAGGAAAATATAATAATAATTAAGCATAAAAAACCAGAGGGGAGTTTTTAGCAGAAAATGTTGAGATGAAATCAGACTTTGATAAATAACCCCCACAGTGTGTTATAGAATATCCAATTCTAAACAACTTTTCAATTGGTCTTCATTATTTATTTTTTATAGTTTTTTAAAAATTTGTCTTCTTCTTTTGCCTGACCCCATCTAAAAACAAATTCTCTGTAAGGCAAATGTATTGTTATTGCTACTTTTTATTACTCATCTTTCTATTCACACCCTCCCCATACCGCCCAACTGTCACATTTATGCAGGACAGTCCCATTTTTGACATTTCAACCCGCAGTCCCTGATTTTACTGAAATGTCACGACTTTCTCTTTGATCTCCTGCACGAA
The DNA here is from genome assembly GCA_038501925.1 of Xenopus petersii. Classification (NCBI taxonomy): domain Eukaryota; kingdom Metazoa; phylum Chordata; class Amphibia; order Anura; family Pipidae; genus Xenopus; species Xenopus petersii. The sequence goes on along the minus strand of CM076674.1, from coordinate 193,185,228 downwards.
ACAGCCAGAAAAAGATAAAAATTTTCTGAAACTTAATTGGCAGAGAGCACAGAACACGTGGCAGGTGCACTTAGATACCTTTGTAACAATTTAAGATAAGCAAAGATATAATTGTAATAATTAAAGCTAAGAAAAGAAACAATTGTAACAATGTAAGAGAAGCAAAGAAACAATTGTAACAAAGTAAGATATGCAAATAAACAATTGCAACAATTTAAGATAAGCAAAGAAACAATTGTAACAATTTAAGATAAGCAGGTCTCTTGGGCAAACTGTGACTTGCAGCTTGAAGGGCAATTCATCTTCATTAGCAAAACTGTAATAACACATGAAAACCACAGAAATATGTTCAAACTTTTATAACCTGCCAAATTTTGCAAAATGAACATGGTAATTAGTATGTGTAGCCACAAGAATTGGCCTCGTGAGATGTTTTTGTCCCTCTTTCTATTTCCAAAATGTTGGGATGTATGCTCCCTTAATTATATTTCAGTCTCTTAATCAAATAAATGCATGGTTGCTAGAGTAATTTGGACCATAGCAACCAGATTGCTATAACCGCAAAGTGGAGAGTTGCTGAAAAAAACCCCCTCAAAAACCACAAATAATAAAAAATTAAAATCAACTGCATATTTTTCAAAATATCACTCATCATCATCATACTAAATGTTAATTTAAAGATAAACAACCCCTTTAATAAATTGTTTTCACAAAAAGTCTGTGTTATTTTCTTACTGATGTCTATGTACATTTAAAGATTTATCAGGGAGCATGCTCAACCCAACATCCACCCCAAAAATAAATAACTCCCTCCTAGACAGATAGCTTTAGCGGCTGATTCATTGATTTGCAATGTCATTTGACCAAATAGCAGGACTGAGTTTTATGCAGCTGGAAAAAAAAAATGTTGGATTAAAGGAACATCTTAATCAACCATTTAATATGTCAAAAGTATAAAAAAATATATTTTTACCCTTTAAGAATAGGGAGTACTAAAAAAAAATAATGTTTTTATACTCAAAGGGACTTAGTTCCTTTACTTCCTACATCTCCATTATCAAGAACAGGGCTCCCACTTTATGTTCACATGAGCAGTGTTCTAAGAGGTGCAGACACCTGTCACTCACATGAAGCTCCACGCCTCACTTCCTACAATAGAGCATCAGGAAGAACAGGAACCACGGAGAAAATGCAGCACATAGAGAAGGTCACTCTCTACCCCAGGAAAGCTGCCATAGACACTCACTAAGTTTTACAATCAGACAATCATTTTTTTCTAATAGATATTTACATTTTTTGCATATATATATATATATAGTTATTAAACCGTTGTTTTTCCACCAAACGAAGTTTACAAATCCAATTTTTATTGCAGATTATTGTCACGAAGCAAAGGTGAAATGATGGTTTTCTGAGCCGAATGGCTGAAGCAATATTTTGTTTGTGAGAATTTGTGCTTGTTTAATCAGTGCCGCTGTTTTCAGCCGAGTGTGCGATATCCCACTGCCTTCCGACAACTTGTTCAGCTGTAAAATTACCATCATATTCCCAGTTATGTCTTTGTCGGAATCCCATTTACAGAGCAGCGTGGTCATTATCTGTTTACGAAAAAAAGATGTTTCTTCTATACAATCCTGTTTAACTCCTTCATGGCCGTACATCTGAGCAATGCCAGCGTCTCCCCTCACTTACTAAACTGGGGTTCAGCTGCACTCAAAGGCAACGAGGCAGCTCAGTCGTAAATACCCTTTATTAGGGGCAGATTTATTAACTTGGATTTTCCACGAAAATTCAAGTTTTCAAGTTGATTTCTTTGTTCAAAACTCAAATTTTCAGGTTCAAAAAATGCAAAAAAAATTTCAAGATTTTTTTTTAAAAAACTAAATTTTTTTGTTTTAAAAAAAAAAACAGTCTGATTTTTCGAGATTTATTATACCTGGATCCTGGAAATAGCTTGAATCCAGAAATCCACCATTAGTGATGGGCCAGGCGTGATTTTGCAGGAAATTTTGCACGTTTCGCAGCCGGCAAACGTGCGAAACTTTCCGATAAAATTCAAAAAATTTTGGCTTCATGTCAGAAAAGTCGCTCGTGTCAAAACCTTCATGCGTCAACATTATTCGGACGCCCATTGACTTTAACGCCAGCATCAAAAAAATTACGCTAGCGTCAGAATTGGTGGGGGCATCAATATTGATGCAGGTGTCAAAATTCTCATTTAGCGAATTTTCGTGGGACATTTGCACATTTTCTGGCGAATCGTAACGGGACCAATTCGCCCATCACCATCCACCATCTAAAACCTGTCAAAGTCATGTAGGAGTCAATGGCAAAGGCCATTTCAAGAGGTTAATAGCCTTCATGATGTTTCAGTTATTTTCGGAGGGGTTTGCCCAAAAGCTCGAGCAATTCAAGTTTTTTTTTTTTAAAACTCGATCAATTTGAGTTTTCGAATAATTATCCCCGAACTTGCTGTTTTACATTTTTCCCATTCTTAAATGTTTCTTAAATTAGAAACTATTGGAGTTGTGAGTTCATTCGATTTCATTCGAGGTACAGGTATGGAATCCATTATCCGGAAACCTGTTATCCAGAAAGCTCCGAATTATGAAAAGGCTGTCTCCCATAGACTCCATTTTAATCAAATAATCCACATTTTTAAAACTGATTTCCTTTTTCTGTGTAATAATAAAATGATAGCTTGTACTTGATCCCAACTAATATATAATTAATCCTTATTGCAGGCAAAACCAGACTATTGGGTTTATTTAATGATTTTCTAGTAGACTTAAGGTATGAAGATCCAAATTAAGGAAAGACCCCTTATCCGGAAAACCCCAGGTCCTGAGCATTCTGGATAACAGGTCCTATACCTGTATAAAACTCCCACATTTGATCTTTGATAAATAACCCCCTAAATCTTGTTTAAATATTTGACTATTATTTGTTTGATCCTCAACCTAGCATTTTCTTTCAGACCGCAACCAACTCATGCTGTGAGTCACTGATGCATTTTCCCTGCTATAATTGGCTGATTCCAGCACTAGTCAGCAAATTCCAGTGCCCTACAGAATTGAGTTGTTTGGGAGAAAAACAAATATATTATAGAATGGTCTATTCCTAGCAACTTTGCAGTTGATCTTCAAGATTCATTTGTACCGTAATAGTGTTTGAATTATTTGCCTTCCTCTTCTGACTCTTTCCAGCTTTTTAATGGGGGTCACTGACCCCAGCTGCCAAAAACGATTGCTCTCTGAGGCTACAGTTTTATGACTATGCTTACTGTTTATTACTTATCTATCTCTGCAGCCCCTCTTCTGTTCCTATCCCCATCTCTCGTTTAAACTACTGCTTGGTTGCTATGGTAAAGACTCTAGCAACTAGATAGCTGTTGAAATACCAAAGTAAAAATGTAAAAATGCAGACGGATTGAAAATTCATTTCTAATTCTGTGTGTTCTTTGTATAATCCTATTTATTGTGCATTGCTGTGGAATATGATGGCACTCTAAAAATAAATAATAATAACAACAACAACAATAATAATAATAATAATAATAATAATAATAATAAATGTCCATTTAAAGGTGAACAACCCCTTTAACGTAATTCAGTTCCCAAGGGTACACCTTTTGCATTTGGATTGGACTTTCGGAACCTGTTACATTTGAAACATTTCTTTTTACCAAATCCAAGCATTTTGGACGTTTTCTCTCTCTTCCCTCTCAAGTACAGGAGAATAAATTACAAAGACAAGTAGAAAAGATCCTGAGCTCTTCAACAAATAGAATAGGCCCAGGAACGTTCGATATCCATAAAAGTCAGGAATTATATAGCACAAGAATATTGAAAATAAATAAATCATAAATTCACCGAGACCTTCGCTTAAATACCATCTTTTGCATATTTCCAATCTGCCGAGGAAAGAAAGGCCACTGTGGCTCCTCAGAATTTCACTTCGGGAGACGGAGTCATTTAACTGCCAAACTCACTGTTCAATGGGTTGGGGGGACGGAGAATATAGATGAGGAACGGGGTTGACCCATCCTAATAAAGCAAATTTCCTGATAATTCAAATAGCATAAAAAGGGGTACTGTGTAAGTGGCATAAAACTAGAAACTTAAAAGGAGAAAAAAACCCCACTTTGGAATGTTACAGACTGTCTCATTAACAGGGTGCAGAGTAATATAAGAATGTTATATGCAGGTAACCAAACAAGTATCAAAGCTATACTACTAACTAACTGACTTCTAATATCCTTATCATTTACAGTAGGGTGTACATTATCCCTTATAATACATGAGTGATACTTAGAGTTCCCTGTATAACTCAGCCTGCAGCCTTGTGCCTTTATATGGTCACAGAACAACCCCTCAGTGACTTCTAATATCCTTATCATTTACAGTAGGGGGTACATTATCCCTTATAATACATGAGTGATACTCAGAGTTCCCTGTATAACTCAGCCTGCAGCCTTGTGCCTTTATATGGTCACAGAACAACCCCTCAGTGACTTCTAATATCCTTATCATTTACAGTAGGGGGTACATTATCCCTTATAATCATGAGTGATACTCAGAGTTCCCTGTATAACTCAGCCTGCAGCCTTGTGCCTTTATAAGGTCACAGAACAACCCCTCAGTGACTTCTAATATCCTTATCATTTACAGTAGGGGGTACATTATCCCTTATAATACATGAGTGATGCTCAGAGTTCCCTGTATAACTCAGCCTGCAGCCTTGTGCCTTTATATGGTCACAGAACAACCCCTCAGTGACTTCTAATATCCTTATCATTTACAGTAGGGGGTACATTATCCCTTATAATACATGAGTGATACTCAGAGTTCCCTGTATAACTCAGCCTGCAGCCTTGTGCCTTTATATGGTCACAGAACAACCCCTCAGTGACTTCTAATATCCTTATCATTTACAGTAGGGGGTACATTATCCCTTATAATCATGAGTGATACTCAGAGTTCCCTGTATAACTCAGCCTGCAGCCTTGTGCCTTTATAAGGTCACAGAACAACCCCTCAGTGACTTCTAATATCCTTATCATTTACAGTAGGGGGTACATTATCCCTTATAATACATGAGTGATGCTCAGAGTTCCCTGTATAACTCAGCCTGCAGCCTTGTGCCTTTATATGGTCACAGAACAACCCCTCAGTGACTTCTAATATCCTTATCATTTACAGTAGGGGGTACATTATCCCTTATAATCATGAGTGATACTCAGAGTTCCCTGTATAACTCAGCCTGCAGCCTTGTGCCTTTATAAGGTCACAGAACAACCCCTCAGTGACTTCTAATATCCTTATCATTTACAGTAGGGGGTACATTATCCCTTATAATACATGAGTGATGCTCAGAGTTCCCTGTATAACTCAGCCTGCAGCCTTGTGCCTTTATATGGTCACAGAACAACCCCTCAGTGACTTCTAATATCCTTATCATTTACAGTAGGGGGTACATTACCCCTTATAATATATGAGTGATACTCAGAGTTCCCTGTATTGGGTATATATACATATATAGTATTTTCTTTCAGATATTCTTGCCCTGCCCCTTCTGTTTCGCTGGCACCCCCCTATTCACAGAGAGACAGAGCCGTGGGTACCTCCGTGGAGCAGAAAGAGAGCAGATATATAAATCCAGCAATTAACAGACACAGAGAATCACCTGGGCCGCACTATTAGCAATATGGAGTTTTTTCTCTGTATCTGAGACACGTTCGCTGCTTCACTGGGGGGCCTGGGGGAAATCACAGAAACCTGAGCAGCAGACAATGCCAAATTCCAGGGAAATAAATGAGGCTTTATCCCAAAACTTGACACTAACGATAGAAAATGTAGAGTTCATAGAGGAGCGCATGTCTGAGGCCACATGCAGATACAATAGGAGGTTGATTATAAAGCCAGAGAATGGGCCGACTCTCAGGTGCTCAACGGCTCGGTCTTTAGGGGCCGTGTAACAAGTTCACTCTATTGATGCTGATCAGTGTCACTGAAAAATACTGATCCTGTCCCTGAGCATCTGTGTCAAAACACAGCAAATCTGTTTGCCAAGTCTAATTCGTTTTGTGCAATTAGCCAAGAACTCAGGTGTTCTGGCCCGGACCATTATGGCTAATTAGCCCATCTCTCTGGTATGGATCATAGAGACTCTGGCTTTGGTAAATTGCAGGGAAAATAGAAAAAAGATCACATTTTTACTCAAATTCCCGCAGTAAAGCCTCTTATACATTTCATGAACTTTAGATAAGGGGCCCCTTAACTGGAAGCCTTGGGACCCAATGGAGTTTTGGGGTTCAATGTAACGAGTAGTGATGAGCGCATTTTTTTTTTTTTTGCCACTCATGGATTTCACAAAACTGCAACAAAAATTCAACAAGAAAAAGCGCAAGAAAAAAATGTCCATTCACTTAAATGAGAAAAAAACGTCCGCTGACAATTCATTTGGAGAGAAAACACCCACTGACTTTAAAGCAGTTGTTCTCCTATGAGTTAACTGTTAATATGATATAGAGAGGGATATTCTGAGATCATTTGCAATTGGTTTTCATTTTTTATTATTTGTGTTTTTTTAGTTATTTAGCTTTTTATTCAGCAGCTCTCCAGTTTGCAATTTCAGAAATCTAGTTGCTAAGGTCCAAATTCCCCTAGCAACCATGCATTAATTTGAATAAGAGACCAGAATATGAATAGGAGAGGCCTGAATAGAAAGATGAGGAATAAAAAGTAGCAATAACAATACATTTGTAATAAAAATAAAAAACTAAGAAAAATAAAAAACTAAGAAAAATAAAAAACTAATAGAAATAAAAAACTAACAAAAATAAAAAACTAACAAAAATAAAAAACTAACAAAAATAATTCATAAAGACCAACTTAAATGTTTCTTAGAATTAGTTATTCTATAACATACTAAAAGTTAACTCAAAGGGGAACCGCCCTTTTACGTTTGGAGTAAGAAAAAATGCCCAATGATAATTAATTTGGAGAGAGAAAAAAAAACTGGAGAAAAAACAGCCATTGACTTCAATGCAATTGGAGTGAGAAAGAAAGTTGCCCGTAGACTCGAATATATTTTGCTACAAAAAAGTCGCCCATGGACTCACATTTAGGGATCGGCGAATTTTTTCGCCTCATTTCCCCAAAAAAATAACGCCCATAGAAGGCGGCGTGTGTCAAAAAAATTGTGCCGCGCAACAAATTATTTTGACACCCATAGACTTAAATTGGCGCCTGCGACATTTCGCTGGCGGCGAATTTTTGGCGAAACGAAACGGGTCAAATTCGCCCATCCCTACTCACATTTTTCACAGCTTCCTGAATTTTTTCAGCAGTTTTGCAAATTTTTCAGCAAAGCTGAATGGGGCAGATTCACTCATCACTACAAGTGAGAGCAACGTGGAAGTGCCGACGCATTTCGCAAATTCCAGGCTTCGACAAACTGGCTCACAAGTAGTGATGAGTGAAATTTTTTGCCAAGTTTCAAAATGATGTCCAAAGACTCCAATGGGAGAAAAAAAATGTTGCGTGTCAAAAAATGTTTAATGCATTACGGTGAATTTTTGGCAAATCAAAATGGGTCAGATTGGCCCATCACTAGTGATAGGTGAATAAATTTGCCTGGCATGAATTTGCCAATTTCGCCACCAGCAAAATAAATTTGCGAATCTTCCGTGAAAATTTGCCAGTGAAAAATTCGAACACGTTCGAATTTCTCGATTTCTCTGTGAAAACGTTCGAATTGCTAGATTTTTTAGTGAAAATGTTTGAATTGCTCGATTTTTTTGTGAAAATTATTGAATTGCTCGATTTTTAGTGAAAATGTTCGAATTGCTCGTTTTTTTGGTGAAAACATTTGAATTGCTAACTTTTAGTGAACACGTTCGAAATTCTCGATTTTTCAGTAAAAACGTTCGAATTGCTCAATTTTTTAGTGAAAATTTTCGAATTGCTAGATTTTTTTATGAAAGTTATCGAATTGCTTGATTTTTGGTGAAAATGTTCGAATTGCTAGTTTTTTTTTTGGTGAAAACCTTTGAATTGCTCACTTTTAGTGAACACGTTCGAATTTCTAGATTTTTTCGTAAAAACGATCGAATTTTACGATTTGCCCGTGAACTTTCTCATTTCATGATTTTTCACAATTTTTTCGCCATTTCTCGTTTATTCTGTGAAAACATTCGAATTTCAAGTTTTTTCCGATTTTACACAAATTTTTTGCAGTTTTGCGAATTTTACTGGAAATTCTCGAATTTTTCAGCAAAGCAAAACTGGAGAAATTCGCCCATCATTACCAATCACTACTCGCAGGGCATCTTTCTGTGTGTGCTAGGGACAAGGTTTTGGTTTGGATATTGTCTCCCCCTTGCAATGGGCCTGTTTCATGATCCTCGACACGGAGGAAAGTATCGGATCTTCTCGACATTCGGTGGAGTCAGTGTTGGACTGGCCCACCGGGATACCAGGAAAACTCCCACTGAGCTCAGGTGTCAGTGGGTCCTCATGCTGCTAAACTTTTGGCATCATAATATTTAAAGTATATTTTACTTTTCTTAAAGTAAAGTGTAAGTGGGAACAATCTCACATTCCCAGGCAGTCGTGGGGACTAATGAAGAGGAGAGAATTTGGAGGTTGTGATGAACATGGCAGGTACTAGAGCAGCAGAATGAAGGAAAGAGGTGGATGATGAATGGCCATAGTTGTCCTCACTGACTCCGGGGCATTTCCAAGAAATCGGCAGCAGAGCTCACATATCATTCTCTGACAGCAACGTGTGCAGAGACCCCGGGGCAATAAAACGACCCAGTTAAGACGGCAGAGTGAGTGTAAATGAGAGCAGAATGAGTCTAATTGAAAGCTCTTCTCCCCACACTCCTATCTACACACCCATCAGAGACCAGTCTCTCCTCTTCTCGTTATAAAATATATATGAACTCTCCAAACCTAAAGTACTACTAATGAAATACAGAGGTCACCGTTTAACTATTGGGAAAACAGGGCACCGGGGACTCCTTAAATTGGCTCCGGTTTCTTGGCCTAGTTTTCCTCCAGCCCGGAGACTCTGTCAAATAGGCCCCGCTGTGCCTCAACGCTCTAAACAAAACCTTTCCAAAACTAAAACCCGTCCGGACAGAAACATTCTGACATTAATGGATCACTTCTTTAGCCTTGAGGTGAGAAGTCAACAATTTTAATGTGGTGAGAGAGAGAAGTTGCTGCAAGGAGTGAACTCCACCCAGTGTCGGACTGGGACACCAGGGGCCCAACCAAAACCCTTAGACCAGGGGCCCAACCAAAACCCTTAGACCAGGGGCCCAACCAAAACCCTTAGACCAGGGGCCCAACCAAAACCCTTAGACCAGGGGCCCAACCAAAACCCTTAGACCAGGGGCCTCACTCTCAGTACTATTATTATTCTTCCTCTCCTCACTCAACCTATATTGTCCTAGTCTAATTTCTTTACATACTATAATCTATTATTCCATCTATTTAGCCTCTTTGTTCTCATAGAAATAGGGATAACGAATCCCATACCTGTACATTTCAATTAAAAATACAACAAAAAAAATGTGCTTTAACCTCCTCTACGAATTATATATGTATAGATTGTTTACCAGGACTGGGGAGATAAGAAAATGTAATTAAAACGTTCATTAAAAAGCCAATATTCTTTTAGAATCGAGAGTATTGAAAGCAAACGGCTGAAATAGAAATTTTTTTTTATAAATCTTTATTTATTGATTTTCAAAAAGTGGGGGGGGGGAAGGATACAGAAAGAAAAAGGAAGGGAGAGGGACCAGGGAAGGGTAAAACATTATTCACATATCCAATACAGTCAGTACAGGGTTAACAGTGAGTTACATCTCAATATCTCAATTTTAGGACCTAGTGTTCTTAGTACTTATAAGACAATCGCATTAGACCTTATATAAACCAAAATATGCACTGCACATTCAATTATCCCCACAGAACAAGCCACGAAATGTTCCCAGAGAAGCCTAATCGGGAACTCACAATCTATGTCCCCTCAAATGCGTCACCCAAGGCTCCCATACCTTTGCGTAGTGGTCAGTGGTGTAGTTAAGTAAGCTAGTTATTTCCTCCATCTTCCTGGTTTCTTCTGATAAGTGCATCCACTCTATTACTGAGGGGGAGGTTGACGATTTCCAGTTTTTTGGTATTAAGGCTAGAGCGGCATGGACCAGATATCGTGTGAGCTTGTCGGTCACCCAAATTTGGATAGGAAGATCAATACCAAACAGTAAGAGGGGAATATCTAAATGATCTAATTTCGTCCCCGTGATTGAATAAATCTTTGAACACACCGCTTCCCAAAAGGGGGTGATGGAAGGGCAGGTAAACCAGATGTGTTTGAAAGAACCTGAATCTGAACTACACCTCCAACATAGTTGAGAAGTACCTGGGAAAAGCCTGTGCAATTTCGTCGGCACATAGTACCATCGGGTAACAAGCTTATACAGCATCTCTCGGACCCTGACTGCCCTGGAAGATTTATGCAACCTCAATAAAATCTGTCTTCTCACTGGCTGAGGTAGTACGACCTCCAGTTCCTTTTCCCAGGAATCAAAGAAGTTAGGATGTGGTAAGGTTTTACCCTGTTGCAGAATCCGGTATGAAAAAGATAACGGACGAGATGGGAGTTTGTTAGTGTCTAATAAATTTTCCCACATGGTAGGGTAATCAGTAATTGAGTGGATTGCTAGAGTGTCCAAGTAATGATGAAGTTGAGTGTAGCACCATTGATCCCTAGGGTGATTACCCCATATTCTCTGTATCAAAGCTAGGGGGACTATCCTACCATCCTTGTAAAAATCAGTCAGCTTGGTTTCCCTACCACCCAGTAAGCCCCATCTACCAAATGCTTGAGGATCCAAGCTAGGAGGGAAATCAGGATTAAGTAGGAGAGGTTGTTGTTTAGGCAACTGAGACATAAGGTTAGAAGACCGCCTCTGTTTAAACCATACCTCCACAGTTGCCGATATGGTTGGATGCGAAATGAGGGCCTTAGGTATATTAGCTTTCTGGGCCCATAGTATATTACCTAGGGGAATGTCTGTCATAGCTTGTTCCACCTCAGCCCATTTCTTCATATTAGGTTTCAGACACCAATGAATCGTTCTGGTCAGATGCACTGAGACATAATATAAGTATGGGTCTGGTAGTGCCACTCCGCCCTTGTCCTTAGGCAGTGTAAGGGTGTCTAATTTAATTCTCGGAGGCTTATTGTCCCAAATAAACTTATTAAACAACCCTCTCAATTTAGAAAAAAATTGTTGGGGTATTTTAATCGGTAAGGTTTGGAAGTAGTACAAAATTTGCGGCATGATAGACATTTTGATAGCCTGAATTTTCCCAAACCAGGTAAGTCCTAGCGTCTGCCAGGTATGTAACTGTTTGGTTAGTTTAGCAAGTAAGGGAGGGAAATTGATCTGGTATAATAAGGAAAGATCTGAAGTTATCTGCACACCCAAGTATTTTATTCCACCCTTTGGCCAATGGAAGGGAAACTTGTGTTCAAGTAATGTTTTACAGGTGCTGGGTAAGTTAATATCCAGAGCTTCGGATTTACTGGCATTTACTTTAAAATTTGAAAGTTTCCCGAACCGTGAAAATAAAACCATAAGATTTGGGAGAGAAATAACAGGCCTAGTTATGAATAACATAAGATCGTCTGCAAAAGCAGACAATTTATGTTCTGCAGTTCCCACAATCAGTCCCGAGATATCCTTCTTGTTCCTTACCGTGGCCAACAAAGTTTCCATAACCAGCACAAATAACACAGGGGAGAGAGGGCAACCTTGTCGTGTGCCATTATGGATGCTTATAGTGGGAGAGAGAGTGCCATTAATGCGTACTCTGGCAGTGGGTTCAGAATATAACACAAATATTCTAGTAATTGTGGTAATACTAAATCCAAATCCTATTAATGTCTGATACAGAAACTCCCAGGAGATCCTATCAAATGCCTTTTCGGCGTCAATCGTTAAAAGCAGGGCAGGAATCTGTTTCATTTTGGCATAATGTATGAGGGAGAACATTTTATAGGTGTTATCCTTTCCCTCCCTTTTAGGGACAAAACCCGATTGGTCCGGGTGGATCAAGTGCGCTAACTCTGTCTTTAGTCTATTAGCTATAATTTTAGCGAATATTTTTAGGTCTACATTAATGAGGGAAATAGGTCTATAACACCCACAACTCTGCGGGTCTTTCCCTTGTTTATGTATTACTGTTATGTGAGCTTCTTTCGCTTGCGCTGGAAATTGGCTGCCACTGTCTATCGCGTTAAAATATCTATGCATATAGGGAAGCAATTCTGTAGAGAAAACTTTGTAGTATAAAGAGTTATAACCATCCGGGCCGGGGCTTTTGTTTGTTGGTATTGTTTTTAAAGTCTCTTCTATTTCTGCAACAGTAAAGGGTGCGTCAATACGGTGGCATTGGAGCTGCGTTAACTGTGGGAGATTGGCCTCCCGAATAAATTTCTCTATTTCGCATTTCAGAGAGGTTGATGGGCTGGAATCCTGCAATTTATAAAGGGATTGATAAAACTGATGGAAGCACTGGGCTATCTGGGGCGTAGAGAAGTAGGTATGTTGGTCTTTCCCTTTAACGGAAGAGATAAAGGTGGTCGGTTCCAATCTCTTTAAAATATTGGCAAAGTGTTTAGTGCTCTTATCTCCTAAATCATATGTCCTTTGCTTACATCTAAGATAGGCCCTGTAGGAATATTGGTCTAGAGTAGATTTTAATAATAACCTTTTACTTTCTAAAGCCTTCAATGTGTCAACCGCAATGGTCTGCTTGTGAGCTTGTTCCAAGATGGCAATCTCGTTCAATAAAGTATGTATAGCTTTCTCTCTCTCCTTCTTAAGTTTCGAACACAATGCTATAAGATGACCCCGCAACACACATTTATGAGTTTCCCACAATATGGCAGGATTCGTTCCCGAGACATCATTATCCAAAAAGAAATTCTCTATCATAGATCTTATCTGCTTCTTTGTGGCGTCATTTAACAGCATTGTACTATTAAATCTCCAATGAAACTCAGTTTTAGTGGAATTTGGAATAGACATATGCACCACTACAGGCGAGTGGTCAGAGAGAGTTCCCTGAGCTATAGTGGCAACCTGACAAAACTGGAGCCACTTATGAGAGATAAAAACATAATCAATCCTAGAGTAGCATGCATATGTTTTCGAATAATGAGAAAAATCTATACTGTGAGCATTAAGGCATCTCCAGACGTCCACTAATTGTAGGTCCATTAAGGCTTTTTTCACTTTTTTAAGGCCTTTATAAGAGATATGACATCTTTTATTGGATGTATCAGTTAAAGGATTGAGAGGAACATTTAAATCACCTCCTAAATAAATAATACCTTCCGCAAATGAGGATAAGGTGGAAAGAAAATGACATAAAAAGTGCACCTGATCTGAGTTGGGAGCATAAACGTTAGCTATTGTAATAGTTGAGTTAGCCAATCTACCCTTTAATAGCAAGTACCTGCCATCAGAATCTTTTTTCTGATCAATAAGAACAAACGGCAAATCCTTGTGAATCATTGTCAGCACGCCCGTGCTTTTCTTTACCGGATTGTTGCTAGTAAACATTCTAGTATAGTATTTGGAGGAAAACTTAGGGACTTTAGTATCCTTAAAATGGGTTTCCTGAATCAGAGCGATCTGAGCACCTAATCTCTTGCATTCATGCAAAATTTGGGAACGTTTAATGGGCTCGTTCATACCGTTTACATTGTAACTAATAATTTTACATTCCATGCTAGAAGGCATAGGTTATTGGATCAATCTTATCGAACATGCACATGGTCCAAACAAACATAGAGCTAAGTGTATTACTCACTATTACCCTAATCCCAGGAGATAGGACAAAAGAGGGGGGAAAAGAAAGCGGGTGAAAATTTTGGGGAACAAACCGTTCCCAACTGGCCGAACCAGAGGTGGGCATGAAAATAGCCCAAGTCTGGTTATCAATTCTGTTGGCCATTGAAACTTGGGGGGAGAACTTGGCAGTCGAGAGGGTATTAGGTCAGACGGTCAAGAGAACACATGGTAGGTCTACCCGTCGGCGGGCCTGATGGCCTATACGCTTAAGGCAAATAATCACGGAAATCAAAAACTCGTCAATAATATCAAAAATAGAAAACAAAACAATAACTTATCAACCAGGGGATCCACAGAAATGTCATCTGAAGTCCAATGAAGAGAGCGGCCTCAACAACAATGAGCCATCGACACTCCTCTGAATAGGCATAAAGACCCTGAATCAAAAACAATAGAGGCCTTCCCTCAGTGGGGGGGTGCTGTGGGAGAGGCGAATCTCTCTCTGGAAGACATGTTCCTCGGTGTCCTCGGGGTCTGTCTGGGGGTACGTTGAACCGACCATCTCCCCTCTAACTCAAAATCAGGTACTTGGGCCTCCGTGGTGTCCGTGGACCAGCCCGGTAGCTGTATCAGGGGAAGTTGCAGCTTTCTCAAGAAGTGAGGGGTATCCTCTGGGACCCGTAGAGCAGATTGGGCGCCATCTTTCGATACCATCAAGGCAAATGGGAACCCCCATCTATAAGCAATGTTCTTTTCTCTGAGAACATCTGTGAGTGGTCGTAAAGCTTTTCGTTTCATTAACGTAGAGCGAGATACGTCTTGGAATAGCTTAATTGCATTGTCCTCATAGGTCAAACTGTCAACATCCTTTGCCTTTTGGATGATTTCCTCTTTAAGTTTGAAACTGTTCAAGCAGCACAGTACATCTCTTGGGGCGTTTAATGGGGCAGCCTTCGGCTTTTGGACCCTATGGGCCCTTTCTATCGCAATGTCCGCACCAGCATCCCTTAACAAGATGCCGTTAAATATTTGCAGTAGTGCAGGCTGGATCTCATCAGTAAGTACTGATTCAGGAAGGCCCCGAACCCTTATATTATTGCGCCTGCTTCTATTCTCGCCATCCTCCAATTGTCTCTGCATATCGGAAATGATACGAGCTTGGGCCGTCAATTGGGTATGGAATAGCTTTTCATTATGGAGCAGTTTGTTTTGATTAGTTTCAATGTCGTCAGTACGAGATACAATGCTCACCATGTCCCGTTTTATTTCCTGCAGCTCCTCCTTTAATGAAGCAGTGACCTCCTGTAGCATGGTCTTAAGCTCCGATCGAGATGGGAGGTTAGCCAGGTAAGAGCGGATATTTGACTCCTCATCCGCATCGCTCTCCAGTTCTGTGGTATCTCTTTCTGCCTCCGCGTACGCTTCTCTGGCCGCCGCCATCGGCGCCATTTTGGAAGCCGCGCGGTCCGGCTTTTTCTTCACAAATAGCGGGGCCAGATCCTGTTGTGCCGAGGTTTGTCTCCGCATTGGTGTCTGCTCCTTCTCCGCTCTGGTTTTGCCAGATTTCCCCATAGTATGCTGTGCTTTTCAGGCCACAACCGACGGTAGGCTAGCAGAGCCCTCCTAACATGCGGCCATTACTCTCGGCGCCAAGCCACGCCCCCGCTGAAATAGAAATTAATTATATACAGTAAATCTATTGGAATTCAAGTTTCTTTTATAAAAACAAAGGGGTCTATTTAATGACATCAAATTTCTAGAAAAGTATTTTTTCTCTAAAAATTCGTTTATTGAAAAAAATTCTCCCAAACTCTAAAAATTCAAATGTAAAAACCACAAAATACAAAACTTCTGCAAGTAAAAGTAGTCAAGGTTCCATATGAGTCAATGGAAGCTGCTGTGATGCTATTGGATGTTTTTTAGCCCTTTTTTTTTTAGATTTTTTTCCCTAGTAAAAACTCAAATTTTAGAGGGATTTACGTATTTTCCTCTCCTTTTTTAGGATCATTTAACTTTTTTTTCGCCTTCATACTTTTTATATTTTGCTCTTTTAATAAATGACATGGCATTCATGATTTTAAAGAAAATTAGCTCTAAAAAAACCTTTAAAACCACTAAAATGAGAGTGTTGATCTCATTAACTGGATTTTAGTTTATTTTATAAAGACAAAGGGGGTCGATTCAAATTTCTATTTTTTTTCAAGAAACATATTTTTTTCTCTAAAAATTCAAATGTAAAAACCACAAAATACAAAACTTCTGCAAGTAAAAGTAGTCAAGGTTCCATATGACGTTTTTTTATTGGATGTTTTTTTTAGCCCTTCAGAGGGTTTTTTTTTAGATTTTTTTCCCTAGTAAAAACTCAAATTTTAGAGGGATTTCTGTATTTTCCTCTCCTTTTTTGGATCATTTAACTTTTTTTCCCCTTCATACTTTTTATATTTGCCTCTTTCAATAAATGACCTGGCATTCATGATTTTAAAGAAAATTAGCTTTAAAAAAAACCTCTAAAACCACTAAAATGAGAGTGTTGATAATGGGCCTTCCCATGAACTGGAATTGTAGTTTATTTTATAAAGACTAAAAGACTCTTAAGAAAAATTGAAGAGTTTGAACAATTTGATGGGTTTTCCTATTTTATGGTTTACAGACTAGACTTTTAGAATTAAAATATAATAACTGGATTTTAAAGAGACTTTATGTTTCTGCAAGTTCTTTTAAAAATTTTCTAAAATTCTGAAACAGAACCTTCTTTTGCTAAATACTGGCCTTCAGTCATATGTAGGGGAGGCCATGAAAGTTTTTAGAGTAAGAAACCATGAAATCTCCATACAGACTGCCCCCCAGTGGTTAAATTGGTAATGAACAAACCATAGTACTTGAAAGAAGCATCTCCCATTCCCCCCAAATTTTGGATTTTTAAATCTATAACTGGCCATTTTGGGGTTCCTTTAAATGGGTGGTTCACCTTTAAATTAACTTTTAGCATTATTATAGAATGGCTAATTCTAAGCAACTTTTCAATTGGCCTTAATTTTTTCTTTTTGTATAGCTTTTAAATTATTACCTTCTTCTTCTGACTCTTTCCTGCTTTCAAACGGAGGTCACTGACCCCATCTAAAAAAAAAAATGCTCTTTCTAATCAGGTTTCTCCTATTCATATTCCAGTATTTTATTTAAATGAATTCATGGTTGATAGGGGAATTTGGACCCTGGCTGAAATTGTAAACTGGAGAGCTGCTGAACAGTGATGGCTGAATTTCTCCCGTTCCACCGAAATTTTTTTATATTTTTTTATTTATTATTTATTTTTATTTTATTTATTTGTTTGTTATTGAAGTTTTTTGACTTATTTAGCTTTTTATACAACAGTAGTGATGGGTGAATAAATTCACCCGTCACAAATTCGCAGTGAATTTCCGCATTTTGCCGCTGGCGAATAAATTCGCAAATCTCGGGGGAAAATTCGCATACATGAAAAAATTTTGGAAATTCACGAAACGGCAAAAAATTTGTGAAAAAACAGTGAAAATCTAAATTTACGTCCGCATCCAATTTTGGACACGCATCCGAAAAGTCGCTTGCATCATTTTTGACACTGGTGATAAAGTCAATGGGCGTCAGAATAGTGTTGACGAGCGTCGATTTTGATGCGAGCCACTTTTTGGACGTGCGTCGAAAAAATTTTTGATTCAAGCTAATTTTTCCCCGAGATATGCGAATTTATTCGCCGGTGGAAAAATGTGGAAATTCACTGCAAATTCGTGACGGGTGAATTTATTCACCCATCACTACTGCTGTATAAAAAGCTAAATAAGTCAAAAACCTTCAATAATAAAAAATGAAAACCAATTGCAAATTGTCTCACAATATCCCTCTCTACATCATACTAACAGTTAATTTAAAGGTGAACAACCCTGTTAATGGGTTTCTTTTGGTACTTTAATTAAAAGCTATGGTAAGTAAAAAGTTTTTTTTTAAAAATAATCAGAATTCAGTTGCAGTACCACTTCCGACCAGTTTCAGCCAATGGATTATTGTTCCCATAAGGTTATAATAGAAGAGCGCCACAATATAATTAGCATTTTGGATAAATATGATCCATAATCAAATGGAAGAACTTTTTTTTCTTACAAAAAACCTTTAGAAACCCATTAAGATGACTAGACCAATAAAATGATCGTACCCCATTGTTTCTCATTTTTTAAATTTTCCTTTGTCTTAATTAGTCATCAATTAAAGGTATACACAACATTTAGGGAACAGAAGGAGTGGAAGCCGTCCTGGTATTTGGGAGGTGCGTTTGAGGCATAATGTGAATGTTCGGGACTTCCCTTGGGAAAATGAACAAAGTTATTTACAGGTCCCTGAGCTGTAAGTACGGCAGTAAATGAGCCAGGGAAATAGAAGGCATTTATCAATGTTAACCAGTGTTAAGGTTTAATTGGCTGGGACACACATCCTATATCCATTGTGATATCGATCTATAGGAAACAAGCTCAGAATCTCGCACAGAATGTCTTAGAAGAAGGAAATGTTGTTTTTTTTTTTTTTTAAATTCGATTTTTGCCTTTTAATTTAAAGGTACGGCGCCTAGACATGAAATAGTCTGAGTCTACCAAAAATGAGGACAATAAAGACGGCTACTGAGAGTTCTCGGAGCAGTGACCTCCGTGTAGAGGAAAACCTTGGCTCTGATGATCATCTAATGGTAATTACACAAACATAATGAGAAGTCATTTGTACCTTCATTGGGGCCACTCACTTTAAAGCAATCGCTGCTTTGTCCCAAAATTACAGATTAGGACTGGGACCAACAATTAAAAATGGAAAACAGTTTCCCTTTATTTAATTTATTGTCTTTTCCTGTCGCCCTTCTCTTTTTTCTTTTCTCCCACCATTGCTCCTGTTATCTTTTAGAGTTTCCTATGTTTTATAGATGAAACCATCATTATACCTGAAGGAATTTATGTCATCTTGAGGCACGTAACCCAGGAATGAGCAAGATTCCTATTATGCCCAGTCATCCAATTAAAGGAGAACTAAATCTAAATGCAGGCAGAAGGGACCACCGCCTCCCCAACCAACCAACCCCACCCAGAACACTGAGCAGTATCAATAACTGCATTTGTTTATTCCCCCACACTCCCTTTTTCACACTCCCCTGTCCTCCACTAAATCTTCCCTTAAAGGAGAACTAAACCCTAACAATGAATATAGCTAAAAATGGCCTATTTTATATAGTGAACTTATTGCACGAGGCTAAAGTTTGAGCTTGTCAATAGCAGCAATGATCCAGGACTTCAAACTTGTCACAGGGGGTCACCATCTTGGAAAGTGTCTGTGACACTCACATGCTCAGTGGGCTCTGATTGGCTGTTGAGAAGCTAAGCTTAGGGCTCGTCACTAATTATCCAGCAGAAAATGAGCTTCCCTGGCTGTAATATAAGCTGATGCTACAGGTTTGCTGATTATTAAATGCTAATTGCACTGGTTTCTGTGCTGCCATGTAGTAATTATCTGTATTAATTACTAATCAGCCTTATATTGTGACATTTCTATTCTATGTGTACTGTATATTGTGAGTGGCTCCCTAAGCTCAGTAAGTGACAGCAGCACAGAGCATGTGAATCAGTGAATCAGCAGAAAAGAAGATGGGGAGCTACTGGGGCATCTTTGGAGACACAGATCTTTACTGCTAAAGGGCTGTGGTTGCCTTGGGCTGGTACAGAAGCACAAAACATCATGTACAACATTTCTACCTACTTCTTAGGCTTTAGTTCTCCTTTAAAACCTTCCTTTATATTTAAATTTTTTTATGTCTCCCCGTATTTCCAGCTCCCCCTACAAAACAAACTCCTGAATGGATCAGCGTTCAGTAACATTTCCAAGAATCGGCAGAACTGTTTGAGTCTGTGAGATGTAAACATATATAATAAAGGCACAGTGGGGTGGCAGCCACTTGGATGTTCTGTACAGAAACGCTAGAGAGCTGTTCTAGGTTAAAAATAACTAATTTGGTAATAAATAAGAATTCTCAGTTGATTTAACCCACCGAGCCTCAGTTTCAGCTGCATATTCCCCTTTTATCTCCTCTGGGCCCAATTGATAAATCCACTTAGAATCAGATTATAAGTGGGTTTATAAGACTCATATCATAGTATAAGCCAGCGTCAGATTGGGGGCCCGGGGCTCACTGGAGCTGCTGCCTCAGGGCCCCCATCCCAGCCAAAACCCCCCTCCAGCCCCCCATGTGTACCCTTTTTGTCTCATGGGTGAGACTGGGGCCAGGGAGGGCAGTCGGGGGCAGTGGCAATAGTTTAAAGGAGAAGTAAAGGCTGAATCTATTTGGGGTTGCCAAAACTTAGGCACACCCAAGCAGGTCCGGACTGAGAATTAAAATAGGCCCTGGCATTTCAGGTACACAAAGGCCCAAACAGCTCCCACCAGCCCACTAAATACTGACTGTCTATGGGACCTTATAGCAGCCCCTCTGGCATTTGCACGAACCCACAGATTGCCAGTCCGGGCCTGCCCCCAAGTGATTGTATATTAGGGTCGCCACCTTTCTATACAACTGAGACCGGGCAGGGGGTGGGGCATGTGACGTCAGTGGGCGGACCATGGTGTAGGTGGGAGTGATTGTGACATCAGGAGCAGGGCTATGACGCGGTGATCAGCGATTGGCTGATCGTCATGTCAATCAAGGGAGTCCTGATTCCTTATTTGGAAAACCGGGCAGGAAGTTTTGACCCGGGCAGCCCTTCAAAATACCGGGCTTTCCAGTTCAAAACGGGACAGGTGGCAACCAAATTGTATATACTTAGCTCACACCTAGGGTTGCCACCTTTTAGCCTGGTAGAGACCGGGCAGGGGGTGGGTCGTAATGCAGAGGGGGCGGGGCCATGATGTGGACGGTGTGGGCAGTGATGTCAGAGGGCAGGGCTATGACATGGAGATTGGTTGATTTCCGTGTCAGTCATAGGCAATCCTACCCAATTTTCCTAATTTTGAAGACATGGCAGGAAGTTTTGACCCGAGCAGCCCTTCAAAAACCAGGCAAGTAATGCTCAGCCGGGCCCCGCCCCCCTCCGTACATGCCGGATTTCAGTGGCGAGCGGGCTGCCGGGGGGCCCTGAAGGGGTGCGGGCCCTGGTCCGCTCGTACCCCCTGCTCCCCCAGTAGTTCCGCCACTGGGCAACCCTACTCACACCCCAGGCCGGTGCTCCTATCAGTAGAAAACTGCACTGGTCTGGGGGTTCTTCTTTCTTTGCGCGGGTGCGCAGAAGAGCGAAAAGCCAAACTTTAACAAAGAAGTCGCTATTTGGTTCTACTGCACATGCGTCTGCCCTGGGAAATTTGAAGAAAGAAGAAGGAAAACAATCGCTCTGTGGTGCTCTCTGGAATTACCCCCAGAACAATACAGTTTTCTCCTGATTGAAGGGGTTTCAGGTAAGTAGATACAATCACTTGGGGGTTCCTAATTGGCACCCCAAGTAAATAGACCTTTCCTTCTCCTTTAAGGCAGGGAGTTGGTCTGTCCACTGGGGCCCACTGGGGTTTTTTCCCGGTGTCTCATCTTGTCTTGGAGACTGGTTACTTTAATAATATGGAGCTGATTTGAGCAGAAATAGAACTGTATATAGAGATTTAAGTTGCAGATAAATATTACGACGTATTGGTACAAGGCCGTGACTACAGGGGTTAATGTCTGTTGATATAAATTCATAAGAACTTTTTTTATGCAGCTGCAGAGCAATGAAATTGGTGCTAAATATGGCAAAACAAACGTAAATGTCTATATTTAATCACCTGTTGGGCTATTTATGGCAGGGGTGATAATCCCCATCAGCGTGGGAGGCGGAAGGTTTATTTATTGTATGTAGGGATGCACCGAATCCAGGATTCGGTTCGGGATTCAGCCAGGATTCGGCCTTTTTAAGCAGGATTCGGCCGAATCCTTCTGCCAGGCCGAACCGAATCCGAATCCTAATTTGCATATGTAAATTAGGGGCGGGGAGGGAAAGCACATGATTTTTTGTCACAAAACAAGAAAGTAAAAAATGTTTCTCCTTTCCATGTTTGGATTCGGTTCGGTATTCGGCCGAATCTTTCAAGAAGGATTGAAGGGGTTCAACCAAATCCAAAATAGTGAATTTGGTGCATCCCTAATTGTATGTACTCCCCCAGTACAACTATAAACCTCAGCTTGTATCCTGAGGATGTTGTAGTCTTTTATTGTATGAAAGTACAAGATATACCAATGATCTGATAAGAGAAGGAGCTGAAATTGGGGCCACGTGTGAACATTATAGGATATTCCCATGATGCCTCAGTCACGTGTGAGATGTATCTGATCCCGTGTTGCTTCTGCTTCCCGGGGTGTTAGTAAAGTGATAGTCAAATCGACAATATTCTCATAGTATGAACAGATGAAAGATGCTCTTTAGTCTTCTCTTTCCTAGGGATGGGGGGGGGGGCTTATTATTAGCAGTGATGGGCGAATTTGTCCAGTTTCGATTCACTGAAAAATTCGCAAATTTCCTTTGAAATTCGCTTAACGGCGAAGAATTTGCCAAAGCAAATTTTGACGCCCACGTCTAGCCGCGTCAATTTTGACGCCCGCAAAATCAACGGGCATCCATATAATTTTTTTTTTGATACTGGCGTATTTTTTCACCTGGGGGGAAACATGGAAATTCACTGCAAATTCGTGCCTGCCGAATTTATTCGCCCATCACTAATTATCAGGGGATGAGGCCGTTTTTAGCAATCACATTATGTAGGAACATAGTAGCCAAGAAAAAAAAAATAGATGCACATCATGGTTCACTATCCTCTGCCATAACATCTACTTAAAGGAAATAAAATAAAATCCACGCAACATTACTCCGCCAAGCAATTTTAGTTTTCAAGATATTATCAGTTTTTACACTGCTGATATAATGAATTTGAGAAAACAGCTCCACCTGCTGTTCATTATGCCCAACTAGGGAATCTGTGAGTCTAGCAGTTGGTATAACTATAAACTTTGATGAAAGAGTATAGGGGGAGGGGGAGGGAGTCTGTGACTCAAACAGTGGGTGGGACTAAAAACGCATGCAGTGGGTGGGAGTAGAACACTCTGATGGAAGCTTACAGGGGGAGGGAGTTTGTGACTCAAGCAGTGGGTGAGACTAGAACACTCTAATTGAAGCTTTCAGGTGGAGGGGGAGGGAGTCTGAGACTCAAGCAGTGGGTGGGACTAGCTGTAACACTGTGTTGGCAGCTTACAAGGAAATGGCTTAAAATATTCTCAGGTAACACCCCCCCCCCCACACACACACTACTACCGTTATATATATATATATATATATATATATATATATATATATATATATATATATATTTAAGTACATTTTGCCCTTTTACATTTTGTGCTGCCTCAGAGATCACCTGACAAGAAATACTGCAGCTCTAACTGTAACAGGAAGAGATCACCTGACCAGAAATACTGCAGCTCTAACTGTAACAGGAAGAGATCACCTGACCAGAAATACTGCAGCTCTAACTGTAACAGGAAGAAATCACCTGACCAGAAATACTGCATCTCTAACTGTAACAGGAAGAGATCACCTGACAAGAAATACTGCAGCTCTAACTGTAACAGGAAGAAATCACCTGACCAGAAATACTGCATCTCTAACTGTAACAGGAAGAGATCACCTGACAAGAAATACTGCAGCTCTAACTGTAACAGGAAGAGATCACCTGACCAGAAATACTGCAGCTCTAACTGTAACAGGAAGAGATCACCTGACCAGAAATACTGCAGCTGTAACTGTAACAGGAAGAAGAGTGGAAGCAAAGGACACAACTCTGTCTGTTAATTGGCTCATGTGACCTAACAAGTATGGTTTGTTGGCGTGTTTGTGTGCACAGTGAATCGTAGGATCCCAGGGGGCGGCCCTTATTTTTTAAAATGGCAATTTTCTATTTATGATTACCCAATGCCACATACTACTAGAAAAGTATAGTATTATGAAAATGGTTTATTTATATGAAGCAGGATTTTACATATGAGCTGTTTTATGCAATATCTTTTTATAGAGACCTACATCGTTTGAGGGGTTTAGTTTTCCTTTTAGGTGTTGTTTCCCATCACAGGGTTACACTCTAATACACATAATATCTCTGGCGTTTCATCTTCTCCTGTTCCTGCAACAATTTTCCACATTTACGACCATACAAAGTGGCCAGAAGAGTTTATTTGTGGTTATTAGAGTCTCAGCGAGGGCAGGTACTTGGGTCCCAGCGTGTCAGTGAGTAATTCATGTCGCTCTGTTGGGCTCAGTCCCATTAGGAGGAGGGTGACAATTATTCTGGAGTGACATTCGGATCAGTATCGTGGGGCTCTGGGTGCCGGTGACTGATACACAGATAATTCATTGTTATTTTGCCTCATACGGTAAAATTAGATCCATGATTTTCCATTAATTAAACTGTTGCTGGTCTGTACCACTCTGCCTTTCACACGGGGGGGATTAACCTCAATAAATCTCAGTCTACTATTCACCTTCCCTTTACCTTCAGAATCAGCCACTTGAAACGTACATTTAACATGAAAATTATCAACAACGTCTTCATGAATTACATTGATTCTCACTGTAGTCATTATACACCTGTGCAGACTCACTTGGATAACAAACATTGCCCAGACAGTTAGGCTTCTGTTCAGATTCACTTTGATGATTCATATTTTCCACACATTTGAGGTTTTTTTTAACTCACTTTGATGACTTGAACCTGATGCAATTTTGTCTTTTTTCAACCCAAATTAACTATGCAAGATACATGTACCCAGACTCCTGTACATCTGCTCAGACTCACTTTGATCTATCCATTTATCTGTGCAGACTCGCCTTGATATATATACTGTATATATATATATATTTGCAGACTCACTTTGATGCCTATGACATCTATACGTCTGTACAGACTGACTTTGATCTATCTATCTATCTATCTATCTATCTATCTATCTATCTATCTATCTATCTATCTATCTATCATCTATCTATTATCTATCTATCTATCTATCTATCTATATATTATCTATCTATCTATCTATCTATCTATCATCTATCATCTATCTCTCTCTTTCTCTATCGCTCTATATCTGTCATCTATTTACTCTATCGATCTATTATCTCTCTCTCTCTCTCTCTCTCTCTCTCTCTCTCTCTCTCTCTCTCTCTCTCTCTCTCTCTCATCTATCTATTATCATCTATCTATCATCTATCTATCTATCTATCTATCTATCTATCTATCTATCTATCTATCTATCTATCATCAATCATCTATCTATCTATCTATCTATTATCTATCTATCTATCTATCTATCATCTATCTATCTATTATCTATCTATCTATTATCTATCTATCTATTATCTATCTATCTATCTATTATCTATCTATCTATCTATCTATCTATCTATCTATCTATTATCTATCTATCTATCTATTATCTATCTATCTATCATCTATCTATCTATTATCTATCTATCTATTATCTATCTATCTATTATCTATCTATCTATCATCTATCTCTCTCTTTCTCTATCGCTCTATATCTGTCATCTATTTACTCTATCGATCTATTATCTCTCTCTCTCTCTGTCTCTCTCTCTCTCTCTCTCTCTCTCATCTATCTATTATCATCTATCTATCATCTATCTATCTATCTATCTATCTATCATCTATCTATCTATCTATCTATCTATCTATCTATCTATCTATTATCTATCTATCTATCTATCTATCTATCTATCTATCTATCTATCTATCTATCTATCTATCTATCTGTGTAGACTCACTTTGATACCTTACATAGAGTGATGGGCGAATTTGGGGCATTTCACTTCGGTGAAAAATTCACCGGCGTCCGTTTTTTTGTACGCCGGCACACATTCGGCAAACAAAATGCGCCGGCGTCCATTTTATTTGATGCCGGCAAATTTTTGTGGCGGTTTCGCAAAGTTATACACCGGCGGCGAATCGCGGGAATTCGCCGCAAATTCACGCCTGCCGAATAAATTCACCCATCACTACTTACATAGACATATATATAAATATTTGTGCAGACTCACTTTGATGACTAACATATATGGGCAGGTGTATTTTGTATTAATACTAGTAATAAATATTTCCAAGGAATGATGATTTAGTGAAGCAGCTCCCCTGGGATTTGCACAGCTGCCGGCACATATGGGTGGGCGACATCCAAAACACTGTGCCCTGTACCTGCTGGAAGTAATGAGTTGCAGATGGCTCCACTGCACTTCTTGTTGCCCCATCAGCCACATATACAGATGGAGATTAAAAAATCAGCGCACTTTATATGCTTTGCTATAACACAGCCAAGTCCAAAGGCCTCCGGCGCTGGCGAGGTTAATGGCACAGCAGATAATAGCCCAGAGATAAGGATGGGAGAACATAACATGTGGTCAATGAGAATGATTGATTTTCTACCTGCTGTGCCCACTGAGGTTTGTATTTCTGCCTCTGAAATTGGAATCCACTCGATTGCCAGGACTAAGTAAAAAAAAAGAGCCGACAAGTTGGGTAATTAACCCCTTCAACTCTATAGGGCCGCTCATTGGAGCTCCAACAAAAGAGACATTCAGCAGCGAGACGTTAAGTATATCATTCTCCTATTGGATAATAAAGAGCCACCACAAACCTATATTTAACCTCCAATTTCTGGGGTTTCAGATACACAAAACCCTGAGATAATTATTTTCTTTACCTCCCTGCCCGCCTGTGAATGAGACTTGATTAGATCTCTAGTAATTGCTACTCATTTCCGGCATCTGTTTGACACTTTACTTCAGCGCCGCTTAAAGGGAAAACAAGCCTTAATTATAAGCAAGTTTTAATATATATATATATATATATATATATATAACTGTTCATTTCAAACCTATTGGCATCGGTAGCTCTGCTCAAAAAGCCTCAGAGAGATCTGGATTGATGTGATTATTTACTGTATATAAACAAGAAGGGCCGTGATTTTGCTGCCAAAGGCTCTAGTGAAGCAGTGACCCCTAGTGGTGGTGAATAGGTTGCACCAATTTCAAGCAGACACGAAAAATCTATTTATCACAGTGGTGTAACTAGATATTACAGGACCCCAAAGAAAATTATTTTTCAGGTTCCCAAAATATCTAGAGGTTGACCTGTTTTACCAATATTTATTGACATTTTATATGAATTAGGGCCTCATGGGGCCCCTATACCTGCTGGGAGAGGGTTGTGACTGTGGCAGTGGGACTAAAAGAGTAAAGGGGTTGTGGCTGGGTGGAGCCTAGAGGTGGAGGGGGGTTGTGGCCTGGTGGAGCGGGTTCCAGCTGGGGGCCCAGCTAGGGGGTGTCGCCCCCTTTGGGATCCAGACCCCCCCCAGTCTGACTGTATATTGCCCTCTAAAGGCCATTCTAGCATTTTTGACAAGGATCCCCCAACAACCAGAGAGCATATTCAATTGCAGACCTAAAAGAGGCAGAACAGGAAGGCCATAAAAAATGAGCAATTGAAATATTACTTAGAATAGACCTACCTACAGCATAACACAATAAACTTTATTCGGAAGTGAACTTCCCCTTTAAATCTAAACAAGAAACCAGCAGGAGTGCTAATGACTGCTCTAAGTAAAAACCTTAAAAAAATACTGCCAGCCTTTGTATCACTCCCAATGGAGTAAAACTTGCCTTGAACCTCTGGTCTCACCAGCTTGATAGGGGCAATTAGAAGGTACTGATACAGCTTTGAGCCTCAGACTGGCTTACCACTGCCCCCTAATGCCACTGGGCAGCATAGCAGGCACTTCACTTTATGGTTTTTAGCCTGCCCCCTACTGGCAGTGGAAAAATTCAAATAAATTAAAAATAGTGATGCGACAAATACACTATTTGGTATTCAGCCAAATCCCTGAATCCTTTGTGAAAAATTCGACCGAATACCGCATACGCAAATTAGGGTCAGGAGAGGAAAAAGTGGGAAAACAGTTTTTCTTTTCCTTGTTTTATTAGTCACGTGATTTCCCTTCCCGTCTCTAATTTACATATGCAAATTCAGATTTGGTTTGGCCAGGCACAAGGATTCGCCGAAATCTGAATCCTGCTGAAAAAGGCTGAATCCTGGCTGAATCTCAAACAGAATCCTGGATTCGGTGCATCCCAAGTTAAAAACAAATCTACCCCGCTTACCTTTAAACGAGAAGATCAGGCTAAAACCTTTAGTAAGTAAGCTTTATCAGAAAGTTCTATATAAATACACCAGTAAACCCTCAAAGTAATGCTGCTCTGAGTCCTCTGTCAAAAGAAACAGCACATTTCTTTCCTTCTATTGTGTACTCATGGGCTTCTGTATCAGACTAACTGTTTTCAGCTTAAACCTCCAGGGCTAGGGCTTGAGCATGCTCAGTTTACTCCTCCCTTCTCTGCTGTAACCTGAGCCCAGAGCTATGAGTGAGCAAGGAGGGACTCAGGCAGGAAGTGATATCACACCAAGCTAATATGGCAGCTGCTATCCACAACAAAAAGAGAGCTTCTAGAGCTGTTTACTCAGGTATGGTGAAACATTCTGCAAAATAAATATAGTGTTATATCTTGCACTATTGCAGCTAATCTATTGGCATTACTGATGCTTGTGGCCCCAGGTCAAATGCCTTTTCTGCCCGACCCTAAAACCTTCCCCTGGTCTTTTTCCTTGTAATCCTCTGTAAGTAGAAACCAGAACAGTAAACAATATCATTTGCGCTGAAAAACACATTGCCGGCGGCTTTACATTCTCCACCAATATCGACGGCAAGAATAGCTGATGTCGGATCAATATGGGCTCAAACATACAAAGGGGCCTGGAAATTCTCTGTATGGTGTTTATACAGGAGGGGGGTCAGATCGGGCATGGGGGTCACATATTGATTGTCTGTGGAGCCTGGAAGGGATAATGTCTTGGCTATAAATGGGAACATCTCTAGGGTTGATTTCTCTGGATATAAATGGGAAGAGACTGGAGGCTTATGGTTTGTAGCAGGAGGGATATGGGGAAAATGTGGGAGATATTAGTATGAGTAAAGAATTAAAGGGATACTGGCATCGGGAAAAAAAAATCTTCAAAACACATCAGTTAATAGTGCTGCTCTAGCAGAATTCTGCACTGAAATCCATTTCTGAAAAGAGCAATCAGATTTTTTTTTGATTTTGAAATCTGACATGGGGCTAGACATATTGTCAGTTTCTCAGCTGCCTCCAATCATGTGACTTCAAGTTGGAGTGATATCACCCCTCCCCCCAGCAGCCTAACAACAGCACAATGGGAAGGTAACCAGATAACAGCTCCCTAACACAAGATAACAGCTGCCTGGTAGATCTAAGAACAGCACTCAATAGTAAAATCCAGGTCCCACTGAGACACATTCAGTTACATTGAGTAGGAGAAACAACAGCCTGCCAGAAAGCAGTTCCATCCTAAAGTGCTGGCTCTTTCTGAAATCACATGACCAGGCAAAATGAGCTGAGATGCACCTACACACCAATATTACAACTAAATACACTTGCTGCTTCAGGAATGACATTTTATATTGTAGAGTGAAATATTTGGAGTGTGAACAGTGTCATTTAGAAATAAAAACTACATAATCGATTAAGGGTTTAGTTTCATGGTTTTTGTCTCTGAGTTTTGCTTTGGAAAGAAACAAGTTCCCCTTGATAAAGCAGCTCACTTATAATTTCTATCTCTCTTCCTTGCGAGTCCCCCCATAATCACCTCCCTCTCTCTAATTCATCACCCCGAGTCTAATATAATCAGGCTTTAAAGTGCCCTAACTAAATGATGGCGGCCTGAGCCCGGGGGCGGGAGTAATGGTGGGCACGCAGGTTGGAGATATTGCTGCAATCTAATAAAGGGCAACAGATTGGCGAGTGATCCAATAAAGAAATGCGCGGGATTCGCCGCTCGTCACTAAACATTATTCCTGACACTTTCTATTCTGCCAGCGCCGATAATGATTCCTGATACCGACGGGAGAAACCGGCCCTGGATTTATGAAGTATTTCAGCCCATCATCCATAAATCTTAAGATAAATAGGTGTTTGGCTCATATTAAACAAGGGCTCTGAATTCATTTCCTCAGGAGAGGGGCTGGACTTGTGTTGTACATTCTTTAAAGGGACATTGTCATTAATAACATCATATATATATATATATATCTATATATCTATATATCTATATATATATATATATATATATATATATATATATATATATATATATATATATATATATATATATAGTATTCGTGCCATCTTTTTTCTATTAATTTACAAAGCAGCAGTCCTGTCCTGCTTTATGGCAGCTGAGATTCTAGCTATCTGTATAACAGAACATTCTGTCCCAGTGGCTGCACAGATCCTATCTGATCCCCATTGTAAGCAGCAGTCCTGTCCTGCTTTATGGCAGCTGAGATTCTAGCTATCTGTATAACAGAACATTCTGTCCTAGTGGCTGCACAGATCCTATCTGATCCCCATTGTAAGCAACAGTCCTGTCCTGCTTTATGGCAGCTGAGATTCTAGCTATCTGTATAACAGAACATTCTGTCCCAGTGGCTGCACAGATCCTATCTGATCCCCATTGTAAGCAGCAGTCCTGTCCTGCTTTATGGCAGCTGAGATTCTAGCTATCTGTATAACAGAGCATTCTGTCCCAGTGGCTGCACAGATCCTATCTGATCCCCATTGTAAGCAGCAGTCCTGTCCTGCTTTATGGCAGCTGAGATTCTAGCTATCTGTATAACAGAACATTCTGTCCCAGTGGCTGCACAGATCCTATCTGATCCCCATTGTATGGGTCCTGGGGAACATTATGGTTTTGAGCAGAAGTTGAGAATATAAAAAAGATTTTTATGACAAATCCATATTTTGTCTGTAGCAGAAAGCTTGGGTAGGTGCCACACATTAAATAGTGGTGTGATTCCATTCCAGGAATGTGCCAGGAGAATGTGCGCACGTAGTGGGTAACACCTGCTGGTCACACAGACTCCGAATATTTGATCATAAAAAAAAAAAGTTGTCAGTTCCAATCTCTGCTCCTGTTCCCTTCACAGTGAAACAGATGGCAGCTCCTGTGCGGCAGCCAGAAGAGGTGGCAGGTCTAGTGTGTGTGTGACTGGTCTCCCATGGAAAAGCAGGAGGTAATTAGCAGATATAATAGGAGCAGAACTTCATGCAACGTGCCGAGATGCCCCCCTCCCAAAACAACACACCCATTTAGGGGCAATTAAAGTGATTCCTATGGGGGAAAAGGGGCAGAACTGTCCGTTCAGTTGTCCTGGGGAAAGGGGGGATCATGATACTGGTTTTGGGGTTTTGTAGTTTTTGTGGTTTTGTAATTTTGTGTAAGTAAGGGAATACCTGGGCACCGGTTTCTCACTGCCCCTGGAATGGGGAAAAGAATGGCCGCCCTGGGACTCAAATCTCTTATATAGGGATGGGCGAATTTTTTCGCCTAGTTTCGCCGAAAAAATGACGCCCATAGACTTGTATGGAGTTGTGCGTCAAAATAAAATGACGCGCAACAAAAAAAAATTTCGCCGCGCAACAAAATTTTTTTGACGGCTATAGACTTTAATGGGTTGTCGGCGACATTTCGCGGTGGCGAATTTTTGGCGAAACAAAACGGGTCAAATTCGCCCATCCCTACTCTTATATAAATTAATTACTGTATTTAAATCCCACTATAGTTGCACTGCTGGAGTAACACATGAGCTACAGGTGGGCATCTGATCTCTGGTAGATATATATATAGTCAATAAAGTAACCCCTCTTGTAAATTATTTTAAAGTGTTTTTATACAGGTCATGGAATAACTTCTAACATCCTCATAATTTGCAACCGGGGGTACTTTATTTATTATAATACACAAATTTCAGTGAGTCATGTGACAGAAATGACATCACTACTCACCGTTTATAACGGATGACATCAGAACTCACCGTTTATAAGGATATCATTTACAAGATGTTCATGGCTTTTGTGTATTATATATATATATACAGTTACAGAATCTAAAAACATATATACTGCTGCTGCAGGAGGGACACACATATTCACTGTGCAAAATGGAGATTCCATGGAGGTTTGTCAGTGAGAAGGCAAGACAGGAGGACAGTTGCCCCTATTTGGGCAGGAGAGAGGTTGGGTTTAGGGGTTTGGGGAAGAGGGAGGAGATCTGATTGAGAAAGGAGCAGGGCATGACATTGACTGGGGGGCAAGAGAACAGACAGAGAGTGGGGCAGGAGAACAGCTTGGGAAAGATACAGATGGAGCCAACTTTATTAAGACACATTACTTCTGCAAAGTAGGCCAGTATCAGCCAGAGAAGGGGCAGGATAGAATAATAGCTACAAGAAGACCTGCTTGGTAGAGAGGGAGGACAGCTGGGGGAAAATAAAGATGGAGCAAACCTTAGCAAAACACATTACTCTGATGGCTCCTGGGGAGTAGGGCAGGTATCAGCCAGGGAGAGGGGCAGTAAAATTGCCAGGGTAAAAGATAAAATAATAGCTACAGTGTGGGGCAGGAGACCTGTTTGTTAGAGAGGGATTAGAACAGCTGGGGAAAAATACAGATGGAGACAACCTTAGCAAGACACATTACTCTGATGGATCCTGAGGAGTAGGATAGGTATCAGCCAGGGAGAGGGGCAGTATAATTGCCAGGGTAAAAGATAGAATAATAGCTACACTGAGGGGCAGGAGACCTGTTTGGTAGAGAGGAAGGAGAACAGCTGGGCAAAAATGCAGATGGAGACAACCTCAGCAAGACACATTACTCAAAAGGCTTTTGGGGAGAATGGCATGATAACAGCCGTGGAAAGATATAGATGGAGCAAACTCATGGCACACTATTTAAATGACCAAAGTCACACCTTTTCCCACTGAAATGAGTTATGTTCCTTAAAAGAAACCATTGATTCCAAGAAACCAAAATTTCCCTAAACCCAATACTGTTCCACTGCAGCACATGAAGGACAAAATCATCAGGGGGGGGGGTGTTGTCAATGGGATTTACTGCTACATTGTAACCAAAGGGGTCACTGATACCCCACTACACTGGATCCCATTATTTTATAAGTGGGAATTTGGCACAGATACGGATATTTCTGATCTTCCCAGACGATGGGTTTCTGTCTCTTTGGCTCATTATGTGAATGTATCTCAGCCAAGGGGAAGTTTTACTGTTTGCTCCAGAGAGAGATAAAGCGGAGGATTTGCTGCTGCTGCATTTCTATGGTCTGGATTACAAAGCAGGAGAGGGAAGGGTGGAGGTTCTGTGATATAAACTCAGGCTCAGGCTGCTGTATAAGGCTTCAAAGTTCCCATAGCCGCTCTCTCTCTCCGCAAGGCTAAATCCCAATCCTCTTACATCTGATGCACGGCCCGCACATTGTCAGGCTGCTGCTGCTCAACACCGGCTTTGCATAAAGAAATATAGAGAACAATATGAATAAAAAATGATAATAAAAAAAGAAGGTTTTGCTATCAGGAGTCCGATGGAGTCGGCTCATTGTTGTGTATGGGGCCTGGCCTAGCGGCTTTGCTATGAAATATGCAACAAAACAAATATGTAAATAGGATCCGTGCCTTCTTATTACAACAAACATAGAGGAAAACATGTACGTTGTTGAGCTTTTCCACTGAGATTTATATCGTTTTTTGGAGACCTTCGTGTTAGGGAAATATTAGACTGCAAGCTCACTGGGACAGAGACGTGAATAAGGAAATGTTGTAAAGCAAAGTGTGCTGCGTCAGTGATATAGATATTAAGTTATAGAGTAGAGAAAGGAGGCGCACACCCTCTAAATCCAATACAGGGCTCCTCATGAGGGTCTCCAAAAATAACTAAAAGTAATCAAAAAAAAAGAATAGCACACCCAATTAAAGAAAAATACATGTATTACAAAAAAAGAGAAAATATAACAAAAAAATCACAAAATAATAATCCTTTCGACCTTAAGGGTCTTTCTCAGGGGCACAAATAATAAAGAAGTCAAAAAAGGCCTCTGTCCATTTTTTGATTATCTATAGATATTAAGTTACAGTTATATTACAGATATTAAGTTATTTATAACATTGTTGGCTGGAGAGGCCTGAGACTGATTTAAGTAGGAGAGCAATAGAAATAAACGGTATCCCTTTAAATGGCGTCAGTTCTGCTAGGCATGGCCTTTATAGGGTACAGGAGCTGCTAGTTAATGACTCATTCTCTGCTATGTGCATATTAAATATATATATATATCTAGTTCTCACGTCCGTCCATGTCCTGCCAGGCGACTGGGTTAATTTAATGATGGCCCTTACTGGCCCTTTACAAGTCTTGTAACTCGTTGTGAAAGGCTCCGAGTTAATGAGTGGAAATTAATTCTATGGCTGCGACTGCCAAGCCAATGTCACTTTAATCAAATTTCCTTCTGAAAAGTCCCCCCCCCAACCCCAACCTGTCCATTTGCAAGCGTTTTATTCCAAGTGATTTGATGATGTTCTAAGGCCAAGTCTAACCCAAAGTGCAGCGTCTTCCTCAGAATAAATCCACACTCCGACTGATGGCTATGCTGGCTTATCCTCAACAGTATTCTTAAAGGTATATTGTTTTTCCTTGTTTGCTTAGTAAAATGCTGTCAGTTCTTTCCCTTTTAGTTTTAAAAATCTGATAAATTTAACTAATTTAACTGATAAATTAGTTAGAGTTCATTCCCTACTGCCCAATCCCCTAAATAAAAGTGTTGACTCTTCCCTTACTGCCTGATCCCATAAATACAATAGTTATTGATCTTTACTTACTGTCCGATACCCTCAATAACAAAGTGTCAGCTTTTCTCCTACTGCCGAATCCCCAAAATAAAAGTGTCAGCTCTTCCTCTACTGCCCTATCCCCAATAAAAGTGTCAGCTCTTCCCCTACTGTCCGATCCCCTAAATAAAAGTGTCAGCATTTCTCCTACTGCTCCATCCCCTTTAAAAAAACTAGGGTCGGCCCTTCTCCAACTGTCAGATCTCCTCAATAAAATCACGTCAGTTATTATTTCACTGGCCCATCCCCTCAATAGAAGTGGCAGTTCTTCCCCTAATGCCTGATCCCTTCAACAAAAGTATTGTCAGGACTGTCAGCTCTTCTCCTACTGCCTGATCCCCATACTTCAGGTTTGGACTGGGCTGGTGGCCCCTGGGAAAAAAACCCTTTGGGCCCCACACACCCAGACCTGGTACCTGCCCAATTGCCGCTCTGGTGCTCTCCCTTACCTTTCCTTGATCACAAGGGAACAGGTAAGCTTCTTTCCAACGCCATTCCTCAATCCAAGATGGCAGCGCCCAGTCTGTCCATGAGGTTCTTCCTGGTCACAGCGCTGGGACGCCAACGCCATCTTGCCTGCCGATTGGACGTGGAATGGACGTCGGCGTCAGAATGGGCGTCGGAGTGCCAGTGTCATGACATCACCGCGTCCATTTTGGCACCAAAGGAGGCCTATTTAAGGAGCCTGTGCACTGTAAACATTGCCCAAATATAGCTTTCACTCTGATATATTGATTCCTGTGTACCGACCTTTGCCTGATTTTGACCCTATTCTGCCTGGATTGACCCCTTTGCCTGGACTCTGACCTTTCTATTGCTGAACCCTCTTGTACCTTGAATTTTGTTTGCTTTAACTGCCTCCTCCTTGGTCCTCACTCCATACTGAGTTCAAAGAGGATTTGAGGGGCACACACCTGGTTAATTTTCTCAATTGTTTGGGTGCACCTCCCGCAGTGTCCTTCCCCACTGGAATACAGGAATCAGAGACGAAATGGGCAACACTCCAAGATAAAGTTAAAAAATTGCCTTTATTTACCAACAGTAGGGCAGCATAGCAACGTTTCGAGCCTCGCACGGCTCTTTATCTCGCACTCCATACTGAGCCTTCAGGCCCTTACAGCCCAGGGGTAGTTGGAGGGGTTATGGCACCCCGAGTAGGACTCCAGGATTGAGGCAGGGACCCTGGAGGTATGTGGGGCCCCTGAGGTAGCAGCCCCAGTGGGCCCTGGGCCCCCCAGTTCAAAACTTAATGTCAGCTCCTCTCCTACTGCTCAATCCCCTCAATACAATAAAGGCAGTTATTCTCTCATTGCCATATCCACTTCAATAAAATAGTATCAGCTCTATAGACCACTAATAGACCATAAATAAAATAATGCTATCTTCCCCTTAACCAAACCGTCAGCCCTTTCCCCACGCCCAACTCCAGCCTACCCAATTCAACCTATCAGATCTGCTCATTTCCTGACGTCCAGTTCCAGTCATTAGATGCTGAAATTTAGCGCCTTGGTTGGTGACTTTTTTTAATGTGAAATGAGAAATAAAACTTGCAGCACTAAAATAAAAGTATCAGTCTACCTTAACAAAATGAGACATTCTGAAGAAATCAATATTTTTTGTCTTCGATTTAGTAATTGTTCAACTTTTCCCTCAGTCCAAGAGGCCTTATTCCGATAAACGCAATGAGCATTGATCCATTACTTGTGCAACAATAGCAGAAAGCGCTTTTCTCCAAAACAAAACAGCGGGTCCTTTATGTGAAGCTCATTGGATGAACACATAGTTGTCCCTAATTGGACCAATTTCTGCTGCTTGACCCAAATATCTAAGTGGGACAAAAAATCTACAGGAAAAAACTCACACTGTTGTAAGTTCTTAGTTTCCTTAACTGAAGATATTAGCTGTTATAATGGATAGTTAGAGAGATATTTCACATTGCAGGAGATGGAGGTAAGCAGATGTACTTCTTATTTTTGAGATAATAAGGACAGAAACTGGATTTAATTGTACATGGAATTGGCCCTGTATTTATCCTGCTGTGTGTTCTGGGTATTATACATGGAATTGGCACTGTATTTATCTGCTGTGTGTTCTGGGGTATTATACATGGAATTGGCCCTGTATTTATTCTGCTGTATGTTATTGGGTATTATACATGGAATTGGCCCTTTATTTATCTGCTGTGTGTTCTGGGGTATTATACATGGAATTGGCCCTTTATTTATCTGCTGTGTGTTCTGGGGTATTATACATGGAATTGGCAATGTATTTATCTTGCTTTGTGTTTTGGGTTATTATATATGGAATTGGCCCTGTATTTATCTGCTGTGTGTTCTGGGGTATTATACATGGAATTGGCTCTGTATTTATCTGCTGTATGTTCTGGGGTATTATACATGGAATTGGCTCTGTATTTATCTGCTGTATGTTCTGGGGTATTATACATGGAATTGGCAATGTTCTTCTTCTGTGTTTGTTCTGGGGTATTATACATGGAATTGACACTGTATTTATCCTGCTGTGTGTTCTGGGTATTATACATGGAATTAGCACTGTATTTATCCTGCCGTATGTTCTGATGTTTTATACATGGAATTGGCACTAAATTTATCTGCCATGTTTTCTGGGGTATTATACATGGAATTGGCCCTGTATTTATCTGCTGTATGTTCTGGGGTATTATACATGGAATTGGCACTGTATTTATCTGCTGTGGGTTCTGGGGTATTATACATGGAATTGGCTCTGTATTTATCTGCTGTGTGTTCTGGGGTATTATACATGGAATTGGCACTGTATTTATCTGCTGTGTGTTCTGGGGTATTATACATGGAATTGGCACTGTATTTATCTGCTGTGTGTTCTGGGGTATTATACATGGAATTGGCACTGTATTTATCTGCTGTGTGTTCTGGGTATTATACATGGAATTGGCCCTGTATTTATCTGCTGTGTGTTCTGGGGTATTATACATGGAATTGGCACTGTATTTATCTGCTGTGTGTTCTGGGGTATTATACATGGAATTGGCACTGTATTTATCTGCTGTGTGTTCTGGGGTATTATACATGGAATTGACCCTGTATTTATCTGCTGTGGGTTCTGGGGTATTATACATGGAATTGGCCCTGTATTTATCTGCTGTGTGTTCTGGGGTATTATACATGGAATTGGCCCTGTATTTATCTGCTGTATGTTCTGGGGTATTATACATGGAATTGGCACTGTATTTATCTGCTGTGGGTTCTGGGGTATTATACATGGAATTGGCTCTGTATTTATCTGCTGTGTGTTCTGGGGTATTATACATGGAATTGGCACTGTATTTATCTGCTGTGTGTTCTGGGGTATTATACATGGAATTGGCACTGTATTTATCTGCTGTGTGTTCTGGGGTATTATACATGGAATTGGCACTGTATTTATCTGCTGTGTGTTCTGGGTATTATACATGGAATTGGCCCTGTATTTATCTGCTGTGTGTTCTGGGGTATTATACATGGAATTGGTACTGTATTTATCTGCTGTGTGTTTTGGGGTATTATACATGGAATTGGCACTAAATTTATCTGCTGTGTGTTCTGGGGTATTATACATGGAATTGTCCCTGAATTTATCCTGCTGTGTGTTCTGGGGTATTATACATGGAATTGGCCCTGTATTTATCTACTGTGTGTTCTGGGGTATTATACATGGAATTGTCCCTTTATTTATCCTGCTTTGTGTTCTGGGGTACTAGACTGGTCCTGTTATACTATGAAGAATTCTAGGACATTAGTCCCCCAAACACAAAAATCACCCTTTGCTTGTGTCTTAGAACCACCACTACAGACAGTCGACCATCTATTGACACTTATCTGGTTGCTGAGTTTGTTCTTCTATTCGGACTGACAAATGCTCTTGCGCCGGTAGATTCATTCTCACCAATCAATCAGTAAGTCCACCCACCCCGATTCTCCGAGGCCTCACAGAAGGATGAAATATAACTTTGATTAACGGCTCCATTTGTTCCTGCCGGCAGACGCCGGAAATCCATGCTTTGCGTTTAGGAGAAGTGAAATGAAATAAATTGCGCGTCCCTTATCGCTTATAAAAAACGGAGACATATTTGCATAGGGTCCCCATTAGGGAGATGCACGATGCTGCAGAACATAAATGGCAATCGTCTGAGGGCCTCTCCATCATTTCTCGCCCACATTTACTATCATTTCTAAGGAAATCGCCGCACAGCTGACAAACAGCGTGAAGGAACCAGCGAATACGATTTAAAGAGCCCCACCCTCAAACACGTCCTGTTTGTATAAAGTTTGTATTGAAATTTGGGGTGTCTGTTAAATAAAGGTTCAGACATAGGAACTAGGCTTGGGCGAATTTGACCCATTTCGCTTCGCCAGAAATTCGCCGCCAGCGAAATATTGCTGACTACCATTAAAGTCTATGGGCATCAAAAATGTTCAGTTTTGCACAGTGAAAACTTTTTGACACGTGTCATGTTTTTTTGAAGCTCAACGCCATACAAGTCTATGGGTGTAATTTCCATAGCGAAACAAGACGAAAAAAATCGCCCATCCCTAATAGGAACAGCTTTCCAAGAACCCCAAGTAATTTAGACTCAGCTGTCACAGCTAAAGTGATTGGAATAATGAGGCGACTGTACCAGGAAATCGCCCGAAGCTCGTGAGTAAAATGCTGCTTCGACAA
The DNA here is from genome assembly GCA_038501925.1 of Xenopus petersii. Classification (NCBI taxonomy): domain Eukaryota; kingdom Metazoa; phylum Chordata; class Amphibia; order Anura; family Pipidae; genus Xenopus; species Xenopus petersii. The sequence continues at coordinate 193,145,758 of CM076674.1, read as the reverse complement.
AAAGAAGCGTCAGCTCTGATAGCCGGGAGCTCACTGTACCCCCTCCTGCAATTTCTCTCTTTCATTAGAAACAACCCCAGTATGGAAGTCGCACAATGAAATCCTGAGCTCGGCTCATTTCTGTGCGACTCGCGAGATGAAAGAGAAAACGAGGGAGTTATAAGGAAATGGATCAGTAAAAGGCAAAATCCTTCAAAGGGTCTCGACTCGTTCAGTGAGGGGGGGATTGGGCACAAAAGGATGATCCGAACCCCATTGTCTTCTTCTTCCTTAATGTGTCGTGCTTTTGGGAATCGAAACAATGGATTTCCCTTCTGAATCAGTGAATCCAAAGACTCGGGCTTTTTATTGAGTGCTTTGTGTCTCAGAACAGAACTAATGGGCTCTGACAACAGATCCTTACTGTATATCTTCTGAGCATTTAGCCCGGCTTTTATCCTGAAGTACAGAAACTGTAACTCCCTGTATCTACTGAGAGGTTTCATTGTATAGAGAGCAACATACAGAGTTATACAGTAAATGTAACGCTTCAGCCCCCCAGCAGCCAACTACCAATTCAACCTCAAAAAGAGAAAAAATACACCTTGCCCCCAAAATAGTAGGGAATCTCTAAATCGGATGCCCTCACAGTAAAGAACCCCTTCCTATGTTGATAGTGAAATCTCCTTTCCTCCCCACCAATGAATCACTCATTCCCCTCTCTTGATAGGGAATCCCATAACCTGACTGTCCTTACAGTAAAGAACCCCTTCCTATGCTGATGGTGAAATCTCCTTTCCTCCCCACCAATGAATCACTCATTCCCCCTCTCTTGGTAGGGAATCCCATAACCTGACTGTCCTTACAGTAAAGAACCCCTTCCTATGCTGATGGTGAGATCTCCTTTCCTCCCCACCAATGAATCACTCATTCCCCTCTCTTGGTAGGGAATCCCATAACCTGACTGTCCTTACAGTAAAGAACCCCTTCCTATGCTGATGGTGAGATCTCCTTTCCTCCCCACCAATGAATCACTCATTCCCCTCTCTTGGTAGAGGACCTATAACCTGATGCCCTTAAAGGACAAACAAACTCCTTATTTAAAAAAACCCTACCCCACATAGACCCCCCTCTCTCCTCTCCCCCAACATAACTGCTTCCCTGGGCAAATGCCCCTAAATTTTTACTAACCCCTCGGTGCAGACCCAAAAGATGGCAGCCATGAACTCCGATCCCTGAATCTGCACCAAGGGGTAAGTAAAAATTTAGGGGCATTTGCCCAGGGGAGCAGCTATGTTGGGGGAGAGGAGGGAGGGGGGTCTATGTGGGGTAGGGGATAGGGTTTTTTTTTTAAATAAGGGGTTTGTTTTTCCTTTAAAGCTTCCAATGCTGATGGTGATATCTCCTTTCCTCTCCTCCAATGAATCACTCATTCCCCCCTCTCTTGATTGGGAATCCCATAACCTGACTGCCCTTACAGTAAAGAACCCCTTCCTATGTTGATAGTGAAATCTCCTTTCCTCCCAATAATTTAACCTTTGTCTAGTTCTAGAATTAGAGATTAATCATTGATTTAAAAAAAAGTTCACCCAAGTAAATACTAAGAAAGGGGAAAGTCTACACAACTGTGAAATTGAGAAGTGATTTTTTCTAGAGAAAGATTCCCTGATAAAGCTCTTGGAATAATAATGGGAGTGGGGAACATTTCATTCCCTTTGAAGTGTCCAGCGACAGCGCTCAATGTTACTAGTGGTACAGTCTGTTTGTTTCCCTCCAGCTCTCACTGCTGTTACATGTAATGTGCAAATTTATTTCCCTCTGTTGGGACCATAAAGGTCACTTGTAAAGGGCAAATAGAATGTGTGACTGCAAAGAAATCTACACTTAATGTGAGTCCAATATCAGTCGCCTGCTTGTCATGTCGCTCCTTCTCTGTTATTGAAAGTGGTTTGAAAACATATAAAATCCCTGCACGTAACGACCAACATATTGTAAATCTTACTTACAGTTATGTCGTATAGACCTGAGGCTCTGGGGAAAAATACAGCTACACATCTACTTCTGTGCTATTCACATAGACATATCCTTTACATATACTATTATCAACTGTTACTATAGGCACCATCTCTCCCTACTATACCTGCTATCCCACAGTCACACTCCCTTCCCAGAGACTATTATCCACTGTTACTATAGGCACCATCTCTCCCTACTATACCTGCTATCCCACAGTCACACTCCCTTCCCAGAGACTATTATCCACTGTTACTATAGACACATCTCTCCCTACTATACCTGCTATCCCACAGTCACACTCCCTTCCCAGAGACTATTATCAACTGTTACTATAGGCACCATCTCTCCCTACTATACCTGCTATCCCACAGTCACACTCCCTTCCCAGAGACTATTATCCACTGTTACTATAGACACATCTCTCCCTACTATACCTGCTATCCCACAGTCACACTCCCTTCCCAGAGACTATTATCCACTGTTACTATAGACACATCTCTCCCTACTATACCTGCTATCCCACAGTCACACTCCCTTCCCAGAGACTATTATCCACTGTTACTATAGACACCATCTCTCCCTACTATACCTGCTATCCCACAGTTACACTCCCTTCCCAGAGACTATTATCCCACTGTTACTATAGACACATCTCTCCCTACTATACCTGCTATCCCACAGTCACACTCCCTTCCCAGAGACTATTATCCACTGTTACTATAGACACCATCTCTCCCTACTATATCTGCTATCCCAGTCACACTCCCTTCCCAGAGACTATTATCTCACTGTTACTATAGACACATCTCTCCCTACTATACCTGCTATCCCACAGTCACACTCCCTTCCCAGAGACTATTATCCACTGTTACTATAGGCACCATCTCTCCCTACTATACCTGCTATCCCACAGTCACACTCCCTTCCCAGAGACTTTTATCCCACTGTTACTATAGGCACCGTCTCTCCCTACTATACCTGCTATCCCACAGTCACACTCCCTTCCCAGAGACTATTATCCCACTGTTACTATAGGCACCATCTCTCCCTACTATACCTGCTATCCCACAGTCACACTCCCTTCCCAGAGACTATTATCCACTGTTACTATAGACACATCTCTCCCTACTATACCTGCTATCCCACAGTCACACTCCCTTCCCAGAGACTATTATCCACTGTTACTATAGACACCATCTCTCCCTACTATACCTGCTATCCCACAGTTACACTCCCTTCCCAGAGACTATTATCCACTGTTACTATAGACACATCTCTCCCTACTATACCTGCTATCCCACAGTCACACTCCCTTCCCAGAGACTATTATCCACTGTTACTATAGACACATCTCTCCCTACTATACCTGCTATCCCACAGTCACACTCCCTTCCCAGAGACTATTATCCACTGTTACTATAGACACCATCTCTCCCTACTATATCTGCTATCCCAGTCACACTCCCTTCCCAGAGACTATTATCTCACTGTTACTATAGACACATCTCTCCCTACTATACCTGCTATCCCACAGTCACACTCCCTTCCCAGAGACTATTATCCACTGTTACTATAGGCACCATCTCTCCCTACTATACCTGCTATCCCACAGTCACACTCCCTTCCCAGAGACTATTATCCCACTGTTACTATAGGCACCATCTCTCCCTACTATACCTGCTATCCCACAGTCACACTCCCTTCCCAGAGACTATTATCCCACTGTTACTATAGGCACCATCTCTCCCTACTATACCTGCTATCCCACAGTCACACTCCCTTCCCAGAGACTATTATCCCACTGTTACTATAGACACCATCTCTCCCTACTATACCTGCTATCCCACAGTCACACTCCCTTCCCAGAGACTATTATCCACTGTTACAATAGACACCATCTCTCCCTACTATACCTGCTATCCCACAGTCACACTCCCTTCCCAGAGACTATTATCCACTGTTACTATAGACACCATCTCTCCCTACTATACCTGCTATCCCACAGTCACACTCCCTTCCCAGAGACTATTATCCACTGTTACTATAGACACATCTCTCCCTACTATACCTGCTATCCCACAGTCACACTCCCTTCCCAGAGACTATTATCCACTGTTACTATAGACACATCTCTCCCTACTATACCTGCTATCCCACAGTCACACTCCCTTCCCAGAGACTATTATCCACTGTTACTATAGACACATCTCTCCCTACTATACCTGCTATCCCACAGTCACACTCCCTTCCCAGAGACTATTATCCACTGTTACTATAGACACCATCTCTCCCTACTATACCTGCTATCCCACAGTCACACTCCCTTCCCAGAGACTATTATCCACTGTTACTATAGACACCATCCCTCCCTACTATACCTGCTATCCCACAGTCACACTCCCTTCCCAGAGACTATTATCCACTGTTACTATAGGCACCATCTCTCCCTACTATACCTGCTATCCCACAGTCACACTCCCTTCCCAGAGACTATTATCCCACTGTTACTATTGACACATCTCTCCCTACTATACCTGCTATCCAACAGTCACACTCCCTTCCCAGAGACTATTATCCACTGTTACTATTGACACATCTCTCCCTACTATACCTGCTATCCCACAGTCACACTCCCTTCCCACAGACTATTATCCACTGTTACTATAGGCACCATCTCTCCCTACTATACCTGCTATCCCACAGTCACACTCCCTTCCCAGAGACTATTATCCCATTGTTACTATAGGCACCATCTCTCCCTACTATACCTGCTATCCCACAGTCACACTCCCTTCCCAGAGACTATTATCCCATTGTTACTATAGGCACCATCTCTCCCTACTATACCTGCTATCCCACAGTCATTACAAGGGTGGTAGACCCATATATGAATGTTTCTAAACACTGCAGGATTCTCTTCCAATCTTTGTTCATGGGCACTGGATACAGGTTTCCATAACTCATGACTGATAATTTATTATATTGCCTTGTGTCTGTGTGACAGACGGATGACATAATATACAGCAGTGCTGTTATACATCCACAGTTCCATCTGTTGGTGACTGACAGTATCTCTTGCTGGCAGTTGGGATGATTCTCAGATTTAGGCTTCTGCTCATTGGAGCATTGGAAGTAACAGAAAACTGAGCTGCTGTTGCTTCTGTTCAATAAACACAAGAATAAATTTTTGTTCTTTCTGGTCATTGACAGAACAGTAACCCTGTGGGAAAGGCTCAGTATACACCTGTATAACCTTTGTTTAATAAGAACACAGTATATTAGACTTAAAATTGTGTTTTGCTAATTCTTTTTATTAAATGCATATTATTTTTATTCTGCCCTAATTAATTATTGTTTTGTTTTTAACTCCCCCTTCTTTGCCCAGTTACCCAAGCCATTGTGGAAATAGAGATGATGAGCTCTGTATAAACAAGCTCCTCCTTTCCCCAGCTGCAGTATCTCAGGTGTACAGATAAGGAGGAGGTCATTAAGGATAGTGGGTTTTATCTGTGAACTGGTGATGTGATTAACTGCCTTCCACAATCAGAAACAGGTAACCAGTAAATGCTCCTTCTAAATATTGGTTAGACTACTTAAATTGGTGGACATCCGTTCCAAATTGCTTTGGTTTTTTTGAAACCTTATATGATAATTATATGATTTGAGGTCAATTTCCTTGGTTATTGCCCCCCCATCAGCCAGGGTGGGAATATGGAAGGCTGTTGGTGAAACAATATGGAAGGCTGATAGGAATATGGAATATTTAGCAAAACAATTTGGAAGGGTTTAAGAGAAGCATGAAAGACTTTTGAGCAAGTAATACATTGGGCTATTGGGCAAACAGTTCGGAAGTTGTTACAGAAATAAGAAATACGAAGAAGAAGAAATATGGAAGGATGTTGGGGAAACGACATGGAAGGCTGTTTGGGAAGCAAAATGAAAGGATGTTGGGGAGACAATATGGAAAGATGTTGGGGAAACAATATGGAAGGCTGTTGGGGAAACAATATGGAAAGATGTTGCTGAAACAATATGGAAGGCTGTTGGGGAAACAATATGGAAGGCTGTTGGGGAAACAATATGGAAAGCTGTTGGGGAAACAGTATGGAAAGCTGTTTGGGATGCAAAATGGAAGGAATTTGGGGAAACAATATGGAAGGCTGTTGGGGAAACAGTACGGAAGGCTTTTAGGGAGCAATGTGGAAGTCTATTGGGGAAACAGTATGGAAGGCTTTTCCAGAAGTAATATGGTGGGCTATTAGGGAAGCACCATGGAAGGCTGTTTGAGGTCAGCTTCTTGTTTACAGAAATTAGAGCACATGCATTGTCACATTGAGAAATCCTTGCGGAAGGATGAAGATGAGCTTAACCTACACTTCACTTTGCTCGTTGAGTAAATACAAACAAACATAATCTAAACATTTGGTTTGTAGCAGCGACCGAGTGCTCTGTTAATGGCCTCTTGCATTCCAGGCTCTATCAAATCTACCTGTCAGAGCTGATGGAGTACAATCCTTTGTATGGTGCATTAATCAGACTTTTGTGCCATCAACTTTTCTGCGCACTCCACAAAGCCCGTGTGCTGCAGTGAAAGATGCGACTGATAAGGGAGAGTAAACACGGCGGGCGCAGTTGCAGGGAAGGACCATCATTACCGGGCAGAGATGACCCACTACAAAGCTAATGAGGCATTTTTCTATGGACAATTTGAAGCACAATTGGAATATTTGTGTAAATCAAAGGCTTGAGGCTCATTAATGGAACATGTGGCCGACTCCAGCGCATCCAACAGACGCAACTTTGATGTCTGGACGGCGTTTGAAGTAAACGAGAAGCATACGTTAGTGGTGAGCGATGATATTGTACCAGCGGCTCATGTCTGAAACTGCCGCATCTAATCACATCCCACTCCAAGTCAGACCCACAACAGCATCAAGTGGATAATGGCACTGAATTCCAGTCTAATATTCAGCTCAGTTCTGCTCAAGTTCCTTGGCTGGGGGGCATTTAGGGGCATTCGTGAGAAGAATGTCTCTGTCTGTGTGTGAAAGCTCATTGTGGGGGTAAATAGGAGCAACATTGTGTAGCCTACACAACCAGAGTGTACAAGTGTTGTGCCCCTGGCAGTTGTGACTTCACTGGGAAATGTTTAGTCTTTCAGTCGCAAGAAAACAAAACAAAACAAAAAAACTGAGAAAATGCAATTTGTACAGAAGTGGCAGCTCCAGTGACGGCTCAGAATGCAAATGAACACGGGCAAAACCTGCTTAATAACTAAGTTGCTTGGTTGTGTCACTGTGTGTGTGTCATTGTGTGTGTGACATGGTGTGTAATTGTGTGTGTCACTGTGTGTGTGTGTCATGATGTGTCATTGTGTGTGTGTCACTGTGTGTGTGTGTCACTGTGTGTGTGTGTGTCACTGTGTGTGTGTCACTGTGTGTGTGTCACTGTGTGTGTGTGTGTCACTGTGTGTGTGTCACTGTGTGTGTGTCACTGTGTGTGTGTGTGTCATTGTGTGTGTCATTGTGTGTGTGTGTGTCACTGTGTGTGTCACTGTGTGTGTGTGTCACTGTGTGTGTGTGTGTCACTGTGTGTGTGTCACTGTGTGTGTGTGTGTCACTGTGTGTGTGTCACTGTGTGTGTGTGTCACTGTGTGTGTGTGTGTCACTGTGTGTGTGTGTCACTGTGTGTGTGTGTGTCACTGTGTGTGTGTCACTGTGTGTGTGTGTCACTGTGTGTGTGTGTGTCACTGTGTGTGTGTCACTGTGTGTGTGTGTCACTGTGTGTGTGTGTGTCACTGTGTGTGTGTCACTGTGTGTGTGTCACTGTGTGTGTGTGTGTCATTGTGTGTGTCATTGTGTGTGTGTGTGTCACTGTGTGTGTCACTGTGTGTGTGTGTCACTGTGTGTGTGTGTGTCACTGTGTGTGTGTCACTGTGTGTGTGTGTGTCACTGTGTGTGTGTGTGTCATTGTGTGTGTCATTGTGTGTGTCATTGTGTGTGTGTGTGTCACTGTGTGTGTGTGTCACTGTGTGTGTGTGTCACTGTGTGTGTGTCACTGTGTGTGTGTGTCACTGTGTGTGTGTGTCACTGTGTGTGTGTGTCACTGTGTGTGGCATTGTGTGTGTGTGTCACTGTGTGTGTCAATGTGTGTGTCACTGTGTGTGTGTGTGTGTGTCACTGTGTGTGTGTGTGTCATGAAAGACAATTTCCCTGGGTTGTTATTCATATTGCCAACAGCATCAAATATACTCAGCAATTCTCTGTAACAAAACAACAACATCCCCAGGGGTGAGACTGAGCTCCTGCCTATCCCTGAGGCCTGTCACTATTATAACTAAATATTATAACTAAATGTTATAACTAAATATTATAACTACATATTATAACTAAATACTTACTGTGCTCAAACACGCCGGGAATAAAGGTCGTTTTTGGGGGTTTTGTTAAAGGAGAACTAAACCCTAAAGTTAAAAAACCCCTACCCCCGACCCTACATAGATCATCTTCAGCTGCTTCGGGAATCTTGGGAATGAGACCGGCGCTTCGGCAATTGTGAGTTTCGTCGCATGCGCAGTTGTCGCTAAACAGAAAATGACTCCAACTGCGCATGTGCCGATACGCCAGTCTCATTCTGAAGATTTCCGAAGAGAAGAAGATGTCGCCCCTGAACTCCAATGCCTCAATCAGCACCGAGGGGTAAGTAAAACGTTAGGGGCATTTGCCAGGGGTAACACTAAGGCTGGGGGGGGGAGGAAGGGGGGGGTCTATGTAGGGTGGGGGTAGAGGTTTTTTAATGTTAGGATTGAATTCTCCTTTAAGAAACAATGAGGTTTTGGTACAAGACTTCAGTCTGATCTGTAGAACTCGGCATTGGGTGTACATAGGGGGCGTATGGGGGTGTATGTGGGTGCATATATATGCACATGGGAGCATAGGGGTGTATAAGTGATACTTGGGGTGCATAGGTTATTTTATGTGGGGTGCATAGGGGTGTATGGGGGGTACATACAGGTGCAGGGTTCGACTGGGTCAGCAGGAGACTGGGAAAATACCTGATGGGCCCCACTGACCCAGACCCGATCCCTGACCAGAACCCTGGGCATTGCCCCTGACCTCCCCCCAATCATGGGAGCAGAAAGAATAAGGTAAGTGTGGAGGGGATTGGGCAGGGGTGGGGGGAGGGCATGGGGAAGAGGGGGGCAGTTGCAGCTGGGGTGGGGGGGTCTGATGCTGGATGCATAGGGGTGTATAGGGGCAGTATAGGGTGCACATATGGGGTGCATAGGGATGTGTAGGGTGGGCATACAGATACATATGGGAGCAAAGGGGTGTGGAATTGGTACAAAGGGGGTGCATGGGGGTGTGTGTGCATATAAGGTACATAGGGTTTACATACAGTGCGCAGAGGGTGCATAGGATGCACAAGGGGTGGATAGGGGGTGCATAGAGGGTGTATAATTGGGGTACAGGAGGAGTACACAGAGGCATAGGATGTCCTTTGGAGTTACAGAGAATATTGGCAGAGATATTTATTACAGAAAGGGAACAGAATAAACAAGTTGCGCATTTACTGAAACTGAGGGTTTTGTCTCATTAGATTTCTGTGCTTTTTCCAGGGAGGGAGGAAAATTTATGAGAGATGTGAGTGATACATCGCAGGTAACTTTGATTTAGATGTTGGAAGATTGGCTCCTGCTCTCTCTGTCTCTGTCTCTGCCAGTGGAAATTTTAAACTCACAAAATGTTGTGTTTTCCATTGTTTTCTTTTCATTTTGGTTTTAAACTTATTTGCAAAGTACTGATGGAGTGGAATTTGTCCCTTTCTGTTCTCTGCCCCGGTGGGTCTGACTTATGAAACAATGTAGCTGAATGAACGTAAAAGAGAAATGCTCACAGACTACAATGTATTGTGACTCACAAAAAAAGTGCTAAAAAACGTCCATGGATTGCAATTTTTGGTAAAGTGTGCGTGGGTACGTGCTCACCATAATATAGGTGCAAGGAGGGGAAGTGGAGGGGCAGTTTGGGGCAGGGCAGGGAGGAACAAAAGAGGGAGGGAAGGACAGAGGAGGGAGGGATGAGGGAAGGAGGGAGGGGCAGAAGAGGTAGTAACAGAGGAGGGAGGGACAGAGGTTGAGAGTCAGAGGAAGGAGGGACAGAAGAGGGAGGGCGGGACAGAGGAGGGAGGGAATGAAGAGGAAGGGAGGGACAGAGGAAGAAAAAGAGGGACAGAGGAGGGAAGGAGGGAGGGGAGGAGGAGGGAGGGGAGGAGGGACAGAGGAGGGAAGGAGGGCAGGAAGGAGGGATGGACAGAGGAGGAAGGGAAGGATGGAAGGAGGGAGGGAGGGCAGGAAGGAGGGAGGAGTGAGGGTGGGACAGAGGAGAAAGGAAGGAGGGAAGGTAGGAGGGAGGGAAAGAGAAGGAGGGAGGGAAGGAAGAGGAGGGAGGGACAGAGGAGGGAGAAAAGGAGGGAGGGCCAGAGGAGGAAGGGTAGGAGGGAAGGGCAGAGGAGGGACGGATAGAGGAGGAGGGAGGGAGATAGGAGGGAGGAAAGGAGGGAGGGACAGAGAAGGAGGGAGGGAAGGATGAGGGAGGGCAGGACAGATGAGGGAGGGACAGGGGAGGGTAGGCAAGACCCGCAGAGGAGACTTAATCCAGGCTAGGGGTAGGCAGAAGAATCTTGAACAGGCACCTGCCCAGTACCCCCACAGCATTTTGCCCCAGGCAGGTGTCCCTTCTGCCTACCACTAGTTCCGGCCCTGGCTCATATCCATCTAAAAGTCAATTCAGAAAATCCAAATGTTCAGAACCAGCCTGTATCTAATCAGCTGAAACAACCAGCTGGTGCCTAATTAAAGATAAAAACATTGAGAATGACCCTACAGCCAATTAAAGGAATAAATATGCAGAGGGGAGATACAGACAGTGTTACAACAGCAGCAAAGTGATAATAGTCACTTTATTAATAACAAATGATTGTGTTTGATATCAGGGGAGAAGTCATTCATGGATACAATGTAACAATTAAAATCAATATCTGCTTATGGCTTTGCTTTGTATCTCCCAGACCATCAAACTGCTTTTCTACACATTCACTTAGTGCCTTTTCTATAGAATGAAAGGCCTTTGGGCAGTGTCATATTTTACACCCACACACAATACATCTAATAACTGTACAACAACCACACGTAATCCTCCCGGGCTCCCTATATCCCTATAATGGTTGTTATTGATCCCAGCAAACCCCGACTGTGAGCTCAGATTCGTATAATTATCTTCATACTTTGTTCTGACAGTCAAATGAATGCTCGGTTGTTAAGGTCAGTGACCCTAGTAACTGGACTTTGAAAGCTGCAGCGGAAGTCTATTAAAAGCATTAAAAATAAAGGCCAAACATTATTGCATAGATCTTTGCAAAAAAAGGTTAACTTTCCCTTTAAAGAGCCTGTCTATACTTCAGAAAAGTGGCTTTAATTAGGAGACCAATCAATTGATTTCTCACAGGCATGAAACGTTGTGTATGAGTCAAAGAATGTTTATTTGTGTGGGCGCCAATCAATTTCTAGGGTCACATACACATCCCATTATTCCTAATTAGCTCCATGCACAAGGCACCCATATTGCTCTGCGCGTCACATTCAGACACCCACGGTTCACCCTTCTACTCTCCAGACACCCCTGGTTCCCCCTTCTAAACTCACGCTGAGCAATAAAAATGGCAACATCTGCACCAGTAACCAGCATCTAGTAACCCATAGCAACCAATGGGATGTTTGCTTTCTAGGAAATGACCAGTAAATGCTACCTGATGGTTGCTAGGGGTTACTAGACCTTTGGCAAAAAAGTGCCAAATTGTTTTTGTCCACCTCTAATTTTTTTTTTGTATTGAAGTCCAAGACTAGACCCAATCCCCACGGCCACTTGAGCAACTCCCTGACCCCTGAAATAAGTAGGGAGGCACTTGCAGGGGGAGGGGGGGTTGCAGCTGGGCTGGGGGGCCTTGGGGCATAACTCCCAACATTTGAAATCTAGAAAAAGAAATGAAAATATCTGCCATGGGCAGCGTGGCGAAACATTGACCACACCCATTTTATGGCCACACCCCCTAAATATCATGTCCATTTTACAAAATTTGTCAGGTTATTGAAAGATTGAACACATGTTTGGGGGTTTTAGGGTTAGGTTTAATGTGTTATTTCAGTTTTGCTTATGAAGGTGAATTTTCCTTTAAGCTGCAAGTCACAGTTTCCCCAAGAGACCTGCTTAAATTGTTACAATTGTGTCTTTGCTTATCTTAATTTGTTACAATTGTTTCTTTGCTTAACATAAATTAGCACAATAGTTTATTTGCTTATCTTAAATTGGTTGTTTCTTTTCGTATCTAAAATTGTTACAAATTGTTACAATTGTGTCTTTGCTTACGTTAAATTGTTACAATTGTGTCTGTGTATCTTAAATTGTAACAATTGTGTCTTTGCTTATCTTAAATTGTTACAATCGTGTCTTTGCTTATCAAAAATTGTTACAATTGTGTCTTTGCTTATCATTAATTGTTACAATAGTGTCTTTGCTTATCTTAAATTATTACAATTGTGTCTTTGCTTATCTTAAATTGTTACAAATGTATCTAAGTGCAGATGCCGAGTGTTCTGGACTTTCTGCCAAAAGCCTACAAATGACATTTCATTGTACCTTTTTCTGGCGTCAGTGCAGGAGATGAAATAGATCAAAGAGTTAATTTCAGTAACAATCGAGATGAGCTGTCAGAATCGGGACTGTCCAGGGAAAAATGGGACAGTTGGAAAGTATGCCTTGGGGGTGGAGGGGGACCGAGATGTGGCAGCTCCATGGGCCTTGACCCCCCCCCATAAATATAAATGACTAAGTTGCTATTAGGTGCAAATCACAGAAATCCAATGCCACGTTGCCCCATGTATCTCATTCTATCCAATTAAATCCAAGACGTGATTGTTTTTATTTAGCCTTTAGTAACATGACCCAGATGTAGAGCTGCACCAGTATTGGAAGGACCCAATATTAATGGCGTATAAAAGACAATAGATTAGTCCTGTCTGCTGCCCAGAGCCATAAACACTGTATATAACATTCAAGAGCCATTAATTGCTGCACTTCTATTGATTAACATGGTGGAAGCCGATGCCGAGCCGAATACATGGATTTATGGTGGGCACTGGGCGGCCATTGCTGCTATTCCTGAATCAATCAGTCTGTTTAGTGTAAGTGTGGCCATTCATCTTGCTGCCAATACATATAGTGCAACATCGGTCACACGCCAGCGCTAATTACTTATCTACTGTATGACATGAATCACTTCCCATAAGCATCCTGTTTTACCCAGCCTGGGAGCTTTATGGCACTTGTATTGCACCTGAACTGATCCCGGGGGACTAATGTTATCCCTAATAGAGAGGCTCATTTACATAATATGCTTTACAGCCCTAAAATGATCACAATGTGCCCATAAAATGCCAACTATAAAGGGCATGTGTCTGTGAATGAGGTTCAAGACTTGGTACTTAAAGGGGTTGTGCACCTTTAAATTAAATGTTAGTAGGATGTAGAGAGGGATATTCTGAGACAATTTGCCATTGGGTTTTCATTTTTTATTATTTGGGGGTTTTGACTTATTTAGCTTTTTATTCAGCAGCTCTCCAGTTTGCAATTTCAGCCATCTGGTTGCTAGGGGACGAATTCCCCTAGCAACCATGCACTGATTGGAATAAGAGATTGGAATATGAATAGGAGAGACCTGAATAGAAAGATGATTAATAAAAAGTAGCAATAACAATAAAAGCGTAGCTTTAAGGCTACGGCCTCACGGGAAGATTCAGGGAGATTGGTCGCCTGGCGACTAATCTCCGCGTCTTTGAGGCGACTAATCTCCCTGAATGGCTTGCTGTTATCTCGCACCCACTAGCGCTAAAGTCGCCTACGCCTATTCTCACGCGGCGATACGTTTTTCAAAGTCGCTCGGAATTGCCTCAAGAGGCAATAAAAAAAACGTGTCGCCGCGTGTGAATAGGCGGAACCGACTTTAGTGCTAGCGGGTGCAAGGTACCAGCAAGCCATTCAGGGAGATTAGACGCAGCAACTAATCTCCCTGAAATCTTCCCGTTTGGCCTAGCCCTAAAGAGCATTTGTTTTTTTTTTAGATGGGGTCGGCGACCCCATTTGAAAATTGGAAAGAGTTAGAAGAAAAAGGCAAAGCATTCACAAACTATATAAAAAAAAAATAATGAAGACAAACTGAAAATATGCTCAGATTTGGCCATTCTATAACATACTAAAAGTTAACTTAAAGGTGAACCACCCCTTTAACAGCTCATCCTTTAGCCTCATGCACCATTTAATCAAATATTTGAGGTGTCCAAGTACCCCCCCCCCAATCCATACCAGTAATGCCCAGTACCCACCAGCGCAATCTGATGTTCTAATCAGGTTTCTGAGCATGTCCCTAAATGGGTCGGACTAATTCAGCTGCAGCCTGAAAATCCCAAGGCCGATGAGATGGATCATTCCTTTTGTTTGGATAATACCACTAATGGGATAATTACATTCTCTTTCTTTTCTGCTGCTTTTTTTAATATTCTTCAATCCAGTAATGGGCTGGAATAATGAGACCTATTACCTCTCTCTCTCTATATATATATATATCCCTCTCTCCAGCATCATTGTCTCTTCCTGATGGGGAGGGGGGTCAGTTTGGAACTGTCTGTGTTGTCTGTGACAAACCTGGATGGGCTTCATTAACCCTATTAATCCCCCCAAGCATCACGGCATTGCAAGTGTGTCTCTAACCTGGCACAGAGCTCTCTCTTTCCTTCTCATACCGGCCACGGAGCATTTGTGTCTAAGTAACAGTTAGGGGGAGATTTGGGGTGAGTGTTTATTTGTACCCTGGGTATCCCTGGAACTATAGCAGGGTGACACCCCAATGTTTCTATATATCTGTAACCTTGTTATGAGCTAAGGGGGCCCAGTCTGAAGGTCAGTTAGGGGGAGATTTGGGGTGAGTGCTTATTTGTACCCTGGGTACCCCTGGAACTATAGCAGGGTGACACCCCAATGTTTCTATATATCTGTAACCTTGTTATGAGCTAAGGGGGCCCAGTCTGAAGGTCAGTTAGGGGAAGATTTGGGGTGAGTGCTTATTTGTGTCCTGGGTACCCCTGGAACTATAGCAGGGGGACACCCCAATGTTTCTATATATCTGTAACCTTGTTATGAGCTAAGGGGGCCCAGTCTGAAGGTCAGTTAGGGGGAGATTTGGGGTGAGTGTTTATTTGTACCCTGGGTACCCCTGGAACTATAGCAGGGTGACACCCCAATGTTTCTATATATCTGTAACCTTGTTATGAGCTAAGGGGGCCCAGTCTGAAGGTCAGTTAGGGGGAGATTTGGGGTGAGTGTTTATTTTTACCCTGGGTACCCCTGGAACTATAGCAGGGTGACTGTTACCCCAATGTTTCTATATATCTGTAACTTTGTTATAAGTCAAGGGGGCCCAGTCTGAAGGTCAGTTAGGGGGAGAAAGGGAGCCTCGCTGAAGGTTTAGCCGACTCGGAGACTTCAACTGTAAGAGCCCAACAACCACTCTTTAGACAATGAAGGAATAATAATTCGCTCAGAGACCAACTCCTGACTTCTGGCAAATCCTGATGACAAGGGCATGTTCTCATATCAAAGCCCAACGTCAGTTGACCCAATTACCATTGACGTCAGATTGCGCCGCTTAGTTAGTTAAGCCAAGGCCTCCTGTCAGCAGGTTTATAGTCTATAGTTGAAGATATTTAAAGTTTAATTACCAGTCTCTGATTAGCCTGCCAGAATAATGAAGGATCTCCTTGTGGGGCCAGACCCTAGTTAAGTTTACCATACACTGGAATTTGGAATTTGGTGGGAATTGAAGGAGGGCTGACATTGCCTCAATTGTACATGTAGTCAGAACCAGCAGTTAAGGAAATTAGCAGGGACAATAAAGACATTTATATTTGGGTTTACATTCCCATTAAGGAAGGAGTTGTATCAGACTTGAATTAGAGTCAGTCATTACCAGGAATCAGTCAAATGAAACATAATGAGCTTGTTGAGGCCGTACTCACCAGTGACCGTTGGAACACAGAGATTAATATAAGATATTTCCATAAACGCACAATCTATTATATCAAATGTACAGCAAATATAGCAAGGAAATAACTTCTCTCCCACTGATACCCTCACGGCTCCGTGTCTAGGGGAAATAATGTTTCCTATTGACAGAAGCAGATCGGCGCTCCAGCCGGAATGGGCTCTACTCTGCGCCGATTATTAAGAGAAATGAAAGCATATGGAGCTGTTAATTTGCTCAGCAGGGATCCCCCCATCTCCGCCTCGCCCCATCTAACTCTATACCCAGAGCGGCCACAGTTATTTGGCCTGAGTATGTTCCCGTGTGTCATGGAAGCAAAGCCAGAGATGAAGAGTTCAAACAGATCGAGGAATCAGAATAACGTACCAAGATGCTGCTTTTCTCAGTAGAAATATCAGAATTTTCCCACAATACCAGTGAAGGCCATGAGAGTCGTTGGGGAGCAAAATCTAGATATTTAATAGAACTGTGCACTCTAGTAATAATAAAGTGACTGCAATGCTGAATTTAAAGGGCATCAAAAAATCTACAAAGTAATAGACTTGAAATGATGGACATAATGCACATGTCTGCTGTACCAACCCAAAGCTAGAGAATCCCCCTGAATGTGAAGTTCAAAGCCTCCAAAGTTGTCTTCCGATGCTCCATATTGTCATTGAGTCTATGTCCAGCCCCCCATCTGCTGATGACATCACAAGGTATGTTGTGAGCATGCCCAGTAATCCAATAAAGCAGAAGAGCAGCCCAGAGCTCACTGAGCATTTGCAGTACCAGTGACGTCTGCTAGAGGGAGCATTGATGGCTACAAAGCCACTGACTGGGTAGAGTTTTAGTTCAGGTATTGCTAAATCTCACGTATGAAGTATTTAGAGGCAAATAAAGCTGATATTGTGGGCAAAGCTCGGCACAGTTTGGGGCATTTACAGAGGCCCCAGATGAAAGAGCAGTAAAGGGGAATAAAATTGTTCACTCTAAGAGCGGTTGTGTCCAAGGTTTGGCTGTCCTGCACCTCGCAAACGGAGTCGGACTGGGGGTCTGTGGGCTGCTGCTTTAGGGGCCAGCACACACTACCACGGCAACCCCTTGGCCCCAGAAATTAGGTCAACCTGGTATCATAACCCCCCTCCAGGGGGAAACGCAGCGGGGGTGGGGCAGGGTCAGCAGGGCCTACAAGGGTTGGGGCCCCACCAGTCCAGTCCAACCTTGTCACAATGGATAAAACGAAAACAACCGCAGGTGCAATACCAGCTTGGTGGCAGTAAAAACAAGGCTCCATTGCAGCCTCAATCTTTATTTTCCCTAATTTCACAAAATTATACATGGTCTTAAAGGAGAACTAAAGCCTAAAAATTAATGTGGCTGAAAATGGCATATTTTATATAGTGAACTTATTGCACGAGGCTAAAGTTTGAGCTTGTCAATAGCAGCAATGATCCAGGACTTCAAACTTGTCACAGGGGGTCACCATCTTGGAAAGTGTCTGTGACACTCACATGCTCAGTGGGCTCTGATTGGCTGTTGAGAAGCTAAGCTTAGGGCTCGTCACTAATTATCCAGCAGAAAATGAGCTTCCCTGGCTGTAATATAAGCTGATGCTACAGGTTTGCTGATTATTCAATTCTGATGCTAATTGCACTGGTTTCTGTGCTGCCATGTAGTAATTATGTGTATTAATTACTAATCAGCCTTATATTGTGACATTTCTATTCTATGTGTACTGTATATTGTGAGTGGCTCCCTAAGCTCAGTAAGTGACAGCAGCACAGAGCATGTGCAGTGAATCAGCAGAAAAGAAGATGGGGAGCTACTGGGGCATCTTTGGAGACACAGATCTTTACTGCTAAAGGGCTGTGGTTGCCTTGGGCTGGTACAGAAGCACAAAACATCATGTACAACATTTCTACCTACTTCTTTAGTTAGGCTTTAGTTCTCCTTTAAGTCCTTTGGCAGAAACACAAAAAGACGCCCCCCAACTGCATGACCATAGGAAGGGCCCCACAACCCCCCAACACGTTCCTCAGATTCCTATTGAGCGGCAGAGAATTCCAGACTCCATTCCCAGAGCCCAGGTGAACCCTCAGCAATGAAATGCGCCCGCAGCTCAACCTCCTGCGCTGACCCGTGTTTAATTGGCAACATGAGCTGCGTTTGTGAGTTCTGCGCTCTGCGGGGCCACAACTCCCCGGGGAAATTACTGGCAGGAGAACGTCTGACACTTGCAAAGGCTTTAGTCATCTCACCGGTGATTAAAGGAAAAGCAACACTTGCTCTGACATTCGGGTAAACAGACTTATTGCTGGAGAGTTGTTTTAAGGGGGGGAGGTGAAAGATGGGGTGATTGCAAGTGATGGGGGAATTTGTCCCGTTTTGCTTCGCAATGAATTTTACAAATTTCCCTGAAAACTGCAGAAAAATGAGCAAAACAGTGATTTTGACACAGACGACAATTCGCGGGCGTCAAAATGGGCGCCTGCATCAATGGCTGTCCATTTATCATCGCTTAAATTGGCGCCGGCGCTGAAACTGTCGCCGACTTCAGAAAAACGTTGATGCCAGCATTGAAATTGTGATGCCGGTGAATTTTCGTGGCAAATTCGAGAATTTATTTGCCGGTGGCTAAACGGCCAAATTTGCGCCTGGAGAATAAATTGCCCATCACTAGTGATTGCCCCCGGGGCAGCACATAAAGTTGTATTTAGGATCATAACCCTGTGACCCCCCCCCAAATTCAACAAGTACTCCCAGAATTCTCCAGTAGTTTCTGTATTATACTGAGCTTGAAAAATGAACCCATGTAGCCCTGAGAGCTTGCACTTAAAATTCTGTTCTATAAAGGCATCACTTTAATCACTCTCTTCCCATCTAACCTTTATTCTAATGCCACTTCTCTTTCAAAGGGCAACTATATCTCCTCTAGGAAATACTAATGGATAGTGGGTATCTGATTTGCAGGTTCACTTCTGCTTAAACTGCCATTGTTCCCAGGTTGGCTTCCCTATCAGTGCTCAGAAGAGCTCATTGACAAGCCCGAATGCAGTGTGAAAAGTGGAAATTTGAATGCAGGTTGCTGTTTTTTACCCACAATGCAATGTTTTGTACAGCCACATCATTGAGGTCCATAAAGGCAATTCCATACTCATAAATGAGCCATAGAGCTTTCTAATAATCCTCTAAAAAGAAGACAGAAGTGGGCATGAGAAAGCAGAGCAGGGGGGAGTGGTTTGCAATTTTTGGGGGTGTGTCCAGTTGAACATAATGGCAGCCTGCAGCAACTTCCAATTCCGAGCTCCTTAGCAGAGTATATTTCCCAGTAATTCCCTAATAATGTCTGTATCCAATGATCTGTGGCCGACGTGATTCCTTCCTCTCTCTCATCTATTTCCGAGGGGTCCCTTTATTTCTTATATGAATTTGTATAAAATCCACGGATGTTTTCCTCTTTAAAGCCAAGATGTTAAACTTCTCAGACAATTTGCATATTATTCCGCCGGGCAGTTGAACATTAGGCTAAATTAGAACACCGGGGACTTGAAGGATTTAACTCAGCAAAATATTCCTCGTGGGTAGAACTGCTGGTTCCTGGGGCAGAGGCAAAAGGCGAATAATTTCAGGCTTATTATTATATTATATAATGACCGGCTCTATAATGGGGGGTGGGGGGAATCTGCCTGATCATTTTGATTTGCACAATACTGGGGCGAGGGGCAGCTGCAGAAAGGGGATGGAATCTGGCACAGTCATGAGACATTCAAGGGGAAGTTAACTCATAGATTAATTTACAATATGTTTTTATCATGTCTGCTGTCCAAATCATTCTTAAAGGATGAGTGCACCTTAGATTTAGTAGTGAACCTTTAAGGGGCAGAGCAAGTCAACCCCAAAATATTTTTTTTATTTGTAAGCAGGATTGCGTGTACAGTATGTAGGCCCTTAGATACGAGTTATATTATTTTGTATAACATGTTATACATGGCACATAAATAAATACACAACAAAGTACCAAATATGCAGGGAACAATGTTCCCCATATTGTAAATGATAAGGATATTAGAAGTCACTGAGGGGTTGTTCTGTGACCATATAAAGGCACAAGGCTGCAGGCTGAGTTATACAGGGAACTCTGAGTATCACTAATGTATTATAAGGGATAACGTACCCCCTACTGTAAATGATAAGGATATTAGAAGTCACTGAGGGGTTGTTCTGTGACCATATAAAGGCACAAGGCTGCAGGCTGAGTTATACAGGGAACTCTGAGTATCACTCATGTATTTTAAGGGATAATATACCCCCTACTGTAAATGATAAGGATATTAGAAGTCACTGAGGGGTTGTGCTGTGACCATATAAAGGCACAAGGCTGCAGGCTGAGTTATACAGGGAACTCTGAGTATCACTCCACACCCCAGCGCTTGTTGTGAGTTATAGATCCATGTTCCACAAGAGTTTGGCTTCCAGGAGGGGTATGAGAACATCTCTCCATTGCTTCCATAATAAAGATGTTAAACTTCTCAGACAATTTGCATATTATTCCGCCGGGCAGTTGAACATTAGGCTAAATTAGAACACCGGGGACTTGAAGGATTTAACTCAGCAAAATATTCCTCGTGGGTAGAACTGCTGGTTCCTGGGGCAGAGGCAAAAGGCGAATAATTTCAGGCTTATTATTATATTATATAATGACCGGCTCTATAATGGGGGGTGGGGGGAATCTGCCTGATCATTTTGATTTGCACAATACTGGGGCGAGGGGCAGCTGCAGAAAGGGGATGGAATCTGGCACAGTCATGAGACATTCAAGGGGAAGTTAACTCATAGATTAATTTACAATATGTTTTTATCATGTCTGCTGTCCAAATCATTCTTAAAGGATGAGTGCACCTTAGATTTAGTAGTGAACCTTTAAGGGGCAGAGCAAGTCAACCCCAAAATATTTTTTTTATTTGTAAGCAGGATTGCGTGTACAGTATGTAGGCCCTTAGATACGAGTTATATTATTTTGTATAACATGTTATACATGGCACATAAATAAATACACAACAAAGTACCAAATATGCAGGGAACAATGTTCCCCATATTGTAAATGATAAGGATATTAGAAGTCACTGAGGGGTTGTTCTGTGACCATATAAAGGCACAAGGCTGCAGGCTGAGTTATACAGGGAACTCTGAGTATCACTAATGTATTATAAGGGATAACGTACCCCCTACTGTAAATGATAAGGATATTAGAAGTCACTGAGGGGTTGTTCTGTGACCATATAAAGGCACAAGGCTGCAGGCTGAGTTATACAGGGAACTCTGAGTATCACTCATGTATTTTAAGGGATAATATACCCCCTACTGTAAATGATAAGGATATTAGAAGTCACTGAGGGGTTGTGCTGTGACCATATAAAGGCACAAGGCTGCAGGCTGAGTTATACAGGGAACTCTGAGTATCACTCATGTATTATAAGGGATAATGTACCCCCTACTGTAAATGATAAGGATATTAGAAATCACTGAGGGGTTGTTCTGTGACCATATAAAGGCACAAGGCTGCAGGCTGAGTTATACAGGGAACTCTGAGTATCACTAATGTATTATAAGGGATAATGTACCCCCTACTGTAAATGATAAGGATATTAGAAGTCACTGAGGGGTTGTTCTGTGACCATATAAAGGCACAAGGCTGCAGGCTGAGTTATACAGGGAACTCTGAGTATCACTCATGTATTATAAGGGATAATGTACCCCCTACTGTAAATGATAAGGATATTAGAAGTCACTGAGGGGTTGTTCTGTGACCATATAAAGACACAAGGCTGCAGGCTGAGTTATACAGGGAACTCTGAGTATCACTCATGTATTATAAGGGATAATGTACCCCCTACTGTAAATGATAAGGATATTAGAAGTCACTGAGGGGTTGTTCTGTGACCATATAAAGGCACAAGGCTGCAGGCTGAGTTATACAGGGAACTCTGAGTATCACTCATGTATTATAATGGATAAGTCAGCACTGTTGTTGGTTAGGGGGCTACAGGGGTCTGCTCTTTCTTTTAGCCCCATAAGAACCAGTTCTGAGAATACCAGTAGGCACATGGCTGTCTGGTTTATCCGTATAACTCTAGAGCTTTTACCTTGTATAAATGAAAAGAAATAGTGATTCGCCTTCCTTTTCATCCTGGCTCCTGCTGCAGACTGTCACTCTCCTGCTGAGAAAAATACGCCGTTTGGTTCATTCGCCGCCTGATGTTTTTTCCGGAAGTTTAGGGAAGCAAAATGCTCTGTTTACACCCCAGCGCTTGTTGTGAGTTATAGATCCATGTTCCACAAGAGTTTGGCTTCCAGGAGGGGTATGAGAACATCTCTCCATTGCTTCCATAATAAAGGTTCATTATCCAACATACTGTATATGTCAGGTCCCACCTCAGAGATAAACACATACAACTATACTCACATTACACGCTATTTTATTGTTATTATAGAGCTTTACATGTTATTCTGCTTTTCAGAGATAAAAACACGGATGATAAAGTTCTGCTCTGTTTTCCCATAAAGACAAATTACGTCTGAAAATGCAACACTGCGTGGGATTTAGAAAACAAACCTGGAGTCTTTATCATTTATCTGAATTTTCCCTTTAAAAAGAAACTATAAAATGATTGTCGGTTCGTCATTGTTCTATTGGCAATAATGGGATTCAAACACGTCGGAGCACCTGCCGAGCCTGTGAATCTGCCAGACCGACACAGACCCTTAAACACCATAAAAATACAGAGAATACGTCCGGTTTAATACTCTCCAATTTCTCTCTCTCCGTGGGGATTTGAGAATTGTATTTCCTCCATTTTCATGTTAGAAATTGCTCTGCAATAGGCGCACGACCATATGTTTCTCTGAATATAATCACATTTTAAATCTTGTAAACAATACTAGTGAAATCCTACGTGGATTTTCTCACTTCCTTTAATTACCAACATTGCCACCTCTTTCCCTTACTGAGCACTTGTGTGTCTGGATTCTGTCAATACCAACAGTCTCTGGACTCCAACTAAATCATTCTGAGGAATCTGCCTTCTGTTCTACACAGGGTCTATTGAAACTGCAATTATAACCCATCTGAATCAGGATCCACCATTGCTTTTTACTCTGGACTGTGGGATAGCAGGTATAGTAGGGAGAGATGGTGCCTATAGTAACAGTGGATAATAGTCTCTGGGAAGGGAGTGTGACTGTGGGATAGCAGGTGTAGTAGGGAGAGATGGTGTCTATAGTAACAGTGGATAATAGTCTCTGGGAAGGGAGTGTGACTGTGGGATAGCAGGTATAGTAGGGAGAGATGGTGTCTATAGTAACAGTGGATAATAGTCTCTGGGAAGGGAGTGTGACTGTGGGATAGCAGGTATAGTAGGGAGAGATGGTGTCTATAGTAACAGTGGATAATAGTCTCTGGGAAGGGAGTGTGACTGTGGGATAGCAGGTATAGTAGGGAGAGATGGTGTCTATAGTAACAGTGGATAATAGTCTCTGGGAAGGGAGTGTGGCTGTGGGATAGCAGGTATAGTAGGGAGAGATGGTGTCTATAGTAACAGTGGGATAATAGTCTCTGGGAAGGGAGTGTGACTGTGGGATAGCAGGTATAGTAGGGAGAGATGGTGTCTATAGTAACAGTGGGATAATAGTCTCTGGGAAGGGAGTGTGACTGTGGGATAGCAGGTATAGTAGGGAGAGATGGTGTCTATAGTAACAGTGGATAATAGTCTCTGGGAAGGGAGTGTGACTGTGGGATAGCAGGTATAGTAGGGAGAGATGTGTCTATAGTAACAGTGGGATAATAGTCTCTGGGAAGGGAGTGTGACTGTGGGATAGCAGGTATAGTAGGGAGAGATGGTGCCTATAGTAACAGTGGATAATAGTCTCTGGGAAGGGAGTGTGACTGTGGGATAGCAGGTATAGTAGGGAGAGATGGTGTCTATAGTAACAGTGGATAATAGTCTCTGGGAAGGGAGTGTAACTGTGGGATAGCAGGTATAGTAGGGAGAGATGTGTCTATAGTAACAGTGGATAATAGTCTCTGGGAAGGGAGTGTGACTGTGGGATAGCAGGTATAGTAGGGAGAGATGGTGTCTATAGTAACAGTGGATAATAGTCTCTGGGAAGGGAGTATGACTGTGGGATAGCAGGTATAGTAGGGAGAGATGGTGTCTATAGTAACAGTGGATAATAGTCTCTGGGAAGGGAGTATGACTGTGGGATAGCAGGTATAGTACGGAGAGATGGTGTCTATAGTAACAGTGGATAATAGTCTCAGGGAAGGGAGTGTGACTGTGGGATAGCAGGTATAGTACGGAGAGATGGTGTCTATAGTAACAGTGGATAATAGTCTCAGGGAAGGGAGTGTGACTGTGGGATAGCAGGTATAGTAGGGAGAGATGGTGCCTATAGTAACAGTGGATAATAGTCTCTGGGAAGGGAGTGTGACTGTGGGATAGCAGGTATAGTAGGGAGAGATGGTGCCTATAGTAACAGTGGATAATAGTCTCTGGGAAGGGCGTATGACTGTGGGATAGCAGGTATAGTAGGGAGAGATGGTGCCTATAGTAACAGTGGATAATAGTCTATGGGAAGGGAGTGTGACTGTGGGATAGCAGGTATAGTAGGGAGAGATGGTGCCTATAGTAACAGTGGATAATAGTCTATGGGAAGGGAGTGTGACTGTGGGATAGCAGGTATAGTAGGGAGAGATGGTGTCTATAGTAACAGTGGATAACAGTCTCTGGGAAGGGAGTGTGACTGTGGGATAGCAGGTATAGTAGGGAGAGATGGTGTCTATTGTAACAGTGGATAATAGTCTCTGGGAAGGGAGTGTGACTGTGGGATAGCAGGTATAGTAGGGAGAGATGGTGCCTATAGTAACAGTGGATAATAGTCTCTGGGAAGGGAGTGTGACTGTGGGATAGCAGGTATAGTAGGGAGAGATGGTGCCTATAGTAACAGTGGATAATAGTCTCTGGGAAGGGAGTGTGACTGTGGGATAGCAGGTATAGTAGGGAGAGATGGTGCCTATAGTAACAGTGGATAATAGTCTCTGGGAAGGGAGTGTGACTGTGGGATAGCAGGTATAGTAGGGAGAGATGGTGTCTATAGTAACAGTGGATAATAGTCTTTGGGAAGGGAGTGTGACTGTGGGATAGCAGGTATAGTAGGGAGAGATGGTGTCTATAGTAACAGTGGATAATAGTCTCTGGGAAGGGAGTGTGACTGTGGGATAGCAGGTATAGTAGGGAGAGATGGTGCCTATAGTAACAGTGGATAATAGTCTCTGGGAAGGGCGTATGACTGTGGGATAGCAGGTATAGTAGGGAGAGATGGTGCCTATAGTAACAGTGGATAATAGTCTATGGGAAGGGAGTGTGACTGTGGGATAGCAGGTATAGTAGGGAGAGATGGTGCCTATAGTAACAGTGGATAATAGTCTATGGGAAGGGAGTGTGACTGTGGGATAGCAGGTATAGTAGGGAGAGATGGTGTCTATAGTAACAGTGGATAACAGTCTCTGGGAAGGGAGTGTGACTGTGGGATAGCAGGTATAGTAGGGAGAGATGGTGTCTATAGTAACAGTGGATAATAGTCTCTGGGAAGGGAGTGTGACTGTGGGATAGCAGGTATAGTAGGGAGAGATGGTGCCTATAGTAACAGTGGATAATAGTCTCTGGGAAGGGAGTGTGACTGTGGGATAGCAGGTATAGTAGGGAGAGATGGTGCCTATAGTAACAGTGGATAATAGTCTCTGGGAAGGGAGTGTGACTGTGGGATAGCAGGTATAGTAGGGAGAGATGGTGCCTATAGTAACAGTGGATAATAGTCTCTGGGAAGGGAGTGTGACTGTGGGATAGCAGGTATAGTAGGGAGAGATGGTGTCTATAGTAACAGTGGATAATAGTCTCTGGGAAGGGAGTGTGACTGTGGGATAGCAGGTATAGTAGGGAGAGATGGTGCCTATAGTAACAGTGGATAATAGTCTCTGGGAAGGGAGTGTGGGACAGCAGGTATAGTAGTGTAAAAGAGTGATAGTAGAGTTTACTAGTAACAGTAACACTGTGTATGTATGGCATTTGTTATTACAATACATACAGGTTGATTATTCCAACATTATTTATTAGTGTTGAATGAGTCACAAGATGATCTCAAGTGCCTAATATTCCTACGCTGAGCCCCATGTAATCATCTCTGTGATTATGTCCGGTTCCGCACCAGTAACTAGGAATTTAAAAATTAATTTTTTTCCACTTAGACATTCACTAACAAATGGAGCACAAGAGTCTGCGGACGACATATATGAGGGCTCAGGAGAACACGGCAGCTTTGCAATTGCACCCAATGCGAAGGATAATGGACATTTTAATAGAGAAATATCACTTTTTTCATTAAAAAATCGTGTCGTAAAACTCAATCGTCTGCTTATAAAGACATGGTATTTCAAACATGTTTGTGTGCAACGTATGACCAGCTGGGGGCGCTGTTCTTATCATGTCTATGGAAAGGATCTGCCACCTGCAGGAAGAAAGTGTTACTGCACAATTGATTCAAATATCCAGGCGACTGCAATTACATTAGAATTATGGGGGAAAAACTCTCGTGTGGTTATAATATACAGGAAATTTTAAAAGTAATTAGACTTCATGGATTTTTTTTTTCAAATCTTAAATTTTTCCAGAAATATGAAGATAAATGGCGAGAGAAGAACGTAATGCTGTGATATTCGAGGTGAATGTGTATGAAATGAGAATTACACAAACAGCAGTGGAAAATGGGAAACACGGCGGCAAAAGTGACACTGGGGTCAGCAATTCTGTTTCATTTGGAGACCAGCGGAAGCTTTTAACGAGACAGAGGCCGTTAGAGAAACGCGCTGGGTACGAGACTAAGAGGGAGGTTAATGGAAATAAAAGGCGCCCCTTTAACCTGGTCATTGACACTCGCTCCCCCCTGGGTGACAATTCTATAGCATTTGGTAAAAACAACATTGATCACCTGTAATTATTTCCAATATTCCACTCAACTCATTCAGATGTAATGAATGTATTCATAAGTAACACTTTTAAATATGGTACTAAATTTAAGAAAATAAAATCAAGCATGAAAAAAAGATGAAAGGGGTCGATAATAGTGATGGGCGAATTTGGGGCCTTTCGCTTCGATGAAAAATCTGCGAAATTAGCGAAACGAAAAAAAAATTGCGCCAAATTTTTTGAAGCCGGGGTCCATTTTTGGCGAAACTGCGTCTGTGTCCAAACTGATTATTTCTTTTGACGCCGGCGAATTTTCGCTGCGGTTTCGCGAATTGTGGGAATAAATTCGCTAGTCGATAAGGCTTGGGACGACTTTTGAGGCCACTAATATTTATGAGAATGGCTGGAGAATACTTTCTAGTTCCTCAGGGGAAGGTTGACATAAATGGGAGTGGCCTGGAGAAAATAGCCTTATGACTTACTCAAATATCCAAACAGGAAAACAAAGGTGTCGATAAGGCTTGGGTCAACTTTTAGGCCACTAATATGTATGAGTTAGGTTTGAGAATACTTTCTAATTCCTCAGGGGTAGGTTGATATAAATGGGAGTGGCTGGAGAAAATAGTCTTATGACTAACTCAAATATTCAAGCAGGAAAAACAAGTATAAAAAAGATGAAAGGGGCCAATAAGGCTTGGGATGACTGTTGAGGCCACGAATATTTATGATTAAGGCTTGGGAATACTTTCTAGTTCCTCATGGGAAGGTTGGCATAAATGGGAGGGCTTTGGGGACAACAGCCTTATGATTAATTCAAACCTTCAAGCAGGAAAATCAAGCTGAGAAACAAAAGATGAAAGAGGTCAATAAGGCTTGGGTTGACTTTCAAGGCCAGTAAATTTTTGAGTAAGGCATGAGAATACTTTCTAGTTCCTAAGGGAAAAGCTGACATGAATGGGAGTGGCCTGGAGATAGCTGTGTTTAAACGTTTAAACAGGCAACTTACTTCCTAATACCTCAAGGCTGGGTTGACTCTTTCCTCAGGGAAGGATTGACATAAATAGGAGTGGCCTGGGGCTAACAGCCATATGATTAACTCAGACTCCCTTCAAACAGGCAACATAATTCCTTATGCCTCGTGACTGGGTTGACTTTTGACTCACTAGACTCAAGGATACCCGTAACTATGTCTGAAATAAGCACACCATACAGACACGTTATTTCTATGTTCCTCAGGGGAAAGCTGGCTTTGATGTCTCCTCCAGGCTTTTCCTGTTTATAATTAAGATGAATGTGGATACGTTGATGACACTTGGAGCTGATATTCAAGTCTCTGCTTTCTTCCTAGGCAGCATTTTCTTTGTTGACCTAATCCTACCCTCATCTCTGTAGATCTTACACTTTTCATGCTGGACAGTACAGATATTCTTGCCAGAGATATCCCATACATGTGCTACTACTACTGTGATTACTACTACCCTGCTAGAGGTAGCAGAAGAAGAGAGGCAAGTAGACAATCTGCAAACTGTTTAAGACAGTGGTTGTTGGAGTTTTTTTTTTGGTTCAAGTCCCTCTTGGAGGCATTATCTTTGGTTTTGCGGCCCCCCTTAGCTTATAAAAAGGTTATGGATAAATATAGGAATAGATAAGTGTATACAATGTTCTGCCATAGCCTCAAGAATATGTTGGGAAGCAGATAAATGTTCACCAAAATAAAAACTGAAGAAAAATTGCAAACTGACATAGACATTGTCTTACCTATGGGTTCCTATGCATTATAGGGTGGGTCACCACCATGATTCCCCTTAATATAGTGACCTTTACTCCTACATAGGCCAAAACCAGGCCCGGACTGGAAATCTATGGGTTCTGGCAAATGCCAGAGGGGCTGCTATAAGGTGCCATAGAAAGTCACTATTTAGTGGGCTGGTGGAGGCTGTTTGGGCCTCAGTGTGGGCTGATTGGGCCTCTGTGTACCTGAAATGGCAGGGCCTATTTTAATACTCAGTCCTGACCTGGCCAAAACTATGTGGACAACTGTCTGTCCAACATTTCATGACCACAGGTAGGAGCCTATGTGCTATATAACGAGGGTAATGCAGGAATGGAGCATGATAATAGGCAGATGACATGTTATAAATGAAGAGGATTTATTATTGAAAATAAAGAACAATGTAGCAGGTTAAAAATAAAGAAAAAGTACTTTTACCAAGCCAGAGGTAGGCAGCAAGTAATCAGAGTCCATAAAACAGGTTGAGTTCTGGACAGGGAGCAAGCAAGGGAAATCCGGTAGGCAGGCCGAGGTCAGGGGCAGGATGCAGACAAAGGATAAACCAGGGAACATGCCAAAGTCAGTACCAGGAGATCAGTCGAAAACAGGCAGGGCTCAGGAACAAGGACAAGGACTCAGAACAGGAACCAGGAATCAGGCAAGGAACAAAACAGGAATCAGGGAGGGAATAAGCAGGAACAACGTAACAGGCTGGATCAGGTCTGTGGGATACAATGATCAAGCAACTGGGAGATGAAGGAAACAGGCTTATAAAGGCCCCAGATTGCTTGATCAAGAACAGATGAATCAAACGAGTTGGGAGGAGGGCACTGTGTAGAAAGGAATGTAAAAGACCCATTATAGAAACTAGTCAGCGCAAGTATATGCTTCCAGTGTCTCACTGAGGTAATACAGGCGAGTGGAAACACAGTGACTAGAGTTCGATTACCAGCAGATCCTGACAATGCCGGTTAATATGAAGTTGCCTCTCCCTTTGCAGCTAAAACAACCCCTACTCTTCTCAAATATCTACCACTAGATATTTGAATATGGTTGTTTGGATTTACTTTCATGTACAGTATA
This sequence comes from Xenopus petersii, assembly GCA_038501925.1. Classification (NCBI taxonomy): domain Eukaryota; kingdom Metazoa; phylum Chordata; class Amphibia; order Anura; family Pipidae; genus Xenopus; species Xenopus petersii. The sequence goes on along the minus strand of CM076674.1, from coordinate 193,115,758 downwards.
AGTTAGAGGTTGGGCACTAATGTGGGGTTGGGTTAAGGTCAGGTTGTCCCACTCTCTGTGCAGACCTTGGTGAGGCACATTGTTGGGCAGAACCAGTTGGGTGAAGTGTTGATAGAAAGTAGGAAGTAAGGAGCTGTTGAAGTATTTTAAACTTCATATTTGCATCTGAAAATGGTCTGCAGGTAAATTAGAAAAGCCATGAGTGAATGACCATGACTTTTCTTGCCATAAACACCAGGTTGCTTGTTTTACACGCCTCGCTGGTGGCACCCACCTCCTCAGTCATAAAGGAGCTTACGCAGTGCTGCGCCTCCTGTGTAAAATAATTGGCCTCCCCCTCCATCTCCGTTAAACAAAATCAACTGACGAGGCAACACGGAAATCTTCATTTTACATTGTCAGGCAGGTGTCACAATAATTTAATATGTATGCTTTCAATTCTGCCTCATGTGCCAGCCCAGCAAAACAGGAATATTCATTTCCAAAATGTCAGAGTCTCTCCCCTGTTTAATGATTGATACGCCGAGGTTTAACTAACATTTAATGACCTGCATGAAAGAAAATGGCTTTAACCCGGGCTGGACATTAATTGCCTGTTAATGTCTTGGTTAGAAGCGATTATGGTTAATTGTATTGAAGGAAGGGTCTTGAATGATCAGAGCATGGGAATACTCATTAACTAGGATACATTATTCATTTTTATGTCCTAGTTGAGAAGAGAGGAAATAATTTAGCAAGTTCCAGTAATGAATGTGAGATGAATAAGAGATTGGAAGGGCTTAGAGTTGGGTTGGGTATCATCAGACCATGGAGCCTGCATTTTACTAAGTAGGACACCTTTTCAATAGTGATGTGCGGGTTGACCAGAAACCTGCGGTGACCCATAGGTTGACCACCGCTTGAGTGGATTCAGGTTGAAATTAGGCCAGCCATTGCAAGTTAGGATTGGATGCAGTTCAGACTCCTCCACTGCTCCTGAAGATACCTTGTATTGGAACCAGAGGCCCACACGGAATTGGAGCACAGAACAAGATGATGCGGGATGGGGTGCGGGTTGAGTTTTTCCTGACCTGCACATCACTACTTCCCAAGCCAACACCCTGCCATGTTTCTGCCAATGCCCTGGGATGCCATATTAGTGCGTCCATTTGTGACTGCTAGAACATCATCATCTCCACGTTTCATATGACCGAACCTCACAACTAGTTTCTTGCCCCTTTAAATACACCACTGTTCTGCCCTCCAGATAAAAGTGTAGCTTAATCTAAAGAAGCTGGGAAGATTTCTACATTTCTCCATTTTATTCCCTGTAAGTAGGAACATCTAACTTCCCAATTCATCCATCAAACTGCTTGTTAAGATGACTGAACTCTACAATTAATGATCTTTCCCAGCGGCACAAAATCATAACACAATCATAATTAGGAGAGTTGGTTAATTTCAAGTAAAAAAGGTTTGTGTACTCTATGTCCACTCACAATTTATAATACAAGGTGGCAAAATGGGATAATAAAACTCCAATGCTGACCTGTCAAAAAGGTTCTGAACTTGGCCAAGATAGAATGTTGAGATTCCTTGTGCAATATGGGAAAGAATTGATTAAAGATCGTTAGTAATACTTTGTGCTAAATCACTTACAAGTAGACTTACTCTACATCACCCTCCTGTCCCCAGCTCCACTGGTTCCTAAACTATGGGCCCTGCCTCAAAGTCAGTTCAGTTGATATTTGGCCAAAATGCCTAGTTATATTTCTAAAGTTTCTGAATATTATTTGAAGATGACAAGCAGAAATCCAGTTCCTTTTTTCTGGACTTTGACTAGATGCAAGATGCAAACTACCATCTGAAAAGGTCTATAAGCCACTAAATTCTCTTAAACCAGCTTCACTGTTTCCTAAATTATGGATCTGACCCTATCTCAAGGCTAGTTAAGGTTATATTTGGCCACAATGCCTATTTGTATGTCTGAATTCTCTAAATGTTCTTTGAAGTTGATCAAGCAAAGAGCCTGGTCCTTTTCTTTGGGCTTTGGTTATGTACATATTACCATCTCAACAGGTCTTACAGCCACTGAACTTTCTCTGAAGTTGGACAAGCAGAGAGCCTGGTCCTTTTGTTCTGGACTTTAACTATTTACATATTACAATCTTAACAAGTTTTACAGCCAATAAAATCTGTAGATAATTTTTTTGACATTTTTGAGTTTGGTCCCTTTCACATAGACCTTGTCTACATACATACTACCATCTCAACGAGTCTGGTAGTCACTGAACTCTCTTGGACTTTCTTTCAAGATAAACAAGCAGCAAGTCCAGTCCCTTTATTCTAGACCTAGGCTGTGTGCGTACATACAATTTAAACAAGTCTAACCGCCAATTAACTATCTTGAAAGGTGACAATATGTACTGCCATCTCAAAATGTCTAACAGTCCCTGAACTCTCTCAGATTTTCTTTGAAGTTGGCCAAGCACAGAGTCCAGTTCCTTTCTTCTTGACCTTTACTATGTACATACTACCATCTCAACAAATCAGACAGCTACTGAACTCTCGTAAAATGTACTTTGAAGTTGACCAAGCAGAGAATCCAGTTCATTTCTTCTGGACCTTTACTACAATATGTACATACTACCATCTTAACAAATCTGACAGCTACTGAACTCTATTAAAATGAACTTTGAAGTTGACCAAGCAGAAAGTCCAGTTCCTTTCTTCTGGACGGACCTTTACTATGTACATGCTACCTTCTCAACAATTCTAACAGCTACTGAACTCTCTTAAAATTTTCTTTGAAGTTCACCAAGCAGACAGTCCAGCTACTTTCTTATCGATTTTTACCACATACGCACTACCATCTCAACAGGTCCGACAAACTTCTCAGAATGTACTTTGAAGTTGACTGAGTGGCATCAATCAATGTCTCCTGCTAAAAGTCTTAACTTGGAGAACCCGTTAACTTGTATCAGCACTCACTAAAAACTCCACTTGCATCCCCTATGTCTGAAATACAGAAATGATCATTATCCCGGTGTCCAATTGTACAGATAATAAAGGTCTCCTGAGATAAGAGTTAGTGGGTGGTGCAGTGAGGCACTGGTTCACCCCAGAAGGCAAGCGGTGAATGCATTAACTTTCCAAGTTCTGACTCCTGGTACATATAATAATAATAATCTCTGTTTTCTTTTTAAGCAAAGGTTCTACTGAAGATGCCAATGGTTTGTGCACCTTGATAGACAGAGACAATGTCCAGATGCAAAGTAGGTTCTCAATACTATGGAAAGCCTCCTTGTCTCCTCAATAGCCTACATTCAGTTGAGACATGAGGAGACATGGAAACAATTCAGTACGAGCCACTTCCCTGATGCATTTCATGCTAAAAGACTGCAAATATGAAGATAAGTTTTCCCTTGTACAACTACCCCCAACACAGTAAACCAGAGCACACCCTTGTACAACATGATTCTCATTCCAGCCTCAAATATATGAGTCTGAGGGATCCTAATAAAGAGCAGCAGTAGATCCAATCAACAAAGTGCAATGGACCCCAACTGGGATGTCAAGTCTGAAATAACAAATACAATAATTAAGCATTAAGTATAGGAGGCCCCTATCAACATCTCTTACTGGGATTAAAGGGTAGCGTAGTCGGGAGCGTGAGGATCCGTCGGCCATGGGATAATGAACAATACTAAGTGAATATTGGATACAGAGGCTTTGCCGACAGCTACAGAATGGTAAGTATTATTCCTGCCGGCCTTTCGGAAATCAGCAGCAAATATAGATTATACTGTTCCTCAGGAGCATCTTGTATTCTCTTGTGTATGGCTCCCTCTGCTGGCAGTCTGGGCACATAACACATTGACAAAAATTGCATTTACCTATTTTTCAAATGAAAAAAGTTCCAATATGAAGGTTCCATCCTTTAAGAACCAAGTACTTATCTCTGGTCTGTTAGCTGCTTGTGGGCTAAAACCTACCCCCATAGAGAGAAAGCTTCTATTATATGTAGAATGAATGTTCTTTGAACAGGCCATATGAATTTTTAAGTAGAATATATATATATATATATATATATATATATATATATATATATATATATATATATATATATATATATATATATATATATATATATATATATATATATATATATTTATATATATATTTATTTATATATATATATATTTAGCACCCCACCCACCCCCGGTTCTGACTACTCTTTGACTCAGGCTGGATATTATGAATTCATTTTTATCGGCACTCGAGATTAATGCAAGTTCTGGAGAGACGCCAGTGAATAAAAAAAAAAATAACATTGCTGGGTTTTTTTGCTGTTAGAAAATGTAAAATTGGGCCCAGCTGGTGAAAGGCAGAACGGGGGGTTGTTGAGTTTGCGCACGTGCACCCTTTTCCCATTTAACGCTCGTTAAAATTTCCATTTCCATTAGGAATTAGCGTGGGGGCGCCGCATGCCTGGCTCCTAACAACTCACTTATATGTAAATCACACGAGCGCGCGGTTAAATGGCACATTCAGTTTTAGGGGAAATTTGCATTGAATTTTGTCGTGCAGCAATTTAGCCTTTGTAAAATCCTGCCTGCTCTCTGTATTAGGGGCTTTATTCATCCATAACCTGTATTTATTGTCAGATACTAATGGCTGCCAGCACTGGCACAATACTGCCCTTCCCTGATACTTAATCTGCCAATAACATTAAACAGAACTACAGACAATAATAACATGGACTTTCAGCTAAATGGGATGTTAACAGCCTGGGACAGAATGTTCTGTTATACAGATAGCTAGAATCTCAGCTGCCATAAAGCAGGACAGGACTGCTGCTTACAATGGGGATCAGATAGGATCTGTGCAGCCACTGGGACAGAATGTTCTGTTATACAGATAGCTAGAATCTCAGCTGCCATAAAGCAAGGCAGGACTGCTGCTTACAATGGGGATCAGATAGGATCTGTGCAGCCACTGGGACAGAATGTTCTGTTATACAGATAGCTAGAATCTCAGCTGCCATAAAGCAGGACAGGACTGCTGCTTACAATGGGGATCAGATAGGATCTGTGCAGCCACTGGGACAGAATGTTCTGTTATACAGATAGCTAGAATCTCAGCTGCCATAAAGCAGGACAGGACTGCTGCTTACAATGGGGATCAGATAGGATCTGTGCAGCCACTGGGACAGAATGTTCTGTTATACAGATAGCTAGAATCTCAGCTGCCATAAAGCAGGACAGGACTGCTGTTACAAGTAGCATTTCAGGTGGATCCAGTTTACTGTAATTCCCACTCAATTCAAATCAGGTTTATTTCTGAGTCAGAACTTCACTGGTCAGTTTGTAGGTTTCCTAATCATAACTGGGTAAAGAACCCTTTTTAAGGTTACTGTGCCTTTAAATTAAGACTCCAAGAATACTGCAGTGCCGGAGCCAATGTGTATAATATAAAAATATAGGGACCAGGGTCGATCCATTGGGCACAGGGGGAGACACTTTGCAGCATTGGGTCAGCGAGTGGCCGAGGGAATCAGAGAGAGAGAATTACTGGTCCCTCCGATGCTCCATTAAACCTTCAGGTCGGGAACAAAGTGTCTGTGACTGTAGCACCCAGTGTAGCGTGAAGCCGGGAGCACCCAGAATGATGTGAGTGTGGCAGCACCCGGCTGTAAAGTCATATATAGACTCACGGCTCAGAGGCTTTTCCTTTATCTGCACTTATTCTTTATAGGGAATTTATAGGAATATTCTCTCCCATGTGTGTCTGACATTGTCCTCGGCACAGAGGGGCTCATTTACATACACAACACTATGGGGCAGATTTATCAAGGGTTGAATTTCGAAGTGGAAAATACTTCAAAATTCGACCATCGAATTGAATACTACGAAATTCGAAGTCGAATTCGTAGTATTTTTTGCATCGTACGATCGTATTCTGATCGTAGTACGATCATACGATCGTACTTCGAATTGTACGATTCGAACGATTTTTGTATCATTTTCCTTCATAGTTACATAGTTACATAGTTACATAGTTAAATTGGGTTGAAAAAAGACAAAGTCCATCAAGTTCAACCCCTCCAAATGAAAACCCAGCATCCATACATACACCCCTCTACTTTTAATCGAATACAAAAAACTTAGAAATATGCTCTGGAAGGTCCCCATAGGCTAACATAGCACTTCAGCAGGTTTAAGTTGGCGAAATATTGAAGTCGAAGTTTTTTCGATTCGATTATCGAATGGTCGAACGATTTTACTTCGAATCGAAGGTCGAAGTCGTAGTAGCCTATTAGATGGTCGAAGTATCCAAAAATTACTTTGAATTTCAAAATTTTTAACTTCGAAAATTCCCTTGATTTCACTTCGACCCTTGATAAATCTGCCCCTATGTGCAAATATTTAGCACAAATGTCATCCAAAGTTCACAATTCCCCCCAAAATCCCAGCATCATAATGAGCTCAGTGTATATCACAACTTGCAAGGGATTCACCAATAAAGATACACTTTTCGTGCAAACCACAAAATTCAGGGCACTTTTCTTATTGTATTTTGGTGCCAATAGAGTAATTCTGGCACAGGGAGTCAATATTGGCATTAGCCAATAATTGAATTCACTGGACACAATTGAGTTGTAGGTGTCCATCTTCATGTGTTTCATTGAGTCCATTCTCATTGGGGCAGATTCACTGAAGGATGAAGTGGCCGACGCTAGCGAACATTCGCCAGAAATCCCATCCGCAGGGACATTGCCAATTTACTAACCGCCGCTATCGTTCGTTCACACCCAATACCCCGGAAATTCATTAAAATTGTCAAAAATGCTGACGACTTTTCTTTTGCCTTCAAAAAGTCCAAACTATTAAAGATTTATGTATTTTGTAAAACTAATTTGAGGGACATGTCACATTTGTTTATGGGTGGGCTCATGTCTAGGGCATTAGAGGATCTCTTGTCTTTATTATAGGCTTGTGTTTGAAAAAGTGGCCACTTCATGCATTTGCACCAACATTACAATTAAAGACGACCATACGACTTTTAGGTACCCGCCCTATTCAAATTAACCGAAGCGCAGGAGTGCTAGTGAAGTTTCGCTAGGCAGAAAGGAACGCTACCCAAAATTCACTATGAAATGCTCATAACGCTAGTGAAAATTTGGCAGCTTTGGCTGCTGAGATGCAACTTCACATTTTAGTGAATTAGCACAGTGGTAACGAATTTGCACCTGTCGATGTGGCGTGAAGTGTGCAGACGCAAATCCGTTACCACTGTGCAAGTGGTTGCTGGCGAAAAGTCGCCCTCTAGTGAATTTGTTCCATTGAGTCCATTCTCACTGAGTCCATTCTCACTTAGTCCGTTCTCATTGAGTCCATTCTCATTGAGTCCATTCTCATTGAGTCCATTTTCACTTCGTCCATTCTCATTGAGTCCATTCTCACTTAGTCCGTTCTCATTGAGTCCATTCTCATTGAGTCCATTCTCACTTAGTCCATTTTAATTGAATCCATTCTCACTTAGTCCATTCTCATTGAATCCATTCTCACTTAGTCCATTCTCACTTAGTCCATTCTCATTGAGTCCATTCTCACTTAGTCCATTCTCATTGAGTCCTTTCTCATTGAGTCATTTGTACTTCATTTGTACTTTGCCCCCTGACATATGAGACCCTCCACATCCAATTTCTTACATCAGCTCCACTTTAGCACATCCCCTGCCCAATGAGTTTATCTCTTTCCTACTCCCCATTCCATATACCAAAATATCTTCCTTCTACAGTCCATTCTCATTGAGTCCATTCTCACTTAGTCCATTCTCATTGAGTCCATTCTCATTGAGTCCATTCTCACTTAGTCCATTCTCATTGAGTCCATTCTCATTGAGTCCATTCTCACTTCGTCCATTCTCATTGAATCCATTCTCACTTAGTCCATTCTCATTGAGTCTATTCTCATTTAGTCCATTCTCACTTAGTCCATTCTCATTGAGTCCTTGCTCATTGAGTCATTTGTACTTCATTTGTACTTTGCCCCTGACATATGAGACCCTCCACGTCCAATTTCTTACATCAGCTCCACTTTAGCACATCCCCTGCCCAATGAGTTTATCTCTTTCCTACTCCCCATTCCATATATCAAAGAATCTTCCTTCTATAATGTGGTTGTACAGTGCTGCGGCATATGATGATGCTTCCTATAATATTGTTACCAAGTCTAGAAACCCCCAAGGAACCAATCAGCACTTAGGTTTGATGGATTTGGGGAAAGCCATTTCTATTTCCCTCTGGGTAAATTCTGACTCATTGTCACCTGATTAGGGAAAAACTAAGGACAGTTTGCCAGTGGCCTAATATATAAATATACTGTAACAAAAAAAAAAAAAAAAATAATATATATATATATATATATATATATATATATATATATATATATATATATATATATATATATATATATAAATGGTCATTTCTGCTTCTGTATCCAGTTCCATTATTTTTCTCTCCCGAGAGAACTGGGTTTGTCATTCATCTGACTAATCACTATTAATTGCCCTGTGGCTGGAGGGCAGGACACCAGCCAAAATGTTCATAAATGTCTCAAATATAATGCAGGGGAGGGAGGGGGAATGTATTATATATATATATATATATATATATATATATATATATATATATATATATATATATATATATATATATATATATATATATATATATATATATATATATATATATATATATGATTAATAATAAAAGTGCAATTAATCACAGTTTTTATTTCTAATTCAAATTCTGATGTTCTTCTGCTTAGGAAAGATGTGAGAAATGTTTCTGATTTTATTCCTAAGCAGAAGAACATCAGAGAAGCCCATTTCAGAGTTGTGAATAGTCAGAAGAAGAAGGCAAATAATAAAAAAATTATAAATAGGCCAATGGAAAAGTTGCTTAGAATTGGCCCTTCAATGACATGCTAAAAGTTAACTTAAAGGTGGACCAGCCCTTTTACCTAAGGGGCTTTGGATCCATTATCCAGAAACCGGTTATCCAGAAAGATCTGAAATATGGGAAGGTGATCTCTCCTTAACTCCATTTTATTCAAATAATTACCATTGTAAAAAAATGATTTCCTTAACTTGTAGTTGATCCCAACTGAGATATAATTAATCCGTATTGGAAGCAAAACCAGCCTATTGGGTTTATTTAATGTTTACATGATTTTCTAGTAGACTTAAGATATGGAGATCCAAATTACAGAAAGATCCATTATCCAGAAAACCCCAGGTCCTGAGCATTCTGGATAACAGGTCTGTATATGAGCATGCAACCAATAATTTGTTTTCATTATTTAGCCTTGCATGACCAAAAACCTTAGACCAGGGGCCCATCAAAGAACTATAGACCAGGGGCCCACTCTCAGTACTATTACTGTTCTTCTCCTCACTCAACCTCTATTCTCCTATTCTCCTAGTCTCTATTCTTTACATACTATAATCTATTATTCCATCTATTTAGCCACTTTGTTCTTATAGAAATAGGGAATGGCCATGAAATAGGCCAAATGTTTAGCAGCAAAAGGACCCACAGATACCTGGGCCCACAGGGAGTATTCCTGGTATCCTGGTGGGTCAGTCTGACACTGGTGTAAACTCCCAAATAGAATGATTTGTATTGTACTGTACAGCCACAGAATTCCATTGCTATGATCTATACAGCCACTAGAGGGCACTAGTTCCTTTCATTTAAAATCACTGACGGAACTAGAGAGCTCTCTGCTGACATCTGCTGGCACTCTAATTGCTGACATATAACTACATTTATTTTGCAGCAGAGAATATGTCACAGTGACAAGCTCTACTCCTCACTCCTTTTTATACAGACACCCGTCTGACTGATATTTAGCTGATGCTGTCCGACAAGGTTTGCAAATGAGAGAAAGATTCGCTGGTGCTAGCAGAACCGCTCCCAGTGCATGTCAGACAAGTATTTCCCCCTCATCCCTTTGCCAGAGGTAAAAGTTTTGCTTCCTTTCTTTAAATGTATTTTTAGCCAAGCTGAGGTTGGAGACTGGAGAAGAGGCGCTTAAGGGGTGATATGAAAACAATGTATAAACATATAAGGGGATCATATAATAATCTCTCTAATCCTTTATTAAACAGTGGGTCACCCATTCCGATTAGAACAAAAGAGGTTCCACCTAAATATTGGGAAGGGGTTTGTTACAGTGAGAGCTGTGAAGATGTGGAATTCTGAATTAGTGGTACAGGCTGATACATTAGATAGGTATAAGAAGGGGTTGGATGGTGTTTAGCAAGTGAGGGAATACAGGGATATGGGAGATAGCTCATAGTACAAGTTGATCCAGGGACTGGTCCCATTGCCATTTTTCCCCTCCCTCCGAGGCAAATTGGAGAGGCTTCAGATGGATTTTTCTGCCTTCCTCTGGATCAACTGGCAGTTAGGTAGTTTATATATAGACTTAAAAGGTTGAACTTGATGGACGTGTGTCTTTTTTCAACCTAATTTACTATGCTAGTTTTAGGGATGCACCGAATCCAGGATTCGGTTCGGGATTCGGCCAGGATTCGGCCTTTTTCAGCAGGATTCGTCCGAATCCTTCTGCCCGGCCGAACCGAATCCTAATTTGCATATGCAAATTAGGGGCGGGGAGGGCAATCACGTGACTTTTTGTCACAAAACAAGGAAGTAAAAAATGTTTTCCCCTTCCAACCCCTAATTTGCATATGCAAATTAGGGTTCGGATTCGGTTCGGTATTCGGCCGAATCTTTCATGAAGGATTCGGGGGTTCGGCCGAATCCAAAATAGTGGATTCGGTGCATCCCTAGCTATTTTGTTACAATGTTATTCAGCTCTAAGTCGGGGGTCAGACTGGGCTAACGAAACTCCAGAAAAAAACCCAGTGAGCCCTGTCGATGCAGTCCAGCATTAATCTAGATATAGACTCCCCACGGTTTATAATGTGTCTTGATATAGAATGTTTATCCTGATACAATGATACATGCACAAGATACACTGCTGTGCACTTAATACTCTCTTTCTGTCGGATACACATTGTGATACATTGTTGCAAGAAATGACCATTCATTCTAATTCTGCTGCTTGGCTTTGGGGGGGCCTCTGCTCTACACCTGGGGCAGCATTCTGCTCTGCAACTGTAGACACATGAAAAAATAAAATGGTAATATTTAAATAATGATTGAATAGCAGTAGAAGCTTCATTTCTGCTGGGCAGTTATCTGTGCCCCCGGCTACCGAGGCCTTGTAATAGAGAGAGCACGAGTCAGTATTTCACAGGCAGACAGTAAAATATGATCTGGGGGGGCCTCTACCTGGGGGGTCATCTGCTCTACAACTGTAGATGCAGCATAAAAAAATAAAATGTTAATATTTAAATAATGATTGAATAGCAGTAAAAGCTTAATTTCTGCTGGACAGTTATCTGTGCCCCCGGCTACCGAGGCCTTATAATAGAGAGCGCACGAGTCAGTATTTCACAGGCAAACAGTAAAATATGATCTGGGGGGCCCTCTACCTGGGGGGTCATCTGCTCTACAACTGTAGACGCAGCATAAAAAAATAAAATGGTAATATTTAAATAATGACTGAATAGCAGTAAAAGCTCCATTTGTGCTGGGCAGTTATCTGTGCCCCCGGCTCCCGAGGCCTTGTAAAAAGAGCCCACTAGTCAGTATTTCACAGGCAAACATTAAAATATGATCTGGGGGGGGCTCTACCTGGGGGGGGTCATCTGCTCTGCAACTGTAGACAGATGAAAAAATAAAATGGTAATATTTAAATAATGATTGAATAGCAGTAAAAGCTTCATTTCTGCTGGGCAGTTATCTGTGCCCCCGGCTACCGAGGCCTTGTAATAGAGAGCGCATGAGTCAGTATTTCACAGGCAAACAGTAAAATATGATCTGGGGGGCCCTCTACCTGGGGGGGGGGTCATCTGCTCTACAACTGTAGACGCAGCATAAAAAAATAAAATGGTAATGTTTAAATAATGACTGAATAATAGTAAAAGCTCCATTTGTGCTGGGCAATTATCTGTGCCCCCGGCTCCCGAGGCCCTGTAAAAAGAGCCCACTAGTCAGTATTTCACAGGCAAACAGTAAAATATCATCTGGGGGGCTCTCTGCTCTACAACGGTAGATGCAGCATAAAAAGTTAAAATGGTAATATTCAAATAATAACTGAATAGCAGTAAAAGCTCCATTTGTGCTGGGCAGTTATCCGTGCCCCTGGCTCCCGAGGCCTTGTAATAAAGAGCCCACAAGACTGTATTTCACCAGCAAACAGTAAAATATCATCAGGGCAGAAGTTCTGAAACCCACAAAACAGCCTTCAATGTGTTTATCTAATGAGCTCCCCATTCAGTAGGGATCCTGATTCATTCATGGAGTCCCAGGTCACACCCGCATGAGCACTGACAAGCGGAGGGTCTGGAATTGGTGTGGCCAAAAAAAGAAAAGATTTGCTTCTGTCAAGCGTGACTTCCCTCATTTGAATTCTAATAATTCCCAGCAAAACAACTCCTCTCGCAGAACTTTCAAGTAAAATTAATCTTTTTTTTTTTCCCTTCGGGAACTCTGTGTCTTGTTCATAATGGAATGGAAAAGCTGTCCCAGAGGGCACTGAATCTGGCAGTGGCACTAACTGCCGACTTGCACTTTCAAATTGGACCTGTCTCTAGCCCGGCTATTTCCGCCGGAGATAACATTCACAGCGAGTTCCACCGGAATGTGCAGCTCAAACACATGGGATGTGTAGGGAGAAGGTGGAAATGAAAGTGTTAATTGAGAATCCTCTGGGCTCCTAGGAAAATCTGAATCTAAAGGGGAGGTTCACCTTAAAGTTAACTTTTAGTATATTATAGAATGGCTAATTCTAAGCAACTTTTAAATTGGTCTTCATTTTTTCTTTTCTTTTTTTTCTTTCCAGCTTTCAAATGGGGGGTCACTCACCCCATCTAAAAACAAATGCTCCGTTAGTCTACAAATGTATTGTTATTGCTGCTTTTTATTAGTCATCTTTCTATTGAGGACTCTCCTATTCATATTTTAGTCTTTCATTCAAACCAATGCATGGTTGCTAGGGTAATTTGGACCCTAGCAACCAGAAAATTAAAATTGCAAACTAGAGAGCTGCTGAATAAAAAGCTAAATAACTCAAAAACCACAAATAATAAAATCTGAAAATCAATTGCAAATTGTCTCATAACATTACTCTCTCTATATTATACAAATATGGGATCCATTATCTGGAAACCCATTATCTGTATATTTGTATTTATACATATGGGAGGAGGGAGGTGCCATATTGATTCCCTTAGACAGTACAATATGAGGGTACAGCTTATTGTGTGCCCAGAACATTCCTTCTCTGTATATTTGTATTTATACATATGGGAGGAGGTGCCATATTGATTCCCTTAGACAGTACAGTATGAGGGTATAGCTTATTGTGTGCCCAGAACATTCCTTCTCTGTATATTTGTATGTATACATATGGGAGGAGGAGGTGCCATATTGATTCCCTTAGACAGTACAGTATGAGGGTATAGCTTATTGTGTGCCCAGAACATTCCTTCTCTGTATATTTGTATTTATACATATGGGAGGTGCCATATTGATTCCCTTAGACAGTACAGTATGAGGGTATAGCTTATTGTGTGCCCAGAACATTCCTTCTCTGTATATTTGTATTTATACATATGGGAGGAGGAGGTGCCATATTGATTCCCTTAGACAGTACAGTATGAGGGTATAGCTTATTGTGTGCCCAGAACATTCCTTCTCTGTAGATTTGTATTTATACATATGGGAGGAGGAGGTGCCATATTGATTCCCTTAGACAGTACAGTATGAGGGTATAGCTTATTGTGTGCCCAGAACATTCCTTCTCTGTATATTTGTATTTATACATATGGGAGGAGGGAGGTGCCATATTGCCAGAGGAAGTTATTAAAATGACTCTCTATATAAATAAATAAACCTCGGGATACAGATTTGGAAAGAGCCGCAGGGAGCACAGTATGAAGATCATTTCTAGATGGTTCATTGATTCATGTGTCGGATGCAGACACTTTAGTAGAACTTTATGAGACATTTATGAGGAAAGGAGGAGAGCGCGTCATTTTCTGCAAAACAATTAAATCCTGGCGGTGCAATAACTGCCCAGTGTCGGAAGAATCCCACCCTCCAGGGGGCATTAATATGCAGAATTCAGAATGTTACATTTGTTTTTTCCTGGCGAACAGAAGAGATTCTTATAGAGAAACAAAAATCAAAATTTTAACAAATCAGCTTTTCCCTGAACGTGAAGTGACGTAACAGCAGTTACAGAAATATTAAATGACTTAAAGATACAGTCACTTTCTGATGCTGCTAAGGGGAAGCAAAGTTCCTGGTAGATTTTTTCTTGTTTACAGGGTCGGATTGGGCCAGCAGGACACTTGAAAAAACCCTTTTGGCCCCACCTTATGGCCCTCACCAACACAGACCCCCTGGCTCAAACTGTGGGCACTTCTCCTGTTCTCTTAGGGGTCGTGGCCACAATGGGAAGTACAAGGTAAGAACATCAGCCTCTTTCTTTCTCCTGACAACTTCCTTGACTACTTGCTGGTCAGACTGGTGGGAAAATGACCAGCAGGTGGCGCTGTTGTAACAAAATTCATTCATATTAACAGTACATGTATCCCTTAATATCTTGGAATTAAAAAGAAAATAAATAATGAATGTAAATGACAAAAGTGTTTAGAATAGCCCCCCTCATCAGTTGTACAGAATGGACATGAATATTTTGGGACAAGGGGTTGTGCCCGACAGCACAGCTCACCTATAGGAATAAGCATTATTCAGAAACTAGCACCATCTAGCGGTCAGATTATAGCCATACATATACAGTATATATATATATATATAGAGAGAGAGAGCGAGAGAGAGTAAGGGGCAAATTCACTAAGATTCATAGTTGCGCCAGCGTCCAATTCGCCGCTCTTCGCCAGGCGTATTTTTGCTAGCGCTACGCAAATTCACAAAATCCGAAGTTGCGCTCAGGGGAAGCGTAAGGTTGCGAAGTTGCGCTAGCATTAATTCGCAGAGCAAAGCAAAGTTACGATACCAATGCTTAATTTGCATACGGCGCCAAATTGAAGTTACAATGGAGGTATATGTAGCATCACTACACAAGCCTGGGAAACCTTCAAAACAGCAAATAAAATTTTTATTTTGCCCGACACATGTGCCCACTGTATAGTTAAGTTGCCATGAGTTAGGGGGGAAGGAGGGGAGCCCCAAAAATGTTTTTGATCTTTTTCAGCCCATCACCCATAAAAAAACGCGTTTTTTGGGACTTAGAAAATGTTTTAACTTTTTTTGAAACAATCCCTATCTACTCTATTGCACTTCGCCTGGTCTGAGGTGACGAAGGAAGTCTGGCGTAAAAGGTAGCGTTCAGAAAAATGTGCATGTCAGGGAATTTGCGTAGTTACGTCCGTTGCGCAAATTCGCCAGGCGTAAGGGTGCAAAGTAACACTAGCGAATTTATGCCAGTGTCCGTTAGGGAATCAGCGAATTAACGAACATGCGATACGCTAGTGAATTAACGCTAGCGTTAGACGCTTCGTCCTTTAGTGAATTTGCCCCTAAGAGAGGGAGAGAGAATAGAGATAGAGAGAGAAGAGGTCAGTGAGCAGCTTATGACATGGGAAAAGTGAAATTTAGTGATAAATAGGAGGCCAGTGAGTGATGAAACTGGGAAGTTTTACTAGCAATACATACAATACAATACTGGGGCCCGCTGAGATGGATGCTGGACTTACTCTGTAATTGTTCTGATTCAATGTCACATATAGATTTTGGCATGAAACAGGCACAGAATGAGCAATATTGGGGTACCTGATACTGGGGTCTCAAGAAGCAGAAGCACAAAGGCCGCTGGTGAATTCACTTACCTAGAAAGAAAAGCAAAACGAAAAGGACGGATTAAAAGGGAAGCAGAAATGTAATCGGTAAAGCAAAGATTTTCAGGGTAGGAAATACTATTTTCTAAACACACAATGCAATCTGTATAGTCTATAGTCACACACACACATACAGTATATATAGTGAATAAAGTACCCCTTATTGTAAAATATATAGTGAATAAAGTACACCCTCTTGAAAATTATAAGGATATTATAAGTTACCGAGGAGTTTCATGACCATATAAAAACACGAGGCCAAAGGCCGAGTGTTGTTATTATACAGGTCATGGAACTCCGAGGTAACGTCTAGTGTTCTCATATCTTGCAACAGGGGGTAATTTATTTATTATAATACACAAGTTTTAGTGAGTCATGTGACAGAAATGACATCACTACTCACCGTTTATAACTGATGACATCAGAACTCACCGTTTATAACTGCTGACATCAGAACTCACCGTTTATAACTGCTGACATCAGAACTCACCGTTTATAAGGATATAATTTACAAGATATTCATGGCTTTTGTGTATTTTATATACAAAGCATTTGTTTCACTTCACTTGTTCATCAGACTGTGTGTATATATTAATCAGTTTGAATTGTTGGTATTTTCTGTAGCCTTAGTGAGAAATAGAAGAACAAGTGGTTTATTTGTGCCACAAACCCGGCACATTGTGTGTAGCCCTGTCAATTGTGATTCTTATTGAAAATTTGCATCTTTTTCTGCAACTTTGAAAATTGTAAAGACTCAGAGATGTGACGGGGGAAATGAAAATGGGATGCTCATTGCTCCGTGGGTTGGCGCTCATCATTAGTAGCCACACAGCGGGAAATTGATTGGATACAGGGTGGGAAGAGGCAAGTGTGCGTTTTTCTGTATAGTGATGCCTTTTTTGAAATTCTCCCGGATAATGAATGGGCCGGGAAATGTGCGGAGTAGACTGAAACGCTTCTTTCCTACAAATAATGGAAATTGCTGAATAACAGATTTAACTAGTTCAGGGGTTGGGAAGCACATTTACTGTGATGCTATTGTTAAAAATGAATAACTTTTTTATTACCCCCGTTGTAAACTGACCCCTTTTTATACATCAACCCCCCTTTTACCCCACTTCTACTGGGCACTCAGTCTCCCTTCCTAAAACACTTCGGGGCAAATTCACTAAAGAACGAAGAGCCTAACGCTAGCGTTAATTCACTAGTGTAGCGCATTTTCGTTAACACGCCGATTCACTAATGGACACTGGTGTAAATTCGCTAGTGTTACTTCGCACCATTACGCCTGGCGAATTTGTGCAACGGACGTAACTACGCAAATTCACTGACGCGCGCATTGTACTGAACGCTACCTTTTACGCTAGACTTCCTTCACCACCTCAGACCAGGCGAAGTGCAATAGAGTAGATAGGGCTTGCTTCAAAAAAAAGTTAAAAAATTTTCTAAGTCCCAAAAAATGCTGGCGTTTTTTTTTTTTTTTTGGGTGATAGGCTGAAAAAGATCGAAAAAATTTTGGGGGCTCCCCTCCTTCCCCCCTACATTTCCTGACTCATGGCACCTTAACTATACAGTTGGCACATGTGTAGGGCAAAATAAAATTTTTTTTTGCTGTTTTGATGGTTTCCCAGGCTTGTGTAGTGATGCTACATATACCTCCATTGTAACTTCAATTTGGCGCCATATGCAAATTAAGCATCACTATCGTAACTTCGCTTTGCTTGGCGAATTAACGCTAGCACAACTTCGCAACCTTATGCTTCACCTGAGCGCAACTTCGGATTTTAGTGAATTTGCGTAGCGCTGGCAAAAATATGCCTGGCGAAGTGCGGCGAAGCAGACGCTGTCGCAACTACGAATCTTAGTGAACTTGCCCCTTCATCTTCTACCATTACAATCAAGGAGAAATGTAATAATCCATAAACCAATAACAATTCCATATACAGTCTTCAGTTCATTCCCCAGTCTATCCAGAAGCCCAAGAGGACAGTATGTATCTAATAAGCCCAGAGCATGCCCAATTCAGACTGAAGCTTCTGCCGCTGAGAAATGTATCAACGAATGTATCAATTGTAACACAAGAAGAAGCCCAGTTCACACATGTATGTCGATACATTAGTATCAGATTCTAACAGTCGAGACCCTTTAGACTGAGCTGCTACTGGGAAACATGGCGGGTGGAAAAATTAAACCTTGAACCGAAATCTTAATAATCAATATAAAATATAATTGAACACAACTGAAAAAAGCCACTATTTCTGGTATATGTGATGAAAACAATGGAAGTGGAATAAAGTGTTTGGCAGGTGAGATTTCCCCTTTAAGCTTCTCCTGAACTGCATTTGGGCCAAGGTTAAATATCTAGTCTGGCACCCATTCTTTACTACAGCACTGAACAATTATTGCTCTGACCTGGGGTTCCTTCCAGATTTGAGTATTGATCTAACAGAAGAGAATTAAGGAGCAATAATCACTCAATTTTCCAATGTACAACTTAAAACTCTACTCTTGGGATGTCCCAAAGTTTAGGATCTAAAATATAGTCTCTCTGTCACAACCATTGAGGCCTTCTGCACCAGTAAGTTGAAACTGGAGGATTGTTAGACCAAAGTCTGATAGTGAGGTATCCAATAGGGTTAAACAAGCTTGTGGTCAATATTTAGGTCCAGTTCAGACCAGGCAGCAATCAGAGTGGTCAGCAACAGGCAAGACGTCAAGAATCAGATTCAGTAAGATCTTCCACCTGGGTCTGCTTTTATTTAAAATTGGGATCAAGACACATCATAGAAGGCATCATGAATGGTATAGTATGGAATCTAAAGCCAAGGCATCAGGAACTCATGGACGTGTTGATGATAACTCCTGACTCGTGCACTGAAATAAATAAAGTTATTCCTAGAAGTTCTATAAGAATTCAATTACTAATCCATGGGTTTTTGTACTTTTTAGGTTCCAGACCCACTTCTAGACCAGGTTCCCTTTCACTATAACCAAGTTCATCCCTAAATCTGACCCTGAATGACCTTCAGGCTGGACTCAGAGAACCTATGCATTAGGGATGCACCGAATCCAGGATTCGGTTCGGGATTCGGCCAGGATTCGGCCTTTTTCAGCAGGATTCGGATTCGGCCAAATCCTTCTACCCTGCCGAACCGAATCCGAATCCTAATTTGCATATGCAAATTAGGAGCGGGGAGGGAAATTGCGTGACTTTTTGTCAGAGAACAAGGAAGTAAAAAATGTTTTCTCCTTCCCGCCCCTAATTTGCATATGCAAAATAGGGTTCGGATTCGGTCCGGTATTCGGCCGAATCTTTCATGAAGGATTCGGGGGTTCGGCCGAATCCAAAAAAGTGGATTCGGTGCATCCCTACTATGCATAGACGTTTCCCCTAATCATCCCAACCACTACTTAGGGTGGTGGCAGATGGGGAGATTAGTCACCCCGTTAGACACTTCTTCAGTCTTTTGTGGATGACTAATCTCCCCAAATGCTTTCCCATCGGCAAGAATACAAATCACCAGCAGGATAGCATCCATATCGATTCAGTTTTCCGAAGTCGCCGAAGTTTCCTCGTGAGGGAGTGAATAAGAAGAACAGCCCTAAAGTCTGAGAATCTCTAATCTAAGAAAAAAGTCCAGTTCTGCAGACAATTCCCTCTAATCTAAAGAATCAACTCATTTCCTTTGGGTCATTTTTATTTACAGGATTAATACTGATCAAAGAACTCGCCCTTACCCCAGAGAATTCAAGCTTTCACCTCAATAACTAACCTGGTTCCTCTCGGTGTCTCGGCACTAATCTATAGAACACACACTGGTTTATACAGAATTCATGTTGTAATTTAAAGAACAAACAATGCTCCTCAATGAATTCATGTTCTGATCTATACAACGGGCTTGTCTTCTCCTGGAATTAATCGAACAGGTTTATTTTCTCAACAAGGCAAAGTATCACAGGCCAAACAAACAGCATCAAAGGTTCTGATTGGTTGTTTTACTGGATCACAATGTTTCACAGTGAATGATAAAGTTTCAAAAGAGTAAATCCCACCTTAGTAGGCTGAGATGGCTCTGGCATATTGAGAGGGTGGACAATAACCACATTCTGATGAAGGTTCTTCATGCCGGAGGTCCTAGGAAAGGGTGACTGAACAGAGTCAAGGAGGACCTATAGAAGCTCGCTGTTCAGAACTGGAGATGGCTGATGTTGTCAATAGACATTAGGGGACTTGGGTAATGGATGAGGAATTTACTGCATTTACTGGGGGGTATGAGTTCAAATCCCTTATGTACAACATCAAAGGAATTCAATTTGGCACCTCTTAAAACCCAACATTAGTAAATCAGGCCCAATGTCCTCAAAAACTCTATTTTTTACTTTTTAACTAGGTGCCCTAATTTTGGGGACACAGTACAAGTGTTGGGGACCTAATAGACTCCATACGGCACTTTTTGAAGCCAATATTGCGTTGGGATATTATGAGGCACCAGACGTGTTCCATGAGTTGATGAAACCCCAGATCTTGTGCTCAGAGATGTTTCTACAACAATCTACACGTGTGTGTTTGGTCACAGCTGTGTGTCTCCTGTATTGTCTCATCCATGTTTTTGTTATTATTACTCATTTCTATGGACTGCATGAGACGAGCGATTGGCTGCATGAGTAATTTCGGATTATCGCTCTCTGCCCCTCCCGAGGTGACAATACTGGCTCGATCCGTGCAAGATTTCTCAACGACGATGATTATAAAATAGGATTATGAGTATGCAAAACTGCAATCTCTTCTCTTGTCTGAGCAGTCGGTCTCAGCATGAACAGGAATATAATTACAGCAGCTCGTCAAGATTTTCTCTGGGCCCATCATTCCCAGCGCTGAGCTAATGTGTAGCTTGTGTAGTCTCAGGGCGACTTGGCAGCCATGTTTTTTGCAGCATTATCCAATCTTTCCATGTATGCATAATACATTCCAATTCTGCGTCCCAGATCCTATCTGATCCCCATTGTAAGCAGCAGTCCTGTCCTGCTTTATGGCAGCTGAGATTCTAGCTATCTGTATAACAGAACATTATGTCCCAGTGGCTGCACAGATCCTATCTGATCCCCATTGTAAGCAGCAGTCCTGTCCTGCTTTATGGCAGCTGAGATTCTAGCTATCTGTATAACAGAGCATTCTGTCCCAGTGGCTGCACAGATCCTATCTGATCCCCCATTGTAAGCAGCAGTCCTGTCCTGCTTTATGGCAGCTGAGATTCTAGCTATCTGTATAACAGAACATTCTGTCCCAGTGGCTGCACAGATCCAGGGGTTAGGAAAGGGGGCACATGCCCATTTTGCTGCTCAAGGAGCCCCTGTGTATGAGATATACAGAGAGATTCTTAGTTGCACCTGACAACTGAAGTCATTGAAATAGTCAGTGTCTCTGGATAGCGAGTGACAAAAATGAAGTGGAACGAGGGCCTGACAGCTTCTCAGTTCAGTTACTGTCACTTCAATTCTTCCCCCTTTAATCACTTGCTTCTTTCCTCCCAGCCCATTGCCCTTACAGGTGGTGTCTGCTCCCTGTAGTACAGAGATCACTCACAGCTAAACAGGTTTTATTTGGCAAATGTGAGAGGCGCTGCCCGGCTTTGTACCCAGCAAGGTGAACGGGCTCATTAAGGATCCTGTTGTGAAGAAATATAAAAGTTAATGTAGAGTTTAAATGAAGCTGTGAGGGGCCAATGCCACTACTGTTCCTCTTCCTAAGTCTTACTAATGAATATGGGAATAATGTAATTAGTGTAAAAAGTGTGATATTCTGAGACCATTTGCAATTGGTTTTCATTTTTTTGAGTTATTTAGCTTTTTATTCAGCAGCTCTCCAGCTTGCAATGTCAGTCATCGTGTTGCTAGGGTCCATATTCCCCTTAGCAACCATGCATTGATTTGAACAAGAGACTGGAATATAAATAGGAGAGGCCTGAACAGCAAGATGGTTAATAAAAATAGCAATAACAATATAATGGTAGCCTTCGAGAGCATTTGTAGTTTAGATGGTGTTAGTGACCCCATCTCAAAGCTGAAGAGAGTCAGAAGAAGAAGGCAAATAATTCAGAAACGATCAAAAATAAAAAATGCTATAACATACTAAAAGTTAAGTTAAACCTTTCAAATTAGTGAATGCAAAATGGATGAGGGGGCTATTCTAAGCACTATTTATTTTGTTTTTAGTCCAAGATATTAAGGGATACATGTACTGTTAATATGAATGAATTGTGTTACAACAGCACCACCTGCTGGTCAGTTTCCCACCAGTCTGACCAGCAAGTAGTCAAGGAAGTTGTCAGGAGAAAGAAAGAGGCTGATGTTCTTCTGCTTAGGAAAGATGTGAGAAAGATTTCTAATTGTATTTTGCTGTTGTTATGTGTTGTGAGCACTCAAACTCATATTATATATATATATATATATATAGATGTTAGATGTTGATTTTAATTTTGCTGTATTGGGACATAACAAGCAGATTATCAAGATACCTGTAAGATGCTTCATTTTTTAACCTTTTAATTGTTATATATATTATATTCACGATTACAAGATGTACACTTTACATAATTTGTTTAGCACGAAATTGTATAAAGAAAATGAGTGAAAATAGCGACATCTTGTGGCACAATTTGAGAAAGACATAGAGTGGAAAATCACATAAAGAATACATAATTGCATTCACGAATTTGCACCTGTTTGATTGATAATGATGTCATGTATACGCCCACATTTTAAGTATTTAAGTGTTTTCACTATCACTCTCACATATCCTTGATAAAGGCCCAGATGTGGGCCGAAACGTTGGACACGAGAGTAACTATTCAAATAAATATTCACATTTGATTGAATAAACTGGAGTGCTGGTCCATCTTGAAAAGCTATATATATATATATATATATATATATATATATATAAACAGTCTGCAGCCTTGTGCCTTTATATGGTCACAGAACAACCCCTCAGTGACTTCTAATATCCTTATCATTTACAGTAGGGGGTACATTATCCCTTATAATACATGAGTGATACTCAGAGTTCCCTGTATAACTCAGCCTGCAGCCTTGTGCCTTTATATGGTCACAGAAACCCTCAATGAGTAGAACTCCACCCAAAAACTATTTTGCCTACTAAAAGAAATGGAATTGTAAGCAAATTCAGTGCTACAGTTCTTACATGGAGATCCTGTTGTTATACCTTACAATGACCACAAGGTGGAGCTTGCAGTGCAAACCAACTATAGGAAACACTTCAGTAGCATTCAGTTATAAAGTGGCAACATGTTCAGCAGTGATGTACATTACTCACGCACAGATAAACCAAGTAATGAGGGCTTTTCTCACAAAGGCTTACAATCTAGAGGGGTTGGGAAAATGAGACTGCTGATGAGGTATAATTAGCCCCCCATCTAGATAAACCCCTGGAGCATATTAGGGCTCATTTACTAACACAGATGCAATTGTGCTCTCAGGAAAATGGAAGCAATTGACATCATAATTTATTTGCCCCTAAACATGATCCTCGCACACCTATTCATGAACTGGCACCAGCTACAGTGGTGGAACTATATAGGGGGTCAGACCAACTGACTGTGACCTGGAGTAACGGGGAGTCTGTCATCTATATATCTGTAACCATGTTATGAGCTAAGGGGGCCCAGTCTGAAGGTCAGTTAGGGGGAGATTTGGGGTGAGTGTTTATTTGTGTCCTGGGTACCCCTGGAACTATAGCAGGATGACACCCCAATGTTTCTATATATCTGTAACCTTGTTATGAGCTAAGGGGGCCCAGCCTGAAGGTCAGTTAGGGGGAGATTTGGGGTGAGTGTTTATTTGTACCCTGGGTACCCCTGGAACTATAGCAGGGTGACACCCCAATGTTTCTATATATCTGTAACCTTGTTATGAGCTAAGGGGGCCCAGTCTGAAGGCCAGTTAGGGGGAGATTTGGGGTGAGTGATTATTTGTGTCCTGGGTACCCCTGGAACTATAGCAGGGTGACTGTTACCCCAATGTAGGCAATTGTATACTCTATATTATAACAGTTGCTAATGTACAGTCCATTATTACACAGCTGCGCTTCAGTTAAATAACAAATTATTACAGTGGGAGTTGAATAAACATTTGCAGTACCAGCACACACCACTAGGTGGCAATGTTTCCACATGAGCGAGAGCTAAGAATGATGATGGATCTCCCTGCATTACTATCTGTATATCTTATTAGACAGGCCGATAGCAATAGTGCAACAAAGTGCTCCTGTTTTTATTTTTTTGTTTACTTTTCCTTGATTTACCTGTTTCATAAAAAAATACACCAGATAACAACAGCCCCAACTAATGATCTACGTCATCCACAATGTCAGCAAATAATGCTCATCAAGGCCCTTTATACCATATAGAGAATTATTTCTGACTTTTTAATGAAACGTTGCATCAAGCGGCAACTAAAGGGTTAATCACTGAGTTGGTCCCCCCCTCTCCCATTGGTTGTTATGTGACTGCTGATTCCTTTAATATGAATACAATTCTGAATATTTGAAAATGTATTTTGAAATATATTTGAGGTCACAAGAGAAAGGGGAAATCTGCTCAATCCACTAGGATTATACAAAGGCCACTTGGAACCTGTAACAGCTCTGGATTTAGCAGGTCTCATTTTATTTTCTCCACTGCTGGTCCTGACTACAAACACTGCTTTCAGCTGAAGTAACATTTGCAAATCACTTGCAGCTTGGAATTATATTTGTGCTCATTATTGGAAAAAAAATCTTATTGGGTGGAGTTCCCCTTTAATCAGAGAACATGCAAGTCATTGTGGGAATTGGAGTCTTGGCTGAAGGAGAGTTGGATTCTGCTACATTAGTTCAATGCTATTTGTTTCCAGGATGAGCAGTGCAGAGGAGAATTGGATTGTAGCAGGTGATTGTTGTACCTGGGTGTGTATATATATATATATATATATATATATATATATATAGACAGAAGGATAGATAGATACATAAAAAGATTGATTGATGATAGATATAGATAGACAGACAGACAGACAGATAGATAGATAGATAGATAGATAGATAGATAGATAGATAGATAGATAGATAGATAGATACAGACAGATAGAGAGAGACAGACAGACAGACAGACAGACAGATAGAGACAGACAGACAGACAGACAGATAGATAGATAGAGACAGACAAATAGAGAGACAGACAGACAGACAGACAAATAGATAGATACAGACAGACAGACATAGATAGAGACAGATAGAGAGAGACAGACAGATAGAGACAGACAGGCAGATAGATACAGACAGACAGACAGATAGAGACAGACAGACAGACAGATAGATAGATAGATAGATAGATAGATAGATAGATAGATAGATAGATAGATAGATACAGACAGATAGAGAGAGAGAGAGAGAGACAGACAGACAGACAGACAGACAGATAGAGACAGACAGACAGATAGATAGATAGAGACAGACAGACAGACAAATAGATAGAGACAGACAGACAGACAGACAGATATATAGATAGATAGATAGATAGATAGATAGATAGATAGATAGATAGATAGATAGATAGATAGATGATAGATAGATAGATAGAGACAGATAGAGAGAGACAGACAGACAGATAGATAGATACAGACAGACAGACATAGATAGAGACAGATAGAGAGAGACAGACAGATAGAGACAGACAGACAGACAGGCAGATAGATACAGACAGACAGATAGAGACAGACAGACAGATAGATAAATAGATAGATAGATAGATAGATAGATAGATAGATAGATAGATAGATAGATAGATAGATAGAGACAGATAGAGAGAGACAGACAGACAGACAGACAGACAGACAGACAGACAGACAGACAGATAGATAGATAGATAGATAGATAGATACAGACAGACAGACAGACATAGATAGAGACAGATAGAGAGAGACAGACAGATAGAGACAGACAGACAGACAGGCAGATAGATACAGACAGACAGACAGACAGACAGACAGACAGACAGACAGACAGACAGACAGACAGATAGATAGATAGATAGATAGATAGATAGATAGATAGATAGATAGATAGATAGATAGATAGAACTCTATTTAGGGTGAGATTTGGGGATGAAACAAGGTGTTGAATAAACTCTTGGAATATGACAATGCTTTCATATACACTATACAGTATGGCCAGAGTATTTATTCAGCTGCCTGTCCAACATCTTATTCCCAATTCCCAAGATAACTGCCCCATCTCTTCAGGGAAGGTTCCACTAGATGTTGGAACATTGTTGCTGGGAGTTGTTGCTGGGAGTTGCTTCCATTCAGCCACAAGAGCATTAGTGAGGTTGGGCACTGATGTTGGGGATCAGACTCACAATCAGGGTTCCAGTTCATCCCACAGGGGTTCAGTTCGGGCTCTGGGCAGTCGGGTTCTTCTCATTATATACAGACCTGGCTCTGTACATGGGGGACATTATTGCGCTGACACAGGACAGGAATCCCCCAAACTGTTACACAAAGTAGGAATCTCATTATTGTCATTATTGTCATTGTTGCCTTAAGATTTCACAGGAACAGGGATCCAAACCCCAAAAACAGCCCCAAATCATTATTTCTTCTCCACCTATTTCTTCTCCACCAAACGTTACTGTTGGCTTTATTCATTCAGGCAGTTAGTGTCCTCCTGGCATCTGCCCAACCAGCCTCATCCCTTAGACTGACAGTTGCAGAAATGCCATTTCCAGTGTCTAATGGCCCTTTACACCACTCCAACCAATATTTGGCACTGGATATGGGGATGTTAGATTTGATAACTATAAATACCCCACAATTCCTATGAATAATTCATGAGGAACTCAACATTGAGTGCTGCACCCGAGGACATGTTAGATGGAGAGTCCGGATACTTCTGGTCTTATTTCTCTAAACCTGCTTTGAGCTAAGGAGGTCCCTGACCAAATGTTAGACTTGGGGCAGTGCCAGGGAGGTCTCAGCCAGAAGGTCAGTTAAGGTAAAAACCAGGAGAAGGGCCATTGACTCTCTTACATCTCAAAGCCTCACCTGAAAATCAACTAGACTGAGGTTTTAGGTGGGACAATTGCGGAGATTTAGAATGTATTTGCTGCTCTAGATATTCATATACCCAAATGTTCCTATATCTGTATTCATTTCATGAGCTAATAGAGGCCCTGCCCAAATATTGGACTCCAATTGGGCTTGGAACAGTGCCAAGGACAATTGCACGAAACCCAGCAACATCAAAAAAAAATCATTCGGACTTCTTCCATCGACTTATATGCAACCTCGACAGGTCTGAGATGCCGGATTTTCTGATTCTGAATTTTCCATTCTGGGGGGTTTAATAAATTCCGAAAAAATTTGTGATTTTTTAAAAGTCAGATTTTATTAAAAAAATCATGGATTGTTCGTGATTTTTGCATTCTGAGTTTAGTAAATAACCCCCTAAATGTTAAAGGGATTCTGTCATGGGAAAAAATTGACTAATTGACCTTAAAAGGGGTGGTTCACCTTTAAGTTAAAGGGATACTGTCATGGGAAAAAAATTGTTTTCAAAATGCATCAGTTAATAGTGCTGCTCCAGCATAATTCTGCACTGAAATCCATTTCTCAAAAGAGCAAACAGATTTTTTTATATTCAATTTTGAAATCGGACATGGGGCTAGACATTTTGGCAATTTCCCAGCTGCCCCAAGTCATGTGACTTGTGCCTGCACTTTAGGAGAGAAATGCTTTCTGGCAGGCTGCTGTTTTTCCTTCTTAATGTAACTGAATGTGTGTCAGTGGGACCTGGATTTTACTATTGAGTGCTGTTCTTAGATCTACCAGGCAGCTGTTATCTTGTGTTAGGGAGCTGTTATCTGGTTACCTTACCATTGTTCTTTTGTTTGGCTGCTGGGGGGGAAAAGGGAGGGGGTGATATCACTCCAACTTGCAGTACAGCAGTAAAGAGTGATTGAAGTTTATCAGAGCACAAGTCACATGACTTGGGGCAGCTGGGAAATTGACAATATGTCTAGCCCCATGTCAGATTTCAAAATTGAATATAAAAAAATCTGTTTGCTCTTTTGAGAAATGGATTTCAGTGCAGAATTCTGCTGGGGCAGCACTATTAACTGATTCATTTTGAAAAATATTTTTTTTCCCATGAAAGGGAAAACCCATAAAGGTGAAACCACCCCTTTTAAGGTCAATTAGGGTAAGAATTGAGGAGAATCTGAAAGCCCAGTTTGAAAATCAGTTAGAGGGAGATTTGGGAAGGGGGGATTTACAAAGATGCTCCCCTAAATATTGTTCAAATGATGACAGACGCTCATAATTCCCTATATGTCTCCCTATAGTTCATGAGCTAACGTTCAGCCTTGACCAAAGTTTGGACCTTCTAATAGATTCCCTGCTCATTGGACAGACACTGGCTTGGGGTTTAGTTGGGAGTTTGAGGCAGATCTGAATTTATTAAGGAAAACAGAAGCCGCCCCTCCTCCTAATTGGCTGGAATTTTATGAAATTTACAATTTAACAACCGCCGATTCTGTAACCTCTCCGTATGTGGAGTTATCCGCCTGGTGTTATTGGCCAATCTCTCTCGCGTCGCTATTAAGGACTCGTAGAGGGAGAGAATTACAACAGACTATCATTTTTATCTCGTTCATTACGCGGCTCTCGTAAATTTCATAATTAAGCCATTTATAATTACATTTCACCTCCGAGTTGAAAGTCTCGTTTTCTTTGCGAGTAAACAGCTTGAGGGTTATTTCCCTGTATTCAACGCTTCCCCGGAGAGGCTTTTTCCATTTGTTTTTATTTTACTGGGTTAATTGTGATTATTATATTAACTTTCACTCAGAGCCGCTACCTCCGGAGCTTGGCTTTCTGTCCCGATGACTTTGCTCCATAAAGAGAATATTAAAGAGGGGAAATTATAGGCTAAAAACCCAAGTCCTAATGAAAATCCAACAATCTGATTGTCTGAATTACAGAATGTTAATCTTCCCCGAGAGCCGAGCGGATTTTAATGGATTCTACAGCGGAGAGGAGCGGAGTTACAAATTGTACCCAAAAAAAAAAAATTGCCTGCGCTTCTGGGGAGCTCATTAACCTGTTCCCTGCCGGCACAAATAGGAAAATAAGTGGAGAGAAAATTTTAAAGTGTAGTTGAAATTCTTGATGCTGCTTGTTTATATAGTAAGTGAGTCCCAGTCTACATCCAACTGCTTTGTTAAATATATAAAAATCAGGAATGAAACAGAATTGTAGGTTCTCTACATTAGGAGCTCACGGCAGCCATCTTGGATTTAATCTGCACGTCTCTGCAGTCTCTCCTCTTTCTTAATTGGATTCAGCTCCACCCATTATCCACACCTGGGTCCTGCTTGACCCAGACTTGCCGACCTGATTCACTCCAGACCCTCCACCTGCCCAAACTGTAGGAGGTCGACTTTAATTCTAAACATCCAAAAATCCCAGAAACTGGAAGTGATGTAACTGTGGACAGGAAGTGACATCACTCTGAGAGGTAGGTCAACCAAGGTGAGAAAAGAGTCTATTTAATCAGAAGGGAGTGAAGGGCTACCTAGATACCCTAGATACCCACCTACAGGGACCCCTGGACCACCCACAGGGAGTCGGCAATTTTCCACCAGAAACCCAACCGCTTTGTAGTTATTGAGTGGGGCTCTACCAGTGGCTGTGAAATAATAAAAATAGTTTCCACACTGCCTGATTTTGCTGGAGAATGTAAATAAGGTCTATGGGCCACCACTCAGGGGGTTCAGGGGGTACTGTATTCTGTACAGAGGTTGGGTCACTGGCCAGAATAATGGTTCATGTTTGAGGTGGATTAGTGGCTTGGCCATGTGTGTGGATCTTTTTTAATTCCTTTTGGGGCCAAACAATTGAGGTTCACTGGGAGAGAGCCCTGCTAACTTAGTAATATGGGGTCCCGTGATATTAATGGGGACTCTGGTCTTTTGGTGTTTGGCTTTGAACTGCCTGTTGCAGACAAGGGGACCCTCCATGGTGGCCAAATGTAGGGCAGAACCTTGGACTTTGTTAAATGAACCAGAAATAGGAGTTGGGTCAGGGAAGGTTTATAGACTGTATAAATATAAATCCAGAATGGTCAACCTGTTGAACTAAAACTCCTACAGTTCTCGGAGCGCTCTGCCATGCTTAGTATGCCATTAGTATCACTCCTTAATGGGGTCCCTCCAAAGCTATTGGTAAGGCCCCTACTTTTAAGGTGAACTCCATTCAAAAACTCTACACAGGTCATCATTTTCCTGCACTTCTACTGGGTGCCGCATTAGTCTGAGGGTTTTGGGACAAACATAAAAGTGCAGCAGCCAGGGCAATAAACTGGTCTGGGTCGGCAGGGCCCACCAGGTTTTTTTCTGGTGTCCCAGTCCAACCCTGACTGTGAGAACCCATGGACGTTCCTACAGATTAGTGCAATTTGGCCATTTGTCGCTGAGTCCTCCGACCCCGTGGCCTACTAGAGAAGACTAGGGTTTGGACAAGCTGCCTCCATTGTTAATAATATGATTGTAGCACTTTAATCATTGTCTGTCTGAACTGGAAACCAGTCAGTGTTTTTGCTCTTACTCCCAGTGATGCGACTGACAGAAAGTGAGTCTGAGCAACTTGTTAGATTGGCCTCTGCCGCCTGTTGCTTCTTCCCTGTCCTGTACTTAGAGATATGGCAGCAATATCTTGCATTGGGGATTAGCTGATTCTTGAATATCTGACGTTAAAATGCCGCCTTCTCCAAAGAAAGGGACGCGCTGCTTTCTGTAAGATAGGGTTTTAATCACAGAGCAGCAGCAGCCGAGCGCCTCTACTTCGTGTATTTCATACGTTATTGAGCGGCAGAGCTCGGCCCACAATCACAGCTCTTTTATAAACAGTGCGTCTTTGTCATTTGGTGAAGAAGTGTGCCAAAATGATAGCTGCGTTGCCATGGAAATCCAATAATTATATAATAATGGATTTGTTTCACAAAGTGCATTTCATCTGAATGTAATTCCCGAGGCGATGTCTCTCCGTAGTGAGGAAAGAGGAGGACTGGGACACACCGGCATGACAGCTCAGGACTGATAAGTGTGACAGGTTGTACATACATGAGAGGAGATATATATATATATATATATATATAGGGAAAGTGTTGGAAGGGTTACTGCCTGCTCTCATTTCTCTACAGATCGGTATCACTAGATAGGTACCTAATATATAGGCATATATTTCTGGATAATAGGTGTCACGGCCGGCAACCAGAACAAATGCCAAGCACCCTGGTCTCGGCTCGGCTTCACCAGTAGTGTGACCACCGTTGGGCTTCGGGAGGAGCCCTCAGCTTACTTGGGTGCCACCTGGACTTAATGAGGGGTACAAGGCGAGATGTTCTGGCTGGCAGAGGGGCACGGCAGGTAGATAGTCCTTTGGGCCGAAGGTCACGGTACAAATGGAGCAGGCAAGAGAATCGTCAGACAGGCAAGGTCGAGGCAGGCAGATATCAAGAATCGTCAGGCAGGCAAGGGTCAAACCGGGTTGTCAATCAAGGGGTTAAGCAGGAAGAGTTGTCGTAGGCAGGCGAGGGTCAGGATACCGAATAGTCAGGAACAGGCTGGGTCAAACACGGGTAATCAAACAGACAAGATTCAGAACAGATCAAACGCACAAGGCTCAGGAACCACTAGAAACAAGTTCTATCACGGGCACTGGCTGGGAGTATGAATGAGCCTTAAATACATTCAAATTTCGCGCCAAAACATGCGCCAATGTGCGCTGGCGTAATCGCCTGTACCTTTAAGAGGCGCGCAGGCGCGCCGCGCGTGCCCTAGAGATCAAGATGGCCCTGGATCCGGCGCCACAGAACCACGCGACGGGCGTCCCCGCCGTTGGCGTGGCGGGGGACCCCACCGCACAGGTAATATTATTACAATAGGTTTTCCAGATAACAGATCTTTCCACAATTTGGCTCTCCATACCTTAAAAGATAAGTACATATACTGTCAATATGAATGAATGTTGTTACAGCAGCGCCACCTGCTGGTCATTCTCTAGCTATTCTGAGCACCTAGTAGTCAAGGAACCTTTCCTAAGCAGAAGAACATCACTTGCATTCGTTATTTATTTTCTTTTCCCCCAAGATATTAAGGGAAATATGACACGGTTAATATGAATGAATGAAAGAGCAGCCTCTTTCTTTCTCCTGACAACTTCCTTGACTACTTGCTGGTCAGACTGGTGGGAAACTGACCAGCGGGTGGCGCTGTTGTAACAAAATTCATTCATATTAACAGCACATGTATCCCTTAATATCTTGGAATTAAAACAAAATAAATAATGAATGTGAATAAATAAAGTGCTTAGAATAGCCCCCTCATCCGTTTTACATTTCCTTACTTTAAAGGTTTGCTTATCCTTTAAGTCTACTAGAAAATCATATAAACATTAAATAAACCCAATAGACTGGTTTTGCTTCCAATATGGATTAATTATATCTTAGTTCGGATCTGTATGGAATCCGTTATCCAGTTTGCTCTGAATTACTCAAAGGCCGTCTCCCATAGACTCAATTTTATCCAAATAATCAAAATTTTTTAAAAATGATCTGTGTAATAATAAAACAGTATCTTGTACTTGATCCCAACTAAGATATAATTAATCCTTATTGGAGGCAAAACCAGCCTATTGGCTTTATTTAACGTTTACATGATTTTCAATTGGATTAAGATTACGTAAAGATCCCTTATCTGAAACCCTCAGGCCCTGCTCATTCTGGATAACAGGTCCCATTCTGATTGTATTGTGATTCAAATTACAAAACAATCCATTATATACGGAAACACCCAGGTCCCAAGCATTATGGATAATGGATCCTATACCTGTATGTTATGTATAAATTCAATGTTTTATTCATTAATCTCTATATCTGATACTGAAAGAGGCTTCATAAATAGTCAATTACATTGGATTCAGCAGAATTCCGTTCTGTCCATTTACAAATCGGACCCTGACTTGTATATAAAGCAGAATCTCGCTCCGGTGGGTCTCGTAATCACATACAGAAGACACTTGGAATGCGAATGCCTTTCCCTTGCGCAACTTAGCGATCAGACGCAATTGCCTTTTGTATTCGCAATAAATGCGACTTCTGTTTAGAACCAGAGATGAAGAAAATGCCATTTATAACCCAATTATTTTCCTTCCTCCTTTCCAATCCTTCCTCTCTTTTGAACTGTAATATTGGAATTTGGGGCTGTGGCAATATCTCGTATGAAGTTACAGCGAGTGTGAAATGATACATTAGTCATTCGCTCGACTCCTTATGGTCCGATAAATAAACTAAAAGGAAAATGATGTGGGAGAAGATCAGATTTCGGTGACACCACTGGGGACTGATTATTTTAGACCTGGTTTTGCTGTGGCTCTTAATATTGGCTTTTAGCACTTATTATATTGATGTTATTTAAAGTTAATATCAGAAACCATCCTGACCAGGGTATGAATTCTGCCAATACATTTGTTTTTCTACTGGATACAATAAAGCCTTAATAAACCTTACACTCAATATTCTCACTCAATATATACTCATTCTGTCCAGTACTGTCATTGTACCAAATACTGTACCAGCATAGGTATTCCCATGTACTAAGCACAATTCAGCAGGAACAGTCCCTAAGTTTGCTCATAGTCTGTACAGAGAGATCCCATAAAACTATGGCAGCATAGGTATTCCCCTGTACTAAGCACAATTCAGCAGGAACAGTCCCTAAGTTTGCTCATAGTCTGTACAGAGAAATCCCATAAAACTATGGCAGCATAGGTATTCCCTGTACTAACCACAATTCAGCAGGAACAGCACCTAAGTTTGCTCATAGTCTGTACAGAGAGATCCCATAAAACTATGGCAGCATAGGTATTCCCTGTACTAAGCACAATTCAGCAGGAACAGTCCCTAAGTTTGCTCATAGTCTGTACAGAGAGATCCCATAAAACTATGGCAGCATAGGTATTCCTCTGTACTAAGCACAATTCAGCAGGAACAGTCCCTAAGTTTGCTCGTAGTCTGTACAGAGAGATCCCATAAAACTATGGCAGCATAGGTATTCCCTGTACTAAGCACAATTCAGCAGGAACAGTCCCTAAGTTTGCTCATAGTCTGTACAGAGAGATCCCATAAAACTATGGCAGCATAGGTATTCCTCTGTACTAAGCACAATTCAGCAGGAACAGTCCCTAAGTTTGCTCATAGTCTGTATAGAGAGATCCCATAAAACTATGGCAGCATAGGTATTCCCTGTACTAAGCACAATTCAGCAGGAACAGTCCCTAAGTTTGTTCATAGTTTGTACAGAGAGATCCCATAAAACTACGGCACATAGGTATTCCTCTGTACTAAGCACAATTCAGCAGGAACAGTCCAAGTTTCTGTCCATTTCTGTCTTTGCAAAATGCAGCTGATGGTCAGAGTCAAATAATGCATGCATCAAATATCCTCATATATATACAGTATATAAATATCTCCCCTCTGAAGACAAATGGGGGGGGGATAATGAAAGGTTAAAGCCAATGGTCGGTCTTATCTCTTCGCACTCAGGGCAGAAGTTATTACAGTTTGTTTCACTGGACAACCAACAAGGTTCTGCCTCGCGGAATAAAATATATTGAGCTGATCAATGTGACTAAAATCAAGAGCTCGGTGTATTGATTCTCCCAGTCTATTACAGAACATTCCCCAGTCCCAGCTGTTACAATGGTGACTTTCTGTCACTACTGGGGCAGCGAGGGATTTCATTACACAGTTATGGAGTTGATTTGAGGGGGAAGTTTGTATGTGGAACAGACAACATGAGGACAAAGGAGCTCTCCATGCAGGTGAAACAAGTTGTCCTTAAGCTGCAAAAACATAAGAAAACCCATCTGAGAAACTGCTACAATATTAGGAGAGGCAAAATCTACAGTTTGGTACATGGTGAGAAAGAAAGAAATCACTGGTGAACTCAGCAACACAAAAAGACCTGGACGTCCACGGAAGACAACAGTGGTGGATGATCTCAGAATCATTTCCATGATGAAGCGAAAGCCCTTCACAAGAGCCAAACAAGTGACCAGGAGGTAGAGTCTCCATATCCAAGTCTGCCATAAAGAGAAGACTGTATGAAAGTAAATACAGAGGCTGCACTGCAAGGTACAAGCATAAGTATCAAGAATAGAAAGGCTACATTGAAAAAACATCTAAAAAAGTCAGCACAGTTCTGGAAAAACATTCATTGGACAGATGAAACCAAGATGAAGCTCTAGCAGAATGATGGCAAGAAAAAAGTCTGGAGAAGGTGTGGAAGAGCTGATGATCCAAAGCAGAGCACAGTTGTGTATAAAACATTTGGGGGGCAGTGTGATGGCTTGGGCGTGATTGGCTGCCAGTGGCACTGGGACACTAGTGTTTATCCATCATGTGACACAGAAGTACAAGAATGAATTGTGAGCTCTTCAGAGACACTGTCTGCTCAAATCCAGCTAAATGCACTCACATTGATTGGGAGGCGTTTCATAACGACCCAAAACATAGAGCCAAAGCAACCCAGGAGTTTATTAAAGCAAAGAAGTGGAATATTGTTGAATGGCCAAGTCACGTGATGTGAAGCCAATTGAGTCGCATTTCACTTGTTAAAGACTAAACTTGGGACAGAAAGGCCACAAACAAACAGCAAGTGAAAGAAGCGGCTGCAGTAAAGGCCTGGCAGAGCATTAAACAGGAGCAAAGCCACAATCTGCTGATGCCCATGAGTTCAACACTTCAGCCTGTCATTGCAGCAAAGGCTTTTCTACCAACGATTAGACTTGAACATTTGATTTTCACTTTTTTCATTTGTCCAATTGCTTTTGAGCCCCTGAAATGAAGTGATTGTGTTCCTCACATTTTTATACAACCCACTGAATTAAAGCTGAAAGTCTGTAGTTCAACTGCTTCTGAGTTGTTTCATTTAAAATTCATTGTGGTCATGTACAGAACCAAAATTAGAAAAGACAGTTGCCTCTGTCCAAAGAAATATGGACCTACCTGTATATAAACATGTATAACTGTATAGTATAACACTGTATAGAAGACTCATTTGCCCATATGTTACTGTCTATGCAGAGATTGGATGTATCCCATTGTGTTTGTTTGTGATTAAGTAGAACATGGCTTTGTGGTGCTGCTTAATTAGAATTACCTGCACTATAGACGGATCTTTATTATTTCCTCGTCCCTCAGTCCTGGAAGGAGGGAGAGAAAATAAATCGTTTCCTCTCCCATGTACTGACCCTTTAATTGCAGGAGCATGTTTTCTCTTAAATTGCAAATTTCATACTTGTAGATTTTGATTTCCCGCGTGACCTGAAACATATTTTTTCCCCTCCATTGTATTGTAAAGTAGGCCGAAGCCCCCGACAATTCCCGGGGCCCGTTAAGTACAAGGCGAATCGGCAGAAACAAAACGGTGGGGGAGAGGAGCCCTATGGTGGGTTCGTTAGTCGGCCCTCGTTCTGCTAAACCCTCGCGCTACATTTATTACTGGTTCTGTGGCGAGAGATTCCAATTCAATTAGTCGCCAGGTGGATGTTGCAGAATTCCCCGCTGTGATTTAAAAGGAGATAATTAAACTGATAGTGGGGAAAAATAGCTGGGAGAGTAACGAGTTGGTGCTTCTGAAGTCTTTAAAGTCTGAATAAATTATCTGTGCTTTACCTTTAAAGCATCGTTTGTGTAACATGCTAATCGTATACTGCTTTATGGCAGCTGAGATTCTAGCTATCTGTATAACAGAGCATTCTGTTCCAGTGGCTGCACAGATCCTATCTGATCCCCATTGTAAGCAGCAGTCCTGTCTTGCTTTATGGCAGCTGAGATTCTAGCTATCTGTATAACAGAACATTCTGTCCCAGTGGCTGCACAGATCCTATCTGATCCCCATTGTAAGCAGCAGTCCTGTCTTGCTTTATGGCAGCTGAGATTCTAGCTATCTGTATAACAGAACATTCTGTCCCAGTGGCTGCACAGATCCTATCTGATCCCCATTGTAAGCAGCAGTCCTGTCCTGCTTTATGGCAGCTGAGATTCTAGCTATCTGTATAACAGAACATTCTGTCCCAGTGGCTGCACAGATCCTATCTGATCCCCATTGTAAGCAGCAGTCCTGTCCTGCTTTATGGCAGCTGAGATTCTAGCTATCTGTATAACAGAACATTCTGTCCCAGTGGGTCAGAGTAGAGTACTCTGGAGGGGGTCAAAAAACAAACTATAGGCTGGGTTATTTCTGTTATTTTGGGATATTTCTATTTCCAAAAACTGCAGGCTTGGCATTAACCCTTTGATCTACCATCTTGTCTCAGAGCTGGATTTATCCTGTGTGTTCTTTCTATAGAGTCAGGTCCAATTCTCAGCCTTCCTACCCGGCGGCACTTAGCAAAACACTTTGATCTGATGAGACCACTAAAGCCGCCGTCTCCATATTCCAAAAAAAGCTGCACATGAAAATTTAAATGGCACCTCATTACATTAAATACCTCTGTGGAAACAAAAGTACAATATGAAATTAAGGCAGAATGTGCCGGCGAGCGGCTTCCCGACTGTAAATTTGATTTGAGGGTTGGTCATGACTCGGTAGAGCTAAATTGGGTGAAGAATAACAGAATATTAAGGATCCTGATTATAGAGGTGCTGAGTCTGCAACTGACAGGAAGGTGAGGGGGGTCCATGGCTGATCTAAACCCTAAAAAAACCTTGAAAAGTCACTAAATGGAACCAAATTGTCCACAGAATTCAAAATAAAATACAACAATCGCAATACTGTTTTATAGATTGTAATCAGGACCCTCACTGTATTGGTTTGTCTGTGTTTCTGCAGGTGCCACAACGAGCCTCATTTATGGAGTGTGGGACATGGGGCAAAGTGTAAAAAGATGGGGTGCTGGCCGCCATGTTCTTTACATTTAACATAAAACACCCAACATGATGTTTGGCATTTATTCTACACAGTTTTTTACAATATCTTTTTGGCGTTGATTGTTTTTTGGTGTTTTGTAACTTAATTGCTGTGGTGTATTTGCACAAATAAATTCCTGAAGTAAGTTAAGGTGTATAATTGTTTGATTATTTGCTGAGCCCTTTTCTTTGGGCAACGTATCTCCCCGAACTGCCTCCCCGTCGGCTAAAATCTAAATCACCAGCGATTTAATGTACATTAATATTTTGAATAGGGATGCACCGAATCCACTTTTTTGGATTCGGCCGAACCCTCGAATCCTTCACGAAAGATTTGGCCGAATACCGAACCGAATCCGAACCCTAATTTGCATATGCAAATTAGGGGTGGGAAGGGGAAAACATTTTTTACTTCCTTGTTTTATGACAAAAAGTCACGCAATTTCCCTCCCACCCCTAATTTGCATATGCAAATTAGGATCGTATTCGGTTCGGCCAGGCAGAAGGATTCGGCCGAATCCGAATCCTGCTGAAAAAGGCCGAATCCTGGCCGAATCCCAAACCGAATCCTGGATTCGGTGCATCCCTAATTTTGAAGAATTATTTTTTAGTTTCAGTATCACTTTAACTGTTCTTCAAGATGGAAATCTCAGCCTAGCTCGCCTTTAATCTGGCCCACCAGCCCCACAGTTTGGGAACCTGTAATGATTCAGGTTCTGAAATATGAGCACAACAGTTCTGAGAACTTAAGGTCAGGTTTATCGAAGAGCAGAGTGAGCCATTACACTGTCATTGGCCCCACCATTGGCTGTTGTTGAGTTTCAAACATTCCATTGACACCCAAAGGTCATAAACCCTGCCTCAATTCAAATAGATCATCTCAGGCTTTTTGCATTGCCAGGGACCATGTATTCTCTGACTCTGGACCTGACTAATCAAACACATGTTTTCTTTTTTTTTAAATTAGCCAACTGCACGGTCCTCAATGATCCCCATTTCTCTAGGACATTCTTAAATGGTGGCCTACAAAACGGGTAAGACTCAATGGACAATAGGTGGCAGTTTAGGTGGAATGGAGATGTATATGTCATGGCGTAAGAGGAGGCTTGGCCTAAATGTTCCCCTTTTTCAAAAGTGAAATGTTAGGAGTTATGCAGAACAATTCCAGGAACCCTATGACCAGAGATCTGTTCTTCACAACCCGCTGCTATGTTTTCTACCCAAAATCCAGTTTTTCTTAGAATACCAATTTGGACCTGCGCCTTATACTGAAGATACAAAATATGGTGCAAATTCAGCCTAAAAGGCAGCACTGCAGGAAAATTAACTCTATGCAATTACAATGGTACATTACATTTTTGATCCACCCAACTGTGGTGGCGGGTGGTACTTATACTTCTGAGAGATGCCCACGAAACCAATTGCTTCAAATGGGACATTCGGGGCAGCAGAGAGGAATGGAAGCCTGAACGCTGGGCATTTTTGTTTGTTGCCGATGATCTTTAAACCCTCTCCTTGCTCCCCTGTAATGAGGTGTCTGACGTGGATAAATATATCAAGAGAGCAATGTGCCCACAGCATGCCTCACCCATTATACGCTGCATATTACTCGCCGTCTCCATATCTAATGGGCCTGCCCTTTGCCTGAGCAATCCCTGAGCACTGTACCTTATGAACAATACAAGGTGCAGCCAGCAGGTAGAAACCAGATATTGGGGCAAGAGTTTCTGTACTTGTTATTAGTTTGACTATGATAGTTTGCACCCCCTACATTGCTTATAGCACAAAAGATGAGTGTAAAAAACATCCTTGCAAATAATTTTGCATCACATCAAAAACAAAACACATAAATGATAATGTTATTGCCGCTTTGTGATGGTGCCATTGGCCTATAATGACATATTTATAGGAACCCAGATCATAAAGACCAAACTATAAAATCTCACATTTTCATCTATTTTTATTCTTCAAAAAAACTCCAGGTCCATTGGGTGAAACCATTGGATATGGAGACGGCACGGAATATGCAGCGTATTAGGCATGCGGCATGCTGTGGGCACATTGCTCTCTTGATATATTTATCCACATGGGCCGCCTCATTACTGGAGACCAAGGAGAGGGGGTAGAGATCATCAGCAACAAACAATATCGCCCGGCGCTCAGGCTTCCATTGCTCTCCGCTGCGCAGAAGGTCCAATTTGAAGCAATTGGTTTCGTGGGCAGAAGAATAAATGGATTTTTAAGGTCTGTGATTTTGTTTCTAAATATTATTCCGAGCATCGCAAACTATGGTTGCCTTGAGATAACGAGAAACAAGGCGTCGGGCCATTACACAGTGGAATCAGAATGTCAGGGACGAGGCATGAAACACAGTGTTTTTCTTTCATGTGCTGGAAATACACTGAATATCCAGTTATTTCACAAATAAATCATCAATGAACTCAGCCCGATAGTCGGTCTCCCCAAACTATAGACCTGCTGAACTGCTGTACTAGTCTCCCTACTAGACAGTTTCTCTCCATACATAAAAAAAGGCCAAGGACTGGACCCATGACAGATCATTAGATCTAGGGGGAACCAAGAGTTTAATATGACAGTTAAAGGGTCACTATAGACCCAATATATATTTCTGAATTGTGCTCAGTAGAAGGTTATTCCTGTAATTATAGAGTGTGCAAGCATTGTGCAAAAATATTAGAAGTTGGGGGGCAAGTTCCTGGAGGTACCAAATAAGGCATGTGATTCGCTATTTGGTAGACCCTAAGGGGACTAGCAGCCTAAGGGAGACTCTGTTTGTCAGAACATCTGTTTTTTATTTAACCAAATATTGCCTCCAAGCCTGGAATTCAAAAATAAGCACCTGCTTTGAGGCCACTGAGAGCAAAATCCAAGGGGTTGGGGAGCAACTTGTCACTGGTTGGCGACCATTGACTTAGAGGATTCTTGCTGCTGCCTGTATAATTCCATTACTACAAGCCAAGAACTGTATTTTTCCATCCATTAGATGCTCTCCTGAGCATAAGTCAGCCAGGCAATGAACAAGCCCATTTTCGCCCAAGACATGGGTGACCATTGCAGCCTTGACAAGACCATCATGCATGTTGGCTTTAGGCAATTATAACACTACGAGAGGGTTGTCAAAGGTTGCATGTAGCCAATCAGAACATTCGATTGTTTGAAAGGCCTGGTCCAACCTATAGCTAAACAGAATATTACGCTTTTCACACCGATAGACCAATCAGATCAGAACTATAGGGCTACACGTAGTAAACAATGAAGATATTAGAATGCTCACCATTCCCTGTTGGGGTTGGTGGTTGGAATCAATGCTTAACAGATACAACAGAAACAGATAGCAGATATGGTGCTTCTGTAAGATGCAAACAACTGATTTTACTCCAGATATTGTGCTGCACCCCAGCATTGCATTAACAGTACCCAGTAGTATATGATAGTGCCCACCACAGTTCATTATCTCAAACAGAGAGATACAGTTTTATCTTTTGCCTCCAAGCATGGATGAGTTACCCTCAGCAGATTATTAATCAATGGATTGTGGATTGTCCCTCCTTAGGGGGACTTTACGCTGCAGCCATTAACTGTTGGCCCCCCTGCTGTGCCGCACACCCTGGGAGGGGACATGTGAGCGTGATGGAGTCAGCATGTGAGTTTGAGTGTACGGCTGTATCTCCAGTCCATTGCGAGGCTGTTATATACCCAACGCTGAGCCTTATCGCAGCAGCAGAACGGTGGAGGAATGAATTCTCCCTGCACAGCTCTGATCCTACAGCTGATAAAGCTCAAGAGCTCGGCTGTAATGCAGCCGGGGAAATTGCTTTGCTCCTTGTGAATACCAATGGAATCTTTCACTAACATTGACTTTCAAATGAAAGCTGACAATGTTCCCTTTTAAGCAAACCCCTTAATCCAATTTTGTGCCTGGCTTTCAGCTGCATTTATTTGTCCTTTATATCATTTTGTGTTATGGGGGGATTGGGGAAGGGCTACTGTCACCCCCTAAGGCATGGAGAAGAGCAAATTGAGTATTAAGAACATGGTCAGAATCCAATTTTCCATACTTGGTATTTTATGGTTTGTAGACAGGGCTGCTAAGTACTCTGGGGGGGGGGGTACTTAACCCTTTAGTGCTTTAGGATTCAATATCCAATGGCAGTCTAAGTCCTAGCTTGTTATAATGAGTTTATTGGCCAGGCAAGAGGCATCTTTAGCTGTTATATTCTATTGGAGATTGTTTCAAGTGCTGGAAATACACAGAATGTCTCTGATTTCTTTATTTTATCCCTGATGTTTTTCTGACTCATCGTCATTCTCTCCTGCAGCAACAATAGAACAGTGGCACCACCTATAGGCAAGCCGCAGTCAAAACTCTGTTTGAAAAAGAATAATATGTGGACAAAGGTGTTGTTTATAATTACTAAGAGCAGGGCAAGGGGCTAAAATAGGGGCACAACTATGCCCATAAAAGTGACACGCAAATGTACTTGAATCTGGTCTGTTTTTGTGCCACT
This sequence comes from Xenopus petersii, assembly GCA_038501925.1. Taxonomy (NCBI): domain Eukaryota; kingdom Metazoa; phylum Chordata; class Amphibia; order Anura; family Pipidae; genus Xenopus; species Xenopus petersii. The sequence goes on along the minus strand of CM076674.1, from coordinate 193,073,218 downwards.
GCCCATTTCGACATACCGTACGCTCCTCCCAAAGGGCATCAAATTTTTGGTAAACAAAATTTGTTGGGGGGGGGGGGTTGATGCAAGAAGACTGAATTTGGCTTCTATGGAGGATGAAGCAAACCTCTTCCTCTTTATCTTGGTGGAGGAGATCCCAAAAGACACCAATCCCCAAGAAGGGGTCCCTGTGAGCCCCATTGTGCTACTTTTTGAGGAAAAAGGAAGGAGACAGTTACAAGGATTTTACTTTTTCCATTGAACCCCTGAATTTGACTTAAAAGGAGAATAAAGCTAAACCCCTTCTTCTTTATTTTGAAGGAGAAACTCCAAAAGAGACTGATTTCCATGGATGGGGGACCTGTGAGCCCCATAGGGCTGCTTTTCAAGAAAAAAAAAGTGATGCAGCCAGAAATAATACACTCTCCTATTAAAAGCCCTGTATTTCACATCCAAGGAGAATAAAGCCAAACCCCAACCTCTTTATTTTGGAAGAAACAGCCCACTAGACATTGTCCAAGTTAAGTGGCCCTGCAGAGATCAGCCAAGAGCACCAGCCTCCACTACTGGGACTGATTATGCCGCTGCCAAAAACTGCCCTGTGAGCACATGTCCGGAGAAACTACCCGAGATCTCCAGGAAGGGGGCCTCCATGAGCCCCATAGTGCTTCTCTTATACTGTATCAATTCAACCCACCCCATCCTAAGGATGCGATCTCCAAAAAGTGGGCCCCTATGAGCCCCTTAGTGCTTCTTTTTTACAGTATCAATTCAACCCATCCCAACCCAATGATGTGATCTCCAAGAAGGAGGCCCCATTGAGCCCCCTAGTGCTTCTCTTTTACAGTATCAATTCAACCCATCCCAACCCAATGATGTGATCTCCAAGAAGGAGGCCCCATTGAGCCCCATAGTGCTTCTCTTTTACAGTATCAATTCAACCCATCCTAATGATGTGATCGATAAAACAGGGGGCCCCTATGAACCCCATAGTGCTTCTTCTTTTACAGTATCAATTCAAACCATCCCAACCCAATGATATGATCTTCAAGAAGAGGCCCCTATAAGCATCATAGTGCTTCTTTTTTATAGTAAGGAATGAGATATTTAAACCCCCATGCCATTGTCGATAGATACTTTAAATAATTCTATTATACAATTCTTTTGGCCATAGACAAGACATTGGGGAGTGAGAGTAAGAGAAAGAAGACAGTGGTGCCTGTGGGTGGATACGATGGATAAAAGTAAATACAAACTCACTCCTAAGGCAGTTGACCCCCCAGCCGTGGAGGCACAACAGCCCCAGCCTAAGCCTCCTGTTCAGTCTGGTTTTATGTAGATTACAAATCCTCCCAACTGCCTTCATTACACTGGAGAGGGAAAAAAGAAAAACAACTCTTAATCTGAAATGAATATTAATTGAGGCCTCTTTTTTTTCCTACCACCCAAGCGATTAATCTTTCCCCTGCACAACCTGCTGTTCCTCTGCTCTAGATGCCCAGAAGGAGGGATGAGTCGAGCAGAACCGGCTGAAAATGACAAACATTTCCTGACGTGCCCTGGAGTTCTCATAGGCTCAGTGTGTGAAGCTTGGCTGAGTGCTCCGAATACCGACGCTCCCTTACCCAACGCTTTCCAGGAGACAAACTATTCTTCTTTCCTGCAATGCGTAACACAAGGAACCTTAGTCATATATAGATCAGGATATTCCACTTATTATCACTGCAGATATTTAGCCAGACCCTTTCCCCAGTTTCAGGCTATGTCAGATATCTCTGCAGCAATTTAAAGATGAAGCCAGTTTATGCCAAAGTGATATCTCAGGCATAAGAATGTAACTATAGCAGCAAATGTTAAGAAGGAAGAAATTGGCAGAAATGTCACACGCCTTGGTTTAATCACCGGGAAGAGTGACACAAACCAAAAATTGTTTACAAAAAAAACACTAAAGCAGATCATCACTGAATAAAGCGAAAACAAGATCCAAATTTGGTCAACTGTAGGGTGAGCCTTGATTGGAGAGCAGGGGACGGTGTTGGGGCAAGTCAGAAGGACAACTAACCTGAAATTTGGAGTTTTAGATTTATAGATAGATATGTGAAGGTTCACTGAGCCATAAACATAAATATTGTTTTCACAACTGATACCATAAGGCACACAGTGAGAGTAGGACTACAACCAACTTTGTCCCTTCAGCTGTTGTTCAGCTATAACTCCTGGAACCCCCAGATACATTTCTGGATGTGCTTCCCTACTGTCCCCATCTTGCCCTACTGTCCCCATCTTGCCCTACTGTGCTCATCTTGCCCTACTGTCCCCATCTTGCCCAACTGTCCCCATCTTGTCTTACTGTCTCTATCTTTCCCTACTGTCTCCATCTTGTCCTACTGTCTCCATCTTGCCCTACTGTCCCCATATTGTCCTACTGTCTCTATCTTGCCCTACTGTCTCCATCTTGCCCTACTGTCCCCATATTGTCCTACAGTCTCTATCTTGTACTACTGTCTCCATCTTTCCCTACTGTCTTCATCTTGCCCTAATGTCCCCATCTTGCAATACTGTCCCCATCTTGCCCTACTGTCTACATCTTGGTCTACTGTCCCCATCTTGTCCTACTGTCCCCATCTTTGTCTACTGTCCCCATCTTGTCCTACTGTCCCCATCTTGCCCTACTGTCACCATATTGTCCTACTGTCTCCATCTTGTCCTACTGTCTCCATCTTGCCCTACTGTCTTCATCTTGCCATAGGGTCTCCATCTTGCCCTACTCATCTTTCCCTACTGTCTCAATCTTATGCTACTGTCTCCATCTTGCCCTATTGTCTCCATATTTTCCTACTGTCCCCGTCTTGCCCTACTGTCTCCACCTTGTCCTACTGTCTCTATTTTGCCCTACTGTCTCCATCTTACCCTGAGGATGGGATATGGTTATACACCTCCCTGAAACATTGAGTGGTGTGAATAAGCACTTTTTTGAATACAAGTGGAACAATGTGTTTCCACCTTGCCCTACTGTCTTTAGCCTACGCTGCTGTTTCTATCTTTGCCGACTGCCATCATCTTGTTCTACTGTCCCAATCTTGCTCTACTGTTGTCACCTTATCTTACTGCTGCTCATCTTGTCATAGTGTTGTCATCTTACTCAACTGTTGCCATATTGTCCTAGTGTTCCTTTCTTCCCCTACTTTAACCTCTTTACCTACACTCACTAGCTTGCCCTTTTGTTGACATCTTATCTTACTGTCCCTATCTTGCCCTACTGAGACTATCTATTTATACTTTTGCATACATGCCCATTTATCTTTTGCCCTCTTGTTACAATCTTACTGTATTATCTCTAACTTGCTCTGCTGGCACCATAATGCCCAACTTTCACCCCTTGACCTACTGTTTCCATCTTGTCCTACTGTTCCAATCCAACCCAACCATTGTCCTTCTATCACCACTTTGTTAAGCTATCACCATCTTAATCTACTGTTTCCATCTACTTTCTCTTCTTAAACACAGTTTATGTATTACTATGTGCATGTTCATGGCAGTCAGTCCTATTTGCTGCCCTTTAAATATAGCTTTGTTCATAACAGACCCTTTAGTTATACTTTTATTGGGATTTCTCTCCTGCCTGGGATGTATTCCAGGAGACGAAGCCAGAACACTATTTTGCTATTCCATTTAGATGTCCTGCAGTGTTTAGTTGCACCAGTATTTCTGCTAATGGGCCCCAGGGAAGTCTCCTTTAATGATGATATTCATGGATGTGACTGGTTGGTGCAGGGATAGGCTGGGCCTATAAACCTTTACAGTTTCCATTATAGATTAATGAGATCATAATAAGTTCTGGGCACACATCAGAGAATGTCACATCTCGTGTGCTGAGTATCTGGCTCTGTTCATTCTCACACTGTTTTTCTCTTGAATACTTTGTATTGTTACCCATTTCTTCTCACAAAGTGTCCCCCGGAGACTCATTTTCTAAATGATGCTTCATTGTACATGTTACTGCCTCTTGCAATACATGTCTGTGCAGGTGAATGCAGGTGGATCATTTTTTATGTTATTAAAGGGGAAGGGAACCCTTAAAGTATCTCTAGAATATTGTAGGAAGACAATTTGTGGCATGGGCAAATATGGTGGATCACTGGGGCCCCCTGGGGGTTCCCTTAAGGAATTCAGAGGAGCCTGTACAATATTAATTTACTAAGTCATGTGCAGCAATTACTGGCACCCAACATGATAAGGTAAAGATAACATAAGCATCACCTGTTGTCCTGTTGCACCGTCCCCTATTCCACATGTGAATGCTCAGCCTGAGAATGGCCTATGATGTACTGTTTAGGATTATGGGATTATAATTTTGGCTAAAGGCAGTGCCTGCAATTTATTGTTGGTAAGTGAATCCTAAATACATTATCTGGGGCTTTAGTTCCCCTTTAATGGCTTAAAGTGAATGCTACATTTCCTAGAAAAGAAACGCCTTCTTGTCCGACAGCCGATAAAATATTTCCAAGGTGAAACCCTAAAAGTACACATATTAGCAGCGAGAGCCTCTGAATGACGGATGAGGAACGTTACAATAAATAAAGTTATTATTTCGCCCACCGAAACGGTTCAGCTGTGAATTCGTTCCCTTATTGTAATATATTTAATTGGCAAAAGCCGCTGGAGGTGAGATTTGAGTAGATTGCAACAATCATTACAGTTTTTCTCCCCCACGTCCTGATTTGTTTGTAGGTGTAACGCAATAAGTTACATTTCAGTGTTATTTAACTGCGGGGCCCAATAAAAACCCACTGAGAGCCCTGTCGCAGATTTAATCACAATTGATAAAGTTTAATATTCTGTTTATTGACATTGTTAACCAGATAGCTTCCTGTGTTAAACAGTATTTACCTTAGTCTGTCTGTTTAGTCCTGTCTAGCAACCTTTGTAGGCTCCTTTTCTTTCAATGTATGACATCACTGGAGGAGGGAAACTAAACTACCCCTTAAAGGAGAAGTAAAGTCTAAAATAGAATAAGAATAGAAATGCTGTATTTTGTATACTAAACATAAACATGAACTTACTGCACCACAAGCCTAATCAAACAAATGATTTATGCTTTCAAAGTTGGCCACAGGGGGTCACCATCTTGTAACTCTGTTATACATCTTTGCAAGACCAAGACTGTGCACATGCTCAGTGTGGTCTGGGCTGCTTAGGGATCGTCATAAATTATCAGAACAGCAAAATAATATCTGCCAGAAGCCGATACAACAAGACTGATTAATAATCAGAATATACAGACTGTACTGGGTCCTGTGTTGTCATGTAATCTAATGTGGATTTTATAGTTTTTGTATTGTTTAATACAAACTTTCTCCAACTCTGCAGAACCAGTGGCTGCAGTAAAATAATCCTCCAAATAGAATCCCAGTTTATCTATTTGATAAACCTGCAGCTGGAGTTGGAAACAGTAAAGGGGATGTAAAGGCAAAAATAAAATCCAATACAAATCTCTACCCAGTATCCGACTGCTCTACAGGGAAAAAACAAAGCTGCTTGAGTTCTGCAGGGCTGGGAAGTAAGGCAGGAGCTCCCCCTGCTGTTCATAAGTATGATTGTTTCCCTGCAGAGCAGTTAGGGACCGTCTGACAATTCCTATAGAATTTCACTGCATACAGTCAGGTTTCTTATAAAAACGGTACACATTTTTAAATTAAATTATATTGGAGATAGGTTTCTTTTTCATTAAAGAAAGAAAAAATGGGATTTTATTTTTTTGCCTTTATATACCCTTTAAATTTCATGGCTACATTACTGGGTCACAATCCTTGCTAAGGTCTTGGGGGGAGGGTTTAAAGTTTTGCTAAAGTGCTTTTATGTATTGTTTCTGTGCAACAGAAGGGAACAAAACACATTTGTTTCCTGACACAACCTGAGAAAAAGGGAGCCTAGACAGCTTGTTAGATAGGCTTTACAGCACTGATATGAATGAAGTGAGCCTTTTAAATGTTATTTACAAAATTGGCTAAAATCACAGATTTCAATGAAATTTTGGTCTCAAAGAGAGAGAGATATGGGTTTCTTTGAATTTGACCCGTTTCGTTTTGCCAAAAATTTGCCACCGGTTGAGAAGTCTATGGGCGTCAAAAATGTTTTTATGCACGTTAATTTTTTTTTGACGAGCATAATTCGCCAATCTCTATTAGTTTCCCATTATTATTTAACAGGCAGTCCCTTAGTGGTATAGACTACTAGACTGGGTCTTAAAATACAGTAAGGGGGGGAACTGTTTCCTGATCCTGTGTTTAGCTATGACTCTGTAGTTCAATCAGTAGATGGTACTGTGCTAAGGTATATAGGCCTGAGCAGCCATGTGCTCAGGGTCCATTTTGTAAATCCCATTACCTGAGCAGGCTGGAAGGGTGAAGTGGAACCTAAAGTGGTCAGGTGATATCTAGTAAGGATAGGCTACCCACTTCCATAGGTCACTTTAGAAATGACAGATAGTCAGGCTATTTATCTGAGCAGACTGAGGATCCACCGAGGAGTATGAGTGGGATTAATATCCCGGGTACCAATTGCCCAGAAGTTCCAGAAATTCCCTGCAAATTTGTGCCTGGTGAATTCGCCCATCACTACTCATAGTCAGAGACACGGTGCCACTCAGTTTACTGTATCGATACACTAGGAGCTGCAAAGTATTGTTGGTTAGTTGCTGAATCACTGTCATTTTTCACAATAAAAAATGGCAGCAGGGTCAGAGGCAATGGTTTCAGGTAGGGAGCGGATCTGGGCTGGCGGGGGGCAGGAGGGCCGGGCCCAACTATTTTTTTCCTGGTGTCCCGTCGGCCCAGTCTAACCCTGATGGACGTCCAACCTCTCACCCTTTATTGCACTACAATTCCCAGCATCCTCTAATAGCCATCTAGACATTCCTGATGTACCAAACCCAGAATATATATATAGAGAGAGAGAGAGAGAGAGAGAGAGAGAGGGAGAGAAAGAGAGAGAGAGAGAGAGAGAGAGAGAGAGTGAGAGAGAGAGAGAGAGAGAGAGAGAGAGAGAGAGACAGCTCCGCACAGCTGGGTGAGACCCATTGGAGCAAGTCACAGGCCTCCAGGCATCAGTAATGAGAGACTCGTCTGCAGCAGCTCAATAATTAATCAAAGGGCAGATTTCTCCTAATCAAACCAAACGGCACGGCATCATTTAAAGAAAGACCAAGAAGCGACTAAATCATGGCGCAAACAATTCAGCTTTTAATTTGTGTTTGGCCACCTGCTGCAACTGCCCAACTGTCACATGGGACACAGTATCAAAGTGTCAGCAGGTATTAAGATAGGAAATAAACAACATGGGAAAGAACTGCACTAATGTAGGTGGCCATAGTAACCAATCAGAGTATTACGCTGGTTTTTTAACTGGTAGCAGCCAGATCAATACTAACTGTCAGCTGGATGTCATTGATAAGTGCACTGGTGTCATGTATGACCTAAAGTAGTAAATCAACCCCCCCCCCAGTGTAATAGCACCAACCAGCAGTGACACCAACCGTTTGAAAGTTAAAAAGTACATTGATGTGACTAATAAGAAATTACAAAAAGGGGACGTATAGCCACTAGAGATGTCGCGAACTGTTCGCCGGCGAACTTGTTCGCGCGAACATCGGGTGTTCGCGCTCGCCGGAAGTTCGCGAACGTCGCGCGACGTTCGCCATTTTGGGTTCGCCATTGTTGGCGCTTTTTTTTGCCCTCTCACCCCAGACCAGCAGGTACATGGCAGCCAATCAGGAAGCTCTCCCCTGGACCACTCCCCTTCCCTATAAAAACCGAAGCCCTGCAGCGTTTTTTCACTCTGCCTGTGTGTGCTGAAGAGATAGTGTAGGGAGAGAGCTGCTGCCTGTTAGTGATTTCAGGGACAGTTGAAAGTTTGCTGGCTAGTAAACGTTTTGATACTGCTCTGTTATTGGAGGGACAGAAGTCTGCAGGGGTTTGAGGGACATTTAAGCTTAGGTAGCTTTGCTGGCTAGTAATCTACCTTCTACTGCAGTGCTCTGTATGTAGCTGCAGTGGGCAGCTGTCCTGCTTCTGATCTCATCTGCTGACTGCTGCAATAGCAATAGTCCTTGTAAGGACTGCTTTTATTTATTTTTTTGTTGTTTTACTACTACTACTACTACTACTACTACTATAAGAGCCCAGTGCTATTAGTCTAGCAGTGTTGGGGAGTGGGACTGGTGTGCTAATCTGCTGCTCCTAGTAGTTCAGCAGCACCAACTTTAATTTTTTTTTATTTAACTTTTTTTTATTTTACTACCGCTGTAGTAGTGTATAAGTTGACCTTTTAGGCATTATTTGCCCTGTAGGCATTTTTTGCCCAGTGTGTTATTCAACCAACTGCTATCTAGCTGTGTGACCGTGTTCACATTCTGTCTAAATATCCATAATATTACCGTCTCCAGAAAAAACACCGGAGTGACTTTTTTCAAGCAGCCATAATAAATTTTACGTAATCCGTATCCATCGCTGTAGTAGTGTATAAGTTGACCTTTTAGGCATTATTTGCCCTGTAGGCATTTTTTGCCCAGTGTGTTATTCAACCAACTGCTATCTAGCTGTGTGCCCGTGTTCACATTCTGTCTAAATATCCATAATATTACCGTCTCCAGAAAAAACACCGGAGTGACTTTTTTCAAGCAGCCATAATAAATTTTACGTAATCCGTATCCATCGCTGTAGTAGTGTATAAGTTGACCTTTTAGGCATTATTTGCCCTGTAGGCATTTTTTGCCCAGTGTGTTATTCAACCAACTGCTATCTAGCTGTGTGACCGTGTTCACATTCTGTCTAAATATCCATAATATTACCGTCTCCAGAAAAAACACCGGAGTGACTTTTTTTCAAGCAGCATTCTTATATTTTACGTAATCCGTATCCACCGCTGTGTATACGTTGACCTTGTAGGCATTATTTGCCCTGTAGGCATTTTTTGCCCAGTGTGTTATTCAACCAACTGCTATCTAGCTGTGTGACCGTGTTCTCATTCTGTCTAAATATCCATAATATTACCGTCTCCAGAAAAAACACCGGAGTGACTTTTTTTCAAGCAGCATTCTTATATTTTACGTAATCCGTATCCACCGCTGTGTATACGTTGACCTTGTAGGCATTATTTGCCCTGTAGGCATTTTTTGCCCAGTGTGTTATTCAACCAACTGCTATCTAGCTGTGTGACCGTGTTCTCATTCTGTCTAAATATCCATAATATTACCGTCTCCAGAAAAAACACCGGAGTGACTTTTTTTCAAGCAGCATTCTTATATTTTACGTAATCCGTATCCACCGCTGTGTATACGTTGACCTTGTAGGCATTATTTGCCCTGTAGGCATTTTTTGCCCAGTGTGTTATTCAACCAACTGCTATCTAGCTGTGTGACCGTGTTCTCATTCTGTCTAAATATCCATAATATTACCGTCTCCAGAAAAAACACCGGAGTGACTTTTTTTCAAGCAGCATTCTTATATTTTACGTAATCCGTATCCACCGCTGTGTATACGTTGACCTTGTAGGCATTATTTGCCCTGTAGGCATTTTTTGCCCAGTGTGTTATTCAACCAACTGCTATCTAGCTGTGTGACCGTGTTCTCATTCTGTCTAAATATCCATAATATTACCGTCTCCAGAAAAAACACCGGAGTGACTTTTTTTCAAGCAGCATTCTTATATTTTACGTAATCCGTATCCACCGCTGTGTATACGTTGACCTTGTAGGCATTATTTGCCCTGTAGGCATTTTTTGCCCAGTGTGTTATTCAACCAACTGCTATCTAGCTGTGTGACCGTGTTCTCATTCTGTCTAAATATCCATAATATTACCGTCTCCAGAAAAAACACCGGAGTGACTTTTTTTCAAGCAGCATTCTTATATTTTACGTAATCCGTATCCACCGCTGTGTATACGTTGACCTTGTAGGCATTATTTGCACAGTGTTTTCTTCAAACCGCCATCTAGCTGTGTGAGCTTGTTCACATTTTGTCTAAATATTGATAATATTATCGTCTCTAGAAAAACCACTTGAGTTACTTTTTTTCAAGCAGCATTCATATATTTTACGTAATCCGTATCCACCGCTGTAGTAGTGTATACGTTGATCTTGTAGGCATTATTTGCACACTGTTTTCTTCAAACTGCCATCTAGCTGTGTGTATTATCGTTTCCAGAAAAACCAACTGAGTTTTTGTTGTTGTTGTTTTTTTAAAAATAATGCCAGGCAAAGGCAGGCCGCCACGCAGAGGCCGTGCTAGGGGCCGTGCTGCTATGCAATCCTGTGGCCCTAGCAAATTGGCCAGTTTTAAAAAGCCAATGACCCTGAACTCCCAAAATGCTGAAGAGGTAGTTGACTGGCTTACACAGCACACCCCATCCTCTACCGTTTCTAACTTTACCACAACATCCTCCTCATCCTCCACTGCTATGGCCACCCCACGTAACACTTCCTCCACCACCGGTGCCCCTTCTTCACTGGAGTCAGAGGAGTTATTTTCCCATGAGTTTCTTGAACTGAGTAATGCGCAACCATTATTGGCAGAAGAAGATGAAGGAGATGAGGACGTTACACCAGATTTAATTCTGGCAGAGAACACGACAGAGATGGACATAATGATGAGTGATGAGGAGGAGGAGGAGGTCCCCGCTGCTGCTTCCTTCTGTGATGTGTCAGAAGAAATTGATGCATCTGAGGAGAATGATGATGAGGAGATTGATGTTTTGTGGGTGCCTAGTAGAAGAGAGCAAGAGGAGGGTAGTTCAGATGGAGAGACGGAGAGTCAGAGAGGCAGTAGGAGAATAAGACTTAGAAGAAGCAGGGAGGACAGCCCGCAGGGATCAGTAGGGCAACAACATGTATCGGCACCTGTGTTCAGCCGGCCAACGCACCCGCCATTGCCGCCAATGCCGCCAACTTCTACTGTTACCGCCAGATCGCACACTTCCAAAAAGTCAGCAGTGTGGGATTTTTTTAATGTGTGTGCCTCTGACAAAAGCATTGTAATTTGCAATGAGTGCAGTCAGAAACTGAGCCTTGGTAAGCCCAACAGCCACATAGGTACAACTTCTATGCGAAGGCACATGAGCGGCAAGCACAAAGCACTTTGGGAGCAACACCTCAAAGGCAACAGGCAAACTAAAAGCCACACTCCTTCTGGTCCAGCATCTTACTGCTCTACCTCTGCTCTCCTTGACCCATCTGAACCACCCTCCACTCCGCCTTCCACCTTGACCACCTGTTCCCATTCCCAGTCATCTGCCACCAGCCAAGTTTCTGTGAAGGCCATGTTTGAGCGTAAGAAGCCAATGTCTGACTGTCACCCCCTTGCCCGGCGTCTGACAGCTGGCTTGTCTGCACTCTTAGCCCGCCAGCTTTTACCATACCAGCTGGTGGACTCTGAGGCCTTCCGCAAATTTGTAGCAATTGGGACACCGCAGTGGAAGGTACCCAGCCGCAATTTTTTTTCTAAAAAGGGAATACCACACCTGTACCAACATGTGCAGAGCCAAGTTACCGCATCTCTGTCACTTAGTGTTGGGCCAAAGGTCCATATGACTACTGACGCATGGTCCTCCAAGCATGGTCAGGGCAGGTATGTCACCTACACTGCCCACTGGGTGAACTTGGTAATGGCTGGGAATGGGAAGCAGGGAATGGGTAGCTCAACAACAACAACAACAGTGGAGTTGGTGTCACCGCCACGGATTGCACGCGGTTCTGCCACCACCTCTACTCCTCCATCGCTCTCTACCTCGTCTTCTTCCTCTTCTTCTTCTTACTCTGCTGCTGGGTCCTCCTTCTCCTCCTCCACACCTGTGCACCCCCAGCTCCCCCTAGGCTATTCGACGTGCCAGGTACGCCGTTGTCACGCTGTCTTGGGGATGACGTGCCTGGAAAGCAAAAACCATACCGGATCTGTACTCCTGTCATCTCTGCAGTCACAGGCCGATCGGTGGCTGACCCCACACCAACTGCAGATCGGAAAAGTGGTGTGTGACAATGGAAGCAATCTGTTGGCAGCGTTGAGACTGGGAAATTTAACACATGTGCCCTGCATGGCACATGTGTTAAATTTAATAGTCCAACGTTTTGTCTCCAAGTACCCAGGATTCCAGGACGTTCTCACCCAGTCCAGAAAGGTGTCGGCCCATTTCAGACGTTCCTACACAGCCATGGCACGCCTTGCTGACATTCAGCAGCGCTACAACATGCCAGTCAGGCGTTTGATTTCTGACAGCCAGACTCGCTGGAATTCAACGCTCCTTATGTTGGAACGTCTGCTGCAACAACAAAGGGCCGTCAACGAGTACCTTTTTGAACTGGGTGGTAGGACTGGATCTGCAGAGCTGGGGATTTTTTTCCCCCGTTACTGGGTGCTTATGCGCGATGCCTGCAGGCTCATGCGACCTTTTGAAGAGGTGACAAATATGGTCAGTCGCACCGAAGGCACCATCAGCGACCTAATACCCTTCGCTTTCTTCCTGGAGCGTGCCGTGCGACGAGTGACAGATGAGGCTGTAGACCAGCGTGACGAGGAGCTGGAAGCGCACGATTTATGGTCGCAATCACCAGAACGAACCCAGGCACCTGCTGCAACGCAGGGAGAGGTGCCAGAAGTGGAGTCAGAGGAGGAAGGTGGCTTTGTGGAGGAGGAGGAGGAGGACCAACAGGAGCAGGCTTCCCAGGGGGCTAGTGGTGACCTTTTGGGGACCCCTGGTCTTGTACGTGGCTGGGGGGAGGAGACCGTGGATGATGCAGTCCTTGATAATGAGGAAGCGGAGATGGATAGCTCTGCATCCAACCTTGTGAGAATGGGGTCTTTCATGCTGGCATGCCTGTTGAAGGACCCCCGTATCAAGAGGCTTAAGGAGAAGGACCTGTACTGGGTCGCAACGCTACTAGACCCTCGGTACAAGCATAAAGTGGCAGAAATGTTACCAACATACCACAAGTCCGAAAAGATGCGGCATTTACAAACCAGCCTGCAAAACATGTTGTACAATGCTTTTAAGGGTGATGTCACTTCAGGAACTCATCAACATTCCAGGGGCAGAGGTGCCAGTAATCCTGCCACGAGCACACCTGCAAGGACAAAGCCCTTTGGCCGGTCTGTAACATCAGACATGCAAATGTTTTTCTGTCCAAGGCAGCGCCACAACCCTTCTGGATCCACCCTCAAAGAACGCCTCGACCGGCAGGTAGCGGACTACCTGGCATTAACTGCAGATATCGACACTCTGAGGAGCGATGAACCCCTGGACTACTGGGTGCGCAGGCTTGATCTGTGGCCAGAGCTGTCACAATTTGCCATGAACCTCTTGTCTTGCCCAGCCTCAAGTGTGCTCTCAGAAAGGACCTTCAGTGCAGCAGGAGGGATTGTAACTGAGAAGAGAACTCGCCTAGGTCACAAAAGTGTCGATTACCTGACCTTTATTAAAATGAATGAGGGGTGGATCTCGGAGGGTTACTGCACGCCGGAAGACTTGTTCTGACTTCTATGCAGCTGTCCTTCTCTTCAAGCCTCATGACTCCACACACAGCTGTCCTTTAGCGTCCTCCTCCCTCCGCCACCGTTACAAACTAGGGTGCAAACCCTACTGGTTTAATTTTTTCTGGCCTCTGTGCTTCAGTGGCTGCGTCCAAAAAAACGGGGCAAACAATGTCTACAAGGTCAACGTATGGCGAAAAATTACTATTTTCAGCATTTATATGGCATATTTTTTCTGGCAACTGTGCTTCAGTGGCTGCGTCCAAAAAAATGCATATTTTCTGCATTTATATGGCATAATTTTTCTGGCCTCTGTGCTTCAGTGGCTGCAACCAAAAAAATGCATATTTTGTCCATTTATATGGCATAATTTTTCTAGCCTCTGTGCTTCAGTGGCTGCAACCAAAAAAATGCATATTTTCTCCATTTATATGGCATAATTTTTCTAGCCTCTGTGCTTCAGTGGCTGCAACCAAAAAAATGCATATTTTCTCCATTTATATGGCATAATTTTTCTGGCCTCTGTGCTTCAGTGGCTGCAACCAAAAAAATTTATATTTTCAGCATTTATATGGCATAATTTTTCTGTCAACTGTGCTTCAGTGGCTGCGACCAAAAAAATGCATATTTTCTGCATTTATATGGCATAATTTTTCTGGCCTCTGTGCTTCAGTGGCTGCAACCAAAAAAATTTATATTTTCAGCATTTATATGGCATAATTTTTCTGGCAACTGTGCTTCAGTGGCTGCGACCAAAAAAATGACTATTTTCAGCATTTATATGGCATATTTTTTCTGGCCTCTGTGCTTCAGTGGCTGCGGCCAAAAAAACTGGGCAAACAATGCCTACAAGGTCAACGACGTTGACCTTGTAGGCATTGTTTGCCCAGTTTTTTTGGCCGCAGCCACTGAAGCACAGAGGCCAGAAAAAATATGCCACATAAATGCTGAAAATAGTCATTTTTTGCCATACGTTGACTCAACGTATATGGCAAAAAATGACTATTTTCAGCATTTATATGGCATATTTTTTCTGGCAACTGTGCTTCAGTGGCTGCGTCCAAAAAAACTGGGCAAACAATGTCTACAAGGTCAACGTATGGCGAAAAATTACTATTTTAAGCATTTATATGGCATATTTTTTCTGGCAACTGTGCTTCAGTGGCTGCGTCCAAAAAAAACTGGGCAAACAATGTCTACAAGGTCAACGTATGGCGAAAAATGACTATTTTCAGCATTTATATGGCATATTTTTTCTGGCAACTGTGCTTCAGTGGCTGCGTCCAAAAAAACTGGGCAAACAATGCCTACAAGGGCAACGTATGGCAGTTGTTTAAAGAGAACAGTAGATTACTAGCCAGCAAAGCTACCTAAGCTAAAATGTCCCTCAAATCCCTGCAGACTTCTGTCCCTCCAATACAGAGCAGTATCAAGCAGATTACTAGCCAGCAAACTTACTATCATCTGTCCCTGAAATCACTAACAGCTCTCCCCCTACACTATCTCTTCCAAGCACACACAGGCAGATTTTTCAGATACATTTTTGCCCTTTATCCCCCTCTGGCATGCCACTGTCCAGGTCGTTGCACCCTTTAAACAACTTTAAAATCATTTTTCTGGCCAGAAATGTCTTTTTTAGATGTTAAAGTTCGCCTTCCCATTGAAGTCTATGGGGTTCGCGAACCGTTCGCGAACCGCTCGCATTTTTGCGCAAGTTCGCGAATATGTTCGCGAACTTTTTTTCCGACGTTCGCTACATCCCTAATAGCCACCCATTTAACATAAAGAAAAATTGTTTAAAGTGCTTCATCTGTCTGTCTGTCTGTCTGTCTGTCTGTCTGTTATTTATATAGGCTGTGATTCGCAGCAGGAGAATATTAAATATTAAGGCGTAAGAAAACACAATAAAGATAATAAGTTGAAATGAAATACAAGATTTCCCTTTAAGGCAAAACTGTCAATTATTAACGCCATGCGGCAGGGATGCCATTTCCTTAAAGGCCGAGTCAAAGATTTTAATTTAGACATAAATGATGTTGTTGTTTAACACGGAAAAGAATGAAATAAAGGGGAAGTGGGCACTTAGTGGCTTCTAACTGGAGCCCGTGTTGGAGGAGGGAGGGAATTTATTCTTCCCATTCCCCTCATTCTCACTAATAAAGCCAAGTCCATTGCACTTTCCATCAATTACAGAGAATAAGAGCAGGAGGGCTCAGCTTGGATGGAGAGAAAAAGATACCGATCGGGGCTGAGGGCGCTGGGCTGGATCGTCCGCAGACTTAATGCCAGAAAATCAATGGCTCCAGGAACATTATTATCTGCCCCCCCCCCCCCCCCGGCTGAATGGCTGCAAAAAACCCACCAACACTCTCTTCATCCAGTTACTCTGCGTCTACATCTAATGGCTACTCATTCCTAACCCTGGGCCCTAAGATATGGCTGGACTACCCCCCCAACTTCCTTTTAAAGGAGAACTAAAGTCTAACTAAAGAAGTAGGTAGAAATGTTGTACATGATGTATTGTGCTTCTGTACCAGCCCAAGGCAACCACAGCCCTTTAGCAGTAAAGATCTGTGTCTGCAAAGATGCCCCAGTAGCTCCCCATCTTCTTTTCTTCTGATTCACTGCACATGCTCTGTGCTGCTGTCACTTACTGAGCTAGGGGAGCCACTCACAATATACAGTACACATAGAATAGAAATGTCACAATATAAGGCTGATTAGTAATTAATACAGATAATTACTACATGGCAGCACAGAAACCAGTGCAATTAGCATCAGAATTGAATAATCAGCAAACCTGTAGCATCAGCTTATATTACAGCCAGGGAAGCTCATTTTCTGCTGGATAATTAGTGACGAGCCCTAAGCTTAGCTTCTCAACAGCCAATCAGAGCCCACTGAGCATGTGAGTGTCACAGACACTTTCCAAGATGGTGACCCCCTGTGACAAGTTTGAAGTCCTGGATCATTGCTGCTATTGACAAGCTCAAACTTTAGCCTCGTGCAATAAGTTCACTTTAAAAAATTTGGCATTTTTAGCTAAATTCATTTTTAGGGTTTAGTTTTTCTTTAAATACAATTGAGCATCAAGGCATTCTGGGAGTTGTAGTTTATCAATATCTGGGGCCCCACGGTTAAGAAACAAGGTCTTAAGGATATTACAGGATAACTGTTATTTATCATCAGTGGCCCATCAACTGCTCAGCCAAAGGAGCGGCACCAGGACTGTATGTTTCTGCTTATATGGGTCTCCAACATCAATTTATTATTCTATTCTGAGTTGATCTTACCTAGTTACCATTAGATCCCCCTATATCTAGTCATGCCTTGCCTTCACTCATTTAGTTATACCCATAATGCACTTGGACCCACCAGAAACCCAGGCACCCTGGATCCACTCTCACTGCAATTAGATATCTATGGTGCCAAATGGACTTATACACTAATACATGATGGAATATAAGGATAGGAATTCTCCTACATTGGGGCTCACTGGGATCTGAGCTCACCAGGGATCCTCCGGGGCTCTGATAGTCCTGAATAGACCATGTGACAATGGCAAGAGCATTTATTGGTCAATAAAGGGTACCATGTGACCTACTAACAATCCATGAGTTGTGTGACCTGAGATTTGTGATGGAATTTTAGGTAATGCCCTAAATTTAGCCAAACCCCTCCTGCTCTCAGCTAAAGGGACTATAAGACAGTTTTACATTTGTTTCTAATGTTATTTTGTTCTGCAGCTTGCCAAAATATTCACAAAAATGAGAAAAAAAAGCAAAGAAACGCAATGAAGTCAATGGGCAACTGACAATTTTCAGATGCGCGAC
Organism: Xenopus petersii; assembly: GCA_038501925.1. Lineage (NCBI taxonomy): Eukaryota > Metazoa > Chordata > Amphibia > Anura > Pipidae > Xenopus > Xenopus petersii. Next base: position 193,055,870 of record CM076674.1, on the reverse strand, counting down.
TATTTTGTCCAAATGCATTAAAGTCAATGGGTGTCCGAATAATTTTGACAATTTTTACGTGTGACGGTTTTTTTGGTCGCTGCAAAATTGTCTCCTGCGAATTTTTGCTGCAGTTTCACGAAAACATTTGCGAGTGGTGAAACGCAGAAATTCGCAGAGAATCCATGCCTGGCCAATACATTAGCCCAATTACCCCTAAATCCAAATGGATGCTGAATAGTAAGGGACCTCAAAATAAAAATAAATAAAAATAAGTAAGTAATAAGAAAAGAATAACAACAACAGAGTTTAAGCCTTATAATGAAGCTGGTTGATGAGGTTCAGTGACCCCAAAAGTGAGAGAGCATTTTCATTTGTAGGTTGGAAAGAATCAGAATCGGAAGGTTAATAATGGAAACAAAAAACAATAAATAAGGAAGACCATCTAAAAAGTTGTTAGAATAGGCCCATCTATTACATAAGAGGTAAAATTCCCCTTTAAACTTCAATCCCTTTCTGGCTGCCAGTTTAGGATTAAAAGAGACAAATAATATGACTTTCTGTTCCCCCTGGCTGTGTCTGTATCAATTAGGGATGCACCGAATCCAGGATTCGGTTCGGGATTCGGCCAGGATTCGGCCTTTTTTCAGCAGGATTCGGATTTGGCCGAATCCTTCTGCCCAGCCAAACCGAATCCTAATTTGCATATGCAATTTAGAGCCAGGGAGGAAAATTTGTGACAAAACAAGGAAGTAAAAAAAGTTTTCCCACTCCTTATTTGCATATGCAAATTAGGATTCGGATTCGGTATTCAGACGAATCTTTCGCGAAGGATTCAGGGGTTCGGCCAAATCCAAAATAGTGGATTGAGTGCACTACTACTATTAATGGGACAGAGAGTGAGTATAATTAATCAGGGATTTCCCAAATAATCAGTTAATGGACTAAAAAATCAACAGGAGGTTCCTGCCTCATGTGCATTTCATGCGCCGCAGAATCTTCCCAATAAATTCCGCTTGATGTTACTCGGCGAGAGTCTGACATGTTTATGCGCCGTGTGGAATGGAGTCGCCTGAGGAGCGTCATTAACAAATAAAGTCATAATTAAAAAGGAATTAAATGCATCATAACAAAAAGGATTGATGCGGGTAATGCAGAGATATAGCGAGGGAGGAAATGCCGGCCCCTGGGACTCTGTTTCTGGCAGTGCAGCAAAGTAACGCACAATCCCGCTGCAAAATACCAAACCTCAAAACATTTTAGAAATAAAAAGAGGGACAAAAAAGTTGCCATGAGTAGTTTGGTGAAATTTTTTTGACCAGTCCCATTTTGTGGCCACACCCCCTAATTACCATGTTCATTTTACAAAATGTGGCAGGTTATGAAAGTTTGAACATATTTCTATTTTTTTTCCAGTTATTACAGTTTTGCTAATGAAGGTAAATTGCCCTTTAAGCTGTGAGTCTAACTTCTCCCAAGGGACCTGTTATCTTCTATTGTTACAATTACTTATTTACTTATCTCGAAATTGTTACACAAGTATCTTATCTGCTGCTGTGGCTGTTCTGGGCTCTCTGTCAAAAGCCAATTAAGTTAGAAACTTTGTGGCTGTTCAGTGCAGAGAAAAACTGGACTTTCAAATGAGGGACTGCGGGTTGAGCTGTCAAAATTGGGACTGTCCCTCTAAAAACGGGACAGTTGGGAGGTATGAAATACATGTAACGCACAAGGCTGATTGGAAGAAAAAACTCAGAAATTAATTTGGTTCAAATACATGGAAATTAGACACAATATCTCCCCCACAAACTTGGCTGTTTTTCCATACTGAGCCCAATTCAGCAGGAACCTCTCAGTGTACAGGGGCCCTTTAACTAGGAAAGGGTTAAAGTGAATACAAATGAATTTTGCAGATGCTGCTGTTGAACCATAACAGTCGCAACAAAGGGAACGTTGTGCTCACCCCTAAATCTTATACCATTAAACTGCGGGTGCAATGAGGCTCTGACCACAAAATTCATACAGACCAATACTAGAGATCCTCTGCACTCACTCATCATCAATATAATAAGGACATTGAGACATTTTGTACATTAAGTTACTTAAAAATGCCTTACCCTTTAAATAAAACAGGTAACACTTACCCCCATATGTAATAAAAGTGAGTGTAGGACTGGCCAGATCAGGTGTGAGTGAATGAGATGAGAGTAAGTGTAGGACTGGTCAGATCAGGTGTGAGTGTGTGCGAATGAGCTGAGAGTGAGTGTAGGACTGGCCAGATCAGGTGTGAGTGTGAGTGAATGAGATGAGAGTGAGTGTAGGACTGGCCACACTAAGATGAGTGTGAGTGAATGAGATGAGAGTGAGTGTAGGACTGACCAGACTAGGGATGAGTTTGAGTGAATGAGATGAGAGTGAGTGTAGGACTGGACAGATAAGGGGGAGTGTGAGTGAATGAGATGAGAGTGAGTGTAGGACTGGTCAGACTAGGGTGAGTGTGAGTGAATGAGATGAGAGTGAGTGTAGGACTGGTCAGACTAGGGTTGAGTGTGAGTGAATGAGATGAGAGTGAGTGTAGGACTGGTCAGACTAGGGGTGAGTGTGAGTGAATGAGATGAGAGTGAGTGTAGGACTGACCAGATAAGGGGGAGTGTGAGTGAATGAGATGAGAGTGAGTGTAGGACTGCTCAGACTAGGGGTGAGTGTGAGTGAATGAGATGAGAGTGAGTGTAGGACTGGTCAGACTAGGAGTGAGTGTGAGTGAATGAGATGAGAGTGAGTGTAGGACTGGTCAGACTAGGGGTGAGTGTGAGTGAATGAGATGAGAGTGAGTGTAGGACTGGCCAGATAAGGGGGAGTGTGAGTGAATGAGATGAGAGTGAGTGTAGGACTAACCAGACTAGGGGTGAGTGAATGAGATGAGAGTGAGTGTAGGACTGACCAGACTAGGGGTGAGTGTGAGTGAATGAGATGAAAGTGAGTGTAAGACTGGTCAGACTAGGAGTGAGTGAATAAGATGAGGGTGAGTGCAGGACTGGCCACACTAGGATGAGTGTGAGTGAATGAGATGAGAGTGAGTGGACTGTTCAGACTAGGGGTGAGTGTGAGTGAATGAGATGAGAGTGAGTGCAGGACTGGCCACACTAGGATAGGTGTGAGTGAATGAGATGAGAGTGAGTGTAGGACTGGTCAGACTAGGGGTGAGTGTGAGTAAATGAGATGAGAGTGAGTGTAGGACTGGTCAGACTAGGGGTGAGTGTGAGTGAATGAGATGAGAGTGAGTGTAGGACTGGTCAGACTAGGGGTGAGTGTGAGTGAATGAGATGAGAGTGAGTGTAGGACTGGCCAGATAAGGGGGAGTGTGAGTGAATGAGATGAGAGTGAGTGTAGGACTAACCAGACTAGGGGTGAGTGAATGAGATGAGAGTGAGTGTAGGACTGACCAGACTAGGGGTGAGTGTGAGTTAATGAAATGAGACTGAGTGTAGGACTGGCCAGATAAGGGGGAGTGTGAGTGAATGAGATGAAAGTGAGTGTAAGACTGGTCAGACTAGGGGTGAGTGAATAAGATGAGGGTGAGTGCAGGACTGGCCACACTAGGATGAGTGTGAGTGAATGAGATGAGAGTGAGTGGACTGTTCAGACTAGGGGTGAGTGTGAGTGAATGAGATGAGAGTGAGTGCAGGACTGGCCACACTAGGATAGGTGTGAGTGAATGAGATGAGAGTGAGTGTAGGACTGGTCAGACTAGGAATGACTTGGATGTAGTTGACCATCTTAAATATATCACAATATAAAGTCTGGAAAAACAATCTCTGTTATGTTTAAAGGGGTGGTTCACATTCACGATAACTTTTAGTACGTTATAGAATAGCCAATTCAAATTCTTCATTAGTTTTTGAATTATTTGTCTCCTTCTTCTGACTCTTTCCAGATTTCAAATGGGGGTCACTGACCCCATCTAAAAAAACAAATGCTCTGTAAGGCTACAAATGTATTGTTATTGCTACTTTTTATTCCTCATCTTTCTATTCAGGCCTCTCCTATTCATATTCCAGTCCCTTATTCACATCAATGCATCCTTTATATTTATCAGTTCCCCTTTAAAAGCAATTCAACATTTAGTCTCTCCTGATATAAAGCTTCGGCGAGACAGACGCCTGTAGGAGCCACATCAAGCTGCGCGGATACACAATCCGTTCCATAAATGATTCTTAGAAAGGGATTATGCTTTGCACTAATCAAAATGGTAATTATAACTCAGCGTGTGATATATATATATATATTTCCTTTCTTTAATAAACATTTCACATCCCTCGTGCCGGGGGAAATAATATTTAGAGTTGCTGCCAAGTCTTATTTTCCCTTTAGCTGAAGGACGGATTCCCCCTCTGCAGTCAGACTTACTGGACTTTAATTAATGGGAGCGCGAGACTTCTGCCCCTCCACAGAGTTTACCTGCTGCACAATACTCCATTGTATTTATTACTTAATAATAGTGATGGGCGAATTTGGGGCGTTTTGCCAAATTCGCTGAAATTCACGAAACGGCACAAAATTTGCAAAACTGTGCCAGCGTCTAATTTTTTGTGAAATTGCACCGGCGTCTAAAAAACCGGATGCCGACGTCCAATGCTGGCAAATTTTCGCTGCGGTTTAGCGAATTTATTCGCCAGTGGGGGAATCGAAGGAATTCACTTCGAATTTGCGCCTGGCGAATAAATTCACCTTTCACTACTTAATAACTCTCTCAATTTTGTTTCTCTCTCTATTTTAACCAAAAAGGAGGACTATGGGACATGATAAACAAATACATACACCCAACCCATTACCAATATTGTAACGACATTGAGATATTTTGAGCCTTAAAAATGCCTTACCCTTTAATCAAAACAGGTTTGTTTAAAGGGTAAAATATGGTATGGTTTGTCTATATATTGTAATATATTTAAGCTGGCCAACTACATCAAAGTCGGCCATCTGAGCTAACAAACATTAAAGGGGTTGTTCGACTTTAAATTAAACTTTACTATGATATAGAGAGGGATATTCTGAGACAATTTGCAATTGGTTCATTTTTTATTATTTGTGGTTTTTGAGTTATTTAGCTTTTTATTCAGCAGCTCTCCAGTTTGCCATTTCAGCAATCTGGTTGCTAGGGACCAAACTCCCCTAGCAAATGTAAAATTGATGAGGGGGCTGTTCTAAGAAATTTTGCAATGCATTTATTATTTATTTTGTTTTGATTCCAAGATATTAAGGGATACATGTGATGTTAATATGAATGAATTTTGTTACAACAGCGCCACCTGCTGGTCAGTTTCCCACCAGTCTGACCAGCAGATGTTCTTCTGCTTAGGAAAGATGTGAGAAAGGTTTTCTATTTTTATTCCTAAGCAGAAGAACATCAGCCTCTTTCTTTCTCCTGACAACTTCCTTGACTACTTGCTGGTCAGACTGGTGGGAAAATGACCAGCAGGTGGCGCTGTTGTAACAAAATTCATTCATATTAACATCACATGTATCCCTTAATATCTTGGAATAAAAACAAAATAAATAATAAATGCATTGCAAAATTTCTTGGAATCAAAACAAAGTAAAGCCCCCTCATCAATTTTACATTAATTTATTTAAAGGTTTAGTTATCCTTTAATCTTGTACCTAGAAGCAAAGCTACAGTAAATGGACTTTCATCCCTTTCTGTTGTTCTTCATCTCAGTCTTGCTCCCCGGCAATTTCATCTTTCAGGCAATCAGGTCTCTTATTGTGAGACTCCCTGGTTATAATGGTGTCTGGGTCCTCACCAATGGCCAAGCTGCAAATCAATGTCGTTCCTCTCCTCTGTCTCCCACTCCCGGCGTCTCTCATCAGCTCATTGTTGGACTGAACCTGTCAGGACAAGCAGAGTCACTGGGGGGGTCTGTCTCTATTCTCAGCTCCCTGTGCTGGATAATCACATGGATAATCAGATGGTTGGGGCTTTGGAGAGAGCTGGGAAAGTGCAGAGAAAAGAGACAGAGCTCAAGCCCAGGGACCGTCCTGGAGTGTAAATGTCAGAAAAACCTCAGGGATGGTTCCTCATGCCTCAAACTGTCGCCCATGCTGGAATGTAAAGGAATTGTTCCGTATAAAAATAAATACTGGGTAAATAGATAGGCTGTGCAAAATAAAAAATGTATCTAATATAGTTAGTTAGACAAAAATGTAATGTATAAAGGCTGGAGTGAGTGGATGTGTAACATAATAGCCAGAACACTACTTCCTGCTTTTCAGCTCTCTTGCTTTCCACTGATTGGTTACCAGGCAGTAACCAATCAGTGACTTGAGGGGGGGCCACATGGGACATAAATGTTGCTTTTGAATCTGAGCTGAATGCTGAGGATCGATTACAAACTCACTGAACAGTTATGTCCCATGTGGCCCCCCTTATAGTCACTGACTAACTCAGAGTTAGAGAGCTGAAAAGCAGGAAGTAGTGTTCTGGCTATTATGTTACACATCCACTCACTCCAGCCTTTATACATTACATTTTTGCCTAACTTACTATATTAGAGACATTTTTTTTTTATTTTGCACAGCCTATCTATTTACCTGGTTATAATTTTAACAGTGAATTGTTCCTTTAAGGGTTTCTCCATCAAACGCCTTCACTGCATAAATCTCTCTGCCACGCGCAGTAATGGAACGTATTCTACATGATAAGTGTCAAAAATAAATTGAGTTTTTGTGCATGAAAGAAATGGGAAATGGACGGCTGTAAAAAAACAAAAAACAAAGTGATATTGTCATTAGAAATAGATGTGTGTGATTACGAGGGGGAACCAATGAGGTATATATACAGTATATATATATATATTGTATATCAGCCTGGCTTTTAGCAGGGGCTGAGGTTTGTTAGAAGGGGTCACCTACAAAGGCAAATGCAAGTTCGGAAGTGATTTTCCATGTATTTTTTTACCCAAATGCAACATTTTTTTCATAATTTTAGCGAAAGTGCCCATACGCACATACAGGGGCCACAAATGATCTTATCCCTAAAAATCTCAAGGACTAATCTGACTCAGGGTTGAACTGGGGACCCCTGGGGAAAAAACCCAGTAGGACCTGCCGATGGCTAGTGATGGCCGAAGTCATTCGCCAGTCATGGATTTGCGGCAATTTTCCACATTTCGCACCCACAAATATTTTTGGGAAACGGCGGCCAACATTTGCCGGAAAAAAAAATTGTTGCGTATCAGAACTGGTGCATCAATATTTTTCAGACGCTTATTGACTTTAATGCTAGTGATGGGTAAATAAATTCGCCAGGCACGAATTCGCAGTGAATTCCCATGTTTCGCCCCCGGCAAATAAATTCGCAAATCTCTCGCAAAAATTTGCCGGTGAAAATTCACCTGTGGCAATTTCTGATTTTCACGATTTTTTCGTGAAAACGTTCGAAATGCTTGAATTTTTTGTGAAAAGGTTCGAATTGCTCGACTTTGCATGTAAACCTCTGAATTTCATGAATTTTTTGTGAAAACATCCGAATTTCACAAATTTTTCGTGAAAACTTCAGAATTTCACAAATTTTTCATGAACTTTCTGCTTTCCCGATTTTTCGCAAATTTTTCAAAGTTTCGCGAATTTTCCAGCAAATTCGCAAATTTTTCGGCAAAGCGAAACGGGAGAGATTCGACCATCACTATTTAAAGCATTTTGGCAAAACAGTCGGACGTAGAAAAAAAAATTTGTGTGTCAAAATTATTTTGACGCCCATGAATTTGCAAATTAGGGAGTTTTGCAATGTTTTGCGTTTTTTTTTTCAGCAAAATGGGACAGATTCACCCATCACTAGCTGCTGCGCCTCCTGTGATGTCACTTCCTCCGCATCCCTCCCTCCCACAATCAGGGTGACAAATATATAAGGTTTTTTTTCCGTTTATTTTTTAACCTAAATGCAGCATTTTTTTTCATAATTTTAGCGAAAGTGCCCATAGGCACATACAGGGGCCACAAATGATCCTATCCCAAAAATTCTCATGGACTAATCTGACTTAGGGTTGAACTGGGGACCCCTGGGTAAAAACCCAATAGGACCTGCCAACCCAAACCCGATCCCCAGCTGCATTGCTGTGGCTAGTGATAAAAAAATTGTTGCGCGTCAGAACTGGTGCATCAATATTTTTCAGACACTTATTGACTTTAATGCTAGTGATGGGTGAATACATTCGCCAGGCACGAATTCACAGTGAATTCCCGTGTTTCGCCACCGGCAAATAAATTCGCCAGTGAAAATTCACCTGCGGCAATTTCTGATTTTCACGATTTTTTCGTGATAACGTTCGATAACGTTGCCAATATATTAATAGAATTGTATTTCCCCAGACACAGAAGCCTGCCCCCTAGCTGTAGCCCCTAGGAACACGTGTTTATTCCAGTTACCTCCCTGCAGTTGGTCAGAAGCGACTGAAGGACGTTGCAGCCAGCAGTTGTGCTTTGTGACCCGTCAGCAGGATATAAATATAAGCGATTGTATAATAAGAATCATTCTGCATATGAACATGAATATTTATAGGTGTTATTTAATCTGCCTCGGCTGCTGCAATTAGTCAGGAGAAGTTATTAGTAAGTAAATGACATGAGAGCAGCCCGGGCTCTTGACCTTCATCCTCCACCTTTGCATTTTATCTTCAGCAGATGGAGAGCAGGGGCTGAGCCGCTTCCATTGATATTTATGGTGCAACACTCGGCGCTGGTTCTGCTATGGGGACACAATCATGGGCTCAGTGTTGCCTGTGTCTGTGTAACTACAATATCCAGTGTACAGGTTGCCCCATATTAAATGATATTCTCCCCATTGATGGATTTTTCGTGGGGTTTGTGAAGCCAACGCGCTTTGTGCGTTTGTTAAAAGGTCAGCACCCAGGTCTATAGATCTGTCTGCCAATCTGACAATACATCAGGCCTATCAGGAAAGTCTAAATCTAAAGATTTATCAAGGGTCGAATAGTAAATTTGAATTTACGATTGTCAAAATTCACACATTTTATTTTTTAATCCCCCTGTTCGGATGTAAATTAGAAAGTGAGATTTATCACACCGTGACCATGGAAACAGTTCTCATTCAAATATTCGCCGCCTAAAACCCACCGAGTTCATGTACAAGTCAATGGCAGAAGTCTGTTGAGCCATTTGAACATGTTAATAGCAGTGATGGGCGAATTTGTCCCGTTCGAAAAATTTTGAAACGCAAATTTTGACGCCTGCATCAGTTCGCAACAATTTTGACAGTCACGTCAATGGGCGTCCGAATAATGTTGATGTGTGACGGTTTTGAAGCGAGCGACTATTCCAACACGTTTTATCGGGAAAAAAACTCGATCCGCACGAATCATATGCGATTCAAATTTTCGGGTCGGAACCATTCCGAATATTAGACATTAACATTTTTTCTTAAATAACCTCCCAGTCGAATTGTCAGTATATTCGAATTAAGAAAAAAAATCACATGAATTCAAAATTCGACCTTTGATAAACCGGCATTTTTTTTTTAGACGGGGTCAGTGATTTGATAGCTGGAAAGAGTCAGAATTAGAAGGCAAACAATTAAAAACTTTAAAAAAAATAATGAAGGCCAATTGAAAAGTTGCTTAGAATTAGCCATTCTATAACATACTAAAAATTAACTTAAAGATGAACTACCCCTTTAATCTTATATCCTAGGAGCAAATCTAATGGACTTTCTTCCCTTACCAGTATTTCCCATCTCAGTCTAACCCCGGCAATTTCATCTTTATGGCAATCAAGTCTTTCATTTTTTAATTTTTGTGGTGTTTGAGTTGTTCAGCTTTTTATTCAGCAGCTCTCCAGTTTGCAGTTTCAGCCATCTGGTTGCTAGGGTCCAAATTCCCCTAGCAACCATGCACTGATTTGAATAAGAGACTGGAATATGAATAGGAGAGGCCTGAATAGAAAGATGAATAATAAAAAGTAGCAATAACAATACATTTGTAGCCTTACAGAGCATTTGTTTTTTAGATGGGGTCAGTGAACCCCATTTGAAAGCTGGAAAGAGTCAGAAGAAGAAAAATAATTAAAAAAAAACGATAAAAAATCAAAATCCGAATCCTAATTTGCATATGTAAATTAGGGGTGGTTAGAGAATCATGTGACTTTTTATCACAAAAGAAGATTTTTTTCCCACTTTCTCCTTTCCTGTCCCTAATTTGCATATGCAAATTAGGATTCCGATTTCATTCGTTATTCGGTCTAATCTTTCATCAAGGATTCTGGGATTCGGCCGAATCCCAAATAGTGGATTCAATGCATCCCTATTTACATTATTGTTTTTTTTTAATTTAAAATTTAAAATATTACAGAATGGCTAATTCTAAGCAACTTTTCAATTGGCCTTCATTTTTTTTTATTTATTTTTTTTTAGTTTTTGAATCATTTGCCTTCTTCTTAGAACTCTTTCCAGCTTTCAAGTGGGAGTCACTGACCTGATAGGAAACACAAATACTCTGTAAGGCTACAAATGTATTGTTATTGTTACTTTTTATTACTCATCTTTCTATTCAGGCCTTTCATATTCCAGTCTCTTATTCAAATCAATGCATGGTTGCTAGGGGAATTTGGACCCTAGCAACCAGACGGCTGAAATGGCAAACTGGAATAAAAAGCTAAATAACTCAATAAACACAAGTAATAAAAATTGAAAACCAGTTGGAAATTGTCTCAGGATATCCCACTCTACATCATACTAACAGTTAATTTAAAGGTAAACAACCCCTTTAATGGTGGTCGTATACCTTTTAAAAATGGTGTTGTTCTGGGCGGTCTTTAAAAGTTGCCATGGGTAACAATGAAGCCTGTGAATAGTCTTGGCAGTCTCTCTCTTTATTAAAGCTAATGGCAGGGGAGGATCAATCCTGCGACTGAGACCAATGATGCCCAGGTCAGGAGACATTTTTCCCCAAAAGATGCTTCCATGCTGGGAGGTGCCAGCCTATGAAAAATATGACCAAAGTTAAAGATTTAGGGACCAGCAGAAGAGACTTAACTTGACTTGGTATGGTGGTTTACCCCTGTTTTTGTAAATACTTGCCCTGTCCGTTCACTGGATCATCTGTAATTAATGAACATTAACTATGACAATGCTGTGAGTTTGAGCTCTTCGAAATAAAGTGAAGAGACAAGATCTATAAAACTGTTATTGTGCTTGTGTGTGTGAGTATAAATAATAGATATTAAAGGGGAACTCAACACAAACAAAACTTAAGCTTTTTTCAAAAGTAAACATAATTTCAAGCAACTTTGCAATATACATCAATTAAAAAATGTGTAGACTTTTCATGATTTTTAATGGTTTTCGTAAGCCTAGCCCCCTGCTCTCCTGCTGATCTGTCTGACTACTTTGCTGAGCTGTCTGACTACTGTTACTTTGTATCAACAGCCATCTGTCCTCAGCCTGCATCCTCCAAACCCCACAATTCCCTGCACACGTGATTTCAATAAGGAAAGGAACATCCCAGTGCAATGCATTGTGGGTTATGTAGTTCCTGCATGCTGTCTGTAAGCTGTGGAGTAGTTGTTACAATTTATAACATCAGTGTTTAGTCCCTCCTTCCCTGCCAGGATTTCAAATGATGCAGAAAGAACTGTTACACAGCTGGATTTCAGAAAATGGCATTTATTCATACTATTTGAAGAAACAGGTAACTGTGATGGGTATATTAGGGGTTTCTGTGTTATGTGGGCCTCTTTATCAAATTTTGGTTTGGAACTCGGACTTCCCCTTTAAGATTATATTAGGTCACATGATCCTTTGCTAAACGCCCAGGCATAGGGAGCTGTCCAGGGTCCTGAATATAATAAAGTAACCGCTGCACTGCAATTCCTGAAGGTCACCTGGTGGGGGCAGCAGAGTTCAACGATTTTGCTTCGTTTAAAGATAAACGTATCATGTTTTTTTTTTTGTATTTTATTTAAGAGTGTGCACATTTATGTCCTCAGCAGACGTGTTAATAAATAAAGACTTATGAGAGAGATTTTTGTGCTGCAGCTGCTGATAAGGAAACGCAGATAGAAACTAGAAACAGAACATTTTAGTTCATCCACCACCAACCAAACCCCTAAAAAAGAGAAGTCGTTCTGGGGTACAAGTAATATTGATTATAGATAAAGAGACCCAAATAAGTATTGTGACTAACAAGAAGTTAAATGAGAAAACATTAACAGTGACAAATCCCGCCCCTACTTTTATATAAAACCGATGACCCACCGACCACTAAACAGAAATCCCCTTTCAACATAAACGTTTACTTATGGCATTTCTTCACACATTATTTGTTGTTGATATACAACATCTAGTATCTACAATAGAATTTATCTGTTTCTGGGGGTTCTGGGAGTTGTATGCCAGACACTCAAATTAAGGGGTGTTTTTATAATGTTGTGTAAAATGTAGAATAAAACATCACCAGTAATGCTTCACTCCACTTTTTACACAGCATGATAAATAGGCCCCTAAGTATCTCCATCTTGCCCTACTTTCTCCATTTTGCCCTACTTTCTCCATCTTGACCTACTGTGGCCCCTTCCACTTACTGTTACCATCTTGATCTACTGTCATTTTGTCTTACTGTCTCATCTTTTCCTACGGTCTCTATCTTGCCCTACTGTCTCCATCTTGTCAAACTGTGTCCATATTGTCCTACTGTCTCCATCTTGCCCTACTGTCTCCATCTTGTCCTACTGTCTCCATCTTGCCCTACGGTTTCCATCTTGTTCTATCATCTTCATCTTGTCCTACTGTCTCTATCTTGTCCTATTGTCTCCATCTTGTCTGACTCTCTTCATCTTACCCTACTGTCCCATCTTGTCATATTGTCTCCATCTTTTCCTACTGTCTCCATCTTGTATTATTGTCTCCATCTTGTCCTATTGTCTCCATCTTGCCCTACTGTCTCCATCTTGCCCTACTGTCTCCATCTTGTCCTACTGTCTCATCTTGTCCTATTGTCTCCGTCTTGTCCTACTATCTTCATCTTATATTATTGTCTCCATCTTGTCCTATTGTCTCCATCTTGCCCTACTGTCTCCATCTTGTCCTACTGTCTCATCTTGTCCTACTGTCTCCATCTTTTCCTACTGTCTCCATCTTGCCCTACTGTCCCATCTTTTCCTGTTGTCTCCATCTTTTCCTATTGTCTCCATCTTGCCCTACTGCCTCCATCTTGTCCTACTGTCCCATCTTGTCCTATTGTCTCCATCTTTTTCTATTGTCTCCATCTTGCCATGCTGTTGCCATTTTGTCCTATTGTCTCCATCTTATCCTGCTGTTGATATCTTGCCCTTGCCATCTTGCTCTACTGTTTTCATCTTCCTCCATTCTCTCCACCTTGCTTAAATTGTTCCAGTTTGTCCTACTTTTTCTATCATGCCATCTTGTCCTAAATTCTCCATCTTATCCTAATGCCTCCATATTTTGCTAGTGACTCCATCTTGCTCTACCGCTACCATCTTGCTCTACTTTCTCCATCTTGCCCGAATGTGGTTATCTTTCCTGACTGTTACGATCTTGCCCCACTCTTCCATCCTGCAACTGCTTCTCTGTGGGGGTCCTCTATGTCTGGGGTCCGGAGCTGTTGCTCTTTTTCCCACCCAACCTAGTAGAAGTCTTTATGGGAATAAATTAGCAGAATATACATGCACCACAGAACAAGGTTATTCCTTGAAAAGGTTAAAACACATTAGTATGAACCTTAATTAGCTTGTATAGAGAGAAACGACCTAAGAGGATAAAGCAACGGGATTCTTTATTACATTGAAGACAAGGTTATCCCAGGTGTAACAAGTATTTAAATAAGAATAAATAATGGCAGCTGGTGCTTCATATATTGAATATATATTGCTTATCTGCTTACAGAGTAAATCAGTGAAGCAAAACACACCCATGATTCTATTTGTATGCCTCACATGGTATAACTGAATTGGTGCAACAAAGTTAGTCTCAGGATTTACCTTGTTTTTATGTAATTTTCCCCCAACTTTCAATACTCAAGCAACGGGTTAAGGTTGCCTTTAAAATAATATACAAACCTGCCTACGAGACATTCACTTAAAAAAACTGAACAGAAACCTGATAATTTGTACAAAGTCAACACGGCCCCAGAGAACCGACTCAATGGCGTCACTATTTATGTGTCATTCTGCTTGAGACAAACATCTGAGTATCTCAACCCCTGATCCTTCAAGAAACAGACGTGATCTTCTCAAAGAAACATTTCTTAATGCTCCAACAAACCCGTAAAAGTCTTTTCTCTCTAATCATAGCGTCCTTAGCCTGACCCAGCTCCCTGATGCAATCTATATTCTAATAGCAGTCACCAGGTCATCAGTTAATAAGAAGACCATTAACATCTCCTCGGCCGTGACACAAGCAAGATACCTATCAAGACAAGGTCCTTTGCAAGGGTTTTAGTGTAATTAACGGAAATGGCCTCACTGGTTTTCAAAGGAGTCAAAGAGATTCTTGTGTTTGTACAGGGGCGACCTTCATACTCGTTGCAGTCGGCTGATGTTGGGTTTAGAAAGTCACCCTGACTAACTCCAGTAGACTTCTGAAGAAGAAGTCATAGTCCAATGGATTTTTCCCTCTTCCATTCAGTTGTATGTGTTTGATAATAGAAATTCAGTTAATTTAATCTCATTTGTACAGAAGTCTATGGCCAGTCAAATGTAAAAGTCTGAGATGGGACAATAAAGGAAAAAGTGAATATTTTTGGTTTTCTTTACTTAATGTGGGTCATAGATATTGGGGTTGCACCAAATGTTGCCTTCTTTTCAACACCCCCACCTCAGAAAAAGTGAATGTACAGAAAAGACACAAACAAAAGAGACATGTACAGACAAAATGTGCAGAGGAGGCATTTGAAGAATAGACATGGGCTGAGAAGGCAGATGAAGAAGAGAATTAGGGAATGTGCTGTGGAAACATGGTAAGAAGAGACAAATACAATAAAATGTTCTGAGGAGACATGTGCAGAGAAGACACAAAGAAAAGACAGAGAGGACACAATAAGAAGAGAAATTGGGCAAAGGAGACACACTAAGAAGAGACTTAAGGCACAGGGTACACATTCTGAAGAGACAAAAGCAGAGGAGACACATTGCAAGTAGATGGGCAGAGGAGACACAATGTAAGGAGACATGGGCAGAAAATACACACTGAGAGGAGACAGGGCCAAAACAGATACCTTGAGAAGACACTTGGACAGAGAAGAAACATCAGAGGAGACAGGTCAGAAGAGACACAATGAGATATGACATGGACAGAAGAGACACACAGAGAGGAGACAGGGCAGAAGAGACACACAGAGAGGAGACAGGGCAGAAGAGACACACAGAGAGGAGATAGGGCAAAAGCAGATACCTTGAGAAGACACTTGGACAGAGAAGAAACATCAGAGGAGACAGGCCAGAAGAGACACACTGAGATATGACATGGACAGAAGAGACACACAGAGAGGAGACAGGGCAGATAATACACACTGAGAGGAGATAGGGCCAAAACAGATACCTTGAGAAGGTACTTGGGCAGAAAAGGAACATTGCAAGGAGACATGGGCACAAAAGACACAATGAGAGGAGACATTGACAGAGGAGACACTTCACAAGAAAAGGTGGACAGAGGAGACACACTGATATATGACATGGGCAGAAGAGATAGACAGAAAAGAGACAGGGCAGAAGAGACATACAGTAAAGAGAGAAGACCGGGCAGAAGAGACACACTGAGATATGACATGCACAGATGAGACACACAGAGAGGAGACAGGGCAGATGGACATATTGAGAAAAGGCATAGACAGACAGACAGACAGACAGACAGACGGACAGACAGACAGACAGACAGACAGAGATTTACAAGGAGATGCACAAACTTGCTACACTGATAAGCAGCACATGTGAAACCCTGAGCTACTGGTATGAAATAATGTCAATGAAATGAAATGGTGTCAGTCTCATTTAATTCCCTTTAAATATAACAGAGAAGTAGTGACAAAGTCCTCTGGCCTCACAGACTGACACACGTCCTACACACCCGAATGAGACAGCCCTGTCCTTTTATCATAGGAACTCTGAGACATTATTCATGAGTGACCCTGATGTAGGAACACATAGAGTCTGTGCCAAATTCCTTATATGAGGGAAACGTTATCCCAGGAGTCTGGTTAATTTCCTCTAATGAAACCCTGCGGGGTGCAAAGTCTCCCTGTCTTTTCTGTCACAAAGTGTCTACACTTGACTTATAGATGGTGGATCGTTGGGTATAATTAGTCGCATGTTCGTTATATCAGTGATCACAAACAGCTGGTGGGTCTGACTATCACTTAATCTCCCCGTGTCTCAGGCACACATTTTAGTATTAGCTCTAGAGGGTCAGGAAAACAGATTAAACATAGATATTGCCTTATTTATTCATACACACAGGTGCAGATGTCCAGCCTTAAGGTATAATACTTTATTTATAGAGTCAGAACCAGCAGAGAAACTCTATTGGAACTGGGTTCTGGCTATGATGCAGATTATCAGAATTATGGGGTTATCTTTCTTTATAATATAATATATATACATTGTTTGAGGGGTACCCAGGGGACAAATAAACACTCACCCAAAATCTCTCCCTAACTGGCCTCCAGACTGGGTCCCCTTAGCTCATAACAAGGTTACAGATATATAGAAACATTGGGGTAACAGTCACCCTGCTATAGTTCCAGGGGTACCCAGGGCACAAATAAGCACTCACCCCAAATCTCCCCCTAAATGATCTTCAGACTGGGCCCCTTAGCTCATAACAAGGTTACAGATATATAGAAACATTGGGGTAACAGTCACCCTGCTATAGTTCCAGGGGTACCCAGGGCACAAATAAGCACTCACCCCAAATCTCCCCCTAAATGATCTTCAGACTGGGCCCCTTAGCTCATAACAAGGTTACAGATATATAGAAACATTGGGGTAACAGTCACCCTGCTATAGTTCCAGGGGTACCCAGGGCACAAATAAACACTCACCCCAAATCTCCCCCTAACTGACCTTCAGACTGGGCCCCCTTAGCTCATAACAAGGTTACAGATATATAGAAACATTGGGGTGTCACCCTGCTATAGTTCCAGGGGTACCCAGGGCACAAATAATCACTCACCCCAGATCTGACCTTTCTCTTCCAGCCATTACAATGCCCCTTGGCACAGAGTGTGGGTCCCATGCCGGTGGCACTAATTCCCATTATCTCCCCAGGATACATCAGATGGCGTCTCCTTTCCCAGTTTAATTAAGAAATGTACCAGGGAATCCGAGTCTGTTTGTTCATTTGAGTGTCTGTGGGATTAAACTCACTCTCCTTATTAATGGGATCTCTAGTGCACTTCGGAAAACAAGTACAACCTGACTTTGCAAGTGACTTATTCTCCGTGGAATGTGGCACCGTCTGTTTCTTGCAGAAAAAACAAATTGCCGTCAAAAATCTGCCGTCTTGTGACAAATTGTTTCAGGCTGTCGTATGTCATATTTATATACCAAGTGCTGGAAACCAGTCACCGTGATGCCAACCGGATGCCACTCAGTACAAGTTTTTATTCTCAGCATAAATTAAGCACAATTCAGCAGGAACAGTTTGCTCATAGTCTGTACAGAGAGATCCCATAAAACTATGGCAACATAGGTATTCCCTGTACTAAGCACAATTCAGCAGGAACAGTCCCCTAAGTTTGCTCATAGTCTGTACAGAGAGATCCCATAAAACTATGGCAGCATAGGTATTCCCTGTACTAAGCACAATTCAGCAGGAACAGTCCCTAAGTTTGCTCATAGTCTGTACAGAGAGATCCCATAAAACTATGGCAGCATAGGTATTCCTTGTACTAAGCACAATTCAGCAGGAACAGTCCCTAAGTTTGCTCATAGTGTGCACAGAGAGATCCCATAAAACTATGGCAGCATAGGTATTCCCTGTACTAAGCACAATTCAGCAGGAACAGCCCCTAAGTTTGCTCATAGTCTGTACAGAGAGATCCCATAAAACTATGGCAGCATAGGTATTCCCTGTACTAAGCACAATTCAGTAGGAACAGTCCCCTACGTTTGCTCATTGTCTGTACAGAGAGATCCCATAAAACTATGGCAGCATAGGTATTCCCTGTACTAAGCACAATTCAGCAGGAACAGTCCCTAAGTTTGCTCATAGTCTGTACAGAGAGATCCCATAAAACTATGGCAGCATAGGTATTCCCTGTACTAAGCACAATTCAGTAGGAACAGTCCCGTACGTTTGCTCATTGTCTGTACAGAGAGATCCCATAAAACTATGGCAGCATAGGTATTCCCTGTACTAAGCACAATTCAGCAGGAACAGCCCCTAAGTTTGCTCATAGTCTGTACAGAGAGATCCCATAAAACTATGGCAGCATAGGTATTCCCCTGTACTAAGCACAATGCTGGGGCACAATTACAAAGCCTATAACTTGATATAGGAAAGCAGAAAGTGAAATAGTCTATAATACTCATGTCACATTATCAACTCACAGAAAGTTTTTATAGGAAAGGCTTTGGAAGTGAACTCTGTTGTTTATGGAGCTGGGGGTAATAGGAACCAACAGATGGAATTTAGTACATGTTTAAAAATACTCCGGATGGTGCAGGTTACCCGTGACAACATGTAGTTTTCCTAATATATTGGTTAAAAAGACAGAAGAGAAGGAAAGTAAAACAAACGTTTTCGGCAAGGTTCCAAATATTCTGATGTGCAATATGTCACGTATTTATTTTTGTTTTGTACATACGGATTATGGTAGATGTGACCTCCATCACTATGGCAACAACACACGAAGTCTGAAAGTTTGCTGCAAATGACGTGATTGCACCATTGTGATGCCACAAGGAATCAGCCCGCTGTCATGTGACGGGGACATCTGCCATAAAAGATATTTCATCACATTGACAGGACAAATAATTGAGATGACAGTTGCCTATTTGTACTGGGTCAGACAGACCAATCTCTGCTGTATTTCATGATCATTAAATATCCTACTGCTTTAGTTACTGTTAGCAATGCATTGTCAGCTCTCCCTGCCCATTGTGCTATCATCATCATCATTATCATCATCATCATCATCATCATTTACAAATCTCCAGCCCTGCCCCCCCCCCGTGCCCCATGGTTGCCATTGTGCCAGTCTGTTTGTTTGTTGCCTCATCTTAATCCCCTGCCATTGGCTTCTTTTAGCAACAATAAGGAGCACTAAGCCATGATTGATTGGCCTGTCAGGGATCCATGAACAGAATTTCGGAACAAGAATATCAAAGACACATGGAAAATCGATGTTATCTCCTCCCCGGCTATTGGATTGACAGCAACTCCCAGCGGCCCGGGGAGAGGAGAGAGAATAGTTCTGCAGCACCTCCCCTCAACTACTCCCTGCTCATTTACTAACAACTGCACTTTCTCTTGCCCCAAGGTCAGGGAATACTGCTTTTAAAAAACAACTAAAGTTCTCTTAAAATAGGTTATAGTATCACGTGTAAGTATATACTTTGTATAGATAGTTTTGTGTAGGGAGATAGATACATAGATGCTACTGTAGATATATATATACCTGATAGATAGATAGATAGATAGATAGATAGATAGATAGATAGATAGATAGATAGATAGATAGATAGATAGATAGATAGATAGATAGATACAGGGCCGGCGGGGGCCCCGCACTGCCCCTTTCCTTTCTATTTTGTGCCTGTATGCCCTTATTTTCCTAAATACTTGCTGTGTCAGTAGCCAGCAACACTTTGTCTAGGGGCCCCGCCAACTGGTCCCAATTGGGCCCCACATTTGATAGGATCAGCCCTGGATAGATAGATAGATAGATAGATAGATAGATAGATAGATAGATAGATAGATAGATAGATAGATAGATAGATGATAGATAGATAGAGAGATAGATAGATGATAGATAGATAGATAGATAGATAGATAGATAGATAGATAGATAGATAGATAGATAGATAGATAGATAGATAATGGATGGATAGACAGAGTCAGATGGAAATATAAAATAGATAGATAGGTGATTGATAGAGAGATAGATAGACAGACAGATTGAGAGTGATAGATAGAGACAGACAGAAAGATAGATACATAGTAACATAGTAAGTTAGGTTGAAAAAAGACACACGTCCATCAAGTTCAACCGTAAGTCTATATATAACCTGCCTAAGGGGCATGTTTACTAACATTGGAGATAAATATCTGGAGAGATTTCTGGAGATGTTGCCCATAGCAACCAATCAGATCGTTGCTTTTGTTTTCTAACTTGGCTGTGGCTGTTTAGATCTAAATGCTGATTGGTTGCCATGGGCAACATCTCCAGAAATCTCTCCAGATATTTATCTCCAATGTTAGTAAACATGCCCCTAAGTGTCAGTTGATCCAGAGGAAGGCGAAAAACCCATCTGAAGCCTCTCCAATTTGCCTCAGAGGGGAAAAAATTCCTTCCTGTACCAACTTGTACTATGAGCTATCTCCCATATCCCTGTATTCCCTCACTTGCTAAACACCATCCAACCCCTTCTTTTACCTATCTAATGTATCAGCCTGTACCCCTGATTCACTTCCCAGCTCTCCCTGTAACACCCCTTTCCCTCCTCTAATCTCATTGGCTCCCTCCTGTCTGCTGGGAGGAGCTACTGGTGAATAAAGCATCCGACCCTTCCTTGTACCTATCTAATGTATCAGCCTGTACAACTGATTCAGGGAGACAATTCCTCATCTTCACAGCTCTCACTGTAACAAACCCTTTCCCAATATTTAGGCGGAACCTCTTTTCTTCTAATCGGAATGGGTGACCTTGAGTCAGCTGGAAAGACCTACTGGTAAATAAATCATTAGAGAGATTATTATATGATCCCCTTATATATTTATACATAGTTATCATATCACCCCTTAAGCGCCTCTTCTCCAGCGTGAACATCCCCAATTTGGCCAGTCTTTCCTCATAGCTAAGATTTTCCCTTTACCAGCTTAGTTGCCCTTCTCTGTCCCCTCTCTAATACAATAATGTCCTGTTTGAGTGATGGAGACCAAAACTGTACGGCATATTCTAGATGGGGCCTTACCAGTGCTCTATACAGTGGGACCCCCTCCTCCCGTGACTCTCTGCCCCATTTAATACAACTCAAGACCTTATTTGCCCTTGATGCTGCTGACTGGCATTACTTGCTACAGACAAGTTTATTATCTACAAGGACTCCAAGCTCCGTCTCCATTATGGATTTGCCTAGTGCAGTCCCATTAAGGGTATAAGTGGATATTGTTACATCCCAGGTGCAGGACTATCAACATTGAATCTCATTTGCCACTTAGCTGCCCAGATTGCCAGTTAGTCAAGATCCTGCTGCAAGTGTCACATCCTGGATGGAATTAATTGGGCTGATAGTTTTGTGTCATCTGCAAACACTGATACATTACTTACCCTCCCCTAAGTCATTAATGAACAAGTTAAATAAAAGTGACCCCAATACTGAGCCCTGAGGGACCCCACTAAGAACCTTACTCCAAGTAGAGAATGTCCCATTAACAACCACCCTCTGTACCTGATCCTGTAGCCAGTTTCCTATCCATGTGCAAACGACTTCATTAAGCCCAACAGACCTTAGTTTAGAAAGCAGTCGTTTGTGGGGCACAGTATCAAACGCTTTGGCGAAATCCAAATAGATAACAATTACTGCCCCCCAGTTATAGACAGACTTGAGAGGGTCCAGACTGATTATATTCTGGGGGGAAACAGATCTCCACCTATAATATACATAGCAGGCAGGGATAAAAAAAAAAAAAAAAAAGACGTGCGTCAAACAAATTTCGCCGCGTGTCAAAAAAATTTTGACTCCCAAAACTAATTTTTGACGAAACGGGTCAAATTCGCCCAAGCCTGATAGCAGGGGATTCCAAGGGGAGCAGGTACCTTCTATTTAAATCAGTGTCATACTACACCCCCCCCCCCACTAGCCACTTGTACAATCACCTATGGGGAATAATCAAGGGCTGATGGGAACAGCTTATTAAACGGGTGCTTTACCTTTAAATGAACTTTTAGTATTTTATAGAATGGCCAATTCGAAGTAATTTGTCCCGACACGCGTTGAAGTCAATGGGCGTCAAACTAATTTTAACCCGCGACTATTTCGATGCGAGTGTCAATTTATATACGCGCGACTATTTTATCCAAATGCATCAAAGTCAATGTGCGACCGAATCATTTTTGTTTATGCGCGTGATACTTTTTTTTTTGTTGCGGCAGATTTTTTGCCGCCAAATTTTCACAGCAGTTTCACAAATTTATTAGTGGGCGGCGAAACGTGGAAATTCGTTGCGAATCCATGCCTGCCAAATTTGTTTGCTAATTATTATTTTTTTTTTTTTTAGAGTTTTTGAATTATTTGTCTTCTACTTCTGACTATTTCCAGGTTTGAAATGGGGGTCACCGACCCCATATAAGAATCAAATGCTCTGTAAGGCTACACATGTATTGTTATTGCTACTTTTTATTCCTCGTCTTCCTATTCATATTCCAGTCTCTTATTCAAATCAATGCATGGTTGCTAGGGGAATTTGGACCCTAGCAACCAGACTGCTGAAATTTCAAACTGGAGAGCTGCTGAATAAAAAGCTAAATAATTAAAAAACCACCAATAATAAAAAATGCAAACCAATTGCAGATTATTTCAGAACATCCCTCTCTATAGCAAACTAGTTCATGTAAAGTTAAACACAATTTTGTAGCAAAGCTGAACGTGGAGTTGCTGTTTGTGTGAGATGCAGATGAGAATATTGAGGACTTAGTCCTGTGAGGTTGCAATGACTCATCACTTATTATTAAAGGGGAACGGTTTTGGGGTGGGGGTGAGATTTGGCTCCGGGCATCAGCAACACACGGGGCCCAAGAGGGAGGAAACAAGTGTCGGGAGAAATAGAAAAAGCAAATATTTGTTACAGTTGTCAGACATCTGGGCTTGTCTAATCCAGGCCTGTGTTGTGACTCACAATTAGTTGGAACATTCCCAATACAAAAAGGCAAAGTGAGAACCTTTTAGGGCCCCCTGACCATCCCGTATGTCCCACACTGATTTATTTACTGTATTTATAAATAATCACTTGATTTTCACCAGCAAAGGGATTGTTCCTCCCAGACTGAGCAGACTCAGTAATTAGGGTCAGGCTGAATTATACAGCCCCAGTGACCCCACAATTACCTTCTATGTTCCTGTTCCAAATTGGGGGGCAAAGTAACAAGTCATAGACCCCTGACAGCAATTAACTAAAACTTCTAACTCAATAATCATAACCAGAGCTTTAGTCAGAGCTGCTGTACATAACACAACACATACAATAACACAACACATACAATAACACAACGCAACACATATAATAACACAACACATACAATAACACAACACATAAAATAACACAATGCAACACATACAATAACACAACACATACAACAATAACACAGCAACACAACACATAACACAATGCTACACATACAATAACACAACACATACACTAACACAACACATAAAATAACACAACATAACATATATAATAACACAACACATACAATAATAACACAGCAACACAACACATACAATAACACAACACAACACATACAATAATAACACAGCAACATAACATATAACGCACAGGATACAACAACACAACACATAATAACACAATGCAACACATACAATAACACAACACATACAATAATAACACAGCAACACAACACATAACACAACACAACTCATATAATGACACAACACAACACATACAATAACACTACACAACACATACAATAACACAACACATAAAATAACACAACACATACCATAATAACACAGTAACACAACACATAAAATAACATAACGCAACGCATATAATAACACAACACAACACATACAATAACACAACACATACAATAACACAACTCATACAATAACACACCACATAAAATAATACAACAGATACAATAATACAATACAACACATACAATAACACAACACATACAATAATAACACAGCAACATAACACATAACACAATGCAACACATATAATAACACAACACATACAATAACAGAACACAACACATACAATAACACAACACATAAAATAACACAATGCAACACATACAATAACACAACACATACACTAACACAACACATAAAATAACACAATGCAACATATACAATAACACAACACATACAACAATAACACAGCAACACAACACATAACACAATGCTACACATACAATAATAACACAGCAACATAACACATAACACAACGCAACGCATACAACACAACACATAAAACAATACAACACATAAAATAGCACAACACATACAATAACACAACACACCACATAATAACACAATGCAACACATACAATAACACAACACATACCATAATAACACAGTAACACAACACATAAAATAACATAACGCAACGCATATAATAACACAACACAACACATACAATAACACAACACATACAATAACACAACTCATACAATAACACACCACATAAAATAATACAACAGATACAATAATACAACACAACACATACAATAACACAACACATACAATAATAACACAGCAACATAACACAACGCAACACATACAATCACACAACACATAAAATAATACAACACATACAATAACACAACACATAAAATAACACAATGCAACACATACAATAACACAACACATACAACAATAACACAGCAACACAACACATAACACAATGCTACACATAAAATAACACAACACATACAATAATAACACAGTAACACAACACATAAAATAACACAACACATACAATAACACAACACATAAAATAACACAATGCAACACATATAATAACACAACACATACAACAATAACACAGCAACACAACACATAACACAATGCTACACATACAATAACACAACACATACAATAATACAACAGATACAATAATACAACACAACACATACAATAATAACACAGCAACACAACACAACACATAAAATAACACAACGCAACACATATAATAACACAACACATACAATAACACAGTAACACAACACATACAATAATACAACACAACACATAATAACACAATGCAACACATACAATAACACAACACATACAATAATAACACAGCAACACAACATATAACACAACACAACACAAATAATGACACAACACATACAATAACACAACACAACACATAAAATAACACAACGCAATGCGTACAATAATAACACGGCAACACAACACATAAAATAACATAACGCAACACATATAATAACACAAAGCAACACATACAATAACACAACACATACAATAACACAACACATACAATAATACAACACAACACATACTATAATAACACAGCAACACAACACATACAATAACACAACGCATATAATAACACAAAACAAAACATACAATAACACAACACATACAACAACACAACACATACAATAACGCAACACAACACATACAATAACACAACAGCTCATTGCCAGTAATGAATCCACATTTTTGCCACTGTTTTCTATGATACTTCATTGGCCTAACACATATACACACACACTGGGGGGCCCATGATACTGGGGCTTTAAAGGGGTAGTTCCCCTTTATGTTACTTTTAGTATGACTAATTCTAAGCAAATTTTCAATTGGTCTTCATTTTTTATTTTTTATCATTTTTAAATTATTTGTCGTCTTCTTCTGACTCTTTCCAGCTTTGAAATGGGGGTCACTGACCCCATCTAAGGCCTCTCCTATTCATATTCCAGTCTCAAATTCAAATCAGTGCATGGTTGCTAGGGGAATTTGATCCCTAGCCACCAGATGTCTGAAATTACAAACTGGAGGTTCCACCAACTAAGGAGCACCCCACCCCAATGCAATTGCACCCCTAATCCCCTGACTGCCAGCGCTTCATTATGACCATCAGCAGCAGGATTGTGATCCCATAACAGGAATCCCTACTAAATGCGACCATCGCAAATAATAGGAGCATGTCCCTGGCAGGATTAATGCGGGTTCAGTAATACAAAGTGACTGCGGCAGCCGCTCACACACAGGATTTCACACAAATCGCTCGGCAGCTGCATTAGACCCTTTGATTTATATGATCAGATTACAGACTGTCACACGCTAATAATCTGTCATTTTTTCAGCTCTGAAACCGAGAGGAAAATGGCAGTTTTGTAGTTTCCATTATGAGGGGAAAATGCATTTTTTTATTATTTACAAACACTGTTTTATGAAATAATGCACTTTATGTAGAAAGCACAGAAAAAGCACCCACCGCCTTCACTTACGGGTGCCAGACACAATGGTAACATTACACCACAAAAAAACCACTGCGAATTTTCTCCACTTCGCCAAAATTCGCTAAATGGCAAAAGATTTGTGAAACTAGAAAATTTAACCCTGCGGCAATTCATCCAAAAAGTCGCTTGCGTCAATTTTGACGCCAGAGTTAAAGTCAATGGGCGTCCAAATAGTGTTGATGTGCGGTGATTCTGACGCAAGCGACTTTTCCTCCAAAATTTTTCGATGCCAGCGAATTTTCACTGCAGTTTTGCGAATCTATTCGCTGGCGGTGAAACGAGGAAATCTGATGTTGCCAATCAAGTGGATCTCTCCCTGATATGTCCTCCCTGAGGTCGGTGATCCGATTGTGGGACCAACGATTGGATCACAACGAGAAAAATACGAGTGGTCGGATCAAACACCGCATTAATGAACTGGATGCTGTCCCCGGTCCGACAGGATTATTAAACCCACCCAATCGACTTCTAGACGATTTTCAGGCCAGAAATCGATCAAGGGAGCCTGTTGGAGGGTCCCATACTCTGCCCAATACTCTGCCCACTTAATATGTCCCTGTATGGGGGCCTTAAAGGGGTTGTTCACATTTTAATAATTTGGACCTTAGCAACCAGATGGCTGAAACTGTAAACTGGAGAGCTGCTAAATAAAAAGCTAAATCTCAATCTCAAAACACAAATATTAAAAAAAAGGGATGCACCAAATCCACTTTTTTGGATTCGGCCGAACCCCCGAATCCTTCGCGAAAGATTCGGCCGAATACCGAACCGAATCCGAACCTCCATATGCAAATTAGTGGTGGGAAGGGGAAAACATTTTTACTTCCTTGTTTTCTGACAAAAAGTCACGCTATTTCCTTCCCCACCCCTAATTTGCATATGCAAATTAGGATTCGGTTCGGCCGGGTAGAAGGATTCGGCCGAATCCTAATCCTACTGAAAAAGGCCAGATCCTGGCCGAATCCTGAACTGAAGCCTGGATTCGGTGCATCCCTAAAAAATAAGGAAAACCAATTGCAATTTGTCTCAGAATATCACTCTCTACATCATACTAAAAGTAGTGATGGGTGAATTTGTTCCGTTTTGCTGAAAAATCGGGAAATAGGAAAGTTCCTGAAAAAATCATGAACTTTGAACGTTTTCACTCAAAAATCTTAAAATTTGGACGTTTTCACTCAAAAATCGTGAAATCCAATTGGTTTTCACTAAAAAAATCATGAAATTTGAAGGTTTTCACTAAAACATTGTGAAAATCGGACATTGACGCAGGCGAATTTTCACAGGAGATTCGCAAATGTATTCGCTGCCGGTGAATCGCTGGAATTTGCATCAAATTCGTGCCAGGCGAATTTATTCGCCCATCACTAACTAAAAACGAACTCATAGGTGAACAACCCCTTTACATTTAAAGGGGAGGCTTCACTGTTATAAACATCCATTGAATTCTACTGGATGAACACATTTTTTTTTAAAATAAGAATACTTTCCCTTTATCCCCCTGTATTGCCAGCTCTATACTGATGTAAAGCTATTTGTTTATTACTCTGGGGGTGGTGATTATCATATATATATATAAATACATATTACATATTATAAATATATATATATTATATATATGTGTGGAATACAAAGAATAATGATAAGTGAGCTCAAGAGAAGAAAATGATCACCAGAATTATATATATATATATATATACAGTATCCCCAGCCTGCTTTATTCATTTACTTTTTTTCAACAAAAAAGATACAAGTGATATGTCTTTCATTTTCCAATACTGGGGTGTGTTCTGAACAAGGATTTTAGTGAAGCAGTATTCAGTTGTATGAAATTAAATTAAATGTGAAAAACTGGCTGTGCAAAACAATTTGTAATTTTGCTAATTTGAATGCATTTAACTGCTCAATAATGATTACTGGCAACACCAAATTGATTGGATTAGCTCGTTAAGCCTTGAACTTCATAGGCCAGCGAGTCCAATCATGAGAAAAGGTATTTAAGGTGACCAATTGCAAGTTGTGCTTCTGTTTGACTCTCCTCTGAAGAGTGACAGCATGGGATCCTCAAAGCAACTCTCAAAAGATCTGAAAACAAAGATTGTTGAGTATCAGGGTTTAGGGGAAGGCTACAAAAAGCTATCTCAGAGGTTTAAACTGTCAGTTACAACTGTAAGGAATGTAATGAGGAAATGGAAGGCCACAGGCACAGTTGCTGTAAAACCCAGGTCTGACAGGGCAAGAAAAATACAGGAGTGACATATGCGGAGGATTGTGAGAATGTTACAGACAACCCAAAGATCAACTCCAAAGACCTGCAAGAACATCTTGCTGCAGATGCAGGTGTATCTGTACATCGTTCTACAATTCAGCACAATTTGCACAAAGAACATGTGTATGGCAGGGGCATGAGAAGCCCTTTCTGCACAAACACACAAACACAGTCGCTTGTTCTATGGAAAAGCTCATTTAGACAAGACACAGTCATTTTGGAACAAAGTGCTTTGGACTGATAAAAAATGAGTTATTTGGTCATAACAAAAAGCACTTTGCATGGCGGAAGAAGAACACGGCATTCCAAGAAAAACACCTGCTACCGACTGTCACATTTGGTGGAGGTCCCATCATGCTGTGGGGCTGTGTGGCTAGTTCAGGGGCTGTGTGGCTAGTTCAGGGGCTGTGTGGCTAGTTCAGGGGCTGTGTGGCTAGTTCAGGGACTACTGGGGTCCTTGTTAAAGTCCAGGGTCGCATGAATTCAACCCAATATGAACAAATTTTTCAGGATAATGTTCACGCATCAGTCACAAAGTTGAAGTTCCGCTGCAGGGGTCGGATATTCCAACAAGACAATGACCCTAAACTCACTAGGACATCTACAAAGACATTTATGCAGAGGGACAAGTCCAATATTCTGGAGTCCCCCGACTTGAATATCATGGAAAATCTATGGGATGAGTTGAAGCAGACTGTCCATGCTCGGCAGCCATCAAATTTAACTGAACTGGAGAGATTTTGTTGGACCAATGGTCAAAAATAGCCACATCCAGAATCCAGACACTCATCAAAGGCTATAGGAGGCGTCTAGAGGCTGCTACATTTGTAACTACCGTATATACTCGAGTATAAGGAGAGTTTTTCAGCCCCCAAAAATGCTGAAAAACTCTACTTCGGCTTATACTCGGGTCAAGCGCAAAAACAGTCGCCGGCATCTAAGAATATTCGCCGGCGCCTAAGAATAGTCGCCAGCGTCCAAGAATAGTCGCCGGCATCCAGGAATAGTCTCCAAGAATATTCGCCGGGATCCAAGAATGGTCGCTGGCATCCAAAAACGAGAAGCCGGCACCTCCAATGGGAGCAGAAACCCTCAATTTTTTGATTGAAACTTACCAGAAGCTGCTGCATTTCTCACCCTAGGCTTATACTCGAGTCAATAAGCTTTCCCAGTTTTATCTCTGTTGGGTGCCCACATTTATGCACCTGTCTAATTTTGTTATGATGCATATTTTCTGTTAATCCTGTCACTGCTGAAATACTACTGTTTCCATAAGGCAAGTTATATTTTAAAAGGAAGCTGCTATTTTGAAAGCTCAGCCAATGATAAACAAAACTCCAAAGAATTAAGAGGGGTTCCCAAACTTTCTCATATGACTGTGTATATAGTCAAACATATTCAGTTACGAGTGATATCTCATTAAGGAGCAACAGCTTCTATCTCACAGTATTCACCCCTTTAATCCACTGTTTCCGGAGGAGAGAGGGGGGTTCCTACAATTTTATGACCTTTAATTGCAGCCTTTAATCAAACTGTTGTACAAACTTGGGGGCGGAGGTGGAAACAGAGACAAATCAGAGATCCCTTTAGTGAAAAGTAAGTGAATTAAAAGATATTAGATGTCAGCGAGGTGTTTAGAGCAGCGGGAAGTAAAACTGATAATTATAAAAAGGAATGAAAGCAGTTTGTATGAAAGCGGAGAGAAGAGACGATTTATCCTATAGGAAGGGCAACAATATGGCATAGAACATGTAAGTAACACCATATAATTACACTCTTTATACATTAAATGAACATGCTTATTTTTTTATTTAACTGCTAATTAAAGGATGTTCTTACTAATGGCACAGCCCTTGGTATAAGTATATATAGACTGTGGCCCTTTCAACACAAGCTGAGGGGCCACTGTTACTATAGGCACCATCTGCTGTCCCCAGTCACACTCCCTCCCCAGAGACTATTATCCCACTGTTACTATAGGCACCATCTCTCCCTACTATACCTGCTATCCCACAGTCACACTCCCTTCCCAGAGACTATTATCCACTGTTACTATAGACACCATCTCTCCCTACTATACCTGTTATCCCACAGTCACACTCCCTTCCCAGAGACTATTATCCACTGTTACTATAGGCACCATCTCTCCCTACTATACCTGCTATCCCACAATCACACTCCCTTCCCAGAGACTATTATCCACTGTTACTATAGACACCATCTCTCCCTACTATACCTGCTATCCCACAGTCATACTCCCTTCCCAGAGACTATTATCCACTGTTACTATAAACACCATCTCTCCCTACTATACCTGCTATCCCACAGTCACACTCCCTTCCCAGAGACTATTATCCACTGTTACTATAGACA
The DNA here is from genome assembly GCA_038501925.1 of Xenopus petersii. Lineage (NCBI taxonomy): Eukaryota > Metazoa > Chordata > Amphibia > Anura > Pipidae > Xenopus > Xenopus petersii. The sequence continues at coordinate 193,024,835 of CM076674.1, read as the reverse complement.
CCATCTCTCCCTACTATACCTGCTATCCCCCAGTCACACTCCCTTCCCAGAGACTATTATCCACTGTTACTATAGACACCATCTCTCCCTACTATACCTGCTATCCCACAGTCACACTCCCTCCCCAGAGACTATTATCCACTGTTACTATAGGCACCATCTCTCCCTACTATACCTGCTATCCCACAGTCACACTCCCTCCCCAGAGACTATTATCCACTGTTACTATAGGCACCATCTCTCCCTACTATACCTGCTATCCCACAGTCACACTCCCTCCCCAGAGACTATTATCCACTGTTACTATAGACACCATCTCTCCCTACTATACCTGCTATCCCACAGTCACACTCCCTTCCCAGAGACTATTATCCACTGTTACTATAGGCACTATCTCTCCCTACTATACCTGCTATCCCACAGTCACACTCCCTCCCCAGAGACTATTATCCACTGTTACTATAGGCACCATCTCTCCCTACTATACCTGCTATCCCACAGTCACACTCCCTCCCCAGAGTCTATTATCCACTGTTACTATAGGCACCATCTCTCCCTACTATACCTGCTATCCCACAGTCACACTCCCTCCCCAGAGACTATTATCCACTGTTACTATAGACACCATCTCTCCCTACTATACCTGCTATCCCACAGTCACACTCCCTTCCCAGAGACTATTATCCACTGTTACTATAGACACCATCTCTCCCTACTATACCTGCTATCCCACAGTCACACTCCCTTCCCAGAGACTATTATCCACTGTTACTATAGGCACTATCTCTCCCTACTATACCTGCTATCCCACAGTCACACTCCCTTCCCAGAGACTATTATCCCACTGTTACTATAGGCACCATCTCTCCCTACTATACCTGCTATCCCACAGTCACACTCCCTTTCCAGAGACTATTATCCACTGTTACTATAGACACCATCTCTCCCTACTATACCTGCTATCCCACAGTCACACTCCCTTCCCAGAGACTATTATCCACTGTTACTATAGGCACCATCTATCCCTACTTATCAATATACATTAAGGTCAATCAAACTCAGATAATTCACAATCTCTATCAATAGTGACGTCACAAGGTTAATGCCAGTTTCTGACAATGTGATTTTATCCAATGGGATTTGAGTACTCTCTGCAAGGACATTTTAACAAGCAACAATACCCTGCCATTCCAAAATGTCACAATCTGTGCCAAGCAGGTAGAATCAACACTCACTGAATTTATTACCGCTTAATTGTGACATCACTGACATTTACCGACATCAAAACAAAAGAGAAAAAAAAAACTTCTGATAATAAAATGGAAACATTTGACAATCAGTTCATTTAAACATCCCATAAATCTCACTGCACGTTCTGCAATGAAGCTCCAAGGAGGTGAGGGGCACAGATAGAGATTCTCCTCTGCTGGATGGGTATCAAGATAAAGCAGCGGCATCAACTTACCTGAAATAGAGAAAAAAGAAGTACATTATAGAGACTATTAAAGGAACAGTTTTTCCTGTAAGAAAAGCAATGTGTAAAAATACAGTCGGTAGGGGGAGAAGGGGTCACATGACGATATAATCGTTACTGTATAATACCCCCGTTTTCCTACATCGCCTGGTTCATTTAATCAGTTGCCCCAATGACAAGAACCAACAGAAAACTAATTTTATTTTTCTGCTAAATTTCCTGAGACAATTTAGCAGGCGAGAGGGAGAGGAGCTGAATAAAGCAGATGTTTTCTCTCCAACAGGGAAAAGGTTAATAAGTTGAAGGTTTGGCCCTCGCTGAAAAGCAAAACTTTTTTTGCAGGATATACATAATTACTCTCATTACTTTAAAGGGGGTAGGATCTCTCTAAAGAAACTAATTACACTAATTTGTTTTATTGTTTGTGCGCTGTAAGTAGGGCTGAGTGCCGGCGCCGAGCTGCCAGCTGCGAGATACTTTCTGCCATTTCTATTGGCTGAGAGGGAAGCACTAATAATGACATCTGGGGCGCTGATAATGCATCAGGCCGGCACATTGGGGACGAGGGCTTTGTATGCATTTAGCAGCACTCTCATGTATCGCTTCCCATGCAATATGCAAATCAGTCTCGTGCATACAGAAACATGCAGACTCCAACCGCATTGTATTAACTGCACTTCTTAATGTTGACACTCCATAAGCAACGGGTAACGGGCTATTTTTAATTAACATATATTCAAAGGGAAAGTATTGCCTTCTCTGTCTTTTTAGTCATTAGGACCAGTTATCCATCATCTATATATCCACTTAATGTACATATCATCTCTTTATCTATTCATCTACTTCCTGGGATATACAGTCTGGTATCTATCAGGCTGGGCCCCCTTAGCTCATAACAAGGTTACAGATATATAGAAACATTGGGGTGTCACCCTGCTATAGTTCCAGGGGTACACAGGGCACAAATAAACACTCACCCCAAATCTCCCCCTAACTGGCCTTCAGACTGGGCCCCTTTCTCATAACAAGGTTACAGATATATAGAAACATTGGGGTAACAGTCACCCAGCTATAGTTCTAGGGGTACCCAGGGCACAAATAAACACTCACCCCAAATCTCCCCGTAACTGACCTTCAGACTGGGCCCCCTTAGCTCATAACAAGGTTACAGATATATAGAAACATTGGGGTGTCACCCTGCTATAGTTCCAGGGGTACACAGGGCACAAATAAACACTCACCCCAAATCTCCCCCTAACTGGCCTTCAGACTGGGCCCCTTTCTCATAACAAGGTTACAGATATATAGAAACATTGGGGTGTCACCCTGCTATAGTTCCAGGGGTACCCAGGGCACAAATAAACACTCACCCCAAATCTCCCTCTAAGTGACATTTAGACTGGGCCCCTTAGCAAAGTAGAACATAAAACAGCAACATATTTATCCCCAAACGTTTACCATGAGTTATATAGGGGTTGCCCATTCCACCCATTGCCTTTAATTTAATGAGAACACTAAAAGCCTTTTATTGACTCTATGAAGGTCACACACAGATGTGGCAGGAATTAAAGCTGAGAGGAAGATGTTGGTTCCTTTGTTACAGTGCAAGGCCCTTTTATACCAATGAGGCACCATTTGGGCTATAGACAAATACCACTTACCTGCTCTATATATCCCCCCCCCTATACATAAGAATGCGTGTTTGTCCTTGAACTGCTTCTATTCCCGAGATCTCCGGGGATGAGAGTGTCTGTAAGTGTCAGCAGCTTCCCAGACACCCTCATTAGACAGTTATACAGTTTGCCTGTCTCTAAGGCTCTCAGTAAGATTGAGTCCTTTCATTTTAACCATTCTGCTGTCAAAGACAAAAAGCTCTTTATAAATAAGAATCTAATTACTGCAATAGGAGCAAAAGCCATTCTGTTCCTTTATCTGATTTCAAATTCATAGAAACCGAATGAGAAGGCTCATAAACAATCAACAGCAAATTAAGCTTTATAAATGCATAGAGGGGTGCGCGATGCCTCTACATTTCTGCTCCGCCTCGGCCACTCGCCCTAATAATTCCCCAGCAGAATCAGATAGGGAAAGATGCGCAGACTCCATTCCGCTCATTTCATTTACTTGTTTTTATATGATTTCCCCTAGTCTGCTGGCACTGCATCTATCTCAGGTGAAACAATAGCAGATTCTCCAGCGGAGGCAGCAAAATTGCCCATTTTATTTTACTTAAGCACCAGGGACTGAGAAGAGAAATGCAGCCCTAATATATATTTATTCTAGCACTTCCACACCAAATGCTATAGCTTCTATGTTGACACTTTTAGAGTTTGGCTTCAAAGAACAGTCTGAAGGGTAAAATGTTCTCATGAAGGTGTATATCTGCATGGACCCAAGCACATGGACCAGGGCAAGGGCGGAGGCAAATTGGCTCTTCTGAAGAAGTTGACTCATCTCTGCGCTTAATGTGAGTTGAGTTTGCCCCACTGAAGCGACCCAGTCCCACTCCTTATGTGAGCTGCCCTATTGGGGGATACAAATACATACTGAACAAGTGCCCTAGAGCCAGAACTTCTGGTCGGCTAGTAACCAAGGTTCTAGGTGACATGCATTCATATATCTACCAAGTTTCTGGGCTCTGGATACTCTGGGGAACTCCCTCAGTAAGTGCATGAGTATGCATGAGTATCCCCAATATGGCCATCCCCACTGAAGGTACTGGCCGAGAAAACACAGTGGGGCCTTCTTCCACTAAATATTAATCTCCATCTAGAGCGTTGCTCTGATGTTCAGAAATGATCTGAGGTTTCCATAATTACCACAGTCCCCCGGACAACCTTTTGAGTCAGAATCAATTTGATGAGAAAAAAGAGACTTCTGTTGGGTTTTCATGAGATAAACCATGAGATGGTCATGCGTTAACCTCATCTAATCAAAAAAATGTTGTCCAAGGGTATGTGGTACAAAATGTTGGAACCTCTTATCATTATGGTCAGTATGACCTAAAGACATTGTAGTCACTGTCCTTGTTTCCTGAGCCTTGGGCCTCAACATGCAAGAACTTACATTATCTGAAGGTGCCTTAGGAAGTTCTTGGGGAGAAGAGCATCATCAGTCAAATTCATGAGTGTCCCCAACATGGCCATACCCATTGAACATAGGCAACTGGCAGACGAAACATGGTGAGGATCCTCTTCAATATTATTTTCTGTCTAGAAAATGGCTCTGACTTTCAACCAATAAATGATCTGAGGTTTTCATCATTCCATACCGCACTCCCTTGACAAACTTTTGGGTCAGCATCCATTTGATGAGAAAAACATATCTCCTAAGTCTTCTATTGAAGACTTCCATTGAGTTTTCATGAGATAAACCATGAGATAAGTGTATCTCATCTAATCAAATATGCCAAAAATGTTGTCCAGCAGTGTGTGGTATGAAGTGGTGATAATTATGGTTGGTATGTCCTTAAGACACTGTCCAAGTTTTCCTTGGGCCTCAACATACAAGAACTTACATTATCTGGAGATGCCTTGGGACATTCTTGGGAGAAGAGCATCCTTGCATTAGGGATGCACTGAATCCACTATTTTGGATTTGGCCGAACACCCGAATCCTTTGCGAAAGATGCAGCCGAATACTGAACCGAATCCGAATCCTAATTTGCATATGCAAATTAGGGTTGAGAAGGGGAAAACCGTTTTTACTTCCTTGTTTTGTCACAAAAAGTCACACAATTTCCCTCCCGGCCATAATTTGCATATGTAAATTAGGATTCGGATTCGGTCTAATCTTTCGCAAAGGATACAGGGGTTCGGCCAAATCCAAAATAGGGGAATCCTGGCCAAAACCCGAACCGAATCCTGGATTCGGTGCATCCCTACTTTTTGTTGACTAATATGAAATATTGTGCCAAATTGGACTTGCTGAGAAGACTAACTCCTAATTAAACTTCAGACTTCCCATTAGACTACTGCTGAGTTTTCATTAGATAAAACACAAGGTTTATCATAAAAAACTGATTATCTCATGCTTTATCTCATGAAAATTCAATTGATGTCTATGGTGAAATCTGAAACTAAATTTGTACTTGTGTTTTTTCTGAAATTGAACCTGATAGAGTTCAGTGGAGTTTTCCGATGATAAACTATTGAATACGTTCTTCATTTAATGAAATCTACAGTTGTAAGAACAGAGTCAAGTCAACAAGAAACCCCTATTCTATGTTCTGTATCACAAAACCGAAAATGGAATCTAAAGGGGAGATATTGAATTGAAATAGAAGAAAACACTAAGGGGTGAGAGAACATCCACTGGGCAAGTTCACAGCAATTCTGGGTCTGGATTCACTCTGGACCTTGTGCCAGATAGACAATCCAGTATGTGATGCAGAGCACAACATTGTGTTGGTGTGTTCACCAACCAATCCTGAATTTGCATGTCTTAATGATTCTGAAGTTAAGGAATGGGAGGATGCCTACGAGTCTTTCCCCTGTCCGACATTCATGAATACAGTGTTGCTGAATTTAGGCAGCACTGTGTTCATTGGGGGAGGCACAGGATCCTGTGTTCCAAAAATAAAAACACCTAGACCTGCTATTCAACAATTCTGGAAGGCAGTGTGCTAACAAATGGCAAATTGCATCTGTTTCTTGCACTTTGCAGGGTACCTTCCACTTCTTCAATGACCCCAACTGTCTTTCATCTTCATTGATGCGACACTTTTCATATACAAAACTTCAGGGGAACATTTTTGCCAGTTTCCCTTTAGAACCAATGGAAAACATCCAAAGAAAAGAAAGAATTAGGTAAAAACTCAATGTCCAGCACCAGCAGCCCGACCTCCTTGTTTCATTTATAGAAGTGACATTGGGGGAATGTGCACGAGTAGAACGTTTTAAGATGTTGTTAATATCCTGGGACAATTAACGATTTTGGGAGTTGATCTCCCGTATTATTGATACCCTTATGCCTCGAATAAAAGAATCAGATATACGGACTGTGTAAGTGTTTAGTCCTTGAGGAGTTGGACTTTGTGCACAGAGGCTTTAGGGATTAATGCGGCGGAACAAAGCCTCATTAATCCAAAGACATAATTCCTCATGTTGTGCTCATATATCCTTATTTACTATGCTGGACAACAACTCAAATTCTGTCTGTTATATATATATATATATATATATATATATATATATATTACATTGGTATCGCTACTTTACGTCTGATGTTCTCATGGGGAGGCAGGTTTTTAATTTTCTCAATTTGCAACATATTTACAAAAATATTTAATTGGAAAAACCCAAGCACATTTAACATTGCCAACTTTGGCCTTGTCCAAAACTGGACAATAGGGGGGTGGGTCGATGACATCAGGGGCTGAGCAATGACAAATGGTGGCGGGGTCATAGGCACTAGGGGGCGCCAGTAAGGCTCCATACAGATAGAATAGTGTTTCTGTTCCTCATTCCCATTCACAAAAAAATTCTCAATATTAATTCTGACATTTTTATTTCCTTTATTTCCCGTTGTGTTTCAGCCCCGTAATTACAGCGCAGCTCGGATTCCATGAATTGCTATGGGCAGGAGCATTGGTATTTCTTTAATTAACAGATGATTAGCCAATTAACTTTGCTTCGCTTATCGTCATGCAAAACGTTTAGGTAAAATCCAAGCCTCCCACCGGGGATTAAGAAGAGGAGGTGTGCCCCGGATGATAAAGGTTCTCCTGGAGAAGACGGCTGCTGCCGTTTTTTACACCCGAGGAACTTTTTGTTTTCCCAGGACAAGCGACAATATAATACATATGAGAGAATTCCTTCCCTATCCATAAAGTATAAAGGGAGTTATTAAAATTGGAATCAATCTATTGTGCCTTATGGTTTTGTCTCAACTATTGATCAAATACAATTTAGGATGGAGGTTAACTTTGGCTGGGGGCAGTAGGATCTAGTAGTTCTTGCCCCAAGAGAAAAAGTTTTTCTCATCTAAATCTGACCCCTGAATCTGACCCATGATGTAAAGTTTATGGAGGAATATTAATCTCCCTCTGAGAAATGTACAGAATTTGCATCGGGGAAACCATTTCCGGATACCCAGGCGATAATATTATATTTCCTCAAAAGGTTGGTCTTGCTTTATGGCAGGAACTGTTGCTAAACACACAAAGAGGTACATTTCCTAACATTCAAAAATGAATGGGGGGATAGGGTTGCCTCATTTGGCAGTTTATTAAAACACGCGGATAATAGAGGATGAGGGTGATGACACCTAGGGGCCGATTCACGAAATTCGAGTGAAGGGTTCGAATAAAAAAAAATTTTGAATTTCGAAATTTTTTTGGGCTACTTCGACCATCGAATGGGCTACTTCGATCTTCGACTACGACCTTCGACTTCGAATCGAACGATTCGAACTAAAAATCGTTCGACTATTCGACCATTCAATAGTCGAAGTACTGTCCCTTTAAGAAAAACTTCGACCCCCTACTTCGGCAGCTAAAAGCTACCGAAGTCAATGTTAGCCTATGGGGAAGGTCCTCATAGGCTTGCCTGAGATTTTTTGATCGAAGGATTTTCCTTCGATCGTTGGATTAAAATCCTTCGAATCGTTCGATTCGAAGGATTTAATCGTTCGATCGAATGAAAAATCCTTTGATCGATCGATCGCAGGATTTGTGCAAAATCGTTCGACTTCGATATTCGAAGTCGAACGATTTTAGTTCCCAGTCGAATATCGAGGGTTAATTAACCCTCGATATTCGACCCTTCGTGAATCGGCCCCCTAGGGTTGAATTACTGCCATCAATAGGCATGGCCGTAGGGTTGGGCGATGGGGATTGGGTGGATCATCGATGCGGTTTGGTCAACTGGGGAGTCCCAGATGTAACGTTTTTTTCCAGGTTTCAGAGTTCCAAGGCTCTATTAAACCACAACAAGGAAATACTTGACTGCTCAGCTCAAATCCATGGGTTGTCCATGTCCACCCAGAATACAAGGGCAGTGTTGGAGTGGCCCACTGGGAAACCAGAAGAACTGTGGGCCCAGGTGTCATCTTCTCCTCCTGCTTCCAACCATTCATCCTATTTCATGGATGTTCCCTATTTCTGTATGGGAACAATGAGGCCAAATAGATGGATAGAAGGATAGATTATAGTATGTAAATGAAAAAAAAAACTAGGAGAATAAAGAGATACAGATTGGCCTATGGGCTAAGGGTTTCTGGTGGATTCCTGGAACCCCAGTTCCACGCTGTACAAGGGGAGTTGTTTGGTGGCAGGAGGGCGATGGCTGTGGGAGACCTTGTCATTGAAACGGCTCCAAAATTAAAATTTTATATCTGTTGTGGACTGTAAGAAATACAATTATTATCTAATTAGATGAAATGTGTGTAAATGAAAATGTCACTTTTTCCCTATTCACACTGTAGTAACCTGCTTATGTGGCCATTTTGGTTAAGGGCATTCCTGCTGTTGTGCCTTATGATTCATATTCCGGTTTTTCTCTATTCTTTGTAAGCGGAGAGCAAGTATGGAGCAGACCCGTCTTACCTGCCATGTTCTAATAAATGTACCAAGTCTGTTTCATCTGAACTAACACAGCAGAATCATTTATTAACCCACTGCTAGCCAAGCAGTTTGTCACACACACCATTTAGTAAATAATCCCCTCAGGGTCAGAGCAATACCCATCCGATACCCCAGAGCTCCTCCTTTTTTTTCTCCCGAAAACGGTTAGGAGGTGGGCCAGGGATGTAGGGGGCGGGAGAGTCATGTAGGGGGGCAGGGCAGTAATGTCAGGGGCGGGATTGATGACTTGGCAATCAGCGATTGGCTGATCGCCATTTCATTTACTTCAATGTCCTCTCCGCATTTCCTAATTTGGAAATCCAGGAACTTTTCACCCGGCAGCCCTTCCAAATAGCAGGGTGTCCGGGTAAAATCTAGATAGGTGGCAGCCCTACTCTCAATACCAGGCACAGTAATGGGTCCTGGGAGGGAAGAGGTTAATACCACGGCACAATTACAAGTTATTTCTACCAGAGCGCAGCACATTATTACAGTCCCGGAGATAAGGCTTTTGTGCCGGAGTTTGGCGAGTCTGTGCGATCAGTCCCTATTAACCCAGGGTTACGCTTCCCAACGCCGCAGCTCTCTGGGCTTTGTGATCAGTAATTAAAGCAATTAACCTTTTCTGAAACCCATTGGCTACTTAAAGGGGCCCAACCAGAACCAGATGTAAAAAAAAAAATACCAACGCCATTTGTTTTATAGGGCGTTTCACAGTCTATACAGCTTGTGGCATCTGTGAGGTTACGGCCTGTGAGATATGGGCAATAATTCATATATTCCTCCGGCTCAGCCTGCCTAACCCTGGGGATGTTTTGGGCTTTTTCTTTATGTTATAAACCAGAGGTGCGGGTCCGGTATACGGCTTCATCCGTCAGGTTTCGGCCGGAATCCATTACAGTGGGATTGTTTCACGGCTCATTAGGATTTCAGTGGGAATTGAAGCAGTAACCCTATTACTCCTGGAAGAATTATAAACGGCCTCAGCGCTATTAACCTCGTCTCTCTCTGTTATCGGACGGAGACATTAAAAGCCGATCTATAATAACGTTTATTCCAATTACCCGTATTAGCGGGACGAGAAACTAAATATGTGAGACTGTCGGGTCACTGCGCATGGGACGTACCTTAAAACAAATAGGAAAACGCAAAAGGTCGATCTCTTAGTGAAGACCAACATTGGGATCAAGAGACTCCTCAGCCTGAGACACAAATGCACTAATGGGTTGCACCAACTGGGGATCATTCTCTCTCACTGACATATCCCCCCCCATGTAGCAGGGTTTTGTGGTGTGACCCGTCATACTGTCAATCCTAAAATTGTCAGGAGTCGTCCATATTTATGCCACCAGTGTGGGTGGAGCAGTGGGTGTGATTTCTCTATTATGTCTAAAGGAATCAATATGGCACCTCCTCCTCCCATATGTATAAATACAAATATACAGAGAAGGAATGTTCTGGGCACACAATAAGCTATACCCTCATACTGTACTGTCTAAGGGAATCAATATGGCACCTCCTCCTCCCATATGTATAAATACAAATATACAGAGAAGGAATGTTCTGGGCATACAATAAGCTATACCCTCATACTGTACTGTCTAAGGGAATCAATATGGCACCTCCTCCTCCCATATGTATAAATACAAATATACAGAGAAGGAATGTTCTGGGCATACAATAAGCTATACCCTCATACTGTACTGTCTAAGGGAATCAATATGGCACCTCCTCCCATATGTATAAATACAAATATACAGAGAAGGAATGTTCTGGGCACACAATAAGCTATACCCTCATACTGTACTGTCTAAGGGAATCAATATGGCACCTCCTCCCATATGTATAAATACAAATATACAGAGAAGGAATGTTCTGGGCACACAATAAGCTATACCCTCATACTGTACTGTCTAAGGGAATCAATATGGCACCTTCTCCTCCCATATGTATAAATACAAATATACAGAGAAGGAATGTTCTGGGCACACAATAAGCTATACCCTCATACTGTACTGTCTAAGGGAATCAATATGGCACCTCCTCCCATATGTATAAATACAAATATACAGAGAAGGAATGTTCTGGGCACACAATAAGCTATACCCTCATACAGTACTGTCTAAGGGAATCAATATGGCACCTCCTCCCATATGTATAAATACAAATATACAGAGAAGGAATGTTCTGGGCACACAATAAGCTATACCCTCATACTGTACTGTCTAAGGGAATCAATATGGCACCTCCTCCTCCCATATGTATAAATACAAATGTACAGAGAAGGAATGTTCTGGGCACACAATAAGCTATACCCTCATACTGTACTGTCTAAGGGAATCAATATGGCACCTCCTCCTCCCATATGTATAAATACAAATATACAGAGAAGGAATGTTCTGGGCACACAATAAGCTATACCCTCATACTGTACTGTCTAAGGGAATCAATATGGCACCTCCTCCTCCCATATGTATAAATACAAATATACAGAGAAGGAATGTTCTGGGCACACAATAAGCTATACCCTCATACTGTACTGTCTAAGGGAATCAATATGGCACCTCCTCCTCCCATATGTATAAATACAAATATACAGAGAAGGAATGTTCTGGGCACACAATAAGCTATACCCTCATACTGTACTGTCTAAGGGAATCAATATGGCACCTCCTCCTCCCATATGTATAAATACAAATATACAGAGAAGGAATGTTCTGGGCACAGAATAAGCTATACCCTCATACTGTACTGTCTAAGGGAATCAATATGGCACCTCCCTCCTCCCATATGTATAAATACAAATATACAGAGAAAGAATGTTCTGGGCACCCAAGACATTATGGGGCAGATTTAAGGTTCGAGTGAATTTTCGAAGTATATAAAGTTTGAATTTCAAAGTAATTTTTTGAATACTTCGACCATCCAATAGGCTACTACGACTTCGACTTTGAACTTCGATTTGAATGATTTGAAGTAAAAATTGTTCGACTATTCGATAATCATAGTACTGTCTCTTTAAAAAAAACTTTGACTTCAATATTTTGCCAAATTAAACCTGCCGAATTGCTATGTTAGCCTATGGGGACCTTCTAAAACCTTTTTCTAAGTCTTTACACATCAAATAAAAATCCTTCGATCATACGCTAAAATCGTTCCCTCGAACGATTTTTGTTCGATCGTAGGATTGCCAAATTCGGTGAAAAAAAAGTTCAAAATTCGAAGTTTTTCAATTCGATGGTCGAATTTCCAAGTTTTTTTTGTACTTCGAAATTCAACCCTGGATAAATCTGCCCCTATATGTTTCCCAATCCCTCCTCATCCCAACGAAATGACAGCACATCTCTGCCACACTGGGGCCCAAATTAATAGATAAATATGAATCATTACCATGTGCTGTGACTCAGTTGTGAGTGTAATACTGACGCAGCAGGTGCCACACACGTCTCTGACACACACTTGGGTACAACAATAAACATGCATTTATTTCTCTTAAAACAAAATATTAAAATGTCAATTAAACCTGCCTGTTAACTGTTAACGTCCCGGAATTAAGCGACAGTTATGGTGGCGCACGAGATGAAATGACACAACACATTAGATATGATCTATAAAGACATTATATATATATATATATATATATATATATATATATATATATATTAGGGATGCACCGAATCCACTATTTTGGATTCGGCCGAACCCCCGAATCCTTTGTGAAAGATTCGGCCAAATACCGAATCCGAACCCTAATTTGCATATGCAAATTAGGGGTGGGAAGGGGGAAAAAATTTACTTCCTTGTTTTGTGACGAAAAGTCACGTGATTTCGCTCCCCATCCCTAATTTGCATATGCAAATTCGGATTCAGATTCGGTTCCGCCGGGCAGAAGGATTCGGCCGAATCCGAATCCTGCTGAAAAAGGCCGAATCTTGGCCGAATCCCGAACCGAATCCTGTATTTGGTGCATCCCTAATATATATATATATATATATATATATATATATATATATATATATATATATATATACTTTATATGTATAAATAGACATACCTACAGTTTTCATGGATTTTTATTGGACTATACTATATTCTTGTCCTTTAATGTCCCAGTGGCACAAGGCTGGATCAGATAAGAGCCCACCTTGTCCTTTAGTTTAATTCTGGTTGCTGGTGAGTAGTGATGGGCGAATTTGCGGCATTTCGCTTCGCCGGAAAATTTCGCGAAACTACGAAAAATTCGCGAAACGCACTGGCGTCTCGTTTTTGACGCCGGCGGCTGTTTTTGATGCCGGCGTCCATTTTTTTCGACGCAGCGAATTTTTTTTTTGCCACCGAATTTGCGCCTGTCTAATAAATTCGCCCATCACCACTGGTGAGCCCTTTGTGCATGAGCTTTACGGCCTGTCTGTTTAATGTTATCCTTTTATATCTGCAGATAATTGTGGGAGGCAGGTGAGTGGTGATTTACATGTAAATAGGTTTTGCTGAGCTCCTGTCTAAGTGCTGCAGGATCATGGGATTAACGGCACAGAGAAAAACAAAGGCAAAGAAAAGCAAATTCATTATAAATTATATTTAATGTAAAGTACAAGTTGTGATGTGCAATGTGAGTAATGGGATTTCTCTTGGTAACATCAGAACATAATGTCGATCAGCAAGAGCCTTGTATGTGGAGGTGCCGACAGTTTTATTAATGTAATGCAGACAGGGAGCCAATCAGAATTCCTTATTTTGCTGGTGGCCACCAATCAATGCTCAGTAATTAATATGCACTTCTATTATATGTTGTTCAGATAAATTAGAGACTGCGGAAATTCACTGCAAATACGCGCCGGGTGAATTTACGGGAATTTATGGGAAGTGATAGTGGGAAGGGTCACTGCCTGATCTCCTTTCCAGGAGGAACAAATTAAAAAGGGAAATCACAGGCTTTCCCGTGGCCGTTGGCATCCAATCATCTTGTGCTTTTCCAAATATGATTGTGTCAAATGAAAAGGAGACAAATCACTTTCTGGGACACAATGGCGCAAATTCACTAAGCGCCGAAGTGCGTTAATTCGCTAGCGTTTGGCATTTTCCGTTACTGCGCAAATTCACTAACGAACGCTGGCGTAGTTTCGCTAGTGTTACTTCGCACCCTTACGCCAGGCAAATTTTCACTAGCGACGTAACTACGCAAATTCACTAATTTGCGCAGTGTACTGAACGCTACCTTTTACGCTAGACTTCCTTCGCCACCTCAGACCAGGCGAAGCGCAATAGAGTAGATAGGGATTGCTTCCAAAAAAGTCAACATTTTTTCTAAGTCCCAAAAAACGCTGGCGTGTTTTCTACATGATGGGTGATAGGCTGAAAAAGATCAAAAATATTTTTGGGGCTCCCCTCCTTCCCCCCTACATTTCCTGACTCATGGCAACTTACCTAGACAGTGGGCACATGTGTAGGGCAAAATAACATTTTTATTTGCTGATTTGAAGGTTTTCTAGGCATTTGTAGTGCAGATATGTATTCCTCCATTGAAATTTGAATTTCGCGCCGTATGCAAATTAGCCTTCGCTAGCGAAACTTCGCTTTATATAGCGAATCAACGCTAGCGCAACTTCGCAACCTTACGCTACCCCTGTGCGCAACTTCGGATTTTAGTGAATTTGCAGAGCGCTGTCGAAACTACGCCTTGCGAAGTGCGGTGAAGTGCGGCGAAGTTGCGCCTGGTGAATCTTAGTGAATTTGCCCCAATGGGTTTCATTCAGCATCAGATAAATATTCCCTGAACAACTGCCTTGCGCCCAACTGCCCAGAAAAAGGTTTACTGATCAATTTCATGGTTTATGCAAAAAAAAAAAAAAAAAAAAAATTACTTCATTTTAGGTGTTTTATCTGAGTTTTTGGAATATTTCAACATTAGCTGTTTCTTATTCTTATACATAGTTCAAGATATTAAAAGGGGTTGTTCACCTTTGAGTTAACTGTTAGTACGATGTAGAGAGGGATATTCTGAGACAATTTGCAATTGGTCTTCATTTTTTATTATTTGTGGTTTTTGACTTCTTTTGCTTTTTATTCCGCAGCTCTCCTGTTGGCAATTTCAGCAATCTGGTTACTAAGGTCCAAATTCCCCTAGCAACCATGCATTGGTTAGAATAAGAGACTGGAATATGAATAGGAGAGGCCTGAATAGAAAGATGAATAATAAAAAGTAATAATATCGATCAGTGACCCCAATTTGAAAGCTGGAAAGAGAAGAAGAAAGAATAAGAAAAAATAAATAATGAAGACCAATTGAAAAGTTAGTAAGAATTGGCCGTTGTATCACGTTAAAAGTTAACTGAAAGGTGAACTGCCCCTTTAAAGGGGGTCATTTGCTAACAATTTTGGATTTTTCCACAAGTCTCTAAAAGTTTCTCTTTTTTTTAATAAAAGCTCTAAAAATTTGAGATTTATGAATAGTAATAGGCGAATTTATTCACCAGGCGGGAATTTGGGGCGAAATTCACGCCATTCACCACCGGTAAATAAATTTGCGAAACCACCGTGAAAATAGCCTAGCGAAAATTCGCCGGTGTCCAAAAAAAAATTGGATACTGGCGTCCGGCGTCAAAAACGTGATGACGGCGAAGTTTCGCAAATTTTTTGCGGGTTCACAAATTTCGTGGGAAATTTGCAAATTTTTGGCTGAAGCGAAACGGCCCAAATTCGCCCATCACTATTTATGAAGTGTAAAAACCATGAAAACCCCTAATACAAAACTTCGCCAGGTAAAAGTTGTCAAAGTCGTATAGAAGTCAGTGGACCGCTCTTATTGAGTTCGGACTTTTAGAGGTTTTTGTATTTTTTTTTTTGGCGAGGAATTGTCCAATAATCTATTCGTATTTTTTGCTGCAAAGTTCATACTTTTTTTCATTTGCATTTTGTCAAAAAATCTCATGACATTCGCCGTTTTAGAGTTTGTGAGTTTAGTCGTGTTTTCAAAAAACACTTAAGCCACCAAAATGAGAGACCGTTAATAAATAGGCCCCCCAAGAGACTCTGCTAAGACAATTCATTTAAAACAGCAGCGCCACCTGCTGGTGAGAATTAAATTAGTGAGTTAAGGAAAGTCTTATCTTGTTCAACTCAAACAATGAAGTCAGTGAGCAGAGAAGAGTCGTGTACGTGCCATACTCTCACTCACATTGTACTAATTCCCACTGATTGTCAGCTCATCAGCCCAGATCAGACTTTCTTTTTACCTTCCTGCTTCCTCCTCTAGTAAGAATAGGGGGGTTGCTGCACCCCATCTCCTGCCTGTGATATCACTGGAGGAGGAGACATGATGAGTGGTGCTCTGGAGACCTTGCTTTTCAGGGTTCGGCTGAATCCCTCAATCCAGAGGTACAGATTCGGCCGAATAACAAACCGAGTTGAAATTCTTCTTATGCACTGGAATAGACTTCGCTTAGGTGAACAAATACCTGATGCATTGAGATTTTATTCACTTCTACAGAGTTCGGATTTGGTTCCGCCGAATCCCAAACAAAATCTTTCATTTGGTACATCCCAACCGGAGATAAATAACATACCTCCCAACTGTCACGTTTTTCACAGGATAATCCCGATTTTGACGGGTGAACCCACAGTCCCGGCTTGTTACTGAAACGTCTCTTTGGTCTCCTGCACTGAACAGCCAGAAAAAGATACAACGTTTCTAAAACTGAATTGGCTTTTGGCAGAGAGACCAGAATATGTGGCCGGAGAACTTTAAGAAAAGCAAAGAAACAATTGTAACAATTTAAGATAAGCAGGTCTCTTGGGGGAACTGTGACTTGCAGCTGATAAAGGCTAATTCCCTTTCATTAGCAAAACTGGAATAACACATAAAAACCCACAGAAATGTGTCAAACGTTCATAACCTGCCAAATTTTGTAGTAGTGATGGGCGAATTTGTCCCATTTCGCCAAAAAATGTGCAAATTTCCAGCAAAATGCACGAAAAACAAAAATTTTGAATTCTGACGCTTACGTCAATTTTGACTCCGGCGTTAAAGTCCGAATAATGTTGACGTGCAATGGTTTTGCGTCCAAAATTTTATGCGGTAGTTTTGCCGGTGGCAAAGTACGGAAATTTGCTGCAAATTCGCGACTGGTGATTTTTTTGCCCATCACAAATATTAGCAGGTATAAAATAAGGTGAGTTGGGATTCATCCAGGATTCTTTCGAATCCTTCAAATCACATGACTTTTTGATGCACGGTTCTTTTTCAGACAGTCCCGGATTTCAGGCTTTGGTTCCCCATAGGCTGCTGGGTCCTAGTGCCCGGCGGCCTCGCTAGTGCACCCCTTCCCCCTGTGTTTGAGCTTATGCATGCGCCAGAGAGCTGGGGATTACAGGCCCACTTTTAGCCTTCCAGGCCCTAATTTGCATATGTAAATTAGGCTTCGGATTCCGCTTTACCCAAATTTTAAATGAAGGATTCGGGATAAGCCCAAACCACAAATTAATGGATTCGGTGCATCCCTAGTATCATGGGTCATTGTTTCTTCTGCAGTGGCTGCTGTATGTGCAGGAGGAACTGCAACTCTCTGCTTTCAGCCAAGTAGACGTACAGTAATGGGTGAAATAAAAGTAACCCCCATTTCCCTTTAGAGAGGGATAAATCTTCTCCTGAATCCACATTGACCATCAGTGGAGTCCTTGGATAAACACGTAACTCTACAATAACACCCACTTGAAAAAAAAGGCATCCGGCCCTTTCTTGAAATAATTGTATCCGCCAGCACAACTGCACAACTCTACAACTTTCACGTAAAGGGGTGATTCACCTTTAAGGTAACTTTTATTATTTTATAGAACAGCCAATTTTAAACAACTTTTCAATTGGTCTTCTCTATTGATTTTATATAGTTTTATAGTTATTTGCACTTTTCTTCTGACTCTTTGCAGCTTTTAAATGAGGGTCACTGACCCCATCTAAAAACAAATGCTCTGTAAGGCTACAAATGTATTGTTATTGCTACTTTTTATTACTCATCTTTCTATTCAGGCCTCTCCTATTCATATTCCAGTCTCTTATTCAAATCACTGCATGGTTGCTAGGGGAATTTGGACCTGAATAAAAAGTTAAATAATTCAAAAAACACAAATAAGAAAAACCAATTGCAAATTGTCCCAGAATATCCCTCTCTACATCATATTAACAGTTAATTTAAAGGTGAACAACCCCTTTAACATAAAGAAGAAGGAGAAAGTTCCTTTTCACAACCCCGTGATCCACTGACCCACATTTCTAATTCTTTCCTATATGGAGCAGCACTTTAATCCCGACGCCTCATTTGCATCATGTGCAGAGATTCCTGCTGATTATACAGTATATATATATATATATATATATATATATATATATATATATATATATATAAGACTCCGGAGCTGACGTGCCAATGGATTGCTATACATAGCCCAGTCTTCTCACAGCTTGATAAATGGATGCCTGTGTCTTTAATTGCTAGGCGGTTGTATGAGAGCAGGAACGGCGGGGGCTGCCATACTGCTGAGCTGAAATCTTCTACCTGACTGAACATAATAATTCATATTCCATGAGAAGCCATTTGTTTCCTATTTAAACAGCCAGGTTGGTGTCCCGGCGTTGCTCTGAAGCTATTCCTCTCCCAGTGGGGGGCCGAGCAGAAATCATTCAAACCCCCCTTTTACTTTTTATGCCATTTCATTACAGATTATTTCATATGAAAATTGGCCCCTCTCCAACCTTTGTGTATCCAGCGGAGCTTTCAATAGGCGGAAAAACTGCAGATAATAAGGGATAAAATGTAGGAGCAAAGGGTTTTATGCACAGTCTTTATGTGCTGCCTCGGCTGTCCTGCGGAGCTTGCAATTTAGCCCTGTAAACAAAGCAGCGAGGGTATATATAATGAGGAGAGATTTAACTTGGAACCTGAAATGTTCTGTAACCTTGTTATGAGCTAAGGGGGCCCAGTCTGAAGGTCAGTTAGGGGGAGATTTGGGGTGAGTGATTATTTGTGCCCTGGGTACCCCTGGAACTATAGCAGGGTGACTGTTACCCCAATGTTTCTATATATCTGTAACCTTGTTATGAGCTAAGGGGGCCCAGTCTGAAGGTCAGTTAGGGGGGAGATTTGGGGTGAGTGTTTATTTGTACCCTGGGTACCCCTGGAACTATAGCAGGTTGCATTATTTTTTCTCCACTTTGTTTTTGAGCCATCAATAGAATGGGATATACCAATCCTGAGAACTAATCCCCTTTACATAGTTACATAGTTACATAGTTAAATTGGGTTGAAAAAAGACAAAGTCCATCAAGTTCAACCCCTCCAAATGAAAACCCAGCCCCATACATACACCCCTCCCTACTGTCACATAAATGATATATACCCATATCTATACTAACTATAGAGTTTAGTATCACAATAGCCTTTGTATTATGTCTGTCCAAGAAATCATCCAAGTCCCTCTTATAGTCATTAACTGAATCATCACCCGGCAGTGCATTCCCCAACCTCACTGTCCTCACTGTGATGAACCCCCTACTCTGTTCCTTTAAATGAAACTTCTTTTCCTCTAGTCTGAAGCGGAGGCCTCTGGTACGTGATTCTCTTTATGGGTAAAAAGGTCCCCTGCTATTTGTCTATAATGTCCTCTAATGTACTTGTAAAGTCTAATCATGTCCCCTCACAAGCACCTTTTTTCCAGAGAAAACAACCCCAACCTTGTCAGTCTCCCCTCATAATTTAACTCTTCCCTCCCTCTAACCAGTTTAGTTGCACTTAGTCTCTGCACTCTCTCCAGCTCATTTATATCCCTCTTAAGGACTGGAGTCCAAAACTGCCCCCATACTCCAGATGAGACCTCACCAGGGACCTATAAAGAGACACAATTATGTTTCATCCCTTGAGTTAATGCCCTTTTTTATACAATAACTTTATTTGCTTTAGTAGCCACAGAATGACACTGCCCAGAATTAGACAACTTGTTATTTACAAAGACCCCAAGATCCTTCTCATTTAAGGAAACTCCCAACACACTGCCATTTAGTGTAGAACTTGCATTTATATTATTTTTGCCAAAGTGCATAACCAGCATTTATCAACATTGAACCTCATTTTCCAGTTTGCTGCCCAGTTTTCCAGTTTAGACAAATCACTGTGCAAAGTGGCAGCATCCTGCATGGAACCTATAGTTCTGCACAATTTAGTCTCATCTGCAAAAATAGAAACAGTACTTTCAATGGCCACCTCCAGGTCATTAATAAACAAGTTGAAAAGCAAGGGACCTAGTACAGAGCCCTGCGGTACTCCACTAACAACACTGGTCCAATTAGAAAATGTTCCATTTACCACCACTCTTTGTAGTCTATCTTTTAGCCAGTTCTCTATCCAGGTACAAATACTATGTTCCAGGCCAACATTCCTTCATTTAACCAGTAACCTTCTGTGTGACACTGTATCAAATGCTTTAGCAAAATCTAAGTAAATCACATCCACTGCCATCCCAGAATCGAGGTCTCTACTTACATTCTCATAAAAAGAAATTAAGTTAGTCTGGCAAGATCTATTACACATAAAACCATGCTGGCACACACTCATAGTATTATGATTTGCTATGAAGTCCAGTATCTTATCCTTTATTAACCCTTCGAAAAGCTTTCCTACCACTGACGTCAGACTAACTGGCCTATAGTTTTGAGGCTGAGAACGGGATCCTTTTTTGAATAGAGGCACCACATTAGCAATTCGCCAGTCTCTCGGCACTATGCCAGATCTCAATGAATCCTGAAAAATTAAGTAAAGAGGTTTGGCAATCACAGAGCTAAGCTCGCTAATTACCCTGGGATGAATACCATCTGGCCCTGGACCTTTGTTAATCTTAACATGTTCTAGTCTCTTTTGAATTTCTTCATGTGTGAACCATGCATCATTAGTTGTATTACTAGAATTGGGACTGTTAAGAAGGAAACCTTCACTTACTGGTTCCTCATTTGTGTAGACAGATGAAAAATATGAGTTCAGAATCTGCGCTTTTATTTTGTTTTCATCAACCAGCTGACCCCCTCTGATAGTAAGGGTCCCACCCCTTCCTGCTTCATTTTTTTACTATTAACATATTTAAAAAAATAATTTTGGATTTTTTTTACTGCTTGCTGCAATATCCTTTTCTATAGCAATTTTAGCTTGCCTTATAGCTTCTTTGCATGATTTATTGGCCTCCTTGTACCTTATAAATGTTTCGGCTGTACCAGCTAACTTGAAAGTTTTAAAAGCACGTCTTTTCTTACCCACCTCAACACCAACGCTTCTATTGAACCAAAAAGGTTTTGCTTTGCAACGACGTTCCTTGCTTACAAGTGGAATATACTGACAAGTATATTTATTAAGCAGCATTTTAAAGACTTCCCATGAGAAGGAGGAATATTGAGACCCCCCCATACCAGTCATGACAAGTGGCAGAATCCTGTGTTGATCAATAGGATCAGTGTTGTGTTACTTTCTCTCTTTTTCCAATACTGATGCGCAGGGGGGGGGGCAACTGTCACTAAGGACTTTGACTTCTTTATCCTCATTTCACCCTCTTCATCGCAGGAATAAGAAATGCCGGGCAGAGAAGCTCAAGGGATGCAGAATAAATAAATTCATTTAGGGAGAAACACGATCAGGGTCTGTGCATTTGTACACTGGAAAAACTGTCAATCAAAGAAAGGGATTTATAATATTTGCTGAACTCTGTTTGATCCATAAATCCAATGAAGGAGATCGACACTGTATAATACATTGGGACTCAACGTGGAGCAGGGTGGGTTTAGGATAAGACATAGAGGGGCTATATGTCATTTTGGGGGATACTGGAGGGTCACAAGTTATTTCTTTCTTTGATTAAAGTTGCAGGTCACTTTCAGGTAATGTTCAAATATGTCTAAAATGACTGTTTAAATTTAATAAATACTCAGCAAGTCTATGGCTGGAGTTCCCCTTTAAAGGAGAAGGAAAGTTCCAAGATGGTTTATTGTCAACAGATTAGCCGCAATAGTGCAAGCTAGAACGCTATATTTATTCTGCAGAATGCTTTACCATACCTGAGTAAACAGCTCTAGACACTGTCTCTGTTTGTTTAGGATAGAAGCTGCCATATAAGCTTGGTGTGACATCACTTCCTGCCTGAGTCTCTCCCTGCTCACTCACAGCTCTGAGCTCAGATTACAGCAGGGATGGGAGGAGGGAGGGGGAGAGGAGCACACTGAGCATGCTCAAGCCCTGCCCTGGAGGTTTCTGATGAAAACAGGAAGTCTGATACAGAAGCCCATGAGTACACAATAAAATGAAAGAAATGCTGTGTTTCTTTTAACAGAGGACTCAGAGCAGCAATACTTTGAGTGTTTACTGGTGTATTTATATAGACCATTCTGATAAAGCTTACTTAATTTTAGCCTTTCCTTCTCCTTTAAAGAAGAGACAGAATTATTATTATTATTATTATTATTATTATTACAGTAAAGAGCAGACAAACAATCCCACAGAGCTGCTGTTTATGTTAAAGGAAGAAAAAGAGCCAAAAAAGCATGAAGGTATAAAGATCTCCGAGCGCTCTATTTAATGCTCTCCAACAGCAGCCGCTCCCCGTGTAACTGCGCTCTAACAGCTCTGCGCATTATTGCTTGAAAGGTTTGAAGTCATGGAAATCCAGGCCTTTAATCTAAAAAGAATTCCTACGCTGATCCCTTTTCCTACATCGGAGCTCCGCACGACTCACACCAAACTTTCAGCTCATAAACATTACATTTCTCTCATTTTCTTCTTGAAAAAAAAATGATAAAGTTACTGCCTGCTCTGCTCTCATTTCCCTACAGAAATAGAATCATTTCCAGCGATGACTTGTTGGCCGTTGCTTATCTTTAGCACTTTCCAAGTCGTTCCCCTTTATTCTCTATTCCCGCGGTTCTTACCTTATAAATGATTAGTGAGCACAAACTATTCCGGCTCATCCCTGGGGGTCTCTGAGGACAAATGAGACACTTATGAGCTGTATGAGATGTTAGTGACCAGGACGAGACAGAGGAATATAAACCACAGACTGAGAGGCCGGGGGGCATCTATTTCAGCTGGGTCAGGATTTGGCCGGGACTCAATGAGAAGATCAGTGAGAAAGCGACAGGACTGGGTGCAGGTGCCACTCACTCTCATTAAACTGGAAGCTCTGGGACACTAAGTTGCTGCACTCGTCAGATCATTATAATGTTCTGGGGGGGGGGAGACAATTCCAACCTGGATTAATTGGTCCCGGAGACTGTGGAACGTTTCATCCCTGCAGCGCTGGAGGGGGACGAGGAGGGAGCTGACTTCTTTAATTAGAATAAAAATAAAACCTGGGCACTTTGTATTAATTGGTCCAGAGTTATTGTAAACGCTTGTTAGAAAGAAGTTGGACTAAAAGTTATTCGGGGTTTAGGGTTATCTCTCCTTTAACACTGGACACAAATTGACTCCCTAGTCTGCGCAGCTAACGATCAATATACTCAGCTGAATAGTTAACAATGATGGGCGAATTTATTCGGCAGGCGCAAATTCGCGGCAAATTTGCGAAACTGGTGCAAAAATTCGCCGGCATCCTTTTGGACACCGCCAATAAAATGGACGCCGGTGTCAAAAAACGGACGCGGTGTCAAAAACGGAAACCGGCATCAAAAACAAGACGCCGGCACCGTTTCGTGAATTTCACACGAAATGTTCAAATTTTGCTGCGAAGCAAACAGATGCCGGTTTAAAAAATGGACACCGGCATCAAAAACTAGACGCCGGCGCCTTTTTGCGAATTTTTCGCCGTTTCGCGAATTTCGCACAAAATGTTCACATTTTACGGCAAGCGAAGCAAAATTCTCCCATCACTAATAGTTACCTCTAATTTCTAGCTTAATTTTTTTGTACTTCAACTAGGGAATAGTCCAAAATCGATTCGATTTGAAAAAATTTTAAAAATTTGAATTTTCTAAATTTATTACTGTCACTTTAAAAATTCCATTCACCATCTAAAACCTGCCAAATTGGTGTTTTAGCCTATGGGCAACCTCCTAGAACCGACTTGGAGTCAATTGGTGGACTTTGAAAAATCAAAGTTTTTTGGGGAAAAACTTTGAATCGTATGATTAGAATGTGCTATTAATTAAATTCGTATAATTAGAATTTAATTGAAAACGGACCTATTCGGCC
This sequence comes from Xenopus petersii, assembly GCA_038501925.1. Lineage (NCBI taxonomy): Eukaryota > Metazoa > Chordata > Amphibia > Anura > Pipidae > Xenopus > Xenopus petersii. The sequence goes on along the minus strand of CM076674.1, from coordinate 193,000,585 downwards.
AAAAAAACTTTGATCTAATTTTGGTTGGTCTTTTTGAATTAGAATTTTTTCAAATTCTAAATTTGATAAATCTGCCCCAAGTGTTTTATAAAATGGCTAATTCTACCTTTTCAATTGGTCTTCATTGTTTATTTCTTATTGCTTTTTGAATTATTTGCCTTTTTCTACTGACCAGTTTTCAAATGGGGGGGGGTCAATATAAGGCTACAAATGTATTGTTATTGTTACTTTTTATTCCTCTTCTTTCTATTCAGGCCTCTCCTATTCATATTTTCATTTTCCAGTCTCTTATTGAAAGTAGTGCATGGTTGCTAGGGGAATTTTGACCCTGACAACCAATTGTAAACTGAAGAGCTGCAAAATAGCTAAATAACTCAAAAACCACAAATGATTAAACATTAATGCCAATTGCAAATTGTCTTGGAATATCACTAAAAGTTAGACATCCATTCTGCCTACTTATATTATAAAAAGAGCAGAATAGTAAATTGAAAGCACTTTCACTTCAATTTACACTTGAAAAATACCTCATAAATGATCTAGAGTAGATTTAGAGAAACTATAGAAAAAGGAGCATCTAATTAATACATTAACCCTCTTCCAGCTAAACTACTAAACTGTACTAAGCACAATTCAGCAGGAACAGTCCCCTAAGTTTGCTCATAGTCTGTACAGAGAGATCCCATAAAACTATGGCAGCATAGGTATTCCCTGTACTAAGCACAATTCAGCAGGAACAGCCCCTAAGTAGGGATGTAGCGAACGTCGGAAAAAAAGTTCGCGAACATATTCGCGAACTTGCGCAAAATTGCGAGCGGTTCGCGAACGGTTCGCGAACCCCATAGACTTCAATGGGAAGGCGAACTTTAACATCTACAAAAGACATTTCTGGCCAGAAAAATGATTTTAAAGTTGTTTAAAGGGTGCAACGACCTGGACAGTGGCATGCCAGAGGGGGATCAAGGGCAAAAATGTATCTGAAAAATCTGCCTGTGTGTGCTTGGAAGAGATAGTGTAGGGCGAGAGCTGTTAGTGATTTCAGGGACAGATGATAGTAAGTTTGCTGGCTAGTAATCTGCGTGATACTGCTCTGTATTGGAGGGACAGAAGTCTGCAGGGATTTGAGGGACATTTTAGCTTAGGTAGCTTTGCTGGCTAGTAATCTACTGTTCTCTTTAAACAACTGCCATACGTTGACCTTGTAGGCATTGTTTGCCCAGTTTTTTTGGACGCAGCCACTGAAGCACAGTTGCCAGAAAAAATATGCCATATAAATGCTGAAAATAGTCATTTTTCGCCATACGTTGACCTTGTAGACATTGTTTGCCCAGTTTTTTTGGACGCAGCCACTGAAGCACAGTTGCCAGAAAAAATATGCCATATAAATGCTGAAAATATAAATTTTTTTGGTTGCAGCCACTGAAGCACAGAGGCCAGAAAAATTATGCCATATAAATGCTGAAAATAGTCATTTTTCGCCATACGTTGACCTTGTAGACATTGTTTGCCCAGTTTTTTTGGACGCAGCCACTGAAGCACAGTTGCCAGAAAAAATATGCCATATAAATGCTGAAAATATAAATTTTTTTGGTTGCAGCCACTGAAGCACAGAGGCCAGAAAAATTATGCCATATAAATGCTGAAAATATAAATTTTTTTGGTTGCAGCCACTGAAGCACAGAGGCCAGAAAAAATATGCCATATAAATGCTGAAAATAGTCATTTTTTGCCATACGTTGACCTTGTAGGCATTGTTTGCCCAGTTTTCTTGGTCGCAGCCACTGAAGCACAGTTGCCAGAAAAAATATGCCATATAAATGCTGAAAATAGTCATTTTTTGCCATATACGTTGAGTCAAGGTATGGCAAAAAATGACTATTTTCAGCATTTCTATGGCATATTTTTTCTGGCCTCTGTGCTTGAGTGGCTGCGGCCAAAAAAACTGGGCAAACAATGCCTACAAGGTCAACGACGTTGACCTTGTAGGCATTGTTTGCCCAGTTTTTTTGGCCGCAGCCACTCAAGCACAGAGGCCAGAAAAAATATGCCATAGAAATGCTGAAAATAGTCATTTTTTTGGTCGCAGCCACTGAAGCACAGTTGCCAGAAAAATTATGCCATATAAATGCTGAAAATATAAATTTTTTTGGTTGCAGCCACTGAAGCACAGAGGCCAGAAAAATTATGCCATATAAATGCAGAAAATATGCATTTTTTTGGTTGCAGCCACTGAAGCACAGAGGCCAGAAAAATTATGCCATATAAATGCAGAAAATATGCATTTTTTTGGTTGCAGCCACTGAAGCACAGAGGCCAGAAAAATTATGCCATATAAATGCAGAAAATATGCATTTTTTTGGACGCAGCCACTGAAGCACAGTTGCCAGAAAAAATATGCCATATAAATGCTGAAAATAGTCATTTTTCGCCATACGTTGACCTTGTAGACATTGTTTGCCCAGTTTTTTTGGTTGCAGCCACTGAAGCACAGAGGCCAGAAAAAATTAAACCAGTAGGGTTTGCACCCTAGTTTGTAACGGTGGCGGAGGGAGGAGGACGCTAAAGGACAGCTGTGTGTGGAGTCATGAGGCTTGAAGAGAAGGACAGCTGCATAGAAGTCAGAACAAGTCTTCCGGCGTGCAGTAACCCTCCGAGATCCACCCCTCATTCATTTTAATAAAGGTCAGGTAATCGACACTTTTGTGACCTAGGCGAGTTCTCTTCTCAGTTACAATCCCTCCTGCTGCACTGAAGGTCCTTTCTGAGAGCACACTTGAGGCTGGGCAAGACAAGAGGTTCATGGCAAATTGTGACAGCTCTGGCCACAGATCAAGCCTGCGCACCCAGTAGTCCAGGGGTTCATCGCTCCTCAGAGTGTCGATATCTGCAGTTAATGCCAGGTAGTCCGCTACCTGCCGGTCGAGGCGTTCTTTGAGGGTGGATCCCGAAGGGTTGTGGCGCTGCCTTGGACAGAAAAACATTTGCATGTCTGACGTTACAGACCGGCCAAAGGGCTTTGTCCTTGCAGGTGTGCTCGTGGCAGGATTACTGGCACCTCTGCCCCTGGAATGTTGATGAGTTCCTGAAGTGACATCACCCTTAAAAGCATTGTACAACATGTTTTGCAGGCTGGTTTGTAAATGCCGCATCTTTTCGGACTTGTGGTATGTTGGTAACATTTCTGACACTTTATGCTTGTACCGAGGGTCTAGTAGCGTTGCGACCCAGTACAGGTCCTTCTCCTTAAGCCTCTTGATACGGGGGTCCTTCAACAGGCATGCCAGCATGAAAGACCCCATTCTCACAAGGTTGGATGCAGAGCTATCCATCTCCGCTTCCTCATTATCAAGGACTGCATCATCCACGGTCTCCTCCCCCCAGCCACGTACAAGACCAGGGGTCCCCAAAAGGTCACCACTAGCCCCCTGGGAAGCCTGCTCCTGTTGGTCCTCCTCCTCCTCCTCCACAAAGCCACCTTCCTCCTCTGACTCCACTTCTGGCACCTCTCCCTGCGTTGCAGCAGGTGCCTGGGTTCGTTCTGGTGATTGCGACCATAAATCGTGCGCTTCCAGCTCCTCGTCACGCTGGTCTACAGCCTCATCTGTCACTCGTCGCACGGCACGCTCCAGGAAGAAAGCGAAGGGTATTAGGTCGCTGATGGTGCCTTCGGTGCGACTGACCATATTTGTCACCTCTTCAAAAGGTCGCATGAGCCTGCAGGCATCGCGCATAAGCACCCAGTAACGGGGGAAAAAAATCCCCAGCTCTGCAGATCCAGTCCTACCACCCAGTTCAAAAAGGTACTCGTTGACGGCCCTTTGTTGTTGCAGCAGACGTTCCAACATAAGGAGCGTTGAATTCCAGCGAGTCTGGCTGTCAGAAATCAAACGCCTGACTGGCATGTTGTAGCGCTGCTGAATGTCAGCAAGGCGTGCCATGGCTGTGTAGGAACGTCTGAAATGGGCCGACACCTTTCTGGACTGGGTGAGAACGTCCTGGAATCCTGGGTACTTGGAGACAAAACGTTGGACTATTAAATTTAACACATGTGCCATGCAGGGCACATGTGTTAAATTTCCCAGTCTCAACGCTGCCAACAGATTGCTTCCATTGTCACACACCACTTTTCCGATCTGCAGTTGGTGTGGGGTCAGCCACCGATCGGCCTGTGACTGCAGAGATGACAGGAGTACAGATCCGGTATGGTTTTTGCTTTCCAGGCACGTCATCCCCAAGACAGCGTGACAACGGCGTACCTGGCACGTCGAATAGCCTAGGGGGAGCTGGGGGTGCACAGGTGTGGAGGAGGAGAAGGAGGACCCAGCAGCAGAGTAAGAAGAAGAAGAGGAAGAAGACGAGGTAGAGAGCGATGGAGGAGTAGAGGTGGTGGCAGAACCGCGTGCAATCCGTGGCGGTGACACCAACTCCACTGTTGTTGTTGTTGTTGAGCTACCCATTCCCTGCTTCCCATTCCCAGCCATTACCAAGTTCACCCAGTGGGCAGTGTAGGTGACATACCTGCCCTGACCATGCTTGGAGGACCATGCGTCAGTAGTCATATGGACCTTTGGCCCAACACTAAGTGACAGAGATGCGGTAACTTGGCTCTGCACATGTTGGTACAGGTGTGGTATTCCCTTTTTAGAAAAAAAATTGCGGCTGGGTACCTTCCACTGCGGTGTCCCAATTGCTACAAATTTGCGGAAGGCCTCAGAGTCCACCAGCTGGTATGGTAAAAGCTGGCGGGCTAAGAGTGCAGACAAGCCAGCTGTCAGACGCCGGGCAAGGGGGTGACAGTCAGACATTGGCTTCTTACGCTCAAACATGGCCTTCACAGAAACTTGGCTGGTGGCAGATGACTGGGAATGGGAACAGGTGGTCAAGGTGGAAGGCGGAGTGGAGGGTGGTTCAGATGGGTCAAGGAGAGCAGAGGTAGAGCAGTAAGATGCTGGACCAGAAGGAGTGTGACTTTTAGTTTGCCTGTTGCCTTTGAGGTGTTGCTCCCAAAGTGCTTTGTGCTTGCCGCTCATGTGCCTTCGCATAGAAGTTGTACCTATGTGGCTGTTGGGCTTACCAAGGCTCAGTTTCTGACTGCACTCATTGCAAATTACAATGCTTTTGTCAGAGGCACACACATTAAAAAAATCCCACACTGCTGACTTTTTGGAAGTGTGCGATCTGGCGGTAACAGTAGAAGTTGGCGGCATTGGCGGCAATGGCGGGTGCGTTGGCCGGCTGAACACAGGTGCCGATACATGTTGTTGCCCTACTGATCCCTGCGGGCTGGCCTCCCTGCTTCTTCTAAGTCTTATTCTCCTACTGCCTCTCTGACTCTCCGTCTCTCCATCTGAACTACCCTCCTCTTGCTCTCTTCTACTAGGCACCCACAAAACATCAATCTCCTCATCATCATTCTCCTCAGATGCATCAATTTCTTCTGACACATCACAGAAGGAAGCAGCAGCGGGGACCTCCTCCTCCTCCTCATCACTCATCATTATGTCCATCTCTGTCGTGTTCTCTGCCAGAATTAAATCTGGTGTAACGTCCTCATCTCCTTCATCTTCTTCTGCCAATAATGGTTGCGCATTACTCAGTTCAAGAAACTCATGGGAAAATAACTCCTCTGACTCCAGTGAAGATGGGGCACCGGTGGTGGAGGAAGTGTTACGTGGGGTGGCCATAGCAGTGGAGGATGAGGAGGATGTTGTGGTAAAGTTAGAAACGGTAGAGGATGGGGTGTGCTGTGTAAGCCAGTCAACTACCTCTTCAGCATTTTGGGAGTTCAGGGTCATTGGCTTTTTAAAACTGGGCAATTTGCTAGGGCCACAGGATTGCATAGCAGCACGGCCCCTAGCACGGCCTCTGCGTGGCGGCCTGCCTTTGCCTGGCATTATTTTTAAAAAAACAACAACAACAAAAACTCAGTTGGTTTTTCTGGAAACGATAATACACACAGCTAGATGGCAGTTTGAAGAAAACAGTGTGCAAATAATGCCTACAAGATCAACGTATACACTACTACAGCGGTGGATACGGATTACGTAAAATATATGAATGCTGCTTGAAAAAAAGTAACTCAAGTGGTTTTTCTAGAGACGATAATATTATCAATATTTAGACAAAATGTGAACAAGCTCACACAGCTAGATGGCGGTTTGAAGAAAACACTGTGCAAATAATGCCTACAAGGTCAACGTATACACAGCGGTGGATACGGATTACGTAAAATATAAGAATGCTGCTTGAAAAAAAGTCACTCCGGTGTTTTTTCTGGAGACGGTAATATTATGGATATTTAGACAGAATGTGAACACGGTCACACAGCTAGATAGCAGTTGGTTGAATAACACACTGGGCAAAAAATGCCTACAGGGCAAATAATGCCTACAAGGTCAACGTATACACAGCGGTGGATACGGATTACGTAAAATATAAGAATGCTGCTTGAAAAAAAGTCACTCCGGTGTTTTTTCTGGAGACGGTAATATTATGGATATTTAGACAGAATGTGAACACGGTCACACAGCTAGATAGCAGTTGGTTGAATAACACACTGGGCAAAAAATGCCTACAGGGCAAATAATGCCTACAAGGTCAACGTATACACAGCGGTGGATACGGATTACGTAAAATATAAGAATGCTGCTTGAAAAAAAGTCACTCCGGTGTTTTTTCTGGAGACGGTAATATTATGGATATTTAGACAGAATGTGAACACGGGCACACAGCTAGATAGCAGTTGGTTGAATAACACACTGGGCAAAAAATGCCTACAGGGCAAATAATGCCTACAAGGTCAACGTATACACAGCGGTGGATACGGATTACGTAAAATATAAGAATGCTGCTTGAAAAAAAGTCACTCCGGTGTTTTTTCTGGAGACGGTAATATTATGGATATTTAGACAGAATGTGAACACGGGCACACAGCTAGATAGCAGTTGGTTGAATAACACACTGGGCAAAAAATGCCTACAGGGCAAATAATGCCTACAAGGTCAACTTATACACTACTACAGCGAGGGATACGGATTACGTAAAATTTATTATGGCTGCTTGAAAAAAGTCACTCCGGTGTTTTTTCTGGAGACGGTAATATTATGGATATTTAGACAGAATGTGAACACGGGCACACAGCTAGATAGCAGTTGGTTGAATAACACACTGGGCAAAAAATGCCTACAGGGCAAATAATGCCTAAAAGGTCAACTTATACACTACTACAGCGATGGATACGGATTACGTAAAATTTATTATGGCTGCTTGAAAAAAGTCACTCCGGTGTTTTTTCTGGAGACGGTAATATTATGGATATTTAGACAGAATGTGAACACGGGCACACAGCTAGATAGCAGTTGGTTGAATAACACACTGGGCAAAAAATGCCTACAGGGCAAATAATGCCTAAAAGGTCAACTTATACACTACTACAGCGATGGATACGGATTACGTAAAATTTATTATGGCTGCTTGAAAAAAGTCACTCCGGTGTTTTTTCTGGAGACGGTAATATTATGGATATTTAGACAGAATGTGAACACGGGCACACAGCTAGATAGCAGTTGGTTGAATAACACACTGGGCAAAAAATGCCTACAGGGCAAATAATGCCTAAAAGGTCAACTTATACACTACTACAGCGATGGATACGGATTACGTAAAATTTATTATGGCTGCTTGAAAAAAGTCACTCCGGTGTTTTTTCTGGAGACGGTAATATTATGGATATTTAGACAGAATGTGAACACGGGCACACAGCTAGATAGCAGTTGGTTGAATAACACACTGGGCAAAAAATGCCTACAGGGCAAATAATGCCTAAAAGGTCAACTTATACACTACTACAGCGGTAGTAAAATAAAAAAAAAGTTAAATAAAAAAAGAATGAATATTAAAAAAAAAAAATTAAAGTTGGTGCTGCTGAACTACTAGGAGCAGCAGATTAGCACACCAGTCCCACTCCCCAACACTGCTAGACTAATAGCACTGGGCTCTTATAGTAGTAGTAGTAGTAGTAGTAGTAGTAGTAGTAGTAGTAGTAGTAAAACAACAAAAAAATAAATAAAAGCAGTCCTTACAAGGACTATTGCTATTGCAGCAGTCAGCAGATGAGATCAGAAGCAGGACAGCTGCCCACTGCAGCTACATACAGAGCACTGCAGTAGAAGGTAGATTACTAGCCAGCAAAGCTACCTAAGCTTAAATGTCCCTCAAACCCCTGCAGACTTCTGTCCCTCCAATAACAGAGCAGTATCAAAACGATTACTAGCCAGCAAACTTTCAACTGTCCCTGAAATCACTAACAGGCAGCAGCTCTCTCCCTACACTATCTCTTCAGCACACACAGGCAGAGTGAAAAAAAGCTGCAGGGCTTCGGTTTTTATAGGGAAGGGGAGTGGTCCAAGGGAGAGCTTCCTGATTGGCTGCCATGTACCTGCTGGTCTGGGGTGAGAGGGCAAAAAAAAGCGCCAACAATGGCGAACCCAAAATGGCGAACGTCGCGCGACGTTCGCGAACTTCCGGCGAGCGCGAACACCCGATGTTCGCGCGAACAAGTTCGCCGGCGAACAGTTCGCGACATCTCTACCCCTAAGTTTGCTCATAGTCTGTACAGAGAGATCCCATAAAACTATGGCAGCATAGGTATTCCCTGTACTAAGCACAATTCAGCAGGAACAGTTTGCTCATAGATGTTGTTATCTAATGGAGGGGTGGCTCAGCTTTGGGAAAAAGTGCAAAGCAGAAATGTAAACTTTTTGTGTAGCCCTGGAATAGATTCTGGGTAAAAAGACTATTCTTTAGGCAAAAAGTTAACTTTCTCAATGTGGTCTCAGTTCCAGTGATTAATTAGAGGAGCAGGTTCTGTATTAACTAATGTTTGTGCTTTTATGAACTTCTTTCTGTGGATCATAACGAGTTACATTCGGTTTCTTTTTGCTAATTAAACACTGAAGGATTTTATTATATGTCCAATTATAGTCAGAAATATCTATTTGTGCAGCAGTTGCTTGGAGCGACCAATCTATAGAGTTTTTTGACCATTGTCACTTCTTTTTAAGTGTCTGTCTGTCTCCCTGTGCCCCTGGTAGTCATGTACCATTATGGAGTCTACATTCTGAGCCACGGACTCTCTCCCCCTCACCCAAAGCCAGGGCCGTGCTGTGCTGGGAGGTTTAGGATTGTTTTAGCTGTAATTAGCCGGTAACATTCAGCCTGTTAGTAACCAGGAAACCAGCCATTTATTCATTATCTCATAGGAACAGCCGTTGCTTAGTCTCATGCAGTTTTTAGACATTTAGGTTTGATCCACTGCATTTTGGTGCTGCTTTCCCAAGCCCCTGCCCCATTAGTCACCCATATATAACAACAGTCACCCTGATTTAGTTTCAGGGGTACCCAGGAAACAAATAAACACTCACCCCAAATCTCCCCATAACTGACCTTCAGACTGGGCCCCCCTTAGCTCATAACAAGTTTACAGATATATATAAAAATATTGGGGTAACAGTCACCCTGCTATAGTTCCAGGGGTACCCAGGGTACAAATAAACACTCACCCCAAATCTCCCCCTAACTGACCTTCAGACTGGGCCCCCTTAGCTCATAACAAGGTTACAGATATTAGATATATAGAAACATTGGGGTGTCACCCTGCTATAGTTCCAGGGGTACCCAGGGTATAAATAAGCCCTCACCCCAAATCTCACCCTAACTGACCTTCAGACTGGGCCCCCTTAGCTCATAACAAGGTTACAGATAAATAGAAACATTGGGGTGTCACCCTGCTATAGTTCCAGGGGTACCCAGGGCACAAATAAACACTCACCCCAAATCTCACCCTAACTGACCTTCAGACTGGGCCCCCTTAGCTCATAACAAGGTTACAGATATATAGAAACATTGGGGTGTCACCCTGCTATAGTTCCAGGGGTACCCAGGGTACAAATAAACACTCACCCCAAATCTCCCCCTAACTGACCTTCAGACTGGGCCCCCTTAGCTCATAACAAGGTTACAGATATATAGAAACATTGGGGTGTCACCCTGCTATAGTTCCAGGGGTACCCAGGGCACAAATAAACACTCACCCCAAATCTCCCCCTAACTGACCTTCAGACTGGGCCCCTTAGCTCATAACAAGGTTACAGATATATAGAAATATTGGGGTAACAGACACCCTGCTATAGTTCCAGGGGTACCCAGGGTACAAATAAACACTCACCCCAAATCTCCCCCTAACTGACCTTCAGACTGGGCCCCCTTAGCTCATAACAAGGTTACAGATATATAGAAACATTGGGGTGTCCCCCTGCTATAGTTCCAGGGGTACCCAGGGTACAAATAAGCACTCACCCCAAATCTCCCCCTAACTGACCTTCAGACTGGGCCCCTTAACTCATAACAAGGTTACAGATATATAGAAACATTGGGGTGTCACCCTGCTATAGTTCCAGGGGTACCCAGGGTACAAATAAACACTCACCCCAAATCTCCCCCTAACTGACCTTCAGACTGGGCCCCCTTAGCTCATAACAAGGTTACAGATATATAGAAACATTGGGGTGTCACCCTGCTATAGTTCCAGGGGTACCCAGGGTACAAATAAACACTCACCCCAAATCTCCCCCTAACTGACCTTCAGACTGGGCCCCCTTAGCTCATAACAAGGTTACAGATATATAGAAACATTGGGGTGTCACCCTGCTATAGTTCCAGGGGTACCCAGGGTACAAATAAACACTCTCTGTGTTTAGTGGCCTGACAGCATTAAGGCATAAAATTACAAACTTTACAATCACTGTCACTAACTGACTGATAAGCTTCACGGAACTTGAACTAATTCATCTCCCTAAGCCTCACGTTTTTTCCAATATTCCGGAATGTCTAGAAAGATATCCGCCGGTGTCGGTTGCCTATAAATGTGTCATCTTTCCCCTGAATCAACTGATTCCATTTTTAACAGGCGCATTTATTTCTTCCCTCCATTTTGTTGCGCCACAAACTCGAGGAACTTAAAGTTTAAGGAAGGGAATTTCATGCTCAGTCGAGTTTTGGAGAAGCAGAAGAAGCGGCTCTGCTCCCGGAAAGAAAAGGTTATTCATGTGAAGTATCATCTCTTACAGCCCTGAGCCAGGCGAGATCATTAATCAGGAGCGGAGGGTTTTTTTTTGGAGGGGGGTGGGTTTAAGGAATTTGATTGAATTTTGAGCGAGTGCGGAGGCATCTTATAGGGTGATTAGCAATGCATTAATAAGTGGCGCTTTCTGCTTTTCAAACAGCACATGTGGGTCTTCTATTTTGAAGACTGAAAGCCCCAGAGCAATTCTTCTAAAGAGACAAGTGCTCAGCCATTCAAAGACAATAATGGGATTTTTTTTTCCGTTTCTGCGAAATGTAGTTTTTTTTTGGTATCATAAAAGAAGCAGAGGAAAAGAGCGTGTCTGCATCATGGAAAGAATATATTATAATATAAATATGTACTTGGGATCCTCTTCTCTACTGGTTAACTATTGGAACACGTTGAGTGCTAGATGGCCTTCTGTTGTGTCCTTAATGCAGGGATCCCCAACCTTTTGAACCCGTGAGCAACATTCAGAAGTAAAAGGAGTTGGGGAGCAACATTAAAAATGTTATTGGGGTGCCAAATAAGTGCAGTGATTGGCCATTTTGCAGCCCCTATGTGGATTGTCAACCTACATTGAGGCTCTTTTTGGCATTACACCTGGATTTTATGCAACCAGAACTTGCCTCCAAGTCAGGAATTTAAAAATAAGCACCTGCTCTGAGGCCACCGAGAGCAACATCCAAGGGGGTGGAGAGCAACATGTTGCTCACGAGCTACTGGTTGGGGATCACTGCCTTAATGACTATAGTTGTGCAATCAGGCTCCTCAGGGGCGGGTCTTGGTAATATCGCTGCAAAATGAATATGAGTCATTAGACTTTAGTTTCTTAATGACTAAAGTCTCACACGTGCTCTTCAGGGGTGGGTCAAGCAGTCAAGGTCTTTAGACACACCTTTTATTATAATATTCCTGAAAGATGACTAGTCAATGAGCTACAGCTAGGACAAGAGGGGATTGATTAAACAGTAAGTGTATCTGTGTTGATATAGGCAGGAGTGGGTAGCAATGCTTGCATTGCTGGGGTCCTGAGTTTGAGGGCACTATCTACAATGAGTTTGTAAGTTGTCCACAAGCTTGCATGGGTTGCACCCAGGCCCGGATTTGCGGCAAGGCCGCATAGGCCCGGGCCTAGGGCGGCAAAAAAATAGGGGCAGCATGCCGCCCAGCCGCATTATGGGGACGTGTGCGTCCCCATTCAATTACAGCAGCTGCGCCGGCGTTTTTTCGCCGGTGCGCTGGGAAGGGGAGGTGGCCCTTCACAGCGTGCCCTTCCCAGCTGCCCCCAGTCATGTGACTTGTGCTCTGATAAACTTCAATCACTCTTTACTGCTGTACTGCAAGTTGGAGTGATATCACCCCCTCCCTTTTACCCCCCAGCAGCCAAACAAAAGAACAATGGGAAGGTAATCAGATAGCAGCTCCCTAACACAAGATAACAGCTGCCTGGTAGATATAAGAACAACACTCAATAGTAAAATCCAGGTCTCACTGAGACACATTCAGTTACATTGAGTAGGAGAAACAGCAGCCTGCCAGAAAGCATTTCTCTCCTAAAGTGCAGGCACAAGTCACATGACCAGGGGCAGCTGGGAAATTGACAATATGCCTAGCCCCATGTCAGATTTCAAAATTGAATATAAAAAAATCTGTTTGCTCTTTTGAGAAATGGATTTCAGTGCAGAATTCTGCTGGAGTAGCACTATTAACTGATGTGTTTTGAAAAAAACATGTTTTCCGATGACAGGATCCCTTTAAATAATGTTAGAATACTCCTGAGAGATAAATATGAGATGAGTAACAGTGAGAACATGGGCAGGCAGGGGGTTGACTAAGTACTATTTGTTCTTTTGTTCAGGTTTATATTCCTTAATGACTAAGGTCCCACAAACAAGTTCCTCATGGGCGGGATCAGAAGCCAAGGCCTCCGGATTTACTATAATATTCCTGAAAGATAAATATCCATTGAGTTACAGAAAGTACATGGGCAGGGGGTGCATTGAATATACAGTAATGATATCTTCAGGCTTGTGTTCATTAAGACCACATGATCATGCTCCTCAGGGGCAGGCCCCCTCAAGGAAGGCTTCTAGACATACCTATTGTTATAATATTCCTGCAAGTCAAATATGTGATGAGTTACAGAAAGGAAGACGTCTTGTCTCCAGGCTTATGTTCCTGAATAAGGAACGTCACTTATTAATGCCCCCCTAGGGGTGGGGCCTTCGTGCAAGGCATATAGGCAAACATGTTATTATAATACTTCTGTGTATTGATGAGTATCCTGTGAGATACAGAAAGAACATATATATATATATATATATATATATATATATATACATTATATTGGTACTTATAATTCTTAGTAATATAATTGAGATTATGTGTGACAGGTGTTATCTGATTGGTCCAAGAATACAAATACGGAAGTCAATGCAATGAGTATGTACTAATGATAATTGCTAAGTGTGCCCCAGGGGTTAACGGATTAAAATTTCCTTGAAACAGAAAACGTTTGGGCCCCGTTTAACACAGGGGCCGTATCAACACATTCTATTAAACACCTGCGGCACAAATCAAGGCTACATCGTTCAGATGCCGAGAAGAGGTTATTGTTCTATAAAGAGGAATCTGTAATCCACATTATTGTTTATTGGGTGGGACGTCTAAACAATAACTGTACATGATGAGTGTTCCGAACCCCTCGCAACTACAACAGATGTACATGGGGGGGTTCCAGAGTGGACACAGGTGAGAGTCTATTCATAACCCCCAACATCATTATCACTAGGCCAGCTCCCCCCCCACCCAGAAATATAGTAAACAAACAAGCTGTGCAAATTAACAGATACTATTCATACAGAATAGGAAAAGTATCCCATTATCTTTTATTACTGGGAACAATTAAGACTCTGTGCCTCATTTATACCCATTGGTTCCACTGTATTTAATGTTTTCATTCATTTTGCTTCGAACAACAAATATAAAAGAACCAATGGCTAAGAATGAAACATGGTGCCTTAAATGTTCCCTATAATAACATACATAGTAACATAGTAAGTTAGGTTGAAAAAAGACACAAGTCCGTCAAGTTTAACTTTTTAAGTCTATATATAACCTGCCTTAGTGTCAGTTGATCCAGAGGAAGGCGAAAAAAAACATCTGAAGTCTCTCCAATTTGCCTCAGAGGGGAATAAAATTCCTTCCTGACTCCAAGATCCAATGGGACCAGTCCCTGGATCAACTTGTACTATGAGCTATTTCCCATATCCCTGTATTCCCTCACTTGCTAAACACCATCCAACCCCTTCTTATACCTATCTAATGTATCAGCCTGTACCCCTGATTCACTTCCCAGCTCTCCCTGTAACACCCCTTTCCCTCCTCTAATCTCATTGGCTCCCTCCTGTCTGCTGGGAGGAGCTACTGGTGAATAAAGCATCTGACCCTTCCTTGTACCTATCTAATGTATCAGCCTGTACCCCTGATTCACTTCCCAGCTCTCCCTGTAACACCCCTTTCCCTCCTCTAATCTCATTGGCTCCCTCCTGTCTGCTGGGAGGAGCTACTGGTGAATAAAGCATCCGACCCTTCCTTGTACCTATCTAATGTATCAGCCTGTACCCCTGATTCAGGGAGACAATTCCACATCTTCACAGCTCTCACTGTAACAAACCCCTTCCCAATATTTAGGCGGAACCTCTTTTCTTCTAATCGGAATGGGTGACCTTGTGTCAGCTGGAAAGATCTACTGGTAAATAAATCATTAGAGAGATTATTATATGATCCCCTTATATATTTATACATAGTTATCATATCACCCCTTAAGCGCCTCTTCTCCAGAGTGAACATCCCCAATTTGGCCAGTCTTTCCTCATAGCTAAGATTTTCCCTTTACCAGCTTAGTTGCCCTTCTCTGTCCCCTCTCTAATACAATAATGTCCTGTTTGAGTAATGGAGACCAAAACTGTACGGCATATTCTAGATGGGGCCTTACCAGTGCTCTATAGAGTGGGACCCCCTCCTCCCGTGAATCTCTGCCCCATTTAATACAACTCAAGACCTTATTTGCCCTTGATGCTGCTGACTGGCATTGCTTGCTACAGACAAGTTTATTATCTACAAGGACTCCAAGCTCCGTCTCCATTATGGATTTGCCTAGTGCAGTCCCATTAAGGGTATAAGTGGATATTGTTACATCCCAGGTGTAGGACTTTACATTTATCAACATTGAATCTCATTTGCCACTTAGCTGCCCAGATTGCCAGTTAGTCAAGATCCTGCTGCAAGTGCCACATCCTGGATGGAATTAATTGGGCTGATAGTTTTGTGTCATCTGCAAACACTGATACATCACTTACAACACCCTCCCCTAAGTCATTAATGAACAAGTTACATAAAATTGGCCCCAATACTGAGCCCTAGGGGACCCCACTAAGAACCTTACTCCAAGTAGAGAATGTCCCATTAACAACCACCCTCTGTACCCGATCCTGTAGCCAGTTTCCTATCCACGTGCAAACGACTTCATTAAGCCCAACAGTCGTTTGTGGGGCACAGTATCAAACGCTTTGGCAAAATCCAAATAGATCACATCTACTGCCCCCCCACTGTCCAGAATCTTACTTACCTCATCATAAAAAGATACATTTTTCAAATATCATCAAATTTGTCTGACCTATCCTTCATAAAGCCTTGCTGATTGTTGCTCATAATGCCATTCACTAGGACAACATTTTGAATGTGATCCCTTAACAAGCCTTCAAATAATTTGCCCACCACAGATGTCAGACTTACTGTCCTACAATTACCAGGCTGAGTTCTTAATCCCTTTTTAAATAATTTCATCAGTTTTTCTCCAATCCATAGGCACCATACCAGATGAAAGCAAATTTGAGAAAATCAGAAATAGAGGCCGATCTAAAACTGAACTAAGCTGTGGGAGTTTGACTGTGGGATAGCAGGTATAGTAGGGAGAGATGGTGCCTATAGTAACAGTGGATAATAGTCTCTGGGAAGGGAGTGTGACTGTGGGATAGCAGGTATAGTAGGGAGAGATGGTGCCTATAGTAACAGTGGGATAATAGTCTCTGGGAGGGGTGTGTGACTGTGGGATAGCAGGTATAGTAGGGAGAGATGGTGCCTATAGTAACAGTGGATAATAGTCTCTGGGAAGGGAGTGTGACTGTGGGATAGCAGGTATAGTAGGGAGAGATGGTGTCTATAGTAACAGTGGATAATAGTCTCTGGAAGGGAGTGTGACTGTGGGATAGCAGGTATAGTAGGGAGAGATGTGTCTATAGTAACAGTGGATAATAGTCTCTGGGAAGGGAGTGTGACTGTGGGATAGCAGGTATAGTAGGGAGAGATGGTGTCTATAGTAACAATGGATAATAGTCTCTGGGAAGGGAGTGTGACTGTGGGATAGCAGGTATAGTAGGGAGAGATGGTGTCTATAGTAACAGTGGGATAATAGTCTCTGGGAGGGGAGTGTGACTGTGGGATAGCAGGTATAGTAGGGAGAGATGGTGCCTATAGTAACAGTGGGATAATAGTTTCTGGGAAGGGAGTGTGACTGTGGGATAGCAGGTATAGTAGGGAGAGATGGTGCCTATAGTAACAGTGGGATAATAGTCTCTGGGAAGGGAGTGTGACTGTGGGATAGCAGGTATAGTAGGGAGAGATGGTGCCTATAGTAACAGTGGATAATAGTCTCTGGGAAGGGAGTGTGACTATGGGATAGCAGGTATAGTAGGGAGAGATGGTGCCTATAGTAACAGTGGATAATAGTCTCTGGGAAGGGAGTGTGACTGTGGGATAGCAGGTATAGTAGGGAGAGATGGTGTCTATAGTAACAGTGGGATAATAGTCTCTGGGAAGGGAGTGTGGCTGTGAGATAGCAGGTATAGTAGAGAGAGATGGTGTCTATAGTAACAGTGGATAATAGTCTCTGGGAAGGGAGTGTGATTGTGGGATAGTAGGTATAGTAGGGAGAGATGGTGCCTATAGTAACAGTGGGATAATAGTCTCTAGGAAGGGAGTGTGGCTGTGGGATAGCAGGTATAGTAGGGAGAGATGTGTCTATAGTAACAGTGGATAATAGTCTCTGGGAAGGGAGTGTGACTGTGGGATAGCAGGTATAGTAGGGAGAGATGGTGCCTATAGTAACAGTGGATAATAGTCTCTGGGAAGGGAGTGTGACTGTGGGATAGCAGGTATAGTAGGGAGAGATGGTGCCTATAGTAACAGTGGATAATAGTCTCTGGGAAGGGAGTGTGACTGTGGGATAGCAGGTATAGTAGGGAGAGATGGTGTCTATAGTAACAGTGGATAATAGTCTCTGGGACGGGAGTGTGACTGTGGGGTAACAGGTAGTAGGGATAAAATAGGTATAACAGAAAAGCACTTCCCTTAAGTTTGCCCCAGCCATGCCAGGGACATCATATTGAAGAAGCTTAGTGGATGGTGAAGGTATAAAATCTATTTTATTATATGTTATTTTGTCCTGCATGTAAGTCTCTGCAAATGCAGTTTCTCACAGGAGGGTGGGTTCTTATTTACTATATATGTTCCTTTTAGAAATGTACTATATACACTTTTTGACAAAATAGAAGAATACAATAAATCTTCCAGCGGCTGGGAGGTGGGGGGTAACCCTTTATAGCAGGACGGAGGGTATAATATCCACAAAATATATAAATAAATACAATCCCCGAGGTCTCCCTCCGAGACTCCTGTATCGATCCGAGGGCGAGTGGTGCTTAGAATTCACAGTATCAATGCTGAGAGATAAAAGCTCTGCCTTCAATAATAAATCACCCGGATCTCTAAGGCAACGGGAGACAAGATACTTTTATGCCTGAAAAGCAGTGTTTTCTTCTAAAGAGACGGAAAGACTGGGAGAGAGAAGCCAATATGGTTGGTTAATCCATAAAACTAATAAGTAAACAAGAGGAGAGTAAGAATGCGGGACCCACGTGTAACAGTAAATGGTTTCTGTCTGTACAGGAGAGGTAGGTCAGGTTGGCCGACCCTGTGGATTTAATATGGTTATAAATAAAGTACAATTCCAAACATTCTGAGTAAGAAGGGGACTGTCTATGGATGATAGAAATTGTCTGAACCATTACAGAACCTACATAATGTTCCTCAAGTCAATCCAAACTAACTTCTACTTTATCCAGACAAGTCCCTACAACAATTTGCTATCTACTATGTCTTCAGGGAGAAAATTCTTAGCTCTTCATAGGTCTTCTCATAACATCTGCTTTCCCACCTGAAAAATAACTTCATTTCACTTCATATAGATGACCGTGGCTAAGCAACTTTTCATTTTGATCCTTATTACTGATAATATCTGGATGTTGGGGTCGCTGACCCTGCCAACCAAGCAATAGATTGCACGCGAGGCGTCAATGGAATTGTTATCTTTATGTCCAGGCCCTGTCCGATGGAGCTTTCATTCTCGCTCCCAAACTGCTACCTATGTAATCATGAAGGGTGGGTGGGGTGATGGCACTTAGGCACCTCCCCTTCCATCCCGTAATTGGAGGGTACAAGGGGGTATAAGGTGCAGAGCCCAGCCAAAACCCAGGTGCAAGTGCTCTTCTTAGTGTTCATTTAAAGATCACTTTGTGCCCCTTAGTATTCCTGTCCTTGCATCTGGGGTCTCCACATGCCCTACATCTTCAGATGCCCACCCAAGTGCTTAAAGCATATGGCAGTATTTCAGTTGGTAATTGGGATGGAATAAACGGTTTAATTTAACCCCTGCCCCCATGCAGATGGGGGTCACTGTGAGTTATTCTGCTTATTAATGCAATATATCTCCTTCCTGTGGAACAATCTCACTACGCCAGCACATTGCCACCATCCCGGTTCTCTCTAAAAATAAGCCTGTGGACTTTGATGAATTATGGAAAATTATATCTGTGTTGTGGAAATGTGACTTCTGCGCATTTCTCTTATCAAGCGCTCATAGGAGCAGATAAACACATCCTTCTATGCAAAATAAGCAACAAAAAGTACTTGAAACAAGCAGGAAAAGTGCTGCCACTTAGCAAAGGGTGCTCAGCAGAACATTATTCCACTTGAGAGAACAGAGTAGGGTGATCCAGAATAAAGAGGTCACGGGGCTGAAGGAGATAATGCAGAGAGCCTGAAAGAACAGCAGTAGGAATAGGATTGCGTAAATAAATGAAGCCCCCTCTGTTTCCATTACAGCACTTTATGGACAAGACCAAACTTGTAGTGGTTCCCTTTAGTGCCTACACCTAGTGGGATACCTACAGGTCACACTAGAATAATTACAAGAATAAAGGGAATGGTCAAGGACCAATAAATAAAATAAGGCTGTAGGGTACACAAATAGGTGACAGATAAGAACTAGAGAATGAAAACCATTCTTACATCAAACAGGACTTTTTTTGGACAAGAAAGCACTGGATGACCAGATACAAATACGTAGACCAGATACCAGGGGTCTTCGACAGCCTAAACTAAACTGACTTCCTCAGCGAGGTTCTTTGATCCCAGTTCTAAAAGGAATCAATACTCAAAGTAATGTCCCACTCTAGAATCACCCTAAATCCATATCACTTCTAGAAAATACCAGTGTGTGTAAATTTTGAGGGCTCTTTTGATACATTCTCACTTTTAAAGCAACAATCCATGTTTCTGTTTCTCCCAGTTTACTATTTGGGCCAACACTTACAAGCTTTGGTACAAGTACCAGTCACCAGTCAGTATGTAGATATTCTAGAAGGGACCCCCTATAGATGGTACTTCTCTATTTGTAGTCCTAGGTGTTAGCACAGACCTTCTCTATACCAAAAACTCCAAAGAATTTTCTTCCAAGAGTTCCTTCAGCTCACAGTACACATCCCTGCCTCTGGTTTCTTCTCAGATGGTCTCCAGGGCTCCTGTAGCAAGTTCTGCACCTTTAGCCTCCTCCTGATGATTATCAAAGATGAGATGGGACATCCTGAAATTTGTGCTTAGTATGTTGGTAAAAAACAAAACACGCAGTGCCCCCATGGAACTTGCCATGGAACTACTTTGTGGAGTGGGGGATGTAAGAACAGGGTGTCTACCAGGGTGTCTACCAGGTCTATCAGTTAGTGATATGGAAACTTTGGTATCAAGAAAAGGACCTTTAATAAAGGTTTCTCCCCACCACTCCAAAAATGTAGCTGACTGAGATCCATCATAGACCCATTCAACCACAAAGATGTATTCCCATTGCAATCTGAAATAAAAAAATGAAAAAAAGAAGCTACGATATAAAAGTTTCCAATTGAAATTCTTCACAGGAGACTCTTGACTTCATGTTCTTACACGTGTGTTCCCGAAAAGAAAATGGTGTTTAATGAGCCTTGTCAAAATGTCTATAAAGACAATGTTCTTTTGTAGCTGTCTTCCTTGTGGCCACGACCGGTTCTTCACTCTACTCAAGTGATAGATAGAACATCATCTGCTGGTAAAGATATTTTTATGTATGACTGACAGAGAAGAAGGTGGAGAAAAGCCTTGTGAGTGGCAATGGGAGAAACACTGTGGCAATCAGTTTACTTTGATTGTAGTGAAAATATCGGTGGATTAAAGATCCAAGATCCAATTGTATTTGCTTTTTTTTGTGCTTTGAGAATAGAAGTTGTGTTTGTATCCATAACTCATCACAAGAACCCTCTACTGGTGTAAACAAATGTTGACCAACCATTTCCAGCATTTATGTATATAATTACTATGTTTACTACTATACTATACTATACTATACTATACTATATTACTACACACTGACTTGATGCTGTCCCACCATCCTTACTCATTAAAATATTATGAGCTTTATGAACATGTTATTGTTGAACTAATTCAGACACAGTATATTCCAATTATAGAGATAGAGGAGTGGTGGAATGAAGATAAGTGGGGGCGGAGAATGAGGGCATAGAGAAAATAAAATAGTAGTATCTACTATAATTATAATTATATAAATTATGCACAAATGTAGCAAGGGCATAGTGTTGTATGTTGTATCAAATGTCTCTTCCACTTGTTGTGTTTGTACCTATAATTATGGTGGGGAGGGGTGTATTTAGTTGTAAAGTAAAGTAAAGTTATATCAGCAAAATCATGAAGGAACTTTGAAGAAGGTCCAGGAAGACCAGGAAGGAATGAAGCAACAAAGTAATGCTGGCAAAGGTTATGTAGCTCATCTGCCATTGTGATCAGTAATAAAAAACTGGGCCAATGGCATAGATCAATTTTATGAACATTTTGCTTGCCCTGTTTTGTCCCCTCTGTCCAAAGCTTGATGACAAAATGAAGCTGCTCCCAAGGGCACCTCAAGTGTCAATGAAATAAGCCACCACTGGTGTCAGACAGCAGGTAAAGTGCCACATGGAGTGATAGATATTGATTATCCATTGGATACCTATAATAATTTTCATATAAACATGTCTGCTATTAGGTTCCTTCCCATCAGTGATCTTTTTTCCAGATTACAGGACGAAAATGTGACAGTTTTATCCTTGCCTTGTCCTTATGTAATTTTGAGTTTGGTTTTGTCTCAACCTTGAACACTAAGGACTGGATGCCTTACTTCCAAGACCAGTCCCACCTTCTTGGTCTCGATATGAAGCCCACCAAGTCCTTTTGGACATACAGTAGACCTGACTGAAGCTTTGACGTTGATTTTAAAAAAATTTCACTTGTGAAAAAGAATAGGTCTTCTCAACACCCAACAATACTATTTACATATGGTTAAAAAAGAAAAAAGGCAGTCAACAGTCCATTAGTTGACAATTTATTGGCACTTATATAATTGGCAAATTGAATACTGTTATGACTTCTTTCTTTCCTTCTCTCTCTGCCATCCTCTGATACATTCCCACGTAGGATAAAACCTCTTAAATGTCCTAAATGTTAAAACCGCCAGCCAACAAGCTTGTTTGTCTTCTCCTATTCTCTTGTGACTTCAAGACCCCATTTCATCCTAGAGTTATGCCCATGTGTCCCTGTGATCAGTTTATAAATACTATTCAAACCCAAGAGGAAGATCACAACAGAAGATTCTCCTTCTGTTGCCTTTGAGTGATGTTCCTCTTGTGTTATTTGTAGTATGTTAAAATCAGTTTTGCCTGAAGGTGCTTTTTTTTTTTAAAGGAAACCCCTCAAGCTAAGATGGCTTTTCTCTCAACTGGCCGCCTCCAAAGATGGATTAGCAAATTAATGTAGTCAGATCATAAAGTTGCTGACTCTGGTGGCATGAAGTCACCTTGCTCCTCATCAGCATTGCTAAACATCACCCATAACCTTTCCATTATCACCCATGGTTTGCTCGGCATCAGACCCGACTGCTCCAATAATTTCAATTACTTTCCCTTGACAAATTTTATGTTTCATGTATTTTAGTGTTCTGATAATTATGATTTCTTTCATTCCTCGCTATCGAGCTTAATGGGTTCCAGAGCAAGTATGCAGTTTCAGAAATGAAGTTCCACTTGATTTCACAACTTATTATCTACTTTCACTAATGGAATTTGAAAAAAAAATGGGGAGAGAGCATGGGACAAAGATAAGAGATGAGCGTGGCGTAAAGAAGGGAGGAGCGGGTAATCTGACTAAAAGGGGGTTTCAATGAGAGCAGAATCGTTTGGTACTTGTCAAGGTGTCCCACAGTTGATTGGAGCTACAATTTTGAGCAGCCGCCCATTGGCCGTTTAGTCATTCAAAATGCCTTAGATATTAGACATCTCTATAAAATAAATGGTTATGAAATAATGTTTCATCTATTTTAGCTAAAAGCTATTTTGGTCAAAGAGAAATATTTTCTCCTTTACTTTCCCTAAATCTATGGTTACAAGAAGGTGAGCTTAGCCTTTACTGACTTGTAAAAGGAATATCAAAGCAATATTAATATTTTCCTAATGAGAAATTGAATAAACTTTCTCTCTCTCTCAACATTCCAAAAATTTGTAATTTTACTCCACAACTTTTGATACTGTCTGGTTACTAGGTATGTTTCCTATTCATCATCTAGTCTGACATTTAGACCTCTGCCCTGGTTGCTAGGGTCATTGGGACCATCATTCAAACTGCTCTGGAATTGATTGGAAAGTCTTGGCAAGCAGATCCCAAAAAGGGTACAGTTAACAAAAACAGGCAGGGATGCACCAAATCCATTATTTGTGATTCAGCCGAATCCCAAACCCATTGCAAAAGATTTGACCGAATACTGAATACCGATTTTGCATATGCAAATTAGGGTCGGCAAAAGAATAAGGGGCACATTTACTTAGGGTCGAATATCGAGGGTTAATTAACCCTCGGTATTCGACTGTTGAAGTTAAATCCTTCGACTTCGAATATCAAAGTCGAAGAATTTACCGCAATTCGTTCGATCGAACAATTAAATCCTTCGAATCGCACGATTCAAAGGATTTTAATCCATCGATCGCAGGATTTTCCTTCGATCGAAAAAATCTTAGAAAGCCTATGGGGCTTTCTAAGATTGGGTGGGTTTTAGGTGGCGAAGTAGGGGGTCAAAGTTTTTTTTAAAGAGACAGTACTTAGACTATCGAATAGACGAATAGTCGAATGATTTTAAGTTCGAATCATTAGATTCAAAGTCGTAGTTGATGGTCGAAGTAGCCAAAAAAAACTTTTGAAATTTGAAGTATTTTTTCTTCTATTCATTCACTCGAGCTAAGTAAATGTGCCCCTTATTGGGAAAAAATGTACTTCCTTTGTTTTGTTTTCTTTCCGGCCCCTAATTTACATATGCAAATTACGATTTGGATTTGGTTCAGCCAGGCACAAGGATTCTACCGAAAAAGTTACAAAAATTTTAAATCTATATAGAGATGAGATGAAATATAAGACCTACAGTATCTATAGAATGCAGATGGAGCCGTCACTGTTTTGACATCACATTTCAGATGGAGCAATTGCTCTTTTGACATCATAGAGTACAAGTCACAGCATTCCTTACAATAGATGATAAGGATCTATTTAAATCAGGGATCCTTGAACTATGGGTTGGGTTCTACAAAAAGGGTCCTCTTGCTGTTTATGTTGGGTCGCCATGATCCCCAAAATACAGAGATGCCTCCCACCATGATATAAAACATGGGCGCAAAACTGGTTGCAGCCAAGTCCAAAAGTAATTCAAAGCAATATCAAGATTAAAGAATGAAGTCTGCTCCATCATTGTGCATCCTACTAATGGATAGCAATGTATTCTTCCCCTTTGGACCTTTGCTATATGGGGTATTTCAAGCAACACATGTTATTTGTAAGTGCAAATCAATCATTCCATAGAAGAAGCTTTTTATCCAACAAAAAATATCCGTGCGTGTTTAACAATATCCGGCAAGGAAGAATGATATTCAGATATATGTCGGCACAATGCGCTGCTGGGAAGTGCTTAGCATTGACTTTCTGATCAGCGCATAATATAGGCAGCGGCTAAATAAAGCCAGCGTAGGAGTTATTTAATAGGAATCACAATTAGAAGCATCGATTCTGTCATACCTGTCTATCTGCCCCCGCTTTTCCCCCCTCAACTTCAATTAAAGCATCCTGGGCTTAGCAGGTGTTATCATAAACTGTCTTTGAGATTTATGTCGGAGGGATCAGAATTAAACTTAGATTTTCCAGTGCCTGACGAATGCTCTGCTGTTATATCTGTGTGTATCTGGCTGGGGCACATGGGTAACACTCCAACATTTTCAGATTTATTTACTTATTTACAAGAATGGGGCAGGAGGGGGTCATTGTTCCACTGTATAGAGCACTGGTAAGGCCCCATCTAGAATATGCCGTACAGTTTTGGTCTCCATCACTCAAACAGGACATTATTGTATTAGAGAGGCTACAGAGAAGGGCAACTAAGCTGGTAAAGGGAAAATCTTAGCTATGAGGAAAGACTGGCCAAATTGGGGATGTTCACTCTGGAGAAGAGGAGCTTAAGGGGAGATATGATAACTATGTATAAATATATAAGGGGATCATATAATAATCTCCCTAATGATTTATTTACCAGTAGGTCTTTCCAGCTGACACAAGGTCACCCATTCCGATTAGAAGAAAAGAGGTTCCAGCTAAATATTGGGAAGGGGTTTGTTACAGTGAGAGCTGTGAAGAGGTGGAATTGTCTCCCTGAATCAGGGGTACAGGCTGATACATTAGATAGGTATAAGGAAGGGTCGGATGCTTTATTCACCAGTAGCTCCTCCCAGCAGACAGGAGGGAGCCAATGAGATTAGAGGAGGGAAAGGGGTGTTACAGGGAGAGCTGGGAAGTGAATCAGGGGTACAGGCTGACACATTAGATAGGTATAAGGAAGGGTCGGATGCTTTATTCACCAGTAGCTCCTCCCAGCAGACAGGAGGGAGCCAATGAGATTAGAGGAGGGAAAGGGGTGTTACAGGGAGAGCTGGGAAGTGAATCAGGGGTACAGGCTGATACATTAGATAGGTATAAGGAAGGGTCGGATGCTTTATTCACCAGTAGCTCCTCCCAGCAGACAGGAGGGAACCAATGAGATTAGAGGAGGGAAAGGGGTGTTACAGGGAGAGCTGGGAAGTGAATCAGTGGTACAGGCTGATACATTAGATAGGTATAAGGAAGGGTCGGATGCTTTATTCACCAGTAGCTCCTCCCAGCAGACAGGAGGGAGCCAATGAGATTAGAGGAGGGAAAGGGGTGTTACAGGGAGAGCTGGGAAGTGAATCAGGGGTACAGGCTGATACATTAGATAGGTATAAGAAGGGGTTGGATGGTGTTTAGCAAGTGAGGGAATACAGGGATATGGGAGATAGCTCATAGTACAAGTTGATCCAGGGACTGGTCCCATTGCCATTTTGGAGTCAGGAAGGAATTTTTTGGAGAGGCTTCAAATGGGGTTTTTTTTTTTTGCCTTTCTCTGGTAGTTAGACAGGTTATATATAGAGTTAAGGTTTAACTTGATGGGCGTGTCTTTTTTTTACCTAACTTACTATGTTTTATATATATATACACATGTTTGACAATTTATATTTTTGATAATGCACCCAGGCAATCTATACTATTTTTCAAGAGTGCTGGCTACCTCGTGGATATATATATATATATAGTTTAGTCAAATGTTGGTAAATATTTGAATGCTGATAAATCTGCCCCTTAGTGTCAGAGAATGTATCTACTGCCACATCATTAGGCCAATAAAGTTCTATTCTAACAAATGTTACAACACATTCTTTAGTAAATGTCTAATTTAGCCATTTTTCTCATTTCCTTTCTGTTTAGAAGGGAGATTCTTTTCTATGAACATTTTAATAAAAGCCGTGTCCTACTTCAATGGTTTTTATATACTTTGTGTCATGATACTCTGCAGTATAACTTTGTTCATGGCCTAGACTATACAAATATATAATAATTCATTGTTTGTTGGTTCTCTCTTTTCCAATAACAAGCTGAGACATCCTAGCTGACGCAGGGTAGTTCTATCTAATTAAATCTGGTAAAACTATTCACTAAACAATGTAGAACAATAACATTGAAATTACTTTTCTTTTATACATGATCCAGCCTTCTTGGTTCTTCAAAGCAAATGTGAGAAAAGAAGAAGGGATTTAAACGTCTCAACTGCAAAACCTCAACAACAAAAATTCTAATAGCGGTAGGGAAATGACATCAAGGTACAGGTATGGGACCTGTTATCCAGATTGCTCGGGACCTGGGGTTTTCCGGATAACGGATCTTTCCGTAATTTAGGTCTTCATGCCTTAAATCTACTAGAAATTGAAATAAACCCAATAGGCTGCTTTTGCTTCCAATAAGGATTAATTATATCTTAGTTGGGATCAAGTACAAGCGACTGTTTTATTATTACACAGAAAAAGGAAATTATTTTTAAAAATTTGGATTATTTGGATAAAATAGAGTCTATGGGAGACAGCCATTCCGTAATTCTGAGCTTTCTGGATATTTAGCATCTTTGGGGATTAATAAATCTCTTTTTCCTTTTTTCCCAAAACTCAACCAGAAATATTTGAGGTTTAATTAATAGGCCCCCTAAAATCAACCAATATGTTTATATCTTACAAATATTTGATGGGGGCAAAAAAAAAAACCTCAATATTTATTAAAGGGGCAAATATATTCATTTTCTAGTTGAGATTTGCAGCAAAATCTCAACTCCAAAATCAATAAAATTTGACCCTTATGAATTGCACAGAGGATCTGTCCAATTTCTGGAACTTTCATGAAAATAAAAGTTAAAAAAAAAATTAAAATATATTTTTAATAGATATATAAGTGGAAGAGGAACACAACTTAAAATTCTGCTTCCTTTTGATATGTTGAATATATAAAAGGTCCTGAATTATCCATAAAAAAACAATAATAGTAGAAGGAATTTGGAGGGGGTATTACTTATTAATGGAGAACTAAACCCTAACAATGAATGTGGCTAAAAATGTCCTATTTTCTATAGTGAACTTATTGCACGAGGCTAAAGTTTGAGCTTGTCAATAGCAGCAATGATCCAGGACTTCAAACTTGTCACAGGGGGTCACCATCTTGGAAAGTGTCTGTGACACTCACATGCTCAGTGGGCTCTGATTGGCTGTTAAGAAGCTAAGCTTAAGGGGTTGTCACACATTATCAATAAGAAAATATCTGAGCACTAGGGAAAACTAGTATTACTGTGAAACTTAGGAGGAATGCTACTGTATATAACTGCTGCTGCGTCTGCTGCAAAGTTTGCTCTGGTCTAGTAACCCATAGCAACCAACCAGATCATCATTGGAACTGTAGGACAGTAAGAGCAGCTTCAGCCTGTGGGCAGTTTCGTTCTTCCATGGCATTGCTTTAATTTCAGTCACAAGCTACATTGCTGATTGGTTGCCTAGCACAAATACTTGCCGCAGGCTGCACTGGTTTCTAATCAGTTATATTTATAGTTTTCTCCAGCAGCCATTCACGCAGCACTCGTCCTCCAGCCCCAAACACAATGTGATTGTCTCAGGACAAATGGCAGGCCTGTTTTCCATCTCATCAGTTTCATGTCCCTCCGTGAGACATATTCAGATATCTGCAATCACACGAGAGGAGAGAGGCCTATAATTTGCTCCCCGCCGCTATTCTCTAATAGGATTCTCCAACTGGTGTTTCCATTTTAATGATTTATCTGCGTAATCAGAGTTCCATAGAAATAAGGCTTCACTGACGGGAGCGGGACATTTATAAAAAAGCAGTCGGGAGAATTTCGATTCCGGGAGGCTGATCTTTGTTTAGCAGGAATGACTTAAGTGTGTGGGGGGTCTATGCAGTGACCCTTGAAATTGATATCACATATAGAGGGTAGGGATGTAGCGAACTGCCGACAATGTGTTCGCGAACGCCGTTCGCGAACACCGGCAACAAATGCGAACAGTTCGCGAACAGTTTGCGAACTTCGAACATCCGAAAATCGTTCGATTCGAACGATCGAAGGATTTTAATCGTTCGATCGAACGATTTTCGTTCGAATCGAACGATCGAAGCCATTGGATCGAATGATTTCATTCAATCCAATGGCTTCGATCGTTCGATTCGAACGAAAATCGTTCGATTTTAGCGATCGAATGGTCGAATGGTCGAACGATTTTGACGCGAACGCCTATTGGCGAACGTCGCGCGACGTTCGCGAACTTGCGGCGGACGCGAACAGTCGAAGTTCGCGCGAACTAGTTCGCCGGCGAACAGTTCGCTACATCCCTAATAGAGGGGCACGCAGAATAGATTTAGTTGGAACTCAGGAAGGCACCATATAACCCCTTTATATTTTTGGGAGTAGTAACTCATAGCAACCAATCAGCAAGTAGCATTTACTAGTCATCTTATTGGTTGATATGGGTTACCGCTACTGGACAAACTTTGCACATCTACATATACATTGGTTGGGTAGGAGCTGGGAGACCAATGATATAGTTGAAAAAACTACAGATGGAGCACTGGGTATTCCCAAATGTCTACGGATGCACCGAATCCACTATTTTGGATTCGGACAAATCCCCGAATCCTTCTTAAAGGAGAAGGAAAGCTACAGAGGCATTTTATTGCCAATAGATTCGCTGCAATAGTGCAAGCTAGAATGCTATATTATCTGTAGAATGTTTTACCATACCTAGGTAAAAAGCTCTAGAAACTCTCTGTTTGTTTAGGATAGGAGCTGCAGTATTAATGTGGTGTGACATCACTTCCTGCCTGAGTCTCTCCCTGCTCTGGGCTCAGATTACAGTAGAGAAGGGAGGGGGTGGGGGGAGAGGAGCAAACTGAGCATGCTCTTGCCCAGGGCAATGAGGTTTAAGCTGAAGGCAGGAAGTCTGATACAGAAGCCCATGAGTACACAATAGAAGGAAAGAAATGCTGTGTTTCTTTTGACAGGGTACTCAGAGCAACATTACTTTGGGGGTTTACTGGTATATTTAGATGGACCTTTCTGATAAGGCTTACTTAGTTTTAACCTTTCCCTCTCCTTTAAAGGGGAACTATCGCGAAAATGAAAATTTTATATAAGCTTCCTTATACTGAAATAAGAAACTTTCTAAATACAATCAATTGAATTCTGCATCATCTCTAAAATAATCAAGTTTATCTTCACTATTCCTCTCATCTCTTCATTCTGTCTTCATGCAGGAGTTGGGTGTCAGATATTCACTGACAGTTAGATCCAATATATCTTATAGGGGAGCTCCTTTCCTAGCAGATGTATTAGAGCTCATTCACCCATTATTAAGTCTGCCTGGAGGAGTGATCTTTGGAAGTGCAGCTCATTTTGTTTCCGATTGTCTGCTCCCCTAAGCTGTAGGTTCTGGACCTAGACCTCCTCTTACTTTTGGTGAGTTATACAGAGACCAGAAACGTTTTTTATATACTACTTTCATCAACAATCGTTCATCATTTGTTGTGATAAAAAAACACTGGCCAATCTTAAAAAATGACAAGGTTTTCGGCAAACTATTCGTGAATAAACCACATTTTTCCTATTAAAAAGGTAAAACCATAGGAGATCAACTAGCTAGAGTGGATGTGAAAAAGAGGGACACCAGAAAAAAACTTTCTGAAAGGTTGGGGACCTTCCCATGCTATAACTGCAGTCATTGTAGTGGAATTATCAAGGGGGATGTTTGTACCCATCCAAGCAAGGGGCACAATGTAAAACTCGTCTAACACAGAGGGGGTAGTGTATTAGCTGAAGTGTCCCTGTGGGCATGGCTATGTAGGCCAAACTTCAAGGGCATTCAAAGTTAGACTAAATGAACACAAAAGTGTCATTAGAAACTACAAACCTGGAACCAAACAAGAAGAAATACGGGACACTAAGAAAATGAGAAAGTCAAAAAAGAAACATTTTTTTTTTTAACAAAAGCATACCATTTCCCAAATAAGATGGCAAATTCCGGAAGAAGTTGTAACACAATCCAGTAACGATTTGAAACTGGCTTTACTTAAAAGAGAGGCATTCTGGATTTGGAAACTGGAAACTTTACATCCAAAAGGCCTCAACAAGCATTTAGCCAAATTTTATTTTTATAAAGTATCTTTTATGGTGACACTAATATTGTATCATTTTTTCACAGATAATCGGGCCAGGGGTGATAAAGATCGATAGAGTTAATGATAATTAAACCCTGCTGGTTGTAAGTAACTATATTTTGTATTGTACTGAATATACACAACAAAACGTCATACAATTGGATATGTGATGATTAAGTACTCTTAGGGGTACATTTACTAAGCTCGAGTGAAGGATTCAAATGAAAAAACTTCGAATTTCAAAGGGTTTTTTTGGCTACTTCGACCTTCGACTACGACTTCGACTTCGAATTGAACGATTCGAACTAAAAATCGGTCAAATATTCGGCCATTCGATAGTCGAAGTACTGTCTCTTTAAAAAAAACTTTGACCGCCTACTTCGCCACCTAAAACCTAGCGAGCATCAATGTTGGCCTATGGGGAAGGTCCCCATAGGCTTTCTAGGCAATTTGTGATCGAAGGAAAATCGTTCGATCGATGAATTAAAATCCTTCGGATTGTTCGATTTCTCCTTTGATCGTTCGATCGGACGAATTGTGGTAAATCCTTCGACTTCGATATTCGATTAACCCTCGATATTCGACCAATAGTAAATGTGCCCCAAAGTATTTGGTAAAAGGACTTATTACAAACTTAATATGACTGCGTAACGACCACGTTGTCTGGAACCTCGGACGGACGGGAATACCTTGTGGGTTCCTGTATTCACCGACGCCCTTTTGGGGCCCCAGGCTTTCTGCTGCGGCATCCAACAAGGAAGTGCGGAGTAATTATTGTAAGCGAGGATGAAGAGAAGATGCCGTCGAAGTCGGGCAAAAGTTCAAGGCTGGCGGCAGGGAACTAAGTCAAGAGTCAGGCAAGAAGTCAAAAATCAGGAATTCAATAGTAAGGAACACTTCGGCAGGATCGGAAAAACGGGAACCAGCTTGGGCATCAGCAAAATGGTGGACAGGCCTTTGAAACCATCTTTGGTGCCAAAACTTCCAATCAGATGCACCCTGATGACATCATGACGCCTTCGACTAGACGCAGGCAACAATACGCACATCGTTGGACGCCAGAGTCACTTAGAAACGGAAAGCGGAAGTGCACGCATGCGCACCATCATTAGGGGAGAGACGTGCCGGGAGGCAAAGCGCTGAAGAAATCTCCCGTCTTATAAGGAAATATTTGGGACATTGAACCTGCAACAAGAATAATTGAGCGTCAAGCCTCACTATGGATTCACGAAGAACTTTGGGAACTATGGGTAAATGGGTGTGTTAAACAATGCTTTAAATGCCTTGGTAGCACTTGTGTTTTTTATCCTGATGAAGGGAGGGTGAAAACCCCCCCGAAAAGTTGATGCACATGGTAGGATTATAAAAGGGGCAAGCCCCCCTCCTGGTGTTGTGCGATTCTTCCGCGGCAATTGACAGTTATTGAACAGGATGATCTAGACCTCTGAATGTTCTACAGATGGTTAGGGAATGGGAATATTCTAATGGTCTGATTGGTTGAATGAATGTCCCAATTCTACAGGCGAATCATTCTACAGGTGAATCTAGCCCTGTGAATATTTAAATTGTCTACAGGCTGGACCACCCCAGTAATTGTTCAGTGCTCTGATTGGTTACAGTTTGGCCTAACCCTGTGAATGTTCTACTGTAGGTGCTTTTACCCAAATGGATTGTCTAAAGACTAAAAACTCTCTATTTGCACCTGTAAGGAGCTTTGTGGAGCAGAGAATTAGGCTGTGGCCTGATCTGATGGTCTTGTAATGATCTTCAAGGTATTGACGCTGTCCTTATTACACGGATAATAGTTGTTATTTTTCAATCTGTTCCATAATGCTTATTAACGCAGCCATTTATTAGCAGAATTATTTGTTTTATTAGCCTGCCTGAGCTTTGTTTGCTGCTCGGGAAAGTGATTTGTCCCTCGCTAATGGAATAACCGCAGCCGTAACAATGTAGAGAATAGAAAAGCAGACAGACCTCCGTCTAGGCAATTTGCTTGCTGTCTCTGTGCCCCTTGTTCAACAATATCAGGAGGGGGATTCTTTTTTCCTCCTGTCTCTGTTTCTGCCGCTAAAGGAACACAAAGGCAATTAACACGGGCCTTGGAGTTTTTGCCTAATACAAGCAAAGCTAACTCTGATACAGGAGGGCACACAGCAGTCATTTGTTTTTATTCCTCATGAAAATATGTCCCCTTTTCTACATCTAACCCCCTACATTGTAAACTTCTTCCTATAGCATTCATCCATATTAAATATATTAAATATATTTCTTGTACAGTATATGTACATGTACCTAGCAGCGCCTTGTAACCTTTAGGCCTAGGATACCCAAGGTATTTTGACTGTGTCAATGTAATGGTCTTGCCTTGTTGGGCGAGAGCTAAAGAAAGACTTTGGTAAGGAAGGTAAGGTATGGAGATGAGTCTACTTACTGCTCAATTGGGTCAGTAGATATAGATCTAGAGAAGTCAATGACAGACCAATTGAAGTCAACAATAGTGAGTTTGAGAAATGCTTAAGTGAGTGATAGACATTGGAAGTCTGTAACAGCCAATTGAAATGAAGTGTTTTGTTTGGTCCAGGTGAGACTTAGGGAAGTCTATAGGGCCAAAAAGAGGAATCCTGAAATCAATTGAATTAAATTGAAAAAGTCAAGAGTCAAATAAAGTGAGCCCACATAAAAATTGGCGCTCAAAATTATTTTGACACCCATTGACTTCAATACGTTTCGTGAGTTTTTGCACCAGCCCAGATTCGCCCATCACTAACCAGGGGAAGTCTCTAATAGACAGTAAAGTGAGCCTGCATAGTAGTGATGACTCCAAACCTGAAGAACCCATGGGTTTACCTATGGGTCAGGCAGGTTAGGGTTGACTTCAGCAAGAGATTTCTGGGTCGCGGGTGGGTTCAGGTTTAGCTCTTCTATAGGTTCTCCACTGCCGGATTCCCCCTTTATTGATACGGTCCCATCTGCCCCTTTCGTAACATCAGTGATGGGCGGGTCAATCACAGGTCTATAAATAGAGGGAACTTGCCAAGTTGGGCTTGCAAGGTCAACCCACACATCACAACTATTGATGGGCGAATTTATTCACCAGGTGCGAATTCGCAGCGAATTTCCACAATTCACCATTTTTTTACGCCGGAACCAATTCCTACGACGACGGCAATTAAATGCACGCCATTGACTTAAATGCACCTCAAATTGTCGCCAGTGTCAGAATTTTCACCGGTGCCAATTTTGACGCCTGCGAATTTACGCCAGTGTCAAAATTCGTGTTTTCTGCCATTTCGCGAATTTCGCAAATTTGCAGGCGAAGCATAATGGGACAAATTCGCCAATCACTAATTACAACTGCATGACTCGTGTTTAGTTGGTCAGTAACAGGCCAAGGAAAGTCTTTAACAGAACAGAAGTAAATCTGAAAAAGTTTAGTTTGGCCAATGACAGACCTAGTTTGGCCAATACCAGAACAAGTGCCAAGCACCCTGGTCTCAGCTCGGCTTCACCAGTAGTGTGACCACCGTTGGGCTTCGGGAGGAGCCCTCAGCTTACTTGGGTGCCACCTGGACTTAACGAGGGGTACAAGGCGAGATATTCTGGCTGGCAAAGGGGCACGGCTGTTAGCAGAGTCTTTTGGGCCGAGGGTCAAACAGGCTGGGTCGAGGCAGGCGGATATCAGAATCGTCAACCAGGCAAGGGTCAAACCAGGTTGTAAATCAAGGGGTTTAAGCAGGAAGAGTTGTCGTAGGCAGGCAAGGGTCAGGATACAGAGTTCAGAGTAGTCAGGATACAGGCAGGGTCAAACACGGATAATTAAGATAAACAGGATCAAACACACTAGGCTCAGAAACCACTAGAAACAGAGTTCTATCATGGGCACTGGCTGGGGATCAGAATGGGCCTTAAATACCGTCAGATTTCGCACCAAAACATGCGTCAATTGCGCGCTGGTGCAATCACGCCAGCGCGCCTATACCTTTAAGAGGAACAAGATGGCGCCTAAGAACCACGCGGCAGGCGTCCCTGACGCACAGGTAACTTTGTTACAAAAACAAGCATGAAAAATGTTCTTTGGGTGCCAAATAAGTGTTGTGATTGGCCATTTGGTGGCCCCTATGTGGATTGTCAACCTACATTGACTGTTTGGCAGTACATCTGGTTTTTATGCAACCAAAACTTGCCTGGAATTCAAAAATAAGCAGCTGCTTTGAGGCCACTGTGAGTGACATTGAAAGGGTTGGAGAGCAACATGTTGGCTACTGGTTGGGGATCACTGGACTAGAGCCTCCAGTATGATTTAACCCTTGATGCTAATATGTATTGTCCTGACCAGCAGTATGAGTGGGAGCCTTTAAGGCTTTCAGCTGTTGATAGAAAGCTGGGGGGCCTACCCTGCACCCGCCCAGTAGGAGAAATGCGTTTCACTTTTATAAGTAGCAATGGAAAAGCCAAAGAGAAAGGGAATAATAGAGAAAAGTCAGAGTGATAGATGTGGAAAAGGGCCATATCTGCAGATAATTACGTCGGGAGGCGAAGGGAAATTGAAAGGGTGATTTCGGCGCAGCGTTTCTGAACCTTATCTTTGAGTGATTACTGGTAATGTCACACTGTAAGGGCCTTATTACAAAAAGAAATGAATAAATAAAGCCAATGAAAGTGTGAAAAATACATATTTTGGCTGCCGGCGAGATGACTAAAAAGCTCTTGGGTTAATACAGCTCATCTAAAATTCCATTAAGGAATGGAAGTGATCCCATTTCCATAGGATATCCTCCCGGCATTGCGACGTCCCCCCCCCCCCCAGCCTGTTCGGGATACTATGGTCCGTACAGCTGCCATTCACAGTAATGGAACAGTCTGGTTAATATATAATCAGGCATTACATTTTTTTGGGTGCCTGTGAATTATACATCATAACCAGGCCTGCAGAAACGGGAGAAATCGGAAATATTAGAAAGAGATTTTCTTTCAGGCAGGAAAGCAACGAAATGTTTTTTTAAAGGGGAAGTAAAGCTCCATTACGCTTTGTCTTAATTAATTAGGGCTGGGCTATTGCTCATAACCAGCAACCTGTGCATGTTATTGAGTCATAGTAAATGTGGGCTCTTATTAAATTCACAATTCTATGGGAACGGCTTCTCTTATATAGAAGCACATATTGTTATTCAATGATTATTAGGGAACTGAATAAATTAATGACACTGTCCATTTACGACCCTTCTCTCGGTAACGGTGACATGAGCTGCTAATGAGTTTGACAATGAGGATCAAATCCTCCTCTCTGCCATCTCCAACTGTCAGAGCGGGTGAGCCAGTCACATTGCATTGCAGCTCCCTGGCATTAACCTTGGCACATTCTGACACCACTGACATTTACATATAGAGAAGAAGCCAGTGATTATTTCCATGTGAAAAACCCCACGTACGGGAGCGATCGGCGTCCATCAATATCCCACAAGCCTTCCTGCCCATCGATCAATACATTAATGAAGCATTGCATTACACAGAGATTAATCTCACATAGCAAGCTCATTTACTAATGCTATGCACAACGCACTCAAGAAAATGCTGTATACAAAACATTTGCCCCTGCTTGCATTTATCTACAGCAGTGATGCATGGCAATTTGCCAGTTGCACCAACTTTGTTGCATGTGGATAGTATAGGGCTCCTATTGTGTGTTGCGCCAGAGACCCGGGATTCCTATGCTAATTGTCTCCCACCCTCATTTTTTGTAAATCTTTTTGTGCACAAATCTTTTAGCCTCTGTTATTTGGCACAAAATTGTGTACTGGACAGTAGCAAAGTGTAAACATTTCGTAATTATGGGAAGTAATGGTACATTGGACATTAAAGAATGGTGTAAATGCAACTATTTGCATGTCTTTAGTAAATGAGCCCCTTGTCATAGGCAGAGAGTGATGTGTGCGACGGAATAAACCAAAGGCATTATCTACATAGGCTCTTTTATAGTATCCCATATATAATACCCCAGAACACATGGCAGATAAATGCACGGCAAATTCCATGTATAATACACCAGTAAACGCGGCAGAATAAATACAGTTCAAATTCTATGTATAATACCCCAGAACACACAGTGGAATAAATATTGGGTCAATTCTATGTATAATACCACAGAACACACGGCAGGATAAATACAGTGCCAATTCCATATATAATACCCCAGAACATTCCATGTATAATACCCCAGAACACACAGCAGGATAAATACAGAGCCAATTCCATGTATAATACCCCAGAACTCACAGCAGGATAAATACAGAGCCAATTCCATGTATAATATCCCAGAACACACAGCAGGATAAATACAGTTCTAATTCCATGTATAAAACCCCAGAACACACAGCAGGATAAATACAGGGCCAATTCCATGTATAATACCCCAGAACACACAGCAGGATAAATACAGGGCCAATTCCATGTATAATACCCCAGAACACACAGCAGATAAATACAGTGCCAATTCCATGTATAATACCCCAGAACACACAGCAGATAAATACAGGGCCAATTCCATGTATAATACCCCAGAACAAACAGCAGGATAAATACAGGGCCAATTCCATGTATAATACCCCAGAACACACAGCAGGATAAATACAGGGCCAATTCCATGTATAATACCCCAGAACACACAGCAGGATAAATACAGTGCCAATTCCATGTATAATACCCCAGAACACACAGCAGATAAATACAGGGCCAATTCCATGTATAATACCCCAGAACACACAGCAGATAAATACAGTGCCAATTCCATGTATAATACCCCAGAACACACAGCAGATAAATACAGTGCCAATTCCATGTATAATACCCCAGAACACACAGCAGATAAATACAGTGCCAATTCCATGTATAATACCCCAGAACACATGGCAAGACTCCCCAAGCCTTCATCTTACCCCATACTGGGTGACAGCCAGAGAGAACAATGAAGGTGAAGAAGTCACTTACCTAAAAGAGAAAGAAAAAAAACATATTAGTTTACAATTATTAGTTTGTAATTTATCAACTGAATAAGTTATGCCAATGATAAGAACATTGCACCCATTTTAATATCATCTTAGAAAATAACACTGAAAGCAACCTGTACTATTTGGTTCATTTCAGTGGAAACAATGTAGGGTTTTTATTTGCTTCAGGGACTATTGAAAAGCAACCAAAATACTGTGCAGCCTCTATTGGCTTGAAAGGGAAATGCCTGGAAGCTAGAAGGTTCAATTGCTCCATTCAAGACAAGGGGAGATGCCAGAAGCATGTGCAGTGATGGTCTTAAAGGTCTACCTGTGCCATCAGCCTAAAGCCTGGAGTGATAGGAAACAGGATTCATTTAACACATGCTTTTATTGTTTCCAAAATTACTCTGCCATCTCTACATCAGTAGTTCCCAGTGGTCCTGTCACCGTAGAAGGGCTTGGAGTAGTGGCAGTGTTGGGCTCAGCCTAATGGTCAGTTAGGGTGAACTTTGTAAAGAATGCCCTAAATAGACCTTAGGAGCTAAGATGGACCTAAGCAAAGATTGGTCCTTCAAGGAGGGCTTCAACTGAAAAAGTTAGACAATCACTGCCCTACATGATGATGTAAGTAGCCATGATGAGGGTTAGTTTAATCTTCTAACCTTTTTGTAGCTATTTTCACTGTGGCCTGGGCCTGAATTTAATACTTGATCCTGACAGTCTTATGACCCTGACAATCAGTTGCCACCACTAGTGATGCGTGGGCCTGCCCAAAACCCCGGGTTCGGCGAGTTTGGGATTACTTCTACACAACCTTCTTGGTAGGGTTTGCGTTGAACTTCACCATGTGCCCACCCTGTGCGTGGGTCATTCAATACAGAGGTGCCCTGGGTTAGAGTCTGGTGCCACCACTATTACAATTTATATCACTGATGTTTAAAGACATTGTCAACTCTGTTGTACCTTGCATCTACCAGTCTCTCAACTAATAGCTGCCCAAGTACTAAACTAACAGATTTCCTTTACATTTTTCCGATGAAATCGTATTATTGTGATGACATTACCATCATAGGTAAAATTACAGTCTGGTAACAGGATACCCCATATCTATTTTGTCCCAAAACAAGACCTTAATTCTCCTATAGGAAGAACATGATTTAACTGGGTCTGGAGGATACATTCTAGTCATATTTTAGTTAAATACATATATGTTTTTGAGGTTATATAATTGTGATAATTTTTTGTCAATTTTGAATTTTTATTCAATAAATATCAAAAGTCGACATATTGAAGGAAACGAGCTGCT
Source organism: Xenopus petersii (assembly GCA_038501925.1). NCBI lineage: Eukaryota > Metazoa > Chordata > Amphibia > Anura > Pipidae > Xenopus > Xenopus petersii. Next base: position 192,961,602 of record CM076674.1, on the reverse strand, counting down.
TACAGTTAAAGGATAAGTAAACCTTTAAAATAAGTGAATGTAAAATCGATGAGGGGGCTATTCTAAGAACTTTTGCAATGAATATTCATTATTTATTTTGTTTTTATTCCAAGATATTAAGGGATACATGTGCTGTTAATATGAATGAATTTTGTTCCAACATCGCCACCTGCTGGTCAGTTTCCCACCAGTCTGACCAGCAAGTAGTCAAGGAAGTTGTCAGGAGAAAGAAAGAGGCTGATGTTCTTCTGCTTAGGAATAAAATTAGAAACCTTTCTCACATCTTTCCTAAGCAGAAGAAGATCAGCCTCTTTCTTTCTCCTGACAACTTCCTTGACTACTTGCTGGTCAGACTGGTGGGAAACTGACCAGCAGGTGGCGATGTTGGAACAAAATTCATTCATATTAACAGCACATGTATCCCTTAATATCGCTATCAAAAGAAAATAAATAATGAATGTTTATTGCAAAAGTGCTTAGAATAGCCCCCTCGTCTATTTTACATTGACTTGTTATTAAGGTTTACTTATGCTTCAAAGCCTGGAAACCAAACGCCTACACAAGCAGGCCCGGATTGTGGAAAGGCCACCAAGGCCCGAGCCTAGGGGGTCAGGATTTTAGGGGGCGGCATGCTGCCCAACCACACCCACATTGGTTTGGAAACACTGGTGATGTGCAGGAGATAAAATATTTTAAAGGGCCATTGCTCCAAAAAATGTGCCCAAACAAAGGGGAGGGGGCGAAGAATGACAGCAGGCCTAGGGGTGCCCGCTATGTAAATCCAGCCCTGTAGAGAAGCCTTTGAGTATGAGGCTATTGGTAATGAGTGTTTGAGTAGAAACAAAACCCTTTAAAATCACAATGTAAATGGGATTTTATTTTTGTTATCCCTGCACCACGAGTTTATCCCTGAATTCTGAATGGTGCTCTGAATATTGTCCTTTAGTGATTCCTCCACGCGGCCTGTAGGACTGATGTGCCGTCACCTTGTTGTCCATGATCAGGCAGCGCATAATGTAGTGGGATAAGGCTGTGCTGAACATCAGCTTTGGGGGCTTAAAGGGATACTGTCATGGGAAAAAACTTTTTTTCCAAAACACATCAGTTAATAGTGCTGCTCCAGCAGAATTCTGCACTGAAATCCGTTGCTCAAAAGAGCAAACAGGTTTTCTTATATTCAATTTTGAAATCTGACATGGGGCTAGACATATTGTCAGTTTCCCAGCTGCCCCCAGTCACGGACTTGTGCTCTGATAAACTTCAGTTACTCTGGAGTAATATCACCCCCTCCCTTTCCCCCATCAGCCTAACAACAGAACAATGGGAAGGTAACCAGATAGCAGCTCCCTAACACAAGATAACAGCTGCCTGGTAGATCTAAGAACAACACTCAATAGTAAAATCCAGGTCCCACTGAGACACATTCAGTTACATTGAGTAGGAGAAACAACAGCCTGCCAGAAAGCAGTTCCATCCTAAAGTGCTGGCTCTTTCTGAAATCACATGACCAGGCAAAATGACCTGAGATGCACCTACACACCAATATTACAACTAAATACACTTGCTGGTCCAGGAATGAAATGTTATATTGTAGAGTCAATTATTTGCAGTGTAAACAGTGTCATTTAGAAATAAAAACCATAAAAATCATGACAGAATCCCTTTAATGAACATCGGTCAACGAAACCCTCAAACACTGAAGACGTTCCACTAAAGGGAGACGATTCAATGTTTCCTCCACATTGATACCTGTCTCTCTCCCGCTCTTCCAAGTGAAGCTGTAAAGCCGAACAGCTGCTGAGATGCCGACTGGAAGGCTGGGCACGTCACAACAAGTCTCCGGAGGAACAATTAAAAGCAACAACAAATATTAAAGTAAGGCTCCATCCATTAGGAGAATAACAAAGCAGGAGATATGACTTCCACGCTCTGGTACTCCTCTCCCTAAACCCCTCAATTAACAGCTCTCTTCCATGGCGCTTACATCTCACGTCCAATGTGCTCTTTCCCTTCTATCTGCCTCTATACATAATGCAAAGGCTTCTTGGCCTTAATTGCCATCACTGGAACCTGTTATCTCACTGACAGTATGTTTATATATATATATATATATATATATACGTGTCCTTCCAGACAAGGCTTGTGCATCAGCCCGAGATGAAGCAAACATCATACAGGTCACTGCCCCAGCGATTCAGTAGTAATTATACTATGGGCCACCAAAAATACTCAAACTTTTCACTAATATCTTAAAATGCGTTATTTCTGCTGAAACCTTTGGCCTAATCCTGACTTTATGTACGTTGCTTGTCTTGCCCAATTCCATGGACGTTGAGCCTGTTTAACCACGAATGTGCATTGCTTTGAACATATGCCTGCCAGTTAGCTGACCACTGCTGGTCTTGTCTGTTCCAGGGCCTGTACTTTCCTGCCTAGTACTAAAAGGAGAACTAAACCCTAAAAATGAATGTGGCTAAAAATGGCATATTTTATATAGTGAACTTATTGGACGAGGCTAAAGTTTCAGCTTGTCAATAGCAGCAATGATCCAGGACTTCAAACTTGTCACAGGGGGTCACCATCTTGGAAAGTGTCTGTGACACTCACATGCTCAGTGGGCTCTGATTGGCTGTTGAGAAGCTAAGCTTAGGGCTCGTCACTAATTATCCAGCAGAAAATGAGCTTCCCTGGCTGTAATATAAGCTGATGCTACAGGTTTGCTGATTATTCAATTCTGATGCTAATTGCACTGGTTTCTGTGCTGCCATGTAGTAATTATCTGTATTAATCACTAATCAGCCTTATATTGTGACATTTCTATTCTATGTGTACTGTATATTGTGAGTGGCTCCCTAAGCTCAGTAAGTGACAGCAGCACAGAGCATGTAAATCAGTGAATCAGCAGAAAAGAAGATGGGGAGCTACTGGGGCATCTTTGGAGACACAGATCTTTACTGCTAAAGGGCTGTGGTTGCCTTGGGCTGGTACAGAAGCACAAAACATCATGTACAACATTTCTAGCTACTTCTTTAGTTAGGCTTTAGTTCAAATTTAAAATCATAAAAGGAATTCCTGTCTGGGTCCTAATTATGCTTCTCCTTGGCCTCAGCTGCCAAACTTTAAAACCAGGGGCCCATAGAAGACCTAATTGGCCCCTGAACCTGGCAACTGCCAGCTGAGCATGTTTGTATCCTGGACACCAGCAAGTTGGTGGCACCAAACCTAAATGTGACAGCAGGGCTATCATCAGGAATCACGGGCTTCATACTAGTGAGTTTGAATGACCTTCCCTCCAGGGGACTCTAATTATTAATTTATTGGTCTTCAATATTCCTCTCTCAGCATCTGTTTCTCTGCATTTTTCATGCAGCAGTTGGGTGTCCGATATTCATTCACAGTTAAGCTGGCCAAAGATGCAAAGATCTGATCGTTGAAATCCTCAAACTCGGATTCGTACGATCGGATTTTTTCGTCTATGGCCATCTTAAGATACAATGGGGCTCATTTATCAACACAGGGCAAATTTGCCCATGGGCAGTTACCTATAGCAACCAATCGGTGATTAACTTTTTAAAGCCAGCTGCAAGGAGAACAATGAATTTGGAGCAATTTGATTGGTTGCCATGGATTACCCAATTTGCCCAGTTTTGATAAATGATCCCCAATATATCTTATAGTGGGGCTTTTTTCCTGGCAGAAGTATTAGAGCTCACTCATATAACTGATTCCAGTACAAACAAAATCTAACAAAATAACTGCCTTTTGCACAAATTCTGCATGTAGAGAGACATGATGTCTGGTGAGTTTAATAGAGTGAGCTCTAATACATCTTCTAGGCAAAAGGAGCCCCCCTATAAGATATATTGGATCTAACTGTCAGTGAATATCTGACACCCAACTGCTGAATGAAGACAGAATGAAGAGAAACAGATGCTGAGAGAGGGATAGTGAAGATAAACTTGATTATTTCAGAAAAAATGCCGAATATTTCATGGATTGTATTTATAACGTTTATTTCAGTATGCTGAAGCTTATATTACATTTTCATTTTCGCGATAGTTCCCCTTCAATTAAATGCAGAGTTAAACAAATAATGAGCAGATTAGATGGGCTGGCGGGTTCTTCTCTGAAGGTCCATCTGAAGGTCCCCCCTTTTGATTCACCTCTTCTATATGAGACTAATTAAGCCAAATGAGAGGATTTGTCCTTTGCTGATGATGGGGGCGCAAGTGAAATTCTGAAATATCCTTCCAAAAAGCCTGTGCCCGGTCAGGACTCGTGAGGTTAATAGAGCCGGGAGCTCATTAGTATTTGTGGCTCCACAAACTCATCAACACCAGCAGCTCAATTAACACTAATTGATAAAGGGGTGAAGACACATCGCTCAGATCTTTTATTCACATTGTTTCCGCTAAAGGGCAAGTCGGAGCGACACCATGGAAATTAGCGGCACTCTCTGAACTCCAACCGTTTGCCCTCGCCGTGCCTTTAAGCCGTCACCATATGGCCACACTGAATTTTTTTCTTTTTTGTTGGGAAGTAAATCATTTTATTCCTTAATTTCAGTCGCTTTCCAGGGCTCGGCGCTTGATATGCGGCTGATGTTTAATTGAGTCGGATGGTGATGTGTGTTTACTCTCTAATTGATCGGGGTGGATTCTATACCCAGCGCAGGCACAGAGTCGTTATACAGCAACATTAATAAGCATGGCGCTCGCATGCACTCACATAATGAAGTCTGAGACTATTCAGGGGCTGGTTGCGATTCTGTCTGGCACATAAACGTCAGCTTGTCCTCATTTCTGCCTACGACCCAGTTCCAAAGTTCCCTAATATTAAATTCTAGTATTTATTATTAAAAGAGAAAGAAAGGCAAAATTAAAGACTTATCTCCCATAAATGTACACCCCAAGGCCTCTACAATCGCTAAGTTATCAAGTCACATAGGCCACTGTAATGGTCTGTAATCCGTCTCGTTGGGCGCAGCCAGGGGCGTAACTATAGAGGAAGCAGACCCTGCGGCTGCAGGGGGGCCCAGGGTCAATAAATATTGGAGAGTCAACCTCTAAACATTTTGGGGGCCAGAAAAATAATTTGCTGTGGGGCCCAGTAATATCTAGTTACGCCACTGGGCGCAGCGCTTATTTAGGCAGGCAGGCGCCATCTTGGAAAGGTAACGGACACTACCTTCACCTCCATCTCGGTTCTGCGCATGCGCCACTACTGACTTAGCCACGTAAGTTTCTTTGCCACAAGCCTTTGATTAGAGGCTCATTTATAATTTGCCTTTCCTTCTCCTTTAAGGCAACAGTCTTGCCTACATTCTCCATTGTTTCAGATAAACCCGCACTCTGTCTCATCTCCATTTTTAGTGTCGGACTGGTCTGTTAGGACACCAGGAAAAAACCCGGTTGGATCCCGGCGATTGTGGGCCCCGCCAGCCCAGATTCGCACCCTGGTTGCGGCAAAATCTCGGTTTGCGTGCGCATGCTCACACATACGGTGGAGTCCGACTCTGTCCATCTTTCATGTTACCTGTGCTATGTATCCTTTGTAACAGGCAATACAGAGAAATACCCCAGTATAGTATATATTCCCCTGTACTAAGCAAAATTCAGCAGGAACAGTCCCTAAGTTTGCTCATAGTCTGTACAGAGAGATCCCATAAAACTATGGCAGCATAGGTATTCCCTGTACTAAGCACAATTCAGCAGGATCAGTCCCTAAGTTTGCTCATAGTCTGTACAGAGAGATCACATAAAACTATGGCAGCATAGGTATTCCTCTGTACTAAGCACAATTCAGCAGGAACAGTCCCTAAGTTTGCTCATAGTCTACTATGACAGTATAGGTATGCACCAGAATATTCACCCTGTAAAGTTGCTTTTTCCCCTACTTCAGGCATTATTATTATTAATAATCTTGACCTCAATGAATTTTCATAGAAGACATTCCCTTTAAAATCATTATCTTTTATAGTTACAGAATAATGCTTGGGACGGATGGTAAGGCTCAGAGTGCAAGTCAGTAGTTAATACAGCAGCAAATCATCACTAATAGATTACAGCACAGATGCATCACTAGGAGACAATGTGCTGATATTGATTGTGCCACTGCTATTTTGTATCTAATGTGCCCTGTCTTTTTCTGCCTTCAGCACTTATGCCACCTGCTTAGCCCCTCGCCATATGTTCCTCAGCAGCTGCCTCGGTGCATTCACAGTGCAAGTATCCTCTGGTCTGAGAAGGGACCCAATCTAATAAACTAAAGGATATGGAAAATCCAATGTTTTAAACTGAAAGCCAAGGACATTGGGAGATAAGGAAAGAAAAGCACTTTGCAACTAATATTAGCCCCACATGTCCTCACAGAATGTTCTGTTATACAGATAGCTAGAATCTCAGATGCCATAAAGCAGGACAGGACTGCTGCTTACAATGGGGATCAGATAGGATCTGTGCAGCCACTGGGACAGAATGTTCTGTTATACAGATAGCTAGAATCTCAGCTGCCATAAAGCAAGGCAGGACTGCTGCTTACAATGGGGATCAGATAGGATCTGTGCAGCCACTGGGACAGAATGTTCTGTTATACAGATAGCTAGAATCTCAGCTGCCATAAAGCAGGACAGGACTGCTGCTTACAATGGGGATCAGATAGGATCTGTGCAGCCACTGGGACAGAATGTTCTGTTATACAGATAGCTAGAATCTCAGCTGCCATAAAGCAGGGCAGGACTGCTGCTTACAATGGGGATCAGATATGATCTGTGCAGCTACTGGGACACAATGTTCTGTTATACAGATAGCTAGAATCTCAGCTGCCATAAAGCAAGGCAGGACTGCTGCTTACAATGGGGATCAGATAGGATCTGTGCAGCCACTGGGACAGAATGTTCTGTTATACAGATAGCTAGAATCTCAGCTGCCATAAAGCAGGACAGGACTGCTGCTTACAATGGGGATCAGATAGGATCTGTGCAGCCACTGGGACAGAATGTTCTGTTATACAGATAGCTAGAATCTCAGCTGCCATAAAGCAGGGCAGGACTGCTGCTTACAATGGGGATCAGATATGATCTGTGCAGCTACTGGGACACAATGTTCTGTTATACAGATAGCTAGAATCTCAGCTGCCATAAAGCAGGACAGGACTGCTGCTTACAGCATGTTTCCCATCAAATGTCTCTGCCATTATACTTATTTTCCATCAAAATAAAATACCCATAGGTCACAGGTAGATGTAAGGATTAACTTATCTATTCTGTTGGAATCGTCTTTCATTAAAGAATATAGGAGGAAGGTTGCTGTATGGCTGTACAATAACAGATAATATTCAGCATGCTGCGGGACAATTTGTTTTGCACAGCTGGGTTAGTCACAGCAGAAAACACCCTATGCAGCAAAGTGTAAATAATATAACATGCTCTTTCTTGTAACGTTGTATCACATCAGGTTTGGATTCTCTGCAGGCGGTTGACTTTCCTCCTGTATAAAGAATCCTCTCATTTCTGGGGGGAGGAAGCTTTAATGGTAAAAATTGCTACTTACATATTCCCATGATGTGAATGGAGAAATAAGGGACAAGGTAAAAGCATCGTGCTCACGTCTGTCTCAGGTATGTCTGTAGTCTGTACCTTTCACTGGATATAACATTTAGCACAGGGTGTAAAGCATAGGCAGCACTGCTAAAGTTCATACCTCCCAACTGTCCCGTTTTTAGAGGGACAGTCCTTCTTTTGACAGCTCAACCCACAGTCCCTCATTTGTACTGGAAAGTCCCGTTTTACTCTGCACTGAACAGCCAAAAAAAGAAACAAAGTTTCTAACTTAATTTGCTTTTGGCAGAGAGCCCAGAACAGCCACAGCAGAAGATAAGCTACATTTGTAACAATTCAAATGTATCTAGATTAGCAAATCAGTAATTGTAACAATATAAGATAACAGGTCCCTTGGGAAAAGTTAGACTCACAGCTTAAAGGGCAATTCGCCTTCATTAGCAAAACTCCAGTAAAAAGGCAGGTTTATTGCAGTGTCCTGCGGATATCTATTGCCTTACGCATTTCGGGAGTCAATCCCTTAATCATAGCCTATGATAAAGGGATAAACTCTCGAAACACGTAAGACAATTTTTACCGGAGTGCCGTCCTTTTTGGTTTTTGGATACGCGGGGACTCTTTGGACAGAGCGCCGGCTAATTATATGAGAGCAGCTACGCGAGCGTGAGTTTGGAACGGTGCCTTTGGTATGTTTGATGTGATTACAAACACAAACAGTGCCGCATTCATGGGAAAAGACATGTCACAATTCATCACAACTGGAAAACACGGTGCAAAGTGCACATGATGGAGTGTGTCCATTTATTTGCACCTTCCCAGTCGTAAGTGGCCCTATTCATATGATTGTGAAAAGTGATGGGGCGAAATTATTCGCCAGGAATGGATTCACTGTGAAAATCCACAGAGTTTTTTTTCTGTAAAAACCTTGCAAAAATTTGCCTTGGAAATTTGCTGCAACAAAAAAAATTGCGCACCTAAAAATTGTTGCTCGTAAAAAAAATATGGGGCCCATTCATTTGGACAAAAAAAATGTTTCACGCATAAAATTTGTCACACGTCAAAATTATTTTGATGCCCCTTGACTTTTTCGGCAAAGCAAATCGGGACAGAATCGTTCATCGCCAGATGTGAAAGCACAGACACGTTTATAGGCGCAAGCAATGTGGAGCTGAAAACAACAGTCGCTGATATGTCTTCCCTTCATCCCATTTATAAAGAATAGAAAGTCATCCTTATTTCCACAACTGCCGATAAAGCAGCTGAATTGCCATTTAATAGATAAATATTTGCTACAATGGTGCCGGACAGATTGAATGTACAGGATTTGCCCATAAACTGGCTCATTCCAATATGTGAAAGTGTAATGGGGAAGGTTGTGACCCTCTCTGTCTGCTCTATACACAGCTCAGAACTACATCAAAGTGCAGCACATGTCTGGATATAAGGCTGCAAATCCATTAAACCCAGGACAAGTGAATCACACAAAGCAAGAAGCTCGGCCAGTACAAATTCCTGAGTCCTATTAACGCAGCGAGACAAAGGAATGAGCAAATATCCAGTGTTTCACAAGCCCAGAAACCAGGGAATTGCTTAAGAAGAACACATAGTATTAGGATCCATGTAAATCCTGAAAAGTAGGTTGTTTAGTGTGAGAACTATAATGTATGTGGGGCAAGGGAGGCAGGGTTAGCACTGAAATTGCACAAGATAAAAGCAATAGTATGAGCTATTGGCATAAGGACAAGATGGAGATAGTAGGACAAAAAAGTGACAGTTAGACAAGATGAAGATGGAAACAGAAGATCAACAGATGGAGACAGTAGGACAGGATTGTGATAGCAAGACACAATTTTGACAGTAGAGCAAGAGGGTGATAGTATCACAAGATGATTGTAGTAGGACACCAAGGAGACAGTAGGACAGGATTGTGACAGAATTGAAAAATTTTCAAGATGGAGACAGTAGGGCAAGGTGGTGATAGTAGGACAAGATAGCTATGGCACAACAAGATAATAGGAGTAGGGCAATATGTTAAAGTAGAAAAAGTTGGAGACATTAGAAGAAGATAGTGATATTAGAAGAAGATGGTCACATTAGGACAAGATGGAGACATTGTGGAAGATGGTGAATGTAAGTCATGAGGGAGACATTTAGACAAAAAGGACACAGTAGGGGCAAGATGGTGACAGTAGGGCAAGATGGGACAGTAGGACAAAATGAAGACAGTAGGATAAGATGGAGACAGTAGGATAAGATGGAGACAGTAAGACAAGATGGAGACAGTAGTAGGACAGCATGGAGACAGTAGGGCAAGATGGAGACAGTAGGACAAGATGGAGACAGTGGGACAAGATGGAGACTGTAGGGCAAGATAAGGACTGTGGGACAAGATGGAGACAGTAGGGCAAGATGTAGACAGTAGGACAGGATGGAGACAGTAGGGCAAGATGGAGACAGTAGGGCAAGATGGAGACAGTAGGACAAGATGGAGACAGTGGGACAAGATGGAGACTGTAGGGCAAGATAAGGACAGTGGGACAAGATGGAGACAGTAGGGCAAGATGGAGACAGTAGGACAGGATGGAGACAGTAGGGCAAGATGGAGACAGTAGCACAAGATGGGGACAGTAGGACAAAATGGAGACAGTAGGAAACGATAGAGACAGTAGGACAAGATGGAGACAGTAGGGCAAAATGGAGACAGTAGGAAAAGATAGCAACAGTATGAAAGGATGGAGACAGTATGATAGGATGGAGACAGTAGGAGAAGAAAGTAATACTAGTGCAAAACAGGAATAGTTGGACAAGGTGATGACAGCAGGACACAATGGCAAAAGAACAGAAAATAGAGACAAGGGGACAATGTGACAATGGCAGTGTATGAGGGCAGCAGTAGTGCGACATGGCAGCAATAACACAGATGAAAGTTGGAATGGCAACTTACTGAATAACAGGAAGAGATAAGTATATATTATTATTATTATTTGCTATGAATCCTTTTTACTCACATGCATCAATCACTCACAATCCCATCATTGTCTAACTTAGATTTTGATTGAAATAGCTCTGCAGGAAATAGGAATATATACATAGAATGTTACAGCTGAAATCAGCCGAATTTGCCTTCAATCTGCTTCTCTGTAAATCAATATATTGCATAATGAAGTGCCGGCATTTGCATGGATGTGTGTAACAAAAAGGAAATAAATAAGTTCCCCTCTGTAATAAAATGTATTCCTACAAGTGCAAGAATGGAGCAACATAAACTCAAGGAACAATGGATCGGTGCTAATCTGAACCATCAGTGGGAATTGTCTGTTCATTTGATTTGATTTGAATCTTCGTGAATCTTCTAAAGATATATTGGTTTAATCCTGTGGAACTTCTAATGTTCTAAATGGCTACAAGAACACATACACATGTGACTAATCTAATGTCTTGATTGGCTACAGAATGGTCGAGCTCCATAACTAGTCTCATGCACTGGTTAAGTATAGGCTGGTATAATGAGGTGATAATTTCATTGACTGGAAATTGAAACAAATTAGACACTACCCCATCAACCTTAGCCCTTAGGCCCTAATCTTCTAGAAACACCACTCACATTCCTTAAAAGGATTCTGTCATGGGAATTCTTTTATTTTTTTAATTTAATAGCGCTCCTCCAGCTGAATCCTGCATTGCAATCCATTTTTCAAAAGAGCAAACAGATTTTTTTTTTAAATTTAATTTTGAAGATTCTTATGTGGGGCTAGAGATGTTGTTCGTTTCCCAGGTGCTTTTAGCCATGTGACTTGTGCTCTGAAAAAAGTGTCCACAATTTGTGACTGCCTGAATTTGAGAGGGACCGTTGGAGACAGGATTTCTGATATTTTATCAATCACTATACCGAAGACATGATGCAACAAGCAGAAAGAATTGGACTCACGTTAATTTTGGGTTCCAATGTTTTTTTAACGGGAATGGGTAGGTCCCCTATGTACATTGAAGGGTTTCAGTAGATCAGGGGTTCAATATATCAGGACACAAGTTAAGTCTTTGTCTTTCACACTACCTAGGGCTCTAAATGCTACAGTCTGGCTAACTCCATGCCACACCTCCTACTAGTAGCATTAACTATCTCCTATAGCATTCTACTACAGATACCAAGTCAATCACCCAGCTCTTCTATCTCCTTACCCTCCCTGTACTTATACCTCAGCCTCCCCCCATACCATTAACCGTCTTTCAAAAAGTAGAGTCCAGAGACTTACTCTTGGGATCCTTCCCTGTTGTATACTATGGCATAGCCATTACTTTCCTATATTAAAATGGGTTCCTCCCTTCAGCATGGCTATACTATGGAAAGACTATGGAAAGGATTAACTCTGACCCCTGCCATAGCTATAATATGGCAGCTCCTACCCACATCTATAGATACAAATATATGGGGGAGAAAGTACTATACTTTATACTATAGTGTCTGTATATAAAAACAAACCCAACATTTAGCCTCCTTAACTAACATGTTTAAATTCAATTTCCACCTCTTTCATGGTATATGGCATATAATAATCCTCAAGCAAAGATATTTGCTTTTTTATTTAATATTAAAGCCCCTTCCTGGGAATGACTTTAAGTTTTCATACAGCAGAACATCAAACACAGAAGGATCTAGTAATCCATGTTGCATTTGTGAGGAGGTCATGGGGTCCATGTTTAATTTTTGAGGATTTGGGGGCATCAGTGAGACTATTCCCTTTTGGGAAGAACACTTTCCCTCACCCTTTCCATGAGCAAAACAGGAGCTCTAATAACTTTGATGTGAGTGGAAGTCAGTCTGATGCTCCTCACAATGAAGGAAACATCAGTTCTTGACTCTAATTTTTTTCTTTATGATCCACCATAAATGTCCACTTATATAGTCTGATATATAGATGCTTAGATACCTCTCAATACCCCTTTCCTAACTGTTGCACCAAAAGTATTTTTGACTGATAACCTTTGCTCTGTCTGTTTAATGTTAAGTGTTTCCAGTCCTCAGTTCATGGTAATTGACCCCCACTGTGTGGGCGAACAGCCGGGACTCTATGTGTGATAAGTAATACAATACACATAGGTGGCCAGAAGTCCCCTTGTAAGAGCTGCGTGCTGCCTGAAACCCATACTTAGACTAAACTGGGCATGCTCACCAAATGGCACCCCATTGACCCAGCAGTATTAGCTGTGATTGGACCTATCACAATTCAGAGCTGGTTTTGTCTCTATAATGGCCCACCCAGAATGTAATATAATTGGCCCCCTCTGGAAACTGCCTTTGTGATTGGCAGAAAGTATTAATCCCGGTTCTGCATTTACAACAGGGTATGTTCCTTTCCTGGATTACAAAGTTGTCTGCTAAGAATTCCAAATTGTTAGTCTTTTCATGCAAATTGAAGGCCAGAGGAATTGTAACCCATCACAGCTGTACCCACATTTTCCAGTGACCAGCAGTAGCAGTAACCCTGGCATTATTTTGCAAGCAGGACCACTAAAAGCCGGCTGGCTACCTTAGAAACTCTGTGAAACATGCAACAATGGATCCACAATAAAGAGCTTCATTCCCTAAAGGAGTTGTGTGTGTGTGAGTCCTACCCTATGCCCTATAAGTTTTCTCCCGTACTCAGTCGTACTGGCTGATACATTAAACAGCTTTAAGAAAGATTTGATTGATTTTTAGCAAGTGAGGGAATACAGGGATATGGAAGATAGTTCATAGTACAAGTTGATCCAGGGACTGGTCCCATTGCCATTTTGGAGTCAGGAAGGAATAGTTTCCCCTCTGAGGCAAAAGGGCAAGGGTTCAGGAGGAGTTTTCACCTTCCTCTGGATCAACTAACAGTTAGGCAGGTTATATATAGACTTAAAAGGTTGAACTTGATTCTCCATTTAAAGTTAAATAGGGCAAAATATATAAAACATGGGTACTCAAGAGCCGCAAATTAAAGGAGAACTGCACCCACAATCTGTTTCTAATATAATAAAAGAAAATGTCATTCTATTACTAGTTTCTTTATAAGTATGTGTACTGATTCCAAGCAACGTAACAGCAGTCACTTCTCTTACAGATGTTATTAAGAAATAAATGGATATTGGGAAGTTGCTTACAAAAACATTTTCTTTTATGGTGCACAATCCAGTTTCCCCTTTAAAGACGCAGAGAAGCTGGTGAGCGAGTGAGTCATTACATCTTCTGCCGAACAGGCGTGAGATTCATTCTCTTGCCGCTTAAGGGAATATTTTAATGAAGCATCAGCCAAGCTCAGTCTGGTCCCAGTGTATTTGAAGAGAGAGTCTTTCAACATAAAAGGAGAGTCCGTTCATTTTATTAAACCAGGGATTCTCATTTTGGCTCTGATCCCTTTACATTTTTTTATTTAAAGAGAGACAACATTCCATCTAAATACTCTTTTCTTTCCCTCTTTTCATTCTAGAATTGCACCGAATCCAGGATTCGCCAGGATTCAGCCTTTTTCAGCAGGATTCGGATTCAGCCCAATTCTCCTGGCTGGCCAAACCCGAATCCTAATTTGCAAATGCAAATTAGGGGCAGGGAGGGAAGTCGCATGACTTTTTGTCACAAAACAAGGAAGTAAAAAATGTTTTCCCCCTCCTGCCCCTAATTTGCATATGCAAATTAGGATTCAGATGCGGTTCGGTATTCGGCCGCATCTTTTGCGAAGGATTCAGGGTTCGGCCGAATCCAAAATAGTGGATTCGGTGCATCTCTATTTCATTCCTCTTACCTTAAAGGGATACTGTTATGGGGAAAAAAAATCCAATTCTCAAAAGACCAAACAGATTTTTTTATATTCAATTTTGAAATCTGACATGGGGCTAGACATATTGTCAGTTTCCCAGCTGCCCCCAGTCATGTGACTTGTGCCTGCACTTTAGGATGGAACTACTTTCTGGCAGGCTGTTATTTCAATGTAACTGAATCAGTCTCAGGGGGACTTGGCTTTTACTATTGGGTGTTGTTTTTATATCTACCAGGCAGCTGTTATCTTGTGTTAGGGAGCTGCTATCTGGTTACCTTCCCATTGTTCTGTTGTTTGGCTGCTGGGGGGAAAGGGAGGGTGTGATATCAGCCCAACTTGCAGTATAGCAGTAAAGAGTGACTGAAGTTTTTCAGAGCACAAGTCACATGACTGGGGGCAGTTGGGAAACTGACAATATGTCTAGCCCCATGTCAGATTTCAAAATTGACTATAAAAAAATAAGTTTGCTCTTTTGAGAAATGGATTTCAGTGCAGAATTCTGCTGGAGCAGCACTATTAACTGATGTGTTTTGAAAAAACATGTTTTTCCATGGCAGGATCCCTTTAAGGGTTAGTGATATATTTATAGTGAGTGTCCGGGGTATTGTCCTTTACTTGTCTTTAAAAGAATAATATCTATGGGTTCATGCCCAGTCGTGCAATTCTGCAAAGCTTTCACTCGGCTGGGTGCAAAGCCACAACGATACTGTGTATATAGGAAAAGGGATCCGCACTCACAGGACTTATAAAAATATTTTTATTTGTTACCGGGAGACTAAGGTTTCGGCTAGCACTCTAGCCTTTTTCAAATGAAGTTTGAGAAGGGATAGAGTGCTAGCCCATATATCACCACATCAATACCGGCACTTCTGTGGTTAAATATGTTGTCTGAATAAGAGAGATCCTTATTGGTCAGAGACAAGATACAGAGGGGCAGATTTACTAAAGGGTGAAGTGACTAATCCTGGCCATCATTCGCCCAGCGTTACCGCTTTCAGGCACTTTTAGGCCGATTTACTAACGGGTGGAGGTAGTGTATCTTTGATTTTATTGCCGATGTAACTCTAGCAAAAATTTGCCAGCGTCGGCTCCCTGGACACAACTTTGCATTTTTGTAAATTAGCGTTGTATAAAAAATTTTCACCTGGCGAAGTGTTGTGATGGCTGCGAAGCCATCACTGGCGAATTAGTAAATTTACCCCAGAGAGAGAGAGAGAGAGAGAGACTGCTATCAGAAAGAGATGACTCACACAAGCCTGCCTAGCATGGAGCTTTTTAGGGGACCCGTTTATAAATATACTGTATATGCCTGAACACAAAAAGTACATTTTTAAAATATGGACCCCCTATCACTGTAGTAAGGCTGGAGGCTTAATCTAAGGGGGCTCTCTACAACAGCATCCAACCTAAAATCAATGTGCTTTCTGCCCTTCCCCTAAAACCATAAAAGCAAATATTGTGATTTAGTATCATTTGTAAGCCAGGCAAGATCTCTGGATAATAAACCTGCATAATCCAAAACAATGAAAAGGGTTTCAGGGCACATTGAGGAGCGGAGAGGCTGAGAGCGATTGTTTAGTGCAGAAGAGCAGAATAAATTCACAGATGGGCACAGGATCCTGAATAAAGGATGAAGATGCTGCAAAAAAAGCTCTTATCATTTTCTGGCACTTCAGTTCACACTTCAGCTTTAAGAGAAGGAGATGGGCCCTTAAAGTCAACTTTCTCTTTGTATTTGTCTAATGGAAATATTAAAAGGGGAAGGTATAATTATTTCCTCCTAACTTCTATCCTTCTATTAATTTATTACTGGCTCAGCTTGCAGTTTTCACCACCTAACTTTGTGACTTGTGTCTTTATACAGACATGCAACCCCTCAGTGACTTCTAATATCCTTATCATTTACAGTAGGGGGTACATTATCCCTTATAATACATGAGTGATACTCAGAGTTCCCTGTATAACTCAGCCTGCAGCCTTGTGTCTTTATATGGTCACAGAACAACCCCTCAGTGACTTCTAATATCCTTATCATTTATAGTAGGGGGTACATTATCCCTTATAATACATGAGTGATACTCAGAGTTCCCTGTATAACTCAGCCTGCAGCCTTGTGCCTTTATATGGTCACAGAACAACCCCTCAGTGACTTCTAATATCCTTATCATTTACAGTAGGGGGTACATTATCCCTTATAATACATGAGTGATACTCAGAGTTCCCTGTATAACTCAGCCTGCAGCCTTGTGTCTTTATATGGTCACAGAACAACCCCTCAGTGACTTCTAATATCCTTATCATTTACAGTAGGGGGTACATTATCCCTTATAATACATGAGTGATACTCAGAGTTCCCTGTTTAACTCAGCCTGCAGCCTTGTGCCTTTATATGGTCACAGAACAACCCCTCAGTGACTTCTAATATCCTTATCATTTACAGTAGGGGGTACATTATCCCTTATAATACATGAGTGATACTCAGAGTTGCCTGTATAACTTGCTTTGTCATATAACTATATCACATTAATTCAGCTGGAAGTCTATGTATCAGACACGTGTGCTTTTTATTAGGGATGGGCAAATTTTATCGCCTTGTTTTGCCGCGGAAATGATGGCCATAGACTTGTATGGCGTTGTGCTTCAAAAAAAAAGACGCACGTCAAAAAAAAAAAAAATTCGCTGCGCGACAATTTTTTTTTGCTGCTCATAGACTTTAACGGGCGTTCGATGGCGGCAAATTTTTGGCAAAACGAAACAGGTCATTTGCCTATCCCTACTCTTTCTTTGATATTTTAGGCATTTGGCAGACAGTTTGGATGTGTCTGATGGAAAACGTGCAAAACAGCAGCTTTTGGGTTAGTACAGTCTGTTCCAGGTTTTAACAAAACACTTTAAATTCCACTCACTAAAAACAATGTCTTTTTTTTTTCATCTTTGTGCTAAATTCATCTCTTACGCGGATAATTAAGGCTTATTAAGGGAACTGTCGTCATAGAAAAACAAACGAGAGCTGACAAATTAGAGACAAAGGAATAATCGGCACATTGATCTGAAGCTCGCGGGCAGATAAAGTTGGAGCCGTTTGTGACCATGTTCTGTGGTTTTGGGGCCAACGATCTGATTAGGAATATCCTACGCTATAGAAATCCATATAACTTATTATCATATTGGTGCATATATATATATATAAGTATATATATAAGTTCATTGGATGGAAACCATCCAACACTCCTCGCTACACTGGACTGTGTATAGGGAATTTTTGCACCTTGTTTGCGACGGAAATGACGCCCATAGACTTGTATGGCGTCGCACATTGTTTTGCTGAAACGAAACGGGTCAAATTCGCTCAAGCCTATGTATATGTCTTCGATAATTAATCAGTAGTGATGGGCGAATTTGTGCAGTTTCGCTTCGCCGAAAAATTTGCGAATTTCGCGCGAAATTCGCGAAACGGCGCCGGCGCCCGTTTTTGATGCCGGCGCACGTTTTTCGACGCCGGCGCCCGTTTTTGGCACCGGCGTCCGTTTTTTCGAAAAAAACAAATTTTGACGCCGGCGAATTTTTTCCGCAAATTTTCACGGGCGTTTTGCGAATTTATTCGCTGACGGCGAATCGCGCAAATTCGCCGCAAATTTTCGCCTGGCGAATAAATTCGCCCATCACTATTAATCACCAAGTCCAGTTGCTCTAGATTTACTTCTACTGGATACAGATCATGAGAATAACTCTAACATCTGAGTTCTCAAATCATATTATCAGGTTGCACTTTGTACTGATTTCAGGGCAAGTCAAGTGTCGGTGCAAAGCCAATGAAATGTCCCTGGATGTGCAGTGATGTTACCGACTCCTCGTACAGTCAGGCCTGAGAGCCCGTGTCCTGCACTTCTGTGTGCGACTAATGAACACATCAATAATCATGGGCACATTGCATCTTGCCATCTGGCTCTGAGCTTTGGAGCAGACTTTTCCCGGCGGATCTGGGCATGGAGATGACTGCATCAAATCCATTATGATCCCGACGCCCACAATGTTGTCAGCTCTCCGGGAGAGTACGGCAGCCCGGCTAATGCCTGTGCTAAGTGATGGGCAGCCAGCAAACAGCTCATTACTTTATATATATATATATATATGATAAAATCAATCTCAGCAAACAGCTATTTGTTGTATTTCATCTTTTATCAGCTTTTTCTAGTGTTGAGCACATTTTGTCACCAGCCACAATGAAATTCCGCATATTTGCCATCTGCTAATTTTTTTTTTTTGCAAAACTGCGGCACAAATTTGCAGAAGAAAACGAAAAAAATTTCGCCATAAAAAATGACTGTTGACTGTAATGAATTTGGACAAAAAAGTCGCCACAGATTCGGGGAGATTAGTTTCCCAGCGACAAATCTCCTCTTCTTCGGGGCGACTAATCGCCGCCTGTACTTCCGCCCCTGCCTTCCCGTTGGCTAGAATCGAAACCTTCCACGTGAGGCAACTTCGGGCGACTTTGGAAACAAAGTGCCATCCCGTCGATGATTTAGATTCTAGACGGCGGGAGGCAGTTCGGGGAGATAAGTTGCCCGAAGAAGATGACATTTGTCTGGGCGACTAATCGCCCCGAATATGAGCGTGTGTCCTCAAGTGACCTTAGCAGTTAACTCAAAGGTGAAACTGAATGACATTTTTTGTTTCATAATACAATGGATCTCCTTCAAACCGAGTACCTGAAGCAGAGAACACTCAGGGCACAAAGGCATTTCCAAAATTGATTCATAAAGGTATGAGATCCGTTATAAGGAAACCCGTCATCCATAAAGCTCCTTATTACGGATTTTTTTTTTACAATGATCCAAATGTTTAAAAATAATTTCCTTTTTCTCTGTAATAATAAAACAGTCGCTTGTACTTGATCCCAACTAAGATATAATTAATCCTTATTGGAAGCAAAACTGGCCTATTGGCTTTATTTAATGTTTATATTAGGGATGCACCGAATCCAGGATTCGGTTCGGGATTCGGCCAGGATTCAACCTTTTTCAGCAGGATTCGGATTCGGCCGAACCAAATCCGAATCCTAATTTGCATATGAAATTCCGTGACTTTTTGTCAAAAAACAAGGAAGTAAAAAATGTTTTCCCCTTCCCATCCCTAATTTGCATATGCAAATTAGGGTTCGGATTCGGTTCTGTATTCAGCCGAATCTTTCAGAAAGGATTCGGGGTTCGGCCGAATCCAAAAAAGTGGATTCAGTGCATCTTTAGTTTATATGATTTTTTTTAGCAGACTGCAGCTATGAAAATTCAAACTACAGAAAGATCTGGAGGTCCAGAGCATTCTGGTAAACAGGTCCCATAACTGTACTAGTAAAGAGAACACTGTTGCCTTTACTGAATTGAGCAGCTCGAGCAAACATAAAGCATGCTGGGATATAGGGTTGCCACCTGGCCGGTACTTTAATCTGCATAGCCGGCAAAATACCAGCAGAAGCCGGGGCCGGTATTACAAATTTACCGTCAATGTATTAGCCGCTAAATTTGTACACCCCATTGTCCCGCCTTGGATCTGCCCCAGGTCTGCATCAGATGCGCCCCACTCTGCTCCCCTACTCACCTAATCTAAGAGATGTAGTCATACCTCCCAACTGTCCCGTTTTTAGAGGGACAGTCCCTCTTTTGACAGCTAAACCCGAAGTCCCTCATTTGCGCTGGAAAGTCCCGTTTTTCTCTGCACCGAACAGCCAGAAATAGAAACAATGTTTCTAAATTAATTGGCTTTTGGGAGAGAGCCCAGAACATCCACAACTGCAGATAAAGATACTTTTGACACTTTTGTAACTTTTGTAACAATTTTGAGATAAGCAAATAAGTAATTGTAACAATATAAGATAACAGGTCCCTTGGGAGAAGTTAGACTCACAGCTTAAAGGGCAATTCACCTTCATTAGCAAAACTGTAATAACAGGAAAAAAAAACAGAAATATGTTCAAACTTTCATAACCTGACAAATTTTGTAAAATGAACATGGTAATTAGGGGGTGTGGCCACAAACAAGGCGTGGTCAATAATTGCCGTGATACAAGTGTGACAACTTTTTTGTCCCTCTTTTTATTTCCAAAATGTTTGGTGGTATGCAGTCCCTTCCTGGCCAAACGACTTTGTAACTTCATGACTCCACCCCTGAAACATCCCAACCCCACCCCCTGAACATCCCAACCCCGCCCCCAAAACATCACACTCCCGCCCCTTTCTGCCCGCCACCACTCTCTACATCACCAGCCGGCAGCGCCAGAACAAAAAGGTGGCAACCCTAGATATATGTGACATATACCCAACACAAGGACCTTGCCTTTCCATACATATATATTATATATAGAGCCGGCTGCTGGTACATGATATACAGTAAGCTGCTGTCTGTCTCTGTATTCTCTGCAGTGTTATTCATACACAATCCTACAAAACTAACACAAGTCAGGGACAGAGGAGCTTGCCCAGGTTCCTGCTCCCCTGTCAATCACAGTCTTGTTTTTCCAGCCTGACAGCGTCCCTGTGCACTCATTTCCCAGGGCTACAGATCTGTCAGTATCTCGGCCTCTGCTGAGCTTGAGTGACAGGCTGGAAAGATACTTCCTAATATTTCTTCTCCCCACCATACGGATGAATGTAGATAACTCCTCTTATCTGCTCATTTGGCTCCCCTGCTCTGTGTCAGATTTATGGGAATGAAACCTCATAAACTCACATCTGCTTTAATGTCCCATAAACGGGCAGAATGTTCCGTCCCCGGCCGCTGATATAATGAGTCCAAGGTTGTTTCTCTCACCCTCGGCGCATTTTATCTGTCGTTTCTCAGGCCTGTTTGTTCCCTGCTGATTTTTTCTGGCCTTTTAACATTTGGCAATTAGGCTTGTTGCTTGGCTGAGATTATACAGGTATGGGACCTGTTATCCAGAATGCTCAGGACCTTGGGTTTTCCGGATAATAGATTTTTCTGTAATTTGGATCTTCATACCTTAAATCTACTAGAAAATCATGTAAACATTAAATAAACCCAATAGGCTGGTTTTGCCTCCAATAAGGATTAATTATATCTTAGTTGGGATCAGGTACAAGATACTGTTTTATTATTACACAGAAAAAGGGAATCACTTTTAAAAATTTGGATTTTTTGGATAAAAGGAAGTCTACGGGAGAAAATCTTAATGGAACTTTTTTGGACAATGGGTTTCCGGATAAAGGATCTCATACCTGCAATGTGTCCGGAATAGGTTTAGAGGCCCATTGATAAAAGGTCAAATTTCGAATTCACATAAATGAATTTGAATTTTTAATTTGAATGTCTGATATTCAACGAATGGTTCAGAACCAAAAATTCGAATTGTATTCAATTCATATTCGATTTGTACGAATTGCGTTTTTCTCCCGAACAAAAAAACCCATCAAATGTCAGGAAGGCAATTAACATACCGTATATACTCGAGTATAAGCCGAGTTTTTCAGCCCCCAAAATAGGCTGAAAAACACTACCTCGGCTTATACTCGGGTCAAGCTCAAAAACAGTCGCCGTCGTCTAAGAATAGTCGCCGGCGCCCAAGAATAGTCGCCGGCATCCAAGAATAGTCTCCAAGAATATTCGCCGGCATCCAAGAATGGTCGCCGGCATCCAAAAACAAGACGCCGGCACCTCCAATGGGAGCATAAACCCTCAATTTTTTTGATTGAAACTTACCAGAAGCTGCTCCATTTCTCACCCTCGGCTTATACTCGAGTCAATAAGCTTTCCCAGTTTTTGGAGGTAAAATTAGGTACCTCGGCTTATACTCGGGACGGCTTATACTCGAGTATATACAGTATTCGAATGGTTCTGCCATTGACTCGTACATGAATTTATTAGTTTTTTGGTGATGAATATTCAAATTAGGACTGTTTCCATGGTCGAGGTGTGATAAATCTCACATTCTGATTTACTATTCAACCCTTGATAAATCTGCCCCGTAGCCCTAGGGTAAGGCCACACTGGGCATTTTGGGGACATTTCTCCCCAAACGCCTTCCCTCACTCTGAAAAAACACCGGCGCTCATCACACGCAACGATTCATTTTCCGAAGTCACCTGAAGTTGCCTCACAAGGAAACTTCGGGCGACTTTGGAAAATGAATCGCCGCATGTGATTAGCGCCCGTGTTTTATCATTTTAGCCAGTGCAGAATGAGGGAAGGCATTTGGGGAGATTGGTCGCCACAAAGACGAAGTGATTAGTTGCCAGGCGACCATATCTCCCCAAAAAGCCCAGTGTGGCCTTACCCTAACAGAGTATTTGTGTTTTTAGATGGTGTTTTTAGATGAGGTCAGTGACCCCCATTTGAAAGCTGGAAAGAAAGAGTCAGAAGTAAAGGGATAATAATTCAAAATCTATAAAAAAAAATAATGAAGACTGATTGAAAAGTGGCTTAGAACTGCCCATTAGTGATGGGCGAATTTCTCCCATTTGGCTTTGACAAAAAATTTGCAAATTTCCAACGCAATTTGCAAAATGGGGAAAAATGAAAGGAAAAATCATGAAAATCAGACATTTTCACGAAAAAATCCTGAAATTCAGACATTTTCATCCAAAAAATTGCGAAAATCTGACATTTTCAAGAAAAATCGTGAAAATCGTAAATTGACGCTCGTGTCCAAGCTGACGCTGGCATTAACGTCAATGGGCGTCCGAATAGTGTTGACGCGAGTGACTTTTTGGACACAAAATTTAATGCCGGAGATTCATGACGCAGGAGATTCGGGAATTTATTCGGTGGCGGCGAAATGAGGAAATTTGCCGCAAATTCATGGCAGGCGAATTTATTCGCCCATCACTACTGGCCATTCTATAACATAACGCAGTTTGAACTAACTGACTCTATTATATTCCGCCTGGTCATATTCACATTTCCATTTCATTGAATTCACGTTTTATCGTGTTTTTTTTTCAGATGTGGGCTCAAAAGACAATAGAATTAAATCTGGAACTCACAAAAAGTAGATAAATGCGATATTTATGTTTTTTTTCATCTTCGTAAATGCAAAAAAAAAAAAACCCACGTTAGAGTGTGGGAGGAGGAGATCCAATCACTGGAAGGCAGCAACCACTGGGCCCCATGCTGCCCATAGCAACAGCATGCTACAGCCATTAACCCCTACAGCACCAGCAGGAACTGTGAGGAATCCAACAAAGCGTCGGGCTAATCTGAAGCACAAACAAGTGCCTATAGAATACAAACTTGTTTTATTTTATTTCACATGAAAGGAAACAGCTGGATTTATGTTGCTCGATGGAAACGCCAACCGCTGTTCTTTTAGCAACACCATGGAAACAAACAGGCTTCTCATCTGCCGGGAGAGCGGGCGGAATATAGATGGAAATTGATTTCTCACACGTGATACATATGTATGTTTAGCTGCCGTGGCAACTGTCACTCACAACTGCCATTTATTTACTGATTGGAAGAAATCAGCTCCCTGACAGTTTGGTGCCCGCTTCCTGCTGAGAAGGAGGAATCTACAGGTTACATTCTTGCTTAAATGGGTTGTGTTCACCTTTAAATTAACTGTTAGTATGATGTAGAGATGGATATTCTGAGACAATTTGCAATTGGTTTTCATTTTTTATTATTTGTGGGTTTTGACTTATTTAGCTTTGAATCCAGTTTGCAATTTCAGCAATCCTGTTGCTAGGGTCGAAATTCCCCTAGCAACCATGCACTGATTTGAATAAGAGACTGGAATATTAATAGGAGAGACCTGAATCGAGAGAGGAGAAGTGATGGGCGAATAAAATCGCCAGGCGTGAATTCGCGGCAATAAATTCGCAAAACACGGAAAAGTAACACGGCAACACTATTCGGATGCCCATTGACTTTAGCGCCGGCGTCAACATTTATGCAGGTGTCAAAATTTGAGTTTCATTCATTTTCGGCGAAGCGAAACTGGAGAAATTCACCCATCACTAGAGAGGAGGAATAAAAAGTAACAATAACAATACATTTGTAGCCTTACAGAGCTTTTGTTTTTTTAGATGGGGTCAGCGACCCCCATTTGAAAGCTGAAAAGAGTCAGAAGAAGAAGGCAAAAAAATAAAATAATGAAGACCAATCGTAAAGTTGCTTAGAAGCGACCATTCTATAACATACTGAAAGTTAAAGGTAAACCAACCCTTTTATTCCAAATTGTTCTGCAGGATCCAACTGAAGTGGCACAAAAATGCTTCTTTTTTTAAAGGGCATCGCCTCCTTGCTGGGATTATTATAAAGAAGAACATTTAGGATAGAATAAAGCAAACATGGGTATTCAAGAGCCACAAATTAAAGGGGAACTGCACCCACGATCTGTTGCTAGCGTAACGAAAGAAAACATAATTCTAAATCTAGTTGCTTTATAGTTATGTGTAGCCTTACAGAAGATTTGGGTTTTTTTTAGATGGGGTCAGCGACCCTCATTTGAAAGCTGAAAAGAGTCAGATGAAGAAGAAAAAGGCAAATCATTTAAAAATTAGAAAAAAAATAAAATAATAATGAAGACCAGTTGAAATGTTGCCTAGAATCAGATGTTTTATAACAAACTAAAAGTTAACAGAAAGGTGAACCAACCCTCTCTTAAAGGGAACTCCACCTAAAAATATATAGAGAATAAATGGGCTACTGCAGAGCACAGAGCTGCCATACTGCTTCTCAGACACAGCACCCACTAGCAGGTCAGCTACACAGCAGGGGGACCAAGTCTACTCTCCTCTCTCTTTTCTGACTTTAAACACTAAGGCGAAATTCTGGGCAGAAGGGGAAGAGAAAAAGCCTAAATGGAAAGATAATTGTTATAAATTGAGACTGTTTGTAGCTAATTTGATACATTTATTAGGACACATTTATTACCTGCACAACAACAACATCCCCCTGAAATTCTCGTCTAATTACAGAGAGAGAGAAAAGGTTCTGCCGATTCCGCATCTTAAATGTGTTTGTCAATTATTCATTGCAAATCTGTTTTGGCAACAGCGAGTCCCCTGATTGGCTGCCGTTTGCGCTCACTCTCACTGTGACTTACGCGAGTTTCGAGGAACAGAGACGCGCAGATTTCTCTAATAAAGGGAAAGTTACGTTTAGGATTATACTAAAGCTGAATAACAGATGAGACGGAACATGAAAAGTCTGGTCTCCATTGGACACTTCGCTGTGGCCCCATTGGTACAGACCACATAGAGAAGCAGAGTTAGGTGTATGTCCCCTTTAAAGGATAAGTAAACCTTTAAAATAAATGAAATGTAAAACTGATGAGGGGGCTATTCTAAGCACTTTTGTAATTTACATTCATTATTTATTTTGTTTTAATTCCAAGATATTAAGGGATACATGTGCTGTTACTATGAATGAATTGTGTTACAACAGCGCCACCTGCTGGTCAGTTTCCCACCAGTCTGACCAGCAAGTAGTCAAGGAAGTTGTCAGGAGAAAGAAAGAGGCTGATGTTCTTCTGCTTAGGAGAGATGTGAGAAAGGTTTCTAATTTTATTCCTAAGCAGAAGAACATCAGCCTCTTTCTTTCTCCTGACAACTTCCTTGTGGCCCCCCTCATAGTCAATGACTAACTCAGAGTTAGAGAGCTGTTAGTGATGGGCGAATTTATTAGTCAGACACGAATTTGCGGTAAATTCCCGCGATTTCACTGACGGCAAATAAATTCACGAAACTGCTTCCCAAGTCAACAAAAAAGGGACGCCGGTGTCCGTTTTTTGGATGCAGGTGCATCTTCGTCGGCAAATGTGCGCCAGCATCGAAAACAAATTTTTCGCCGTTTGTGACTTTTTTCGGCGAAACGGGACAAATTCATCCATCACTGGTCCTGATGTGATCTGATGTGTCAGAATAAGACAACATCAAATTATACCAGCATAGGTATTCCCTTGTACTAAGCACAATTCAGCAGGAACAGCCCCTAAGTTTGCTCATAGTCTGTACAGAGAGATCCCATAAATCTATGGCAGCATAGGTATTCCCTGTACTAAGCACAATTCAGCAGGAACAGTCCCCTAAGTTTGCTCATAGTCTGTACAGAGAGATCCCATAAAACTATGGCAGCATAGGTATTCCATGTACTAAGCACAATTCAGCAGGAACAGTCCCTAAGTTTGCTCATAGTCTGTACAGAGAGATCCCATAAAACTATGGCAGCATAGGTATTCCCCTGTACTAAGCACAATTCAGTAGGAACAGTCCCTAAGTTTGCTCATAGTCTGTACAGAGAGATCCCATAAAACTATAGCAGCATAGGTATTCCCTGTACTAAGCACAATTCAGTAGGAACAGTCCCTAAGTTTGCTGATAGACTGTACAGAGAGATCCCATAAAACTATAGCAGCATAGGTATTCCCTGTACTAAGCACAATTCAGTAGGAACAGTCCCTAAGTTTGCTGATAGACTGTACAGAGAGATCCCATAAAACTATGGCAGCATAGGTATTCCTAAGAAAGGCAAAATTAAAGACTTATCTCCCATAAATGTACACCCCAAGGCCTCTACAATCGCTAAGTTATCAAGTCACATAGGCCACTGTAATGGTCTGTAATCCGTCTCGTTGGGCGCAGCCAGGGGCGTAACTATAGAGGAAGCAGACCCTGCGGCTGCAGGGGGGCCCAGGGTCAATAAATATTGGAGAGTCAACCTCTAAACATTTTGGGGGCCAGAAAAATAATTTGCTGTGGGGCCCAGTAATATCTAGTTACGCCACTGGGCGCAGCGCTTATTTAGGCAGGCAGGCGCCATCTTGGAAAGGTAACGGACACTACCTTCACCTCCATCTCGGTTCTGCGCATGCGCCACTACTGACTTAGCCACGTAAGTTTCTTTGCCACAAGCCTTTGATTAGAGGCTCATTTATAATTTGCCTTTCCTTCTCCTTTAAGGCAACAGTCTTGCCTACATTCTCCATTGTTTCAGATAAACCCGCACTCTGTCTCATCTCCATTTTTAGTGTCGGACTGGTCTGTTAGGACACCAGGAAAAAACCCGGTTGGATCCCGGCGATTGTGGGCCCCGCCAGCCCAGATTCGCACCCTGGTTGCGGCAAAATCTCGGTTTGCGTGCGCATGCTCACACATACGGTGGAGTCCGACTCTGTCCATCTTTCATGTTACCTGTGCTATGTATCCTTTGTAACAGGCAATACAGAGAAATACCCCAGTATAGTATATATTCCCCTGTACTAAGCAAAATTCAGCAGGAACAGTCCCCTAAGTTTGCTCATAGTCTGTACAGAGAGATCCCATAAAACTATGGCAGCATAGGTATTCCCTGTACTAAGCACAATTCAGCAGGAACAGTCCCTAAGTTTGCTCATAGTCTGTACAGAGAGATCCCATAAAACTGTACTGGTGTTGGTACTGTATTCATCAATATTCTATATGTATGTTGGTCCCTTTAACCAGCAATGTGAATTATTCCCCTCTGATAACCTCTGAATGATTCTATGCAGCAGCCCCTGCCTCAGGCCTTCCCATCAATTATTAAGTGAGAACTTCATGAATATGGAGATGAAACTGTCTATTTCCTTTATTAAATTAAAGGGTGGGGGGGAAAGGTAATCTGGTCCATTTTGCACATTCATTAAACTGCTGGTCATTATGCAAAGTTATGCGCTTGTGCAGTTTTAAATAAATAAATAAATAATAATAAAGTGGCGTATTGAGTAAAGCTTGTTTGTTTTTCCATATTTTTTTTTTACTAGTCCTTTGATCAGTGCAATGTATCAGCTATTTCAGTTAATAGCAACTTGTGTTGGGATAAAATGATTGGCTCGTTGGTCTGGGGGGTGGAGTTTGGGAACAAAAGGTTTGAATGGATAAGCAAATGTTTTGGGAAGAGGGTGTGTCACCCTACATATAAATAAAGAAAAAAAAAGTTATATTAACACTTTAAATGCGGACACAATAGTATTTTAAATCAATGTCCTACACTTGGTTCGCAAATTTCACGTGAAATTTGCACATTTTTCAGGTAGGGATGTACCGAATCCAGGATTCCATTCGGGATTCTGCCTTTTTCAGCAGCATTCGGATTTGCCCGAATCCTTGTGCCTGGCCGAAACAAATCCTAATTTGCATATGTAAATTAGGGGCAGGAAGAGAACAAAATAAGGAAGTAAAAAAATGTTTTTTCGCTTTTTCCTTTTCCTCCCCGAAATTGCATATGCAAATCCGGATTCTGATTCGGTTCGGTCTTCGGCTGAATTTTTCACCTAGGATTCGGGCGAATCCCAAATAGTGGATTCAGTGAATTCCTATTTACTAGCGCTTGTTATCACTACTTACTCCCAGAGGGTTAATACATTCGCGCAGGTGCTTTCCTATTCCGAAGTTCTGTTCAATCCCATTACAGAGAGCTAAATCTCTATTCTATATAGAAAAAAGCACACGCAGTATACATCATTCCCTGCTGCAGAGGAGCTTACAATCTAGAGCTCTGGCACAATCCTACGTGCAGAGATACATCAGCAGCCCATAGGCAAGAGGCCTCTGCTATAAGATAATGGTAATTTCAGGCTTTTGAAGAAATGGCCCTGTGCAAAATAATAAGCACAGTTCAGCAGGAACAGCCTTCCTAGCGTTCATCACAACCCTGCAGACAATTTTAGGTAGGACAGAAGTGTTATTAATACATCAGGACAGTAAGGGGTTATCTACAAATGGGATGGCAAATTGCAATCCACTATTTTGCCCCTTTTCATTCTTGCTTTGTATTGATGAGGGGGTGGAGCTAAGACTCTACACCCCGACTCATCCCCAGGCTTTGTGTCTCCCTACTTTTAGCTTGATTTACCCTTTAAACCCTGATATGTGATAAAAAAAATAAGGAAATGTCTGATTATCTTTCATCTTTATTGCCGCCGACCTTCATATATTTACCAACATCCAATAGCAAAACTCCAGCTTTAAGTTAATTTCCAATGACTAATGACAAGGACTATTCTGGGACATGATTGGGCAGGTAGAGAGGATATTTGCATAAAATTTGCATCATTCCAAGTCTTTAATCAAGGGGATTTGATGGATTGTGAGGGGGTTTATGGATCTGATTCCAGGAGAGGAAGGAAGATGAGGAATCACTTTTCGCATAATGACTCAACGGTGATTAATAGACCCCCATTGCTCCCCCATTTCTTTTATTAGTGTTTCCTTATTGAGTAACAGTTCCCAGGCCAGAGAATTCTAAACACGTCGCATACTGGATACCCCTGGTTGTGTCGGCCCATGTGTAACAGTGATGGGCAAATCTGACCCGTTGAAAATTATCGAAACTGCGAAATTTGCCAAAATGCAAGTCTATGGGCATCAACATTTTTGCTTTACCTTGTTTGCCCAGTGATGGACAGATGCAACATACCTGCCAACCTCTGAAAATGTAAAGAGGACCGAAAAAATCTGCCGCACGTAGGGTGATGATTTTTTGACCTTGCTAGTTATGTGCGGGAAAATCTGGACAGTTTTAATAAAAATCCGGGACTGCGAGTTGTCAAAATCGGGACTGTCCCGCGGAAAAAAGTAGCAGTTGGGAGGTATGATGCAATAAATGTAACTACAGAATGTAGAATGCTGCTATGTAAAGTCAATTTAATTACTAATATGCCTTGTTTGTGATGTTATATTGCATAATAAATATACAGGGCTGCCGTTAGAAATCACGAGAACCCGCCCACCCCAGCCCCCAAGCCCCGCCCCAGATCCCGCCCACGCCACATCACAGTTAAAAGACCACACAGACATCAGTACTAAAAAAGGTAACCCCTCCCCCACACACACACAAGTTATAAAAAGCTATTGGGGATCAGGGCCCCCCTATAATTTGAAAAAAATATTGGCGCCAGGGCCCCCCATAAAAAGTTTTCTTAAAAAACATTGGTGCTAGGGCCACCCCTTAGAAGTTAAAGAATATTTTTTTTAAAAAAACATTGGTGTCAGGGGCCTGTAGAGTATGAAAATAATACATTGGTGGCCAGGGGATGAAAAAAAAATTAAAAAACACACATTGGTGTTCAGTAGAATTGAACTCGTGGCTTCAGGACTTCAACTTTGCCTTCTTTCATGACTTTGGGTCTTTTTGCCTTGGCTGTTTCCATCACTTATTTAATTCATTCTTTCTTAGTTTTCATGATCTTTGAGGTTTTAGCTAATATAATGAATATAAAACGGCTCCAACCACTGTTAAATTCAACGGACTGCACAAATGATGGTGGGGCTGTAGTTTTAAATTCATACAATGTAACTTTACCCCAGGATACAAGTGTATGATTGCTGAGACAGGCTGTAAGGACGGGGCCCTCCTGATGATCCGAACAACATGCAAGTAATGGGGGAGGCGGTGGGACAGAATTGTACATTCATTTATTTTGAAGATTTGCATTTTCTTTAATACTTCTGCCTTCTTGTATGTTCTCCCTGTGTATACATGGGTTTCCTCCAGCCCCCCCCCCCAAAAACATATAGGCAAATTGGCTCCTGCTGAAACACACCCTAGTTTGTGTAAGTGTGATAGGGACCTTAGATTGTAAGCTCACTGGGGCAGATACTGATGAAAATGTGATAGGGACTTTAGACTGTAAGCTCACTGGGGAAGAGACTGATGGGAATATGATAAGGACCTTAGACTGTAAGCTCCAATGGGGCAGAGACTGATGGGAATGTGATAGGGACCTTAGATTGTAAGCTCACTGGGGCAGAGACTGATGGGAATGTGATAAGGACCTTAGACTGTAAGCTCCAATGGGGCAGAGACTGATGGGAATGTGAAAGGGACCTTAGATTGTAAGCTCACTGGGGCAGAGACAGATGCAAATGGGATAGGGACCTTAGATTGTAAGCTCACTGGGGCAGAGACTGATGGGAATGTGATAGGGACCTTAGACTGTAAGCTCACTGGGGCAGAGACTGATGGGAATGTGATAGGGACCTTAGACTGTAAACTCACTGGGGCAGAGACTGATGTGAATGTGATAGGGACCTTAGATTGTAAGCCCACTGGGGCAGAGACTGATGGGAATGTGATAAGGACCTTAGATTGTAAGCTCCAATTGGGCAGAGACTGATGTGAATGTGATGGCGACCTTAGACTGTAAGCTCACTTGCGCAGAAATTGATGGGAATGTGATAGGGAATTTAGATTGTAAGCTCACTGGGGCAGAGAGTGATGAAAATGTGATAGGGAATTTAGACTGTAAGCACACTGGGGAAGAGACTGACAGGAATGTGATAGGGACCTTAGATTGTAAGCCCACTGGGGCAGAGACTGATGGGAATGTGATAGGGACCTTAGATTGTAAGCTCACTGGGGCAGAGACTGGTGGGAATAATGTACTCTCTGTGCCACATGCCATGATTGTGTGGGTTCAAATATATAAATAAACATAAATAATATAAAATAAATCTCTTCTGGTCAAAATCCACAAAATTGTCAGACAGATTCCATCACCCAAAATGCCAATATGGGGTCCGTCTCCCCCAGTGACTAAACCCTCCCGTGAACAAAAACATTTACAGTAAAAATCAGTCTGAAAAAGACTCAAATTCCCCAAATCCAGTTGTGAGTGACGGTGTGGGTGGAGGGTCAGGCAGAGGATTAAACAAAACTGTTTATATTAACACACGACTTTGTAGCCCAAGGAGAGGAAAAGATGACGGCCAATTAAAAACCTTTCTGAAGATTTCTCGCCAAACAGACTCACGGACGTCTTTCTTTCGCACAAATAATTGGCTGCCGCTGAAACTTAATTACTTCTACTGACACAAAAAAGCCAGAGTGTTTTATATGTTGGAAATCAAAACATTTTTATATAGAAGAAAATCCCCCCTCCCCCCAGTTCCAGCAAAGCGCGAGGCTAAATGGACAATAATTAATAAATTGTGTTCAGCCATAACAAGGTGCTGTATTTACTGACAGAAAGGAAAAACATTGTGTGTTAGTTATAACCAGCCTGTATATTGTATTAACGTTATTATGTTTATTATCAACAGCACCCCCTGTGGCTAAATAAAGAATTAAACTCGAAGGTCTTTTACTCAGAGAAATGTTACTTTAATAAGTCGCTCATTATTGATCTGTCTAACACCAGCTCATATAAGGCCATGCCCCTAACCTGAATATGCCACTCCCCCATTGTATTTAGCCATGCTTTTGATCTACACAAACTCCACCACTGACAAGAACAGCTGTAAGGTCAGAAGCTGGACATCAGTGCAGTAAAGTGATACTGTCTGTTTAATTTGTGTTTGCAGTATGACTGCCATCTTGACCTGTTGCAGCATGTTGTACTATATTTACTATTATATCTCAATGTTAGATTGACTCACACCAAGTTGACCTACTGTTTGCCCTAAAATCACCAACTTGCCCCACTGTCCTTCTGTCTCTGTCTTCCCATAGTGTCTCTTTATTGTCATAATGTCACCATCATACCATACTCTATTCATCTTGCATACTATAACCATGTTACCCTTATACTGTCTCCTAAAGTTGCCATCTTGTCCTACCATCTCTACATAGTCCTACAGTTGCAATCTTATTCTAACATCTCCATCTTGACCTACAGTTGCCATCTTGTCCTATAGTTGCCATCTTGTCCTATCATCTCCATCTTGCTATACTGTCTCTATATTATCTCTATCTTGTCCTACAGTTGCCATCTTGTCCTACCATCTCCATCTTGCGCTACCGTCTCTATCTTGCCCTACTATCTCCATCTTGTCCTATAGTTGCCATATTGTTCTATCATCTCCATCTTGCTATACTTTCTCTATATTATCTCTATCTTGTCCTACTATCCCCATCTTGTCCTACCATCTACATTTTGCCCTACCATCTCCATCTTGTCCTACAGTTGCCATCTTGCCCTACTATCTCCATCTTGTCCTACTCTCTCCATCTTGCCCTACCATCTCCATCATGTCCTACAATTGCCATCTTGTCCTAACATCTTCATCTTGCCCTACTGTCTCTATATTATCTCTATCTTGTCCTACAGTTGCCATCTTGTCCTACCATCTCCATTTTGCCTTACCGTCTCCATCTTGCCCTACTGTCTCCATCTTGCCTTACTGTCTCCATCTTGTCCTACAGTTGCCATCTTTTCTTATCATCTCCATCTTACCCTACTGTCTTTATATAATCTCTAGCTTGCCTTGCAGTTACCATTTGACCATCTGATGGTGACATTAGGACAGTCTGGACACAGTAGAATAATATGCAGACAGTAGGGCAGGCTTTAGACAGTGTAGCAGGATGGAGAGAGTAGGGTAAATTGGGGACTTTAGTTCCTGTACGAGTGATTCTTAACATGTCAATCCCCTGTCCCAGACACTAGGACATGTCACTGTGCACCTCGTATCTCTATTCACCCCCACTACCACCTAATACACCAACGCATGTAACTGCTAAGAAAAGAACTTTAATTATAAAGCAGCCTGAGCTTCTACACCGAGCTGACTATAATAAACCTCTGTATATGTGTATGACCCACCTCACTGTCTGTTTGATCATAGGAGCTTGCACACACAGCCGCAGCCTCACAGACCTGACTCTACTGACGGTTTCCCATAAATCCCTGAGATACCAGATT
Source organism: Xenopus petersii (assembly GCA_038501925.1). NCBI lineage: Eukaryota > Metazoa > Chordata > Amphibia > Anura > Pipidae > Xenopus > Xenopus petersii. Next base: position 192,927,650 of record CM076674.1, on the reverse strand, counting down.
CAATTGTGATATATATCTTCCTTGAATACAGAGTTGGAAATATTCCAGTCTGACAGAAGCACTATCAGCACCCGACTACTGTGCAAGTCTTCCTGAGCTGCTCAGCCTCCAATACTGGATACAAAGTAACATCAAAGCAGCCTTTGAAAAGAACGGACAAAGACCAGCCCAGCTCTGCCTATAATACCTATTCATAATGCTTCAAGTTATTCCTTTATATACATAATGAATATTTCTAATGAGGAGGTAATGAGCAATCCATTCACTAGACAAGACATGTAAGTAAAAGAGCGGAGCAACTTGGGTGTGATATTCTCTGCTTATTTGTTCCCTAAGCTGCAACTGGGCTGAGCTTTGTCTGGACAGGCTACAGTGGTGCAAGTTATAGACATAGACATGTATATGAATTCATACCTATAGTTAATATAATGTGTGTTCTGATAGCTTTAACACCCTATTGTAAATGATAAGGATATTAGAAGTCACTGAGGGGTCCTGTGACCATATAAAGGCACAAGGCTGCAGGCTGAGTTATACAGGGAACTCTGAGTATCACTCATGTATTTTAAGAGATAATGTACCCCCTACTGTAAATGATAAGGATATTAGAAGTCACTGAGGGGTTGTTCTGTGACCATATAAAGGCACAAGGCTGCAGGCTGAGTTATACAGGGAACTCTGAGTATCACTCATGTATTATAAGGGATAATGTACCCCCTACTGTAAATGATAAGGATATTAGAAGTCACTGAGGGGTTGTTCTGTGACCATATAAAGGCACAAGGCTGCAGGCTGAGTTATACAGGGAACTCTGAGTATCACTCATGTATTATAAGGGATAATGTACCCCCTACTGTAAATGATAAGGATATTAGAAGTCACTGAGGGGTTGTTCTGTGACCATATAATAATACAAGGCTATGGGTTATAAACAAACCCTGCTTTCAACCGGTGTCAGGGTGGGACACCATGGGCCCACCATAAAACCTTAGACCACTCTCAGTATTATTATTCTTCCTCTCCTCACTCAACCTCTATTCTCCTAGTCTATTTTCTTTACATACTATAATCTGTTATTCCATCTATTTAGCCTCTTTGTTCTCATAGAAATAGGGAATGGCCATGAAATAGGCCAAAGGTTTAGCAACATGAGGGGCCACTGACAACTTGGCCCGCCGGGAGTTTTCCTGGTATCCCGGTGGGCCAGTCTGACACTGCTTCCAACTATACAATCAGTGAAAATATATAATAAATGTATATTGGAATGTTGCTTAATATTATAGTTGTTAGAACCTTGGGCCTTTATTATAAGCACCATTTGAAATCATCTGGAAATCCATCTAATAAATACTTGTCTAGGGAATGTAAAGGTTTCCCTATAGGAGTAGGTGTTGGGATGCAGGACCCTCTCTCCGCAGACACATCACTAGTCACGGGCTCAGCTCCCCTGTACTGATCTTTATTTGATTAGCAAATAGCAGGTGCCGTGGAAGTATAGAAGATTGGTGGTACATTGAGAAGCTGCTAACTGCTCTGCGTGGAGCACAAATTTGCATTCACTTCGGTATCCAGCTCCACGTCTGTAATAGTAAATAAGGCCCATTACACGGAACAATATTAACAAACTGCAGCTAGAATTTCCCCGACGGCTCCCGTTATGGATTTTTCTATTGTTCGAACGACAGTTAATGACTGGATTGGCTGAAAGCTTTTCTCTTGAAGTCCTTACAGTTAAAAAGAGAAAAGTTACCGGCGAGACACCACTTTTCCGTCTGCGCCGTTTCAATCAGCGCCTCTTACAAACGCACTAAACGCCTTTTCTGTTTGCAATGACTCTAAACGGGGGCTGAAATAAAATCAGTCGGCGATTTTCTGCATTCGCCAATCACTCCAGTTGTCTTCTAATGCTAAATGGCAGCCCATTAATGGCACCAGGACAAGGGAGTTTAACTATCGTCAAACGTCGGCGCAGTTTTCACATCGCCATGGCAACTAAAATGCTTTTTTTTTTTCACTTTTACAAAGCTTGATAGCACCGATACCTCTCTTTTATTATAATACCCTCGTTTTTCAAATTTCAGCTCTATCGTTTTTTTTTTGTTTGTTTTTTTTTTTACGAGCTGCACTCCAGCAGAGGTATTTATCAATTCTATACAAACAGAGCACTTAACTTATAAATAGCTTATAAATATTTTCCCCTGGAATTGTCGCTACAGAGGGGGCGGTTATAGTCATCTCTCCATCTCCCTACGGTGGCGCGGGCCATTTTGTCACTGCAGTTTTTGTGTCATTGATAAAACGCAGTCGATTTTCACAGCCTGGTTCTAATTGTCATCACGTTGCACTGAGAGCGTTGGTGCCGTTAGACTAGTTAAGGACAAATCTGTTTGGAATGGCAGCCCATAGAAATATACAGCAGTGATGTCATGATGTAAATATTTCAATGACATAATTATGGACAGAACTGCAGAAAGAAAGGACATTGAGACATGAGACATGTTTTGACCACGCCCATTTGTTTGTGGCCACACCCCCTAATTACCATGTTCAGTTTACAAAATTTGGCAGGTTATGAAAGTTTGAACATATTTCTGTGTTTTTTTTTTTTCCAGTTATTACAGTTTTGCTAATGAAGGTGAATTGCCCTTTAAGCTGTGAGTCTGACTTCTCCCAAGGGACCTGTTATCTTATATTGTTACAATTACTGATTTACTTACCTCGAAATTGTTACAAAAGTATCTTTCTCTGCAGCTGTGGCTGTTCTGGGCTCTCTGCCAAAAGGCAATTAAGTTAGAAACATTGTTTCTTTTTCTGGCTGTTCAGTGCAGAGAAAAAGGGACTTTCCAGTACAAATGAGGGGCTGTCCCTCTAAAAATGGTACAGTTGGGAAGTGTGGGAGTGTCCTGTGAGGTAACCAGGCAGTACTTATGTAACATATAAGGCTATTATAAAGCAATTATAATTATAATAGACAGAACACTACTTCCTGCTTTTCAGCTCTCTAACTCTGAGTTAGTCAGTGACTATAAGGGGGGCCACATGGGACATAACTGTTCAGTGAGTTTATAATTGATCCTCAGCATTCAGCTCAGATTCAAAAGCAACAGATATGACCCATGTGGCCTCCCCTCAAGTCACTGATTGGTTACTTCCTGGTAACCAATCAGTGGAAAGCAAGAGAGCTGAAAAGCAGGAAGTAGTGTTCTGGCTATTATGTTACACATCCACTCACTCCAGCCTTTATACATTACATTTTTGCCTAACTAACTATATTAGATATATTTTATATTTTGCACAGTCTGTCTATTTACCCAGTTTTATTTTCACACTGAACTGTTCATTTAACGCTAATGAGAGAGCGAGGGGGGGTGTCCCATGAGGTAACCAGGAAGTGCTTACAGTTAGTGATGGGCAAATTTGCGTCTAATTTGCGCGAAACGGGCGTGAAAATTCACCTGCCTCAAAAAAATTGGCGCTGGCATCCGTTTTTTTTACGCTGACGCATTTTTGCCAAAAAAATGGACGACGGCATCAAAAACGGAAGCCAGGGTTGTTTCCCAAATTTTTCACCATTTCGCAAATTTCGCACCAAATTTGTGAATTTTTCGGCAAAACGGTGCAAATTTGCCCATCACTACTTACAGCTAATGAAAGAGTGAGGGACAGAATGCTTTGTTTTACAGATAGCTAGAATCTCAGCTGCCATAAAGCAGGACAGGACTGCTGCTTACAATGGGGATCAGATAGGATCTGTGCAGCCACTGGGACAGAATGTTCTGTTATACAGATAGCTAGAATCTCAGCTGCCATAAAGCAGGACAGGACTGCTGCTTACAATGAGGATCAGATAGGATCTGTGCAGCCACTGGGACAGAATGCTCTGTTATACAGATAGCTAGAATCTCAGCTGCCATAAAGCAAGACAGGACTGCTGCTTACAATGGGGATCAGATAGGATCTGTGCAGCCACTGGGACAGAATGTTCTGTTATACAGATAGCTAGAATCTCAGCTGCCATAAAGCAGGACAGGACTGCTGCTTACAATGGGGATCAGATAGGATCTGTGCAGCCACTGGGACAGAATGTTCTGTTATACAGATAGCTAGAATCTCAGCTGCCATAAAGCAGGACAGGACTGCTGCTTACAATGGGGATCAGATAGGATCTGTGCAGCCACTGGGACAGAATGTTCTGTTATACAGATAGCTAGAATCTCAGCTGCCATAAAGCAGGACAGGACTGCTGCTTACAATGGGGATCAGATAGGATCTGTGCAGCCACTGGGACAGAATGTTCTGTTATACAGATAGCTAGAATCTCAGCTGCCATAAAGCAGGACAGGACTGCTGCTTACGAGTCTACTATGAGGACACTACATTTCTCTTTTTGGAAAGGTAACTGGATCTTCTCGTTTATTATGGCACATTGCCAGTTATACCTGAGTTTCCGTCATTGGAGCTGAACCCCAACTTCAGAAAGGGAAATGTACGCAGTAAAGCAGGAAGGAACTAATATGGTTTAAGTGAGAAAAGAGAAAATGACCTGCATCCTAAGTACATCTTTCATTATCTGAAATTAGCCAGAAGGAGACAGGAGAGGAAATCCCTTTGTTGTTGAGTCTCAGATAGAATCTGCCGCTTGCCCAAAAGCCTTGGTCAGATTTCTGTATCACCCTTGTGCCGGACTCTCTTATAAGGACCCTGGAATATTAAGCAGCCACCTTGACTCCCCACGACCTCCGAATGGAGATTATTTGAAAGGTTAATTACTGCACAAGAGGAGAAAATTGAGTTTGCCATTGTCTGCTAAACCTGTCCTTCCTAATCCTTAAACTCCATTTACTTTTCAGAAGGAGCAAGTGAGCGTGCGGACACCACATTAAGCGCCGCTTGTTTCATTCATTTCAACAGATATTGTTCAGCCTCAATTATGCCACACTTTTTTTTTCTTTCTTATTTTTAAATCCCCTTTCATTAGCATGGAATGGCGCATTTGGAAGCTGACGGGATGGATTCGTGCTGCTTCGACCTCGGTTAGCCGGAGCTGTGTTAGTGCCGCCGTTTCTTTTAATTCTTTTGTAAGGCAATTATTCTCCCTACACGAGTCAGCACATGGCGGGAAGATAAAGGTTGCCACGAAAAAGTCACCGTTCCCTTCTTTAGAATTAAGCAAAAAGTTCACATGGGCCCCTTGTCTGGTTATGATATTCCCTTAAAGGATAAGTAAACCTTTAAAGTAAGTGAATGCCAAATTGATGAGGAGGCTATTCTAAGAAATTTTGCAATGTAGATTCATTATTTATTTTGTTTCAATTCCAAGATATTAAGGGATACATGTGCTGTTAATATGAATGAATTGTGTTACAACAGCGCCACCTGCTGGTCAGTTTCCCACCAGTCTGACCAGCAAGTAGTCAAGGAAGTTGTCAGGAGAAAGAAAGAGGCTGATGTTCTTCTGCTTAGGAAAGATGTGAGAAAGGTTTCTCATTTTATTACTAAGCAGAAGAACATCAGCCGATCACCCATAAAAAAAGAAAAAACGGCAGCGTTTTTTGGGACTTAGAACATTTTTTAACTTTTTTTGAAGCCATCCCTATCTACTCACTTGCACTTCGCCTGGTCTGAGGTGGCGAAGGAAGTCTGGCGTAAAAGGTAGCGTTCAGAAAAATTTGTGCGTCAGGGAATTTACGTAGTTACGTCCGTTGCGCCAAGTCGCCAGGCGTAAGGGTGCGAAGTAACACTAGCGAATTCACGCCAGCGTCCGTGAATTGCGAATTAAAATAAATGCGCTATGCTATTGAATTAACGATAGCGTTAGGCGCTTCGTCCTTTAGTGAATTTGCCCCACAGACTCCATTTTATTCAAATAATCCAATTTTTTAAAAAAAAAAAATTCCTTTTCTCTGTAATAATTAAACGTATTAAAAAAGGTATGAAGATCCAAATCACAGAAAGACCCATTATTTGGAAAACCCCAGGTCCCAAGCATTCTGGATAACAGGTCCCATATCCGTATAATGTATCACACAAACATGACGCCTATTAAAGAATTATCCCAGTACAGGTATAGGATCGATTATTAAGAATGCTTGGCACCCAGTAATGAAACTACTGGGGACGGGGCCCAGGTATAGGCTATGAAGCTGGGAGGCCCCTCCACCCGTCTCCGGAAGCCGAGATTGCGGTGGACTCACAAGAATGCAAACTCCCGGCATCTGCACCACCGGTAGTTCCCTCACTGTTGGCACCTAAAGCCAAAAGCTAAAGTTTTCCAGATAAGGGAACTTTCTGTAACTTGGATCATTGTACCGGGAGTCTGCTTAAAGTTATGTAAATATTAAATACCCAGTAGGTTTGTTTTGCCCCCCCTGTTTATCTGGAAGCTCATTATCCAGGAAAATATGGGACCTCTATTACCTTGTACTTGATCCCAATTAAGGTGTAATTAATCCTTGGAAAACAAGCCTATTGTGTTTATTTAGGGGGTTATTTACCAAAGGTCAAATTTTAGAGCTTTTTTCGACCTCCAATGAATGCAACTCAAATTCTTTCTAATTTAAGAAAAAAACTCATGTAAAAAAACACGAATCAGTGGAAATGTGTCTTCTGAAGCAAAAAAATAAATTGCATTTATTCATCTAATATCTGATCTTAAAGCCTGGGTTTGGCAAATGCCAGGAGGGCACTACTGCCTTGAATAAATAATGCCAACCGTAAATCATGGTGGAGGACAAATAATGGTCTGGAGTTGTTGGTTTGGTCCCTTGTTTCCAGTGAAACCGTAAGACTGCAGGGTGACATTCCAGACACTTCTGATTCCTACTTTGCGGAACAGTTTGGGGAAGGCCCTTTCTAGTTCTAGTAATGCCCCATGCACAGGTCCATACGGAATGGGTTTTCTGAGATGGGGGTGAAAGGACTCAGATCCCTGACCTCAGCCCAACGGAACCTCTGTGGGATGAATTGTAGCCCCATCTGTTAGCCTGATCCCCAACATCAGTGCCCAACCTCACTAATACTCTTGTGGCTGAATGGAAGCAACTCTCAGCAACAACTCCCGGCAACAATGTTCCAGCATTTAGTGGACCCTTCCTAGAAGAGATGGGGCAGTTATAGCAGTAAAGGAAGAAGCAACCCAACTGAACCCCAGTAGACTGAACTGGAACCCCAACTGTAAGCCTGATCCCCAACATCAGTGCCCAACCTCACTAATGTTCTTGTGGCTGAATGGAAGCAACTCCCAGCAACAATGTTCCAAAATCTAGTTGAACCTTCCCAGAAGAGATGGAGCAGTTATAGCAATAAAGGAAGAAGCAACCCAACTGAACCCCAGTGGACTGAACTGGAACCTGGAGCCTGATCCTCAACATCAGTGCCCAACTTCACTAATGTTCTTGTGGCTAAATGGAAGCAACTTCCAGCAACAACTCCCGGCAACAATGTTCCAACATCTAGTGGAACCTTCCCAGAAGAGTAGGGGCAGTTATAGCAATAAAGGAAGACGCAACCCAACTGAACCCCAGTGGACTGAACTGGAACCTGGAGCCTGATCCCCAACATCAGTGCCCAACCTCACTAATGTTCTTGTGGCTGAATGGAAGCCACTCCCAGCAACAACTCCCAGCAACAATATTCCAACATCTAGTGGAACCTTCCCAGAAGAGTAGGGGCAGTTATAGCAATAAAGGAAGAAGCAACCCAACTGAACCCCAGTGGACTGAACTGGAAACTGGAGCCTGATCCCCAACATCAGTGCCCAACCTCACTAATGTTCTTGTGGCTGAATGGAAGCAACCCCCGCAACAACTCCCGGCAACAATGTTCCAACATCTAGTGGAACCTTCCCAGAAGAGTAGGGGCAGTTATAGCAATAAAGGAAGAAGCAACCCAACTGAACCCCAGTGGACTGAACTGGAACCCCAACTGTGAGCCTGATCAACAATATCAGTGCCCAACCTCACTAATGTTCTTGTGGCTAAATGGAAGCAACTCCCAGCAACAATGTTCCAACATCTAGTTGAACCTTCCCAGAAGAGATGGAGCAGTTATAGCAATAAAGGAAGAAGCAACCAAACTGAACCCCAGTGGACTGAACTGGAACCTGGAACCTGATCCCCAACATCAGTGCCCAACCTCACTAATGTTCTTGTGGCTGAATGGAAGCAATTCCCAGCAACAATGTTCCAACATCTAGTGGAACCTTCCCAGAAGAGTAGGAGCAGTTATAGCAATAAAGGAAGAAGCAACCCAACTGAACCCCAGTAGACTGAACTGGAACCCCAACTATGAGCTTGATCCCCAATATCAGTGCCCAACCTCACTAATGTTCTTGTGGCTGAATGGAAGCAACTCCCAGCAACAATGTTCCAACATCTAGTGGGACCTTCCCAGAAGAGTAGGGGCAGTTATAGCAACAAGGGGAGGGGGAACTTCATTAATCACCTTAGTTTGGGAAAGAGATGTTGGACAGGCTGGTATCCCCCATATTTTTGGCATACAGTGCTGCTGATTGAATATATTCGAATATTCCTTATTGTTACAGCCTGAATATTGCTATGCCCGTGAATACCAGGGTGTGATCCATGCAAACTTAGCCTGTTTCTTCAATTTACCTGTGCAGCCACCCATCATATCTGCCCCCTCCAGCACTGTAATAAACTACATCCCCGGCACTAATTTTCCTTCCCAGAATCTAATCTCACGCCTTTTTGGAAGTATTTTTATTAAAAAAGATGCCGTTCCCGTTGCACTGGGAGACACAAAATGAAAGCTTGTCTGGATTTAATCACGCCAGATTCCATCACCGCCTCTCAGGGCCTCATTTATCAATAATTAATATACAAAGATGACTGCGAGCCCGTTCCATCTTCAAAGACCAAACTGTAACATTTATTAATGAAGAAAAAGTAGTCAAAAGAATCTGGGAAAAAAAGAAAAGAAATGAATCTCCATCAATGTCATGTTAAAGGTATTAGCTCAACCTTAGGAAGAGATTCCCGGGTTGTGTTAATGATATATTTTTTATCAGTGTAATTAAGGTTAATTTCTAAATTGCCGTCATATTTTGCCTGGCGCTATGGTGACGCGATGGAGCGTGCGACTGACAATAATTAATTGCTGATTGTGTATAAGGTACGGAAAGTGATGACCTTGGGGGCTCTGGCTGGTAAATGTATATTTATCACAGTTTGGATGTTGTAATTTGGTGACAGCTCAAGACAAATTTAACCTCTTATTAAATGACAATGAGCACGAGTGGAATATTACATGAGAATGTTTAATTCTTGAATTTGGTTTAGTGTGTGGGGAACAGCGATGTTATGCATAAAAAAAAAACGTATAAAAAGACTATTCTACAGAAAATGAAAGTGGTACTTAATGTGGGTTTATGAGTCAGATCATTTTATGTACAATGTGTATGTTTTTGTACTTGTAGCCATAGTTGACCCATAGTTTTATTGTATTGATTTGTTACATCTTTGCCTTGTTTATGTTATATTCTGTTGGTCACACCCCTAAACATATCAGGTCTCCTTTCTGGGTGCTACACTCGGCCCAGTGGCGGAACTAACGGCCAGGGCCTGCACCCCCTCAGGGCCCCCCGGCAGCGACGCACCACTGAAATGTGGGCCGTACGGAGGGGGGCGGGGGCCCAGCTGCGCGTCACGCACCAGGGCCCGCCCCCTCTAGTTACGTTACTGACTCGGCCCTATACTAGCGTATGGTAAATTAACCCACAGAGGAATGGAGAAAGGGAGAATAATGGGAAACAAGGAAGCAAAGTATGACATTTAAACATTTACCCCAAATCTCACCCTAATTGTCCTTCAGGCTGGGCCCCTTACCTCATAACACGGTTATAGATATATAGAAACATTGGGGTAACAGTCACCCTGCTATAATTCCAGGGGTACCCAGGGCACAAATAATCACTCACCCCAAATCTCCCCCTAAATGGTCTTCAGATTGGGCCCCCTTAGCTCATAACAAGGTTACAGATATATAGAAACATTGGGGTGTCACCCTGCTATAGTTCCAGGGGTACCCAGTGTACAAATAAGCACTCACCCAAAATCTCTCCCTAACTGACCTTCAGACTGGGCCCCCTTAGCTCATAACAAAGTTACAGATATATAGAAACATTGGGGTGTCACCCTGCTATAGTTCCAGGGGTACCCAGGGTACAAATAAACACTCACCCCAAATCTCCCCCTAACTGACCTTCAGACTGGGCCCCCTTAGCTCATAACAATGTTACAGATATACAGAAACATTGGGGTAACAGTCACCCTGCTATAGTTCCAGGGGTACCCGGGGTACAAATAATCACTCACCCCAAATCTCCCCCTAACTGGCCTTCCGACTGGGCCCCCTTAGCTCATAACAAGGTTACAGATATATAGAAACATTGGGGTAACAGTCACCCTGCTATAGTTCCAGGGGTACCCGGGGTACAAATAATAACTCACCCCAAATCTCTCCCTAACTGGCCTTCAGACTGGCCCCCTTAGCTCATAACAAGGTTACAGATATATAGAAACATTGGGGTGTCACCCTGCTATAGTTCCAGGGGTACCCAGGGCACAAATAATCACTCACCCCAAATCTCAACCTTCAACCTTTACAAGGTTATACCTGCACCAACCTGAGTATAGAAGCCTCACAATGAATGTTGCAGACATTACTAAATACAGAGGTTTTCTGAATAACTGAATATGTGTAACAAAGCTCATCAAGATTGAACATTACTCCTGACAATCAATCAGTAACCCATTAACTGTACCCTGACATCACAGATGTTGCTTGAACTGTTTACTCCCGATGGGGCTCAATAATCAGTTCTGAACTAATGGTGCGGTAATTTAAATGCCTTGGCATATTTCATAAAAAAAAAGTTGAGTCTGATACTTAACTGTCATTACCACTATTTTATTAAAGCATTTTCATCTGATTAAGTCAATTCATGTACGGAAAATATGCTATTATTTAAGCTTCTAAAATTCATTATATTAACAACATGCTGTCATTCCCCGGCAGAATGAAAAGCATTAGCACTCGTGCAGGCCGATACCCCATAAAACAGAAGAAGTTTAGCGCACGATAAATCAGTTTTTAAATACTTGTTAAATAATATTAGCATAATTTGGATTAATGCATAATTAGCGGGCGCTCTGTTGCCGAAGAATTACAATGAAATCTCATTTTATATCAAGAAGCAGACAAACATTTCTCATTAAAATATGTGTTTACATGGGAAAGGTTGGGAAAAGCAAGTGTTGGGGTGTGTTATTTACCGGTTTCGTGCGTTTCTTGCTCTTTATTTACTCATTAGATGGGATGAAGCACAGAATTGTAACTGCTTGTCAAGCCATCAGAGATATCTGTGGAAAACATTTTGGGTCAAAACTCTTCAGCAGGAATGTTTCCCTGCCTAAGGCTCTTGGCACATCTTGGATTTTCTTCCCTTGTGATCTAATATCCAATCCAATAGTTAATCCACCCATGGATTACAAATTTGTGACCTTCTCCTTTTAACGTGGCCATAGACGTTACAATTAGGGATGCACCGAATCCACTTTTTTGGATTCGGCCGAACCCCCGAATCCTTTGCAAAAGATTTGGCCGAATACCGAACTGAATCCGAACCCTAATTTGCATATGCAAATTAGGGGTGGGAAGGGGAAAACATTCCTTGTTTTGTGTCAAAAAGTCACGTGATTTCCCTCCCCGCCCCTAATTTACATATGCAAATTAGGATTCGGATTCGGTTCGGCCGGGCAGAAGGATTCGGCCGATTCCAAATCCAGCTGAAAAAGGCCGAATCCTGGCCGAATCCCGAACCGAATCCTGGATTCGGTGCATCCCTAGTTACAATTACAAGATCGTGTGTGGAGGTGAATCATCAGATATAGAAACAATAGAATTCTACCTGTGTCTTATGATTCAGCACTAACAATGGCCTTCAAAGGCGCAGGGATGGGCGAATTTGACCCGTTTCGTCTCGCCAAAAATTTGCCGCCGGCGAAATGTCGCAGACGCCCATTAAAGTCTACGGGCGTCAAAAAAAATTTGTCACGCAGCGAAATTATTTTGTTGCGCGTTTTTTTTTGATGCACGTCTCCATACAAGTCTATGGGCGTCATTTTTCCGGCGAAACGAGGCGAAAAAATTCGCCCATCCCCTGATCAAAAATTTCCGGCCAGCCCAATCGACAAGCCGAGCAATATCCGAGTCTCCTGCCGATATCACTCTGTTAGTTTCCCACCATGCATGCACCGAATATCTTACAAAAATGTATACTATACTATAGCCACCTTAATCTACCCCCTTTTCCCAAAGCTGGGCCCCCTTTATATTAATTGCTACTGCTTGGATTGCCCTTGTGTAAATCCCCTGCTGTTTTCACCACTGCACTACATGCCATTGAAGTGGGTTTACTCAGTGGCATAACTACCAGGGGAGCAGGGGATGCAACTGGACCAGGGCCCACACCCCCGCAGAGCCCCCCCCCCGCAGTTTGCGTGCGCTGCAGCCGCAAAGTAAATGCGCATGTATGAGGGTGGGCCCCCATGATCGCGTGCCCCCCATAAAGTGAATGTTTTTGGAAAATGGGAAAGAAAATGCCCTCTGCCTCGTAAGGATCTGTTACAATGAAACACCCTATCAAGTTCCCTTCCCTGAGCTATAGGCTTGTCGTGACTCTTTCCTAAACTGTTTGCATAACAGACGGCGAGTAACTGTCAGCGCGGAATAAAAACCCACCGACTGACTGCCATTAAACACACAGACTTGAAAGCTTAATCCTTCTGTATGACATCCCTTGGAAAAGTGGGAAATTGGAATTTACTGACACGTAGCGCTAATGCAGTCTGATGTGCGCAGACATATTTCTCTCGGACTCGCCCCTGTTCCTTTTCAATCCCCCCCCCCTCGCTGTTTGTATCAGGAAACGCTTCCTTTCTGCGCAGTTTCATTATGTTAATTGTTTAGAAAAATTTTTACCTTATACATATTTATTTATTTGCTTTGAATTAAGCGACACAAACAAGAAGTTTTTTTTTTTTCTGTAAATCTCAGAATTCTACCTCGGACGCCCACCCGACTGCACGGACCACCCATTCCTGTCAAATTAAACAAAATCATGTCTTTAATAAACAAGCGGAACGGAGACGGCAGAACTGGTGCCAAGAAACTATTTTTTCTTCTATTGTGTTCTTGGTCCCCGCCGCTCCTAAATCGGGGAGATGGAATATAATGCAGATCAATGCCCTCCTTTCACTTCCAGCCAGAACCAATTTACGCAGCGGCTCTTCTATATATAAACAGGGTACACTGTGTGCAATATTGCTGCCATCTGTACTTTTTAATATTTGCTTCTTTTTCTTTTCATTTAAACAAACACATCTTGTTTACTGCTCACTGATTGCCCCTCGTCAACTTCCTGCTCCTTTAGGAAAATAAAAAAATCTCTACCAAGTTGATTTAGAGGAAAAATGAAAAACCGTTAGTAAGTAGGGTTTATATTCCGCTGAAGAAAAAACTCCTTGTGTGTATATTAGTTTATAAATATGGGTAAGAGGTGCCATACAGTATGAGGTTATAGCTTAGTGTGTGCCCAGAACATTCCTTCTCTGTATATTTGTATTTATACATATGGGAGGAGGAGGTGCCATATTGATTCCCTTAGACAGTACAGTATGAGGGTATAGCTTATTGTGTGCCCAGAGCATTCCTTCTCTGTATATTTGTATTTATACATATGGGAGGAGGTGCCATATTGATTCCCATAGACAGTACAGTATGAGGGTATAGCTTATTGTGTGCCCAGAACATTCCTTCTCTGTATATTTGTATTTATACATATGGGAGGATGGAGGTGCCATATTGATTCCCTTAGACAGTACAGTATGAGGGTATAGCTTATTGTGTGCCCAGAACATTCCTTCTCTGTATATTTGTATTTATACATATGGGAGGAGGAGGTGCCATATTGATTCCCTTAGACAGTACAGTATGAGGGTATAGCTTATTGTGTGCCCAGAGCATTCCTTCTCTGTATATTTGTATTTATACATATGGGAGGAGGAGGTGCCATATTGATTCCCTTAGACAGTACAATATGAGGGTATAGCTTATTGTGTGCCCAGAACATTCCTTCTCTGTATATTTGTATTTATACATATGGGAGGAGGAGGTGCCATATTGATTCCCTTAGACAGTACAGTATGAGGGTATAGCTTATTGTGTGCCCAGAACATTCCTTCTCTGTATATTTGTATTTATACATATGGGAGGAGGTGCCATATTGATTCCCTTAGACAGTACAGTATGAGGGTATAGCTTATTGTGTGCCCAGAACATTCCTTCTCTGTATATTTGTATTTATACATATGGGAGGAGGGAGGTGCCATATTGATTCCTTTAGACAGTACAGTATGAGGGTATAGCTCATTGTGTGCCCAGAATATTCTTTCCTACACTTTTTATGTATAATAATTCTGATTTAATACATAGCTTTATCCTCCTATATTATGTATTCATCATAATCACCAGCTTTTTAAGGATTTTAATATTCTATTTTCCCAGTGCAGCTTGGCCTGTGCATATGACATGTCCCAAAACCATTAAGGTAGTGATTGCTGCATATTAATGACGGGCAGAGTCCTGCTATACCCCCCGCTCTCTACAAACCAGGGAATAATGGCCCCGATTTGGCGCAGATTGGGCAGCTGATTACCCCGATAAACATTCGCCTGTTTTAAAATGATAACCTTATGATCTTGTCAAGGATTGTCATGTAAATTAAATTTCTGAAGAGCAAAGAAATGAGAAGATAATGTAATCAGCGGCAACACTGATTTGGCAGCGCCAAGGTCGCGTCTCTGTCGGGATAATTATTGGAGGATAATAAATGGCACAATATCACCAGCACATCCTTAACAAAGGGATCTAAAGCCACTTCAATCCAATTCATGTAACCCTGCTCAGAATTTAGATGGTTATTTACTAAACTCTAAGGCCCAAATTCACTAAGAATCGTAGTTGCGCCAGGCGCAAATTCGCCGCACTTCGCCACACTTCGCCAGAAGTATTTTCGCCAGCGCTCCGCAAATTCACTAAAATCCGAAGTTGTGCAGAGGGGTAGCATAAGTTTGCGAAGATGCGCTAGCGTTAATTCGCCAAGCGATGGTTCATTTGCATACGGCGCAAAATTAAAATTTCAATGGAGGAATACGTATCTGCACTACAAATGCCTAGAAAACCTTCAAATCAGCAAATAAAAATGTTATTTTGCCCTACACATGTGCCCACTGTCTAGGTAAGTTGCCATGAGTCAGGAAATGTAGGGGGGAAGGAGGGGAGCCCCAAAAATATTTTCGATCTTTTTCAGCCTATCACCCATCATGTAGAAAACACGCCAGCGTTTTTGGGACTTAGAAATTTTTTTGACTTTTTTGGAAACAATCCCTATCTACTCTATTGCGCTTCGCCAGGTCTGAGGTGGCCTAGGAAGTCTAGCGTAAAAGGTAGCGTTCAGTACACTGCGCAAGTTAGTGAATTTGCGTAGTTACGTCGCTAGCGAAAATTCGCCTGGCGTAAGGGTGCGAAGTAACACTAGCGAAATTACGCCAGCGTTCGTTAGTGAATTTGTGCAGTAACGAAAAAAGCCAAACGCTAGTGAATTAACGGTAGCGTTCGGCGCTTCGGCGCTTAGTGAATTTGCGCCTAAATTTATTGCATATTTAAAAAAAAAAAAAAAAAAAAAAACATCAACAAACTCCCATGCCCAATTTGACCTCATTATATTATATATTATCATATCAAGCGAAAACCTGAATCGTCGGTTTTTTTTTCTGACTTTTTTTGGGGGGGGGGTTTCGCTCAATGTGCGGTTTTGCTTGCGGGAACTTTTTTGTCTTGGGGACTTTATTGTCACTGTGAATTTTTGCCATAGTTTCACCAAACAATTTGCAGATGGCGAATTTCGGCGCAAATCCATGCCTGGCGAAAAAATTCACTAAGAATGATCCTTCGAGTACTTCGGAAGTTCACATCATTGGGGCAAATTTACTAAAGAGCGAAGTGACTAACGCTGGCGAAAATTCATCATTTCGGAACTTCGCTGATTTACGGTCGCTGGCGTAACTTCGCTAGTGAAGGATATAGACTCTAGCTGTACTTCGCTCCCTAACACCAGGCGAATTTGCGCTCTGGCGAATGGACGCAACTACCCAAATTCACTAAGATGCGGATTTTACTGAACGTTACCTCTTGCGCCAGACTTGCCTTCACCACCTCAAACCAGGCAAAGTGCGATAGAGTAGATAGGGCTTCCGAAAAAAACGCTAGCGTCTGTTCCTTTTTTCAGGGTGATAGGCTGCAAAAGAGCGTTAAATTATTTTGGGGTAACCGGCTTCCCCCCTACATTTCCTAACATATGGCACATAAACGTTACACTGGGCTCATGTGTAGGGCAATATAACAACTTTATTATATTATATATATGGGATTCCCAGGCTTGTGTAGTGTAATGTATTTGCTGCAACATATACGACCATTCAACTTTATCTTCCCGCCCTAAAATTAGGCAAAACCAGCTCAACTTCGCTTCACTTGGCGCAGTAACACTAGGGCAACTTCGCCAGCGTTCGGCGCCCTGGACGCATCTTTGGAATTTAGTGAGTTAGCGTTTGTCCTGACGAATAAACGCCTGGCAAAGTGTTGCGCTCTGAGCGAAGCCGTCGCTGACGAATTTTCGGAGGTAAGTGAATTTGCCCCTATATCTTTATATGTCACATCTTGAGTTCCGAGATATAAGCAGTTTTAGACTACAGATATCAGACATTTGACAACTCTCACGTTTACCGCTGTCCATCTTACTTCTGGGTTGTGTCAATCGATGCATCGTTAATAGTTAAATAGTTAAATAGTTAAAACACGCTTACGCTCACTGTGTCTGTAGGATAGGATTAAAAACTTTGATGATAAACTCTTAGGGGCAAATTCACTTACCTTCGAAGTTCCGCCAGCGTTGGCTTCGCCACACTTCGCCAGGCGTACATTTGCCAAGGCTGTGCAAATTCACAAAGATCTGAAGTTGCGCACAAGTCACCGATCGTTTGCGAAGTTTCGCTATCGATGTTATTGTCAGCGGTTCGAAGTTGCGCTAGTGATGCCTAATTTGCATACGGCGCCAAGTTACAGTACAATGGACGTATATGTAGCAGCTAGGGATGGGCGAATTTGACCCGTTTCGCCAAAAATTCGTCTCCGGCGAAATGTCGCAGACGCCCATTAAAGTCTATGGGCGTCCAAAAAAATTGTCGCGCGGCAAAACTGTTTTGACGCACGACACCATAACAGTCTATGGGCGTCATTTTTTCGGCGAAGCGAGGTGAAAAAATCCACCCATGATTACACTACACAAGTTGGGAAAGCTTCATAAAATAAAATAAAGTTGTTATTTTGCCCTATACATGTGCCCACTGTATAGTTTAGGTGCCATATGTTAGGAAATGTAGGGGGGAAGGAGGATGACCCCTAAAAAAATCTTTTTTAGCCTATCACCCTTAAAAAAGTAAAAGATGACATTGTTTTTTGTTTTTTTTGGGGGGTCCTATCAACTCTATTGCACTTTGCCTGGTCTAAGGTGGTGAAGTAAAGTCTGGTGCAAGAGGAAACGTTCACGGAAATCCGCAACTTAGCGAATTAGCGTAGTTAGGTCCCTTCGCCAGAGCACAACTAAGGGTGCGAAGTAGCGCTAGAGTAGGTCCACGAATTTACGCCAGCACCCGTAAGTAAATCGGCAAAGTGGCAAAATAACGATACGCTGTCGAATTTTCACTGGCGCTAGCAGCTTTGCCCTTTAGTAAATTTGCCCCTTAAGATTGTAAGCTCTACGGGACAAGGACCTCCTCCCTCTTGGGTCTTTTAATCTGTGAGTGTGTTGAATAAATGTACAGTGCAGCTGTATATACAAGTAGTGCAGTATAAATCAAGATATAGGTACATTACCAACCATTGATGTTTATTTAGGGTACGACTTTGTTTGAATATAAATAATAAATAAATAAAGCAACCCCTCCCCCCCTCCCCGAAATCCTGTTAAATGTCCCTAATCCGAGCGCTGAACGTGTTCTAGTGATACTTGGAGACAACTGAATGGGACTCGGTATTAATTGGATTCAGATCTGTGACACGTCTGAGCGGGTGATGAAGAGGGAAATGGAAAACAGATCCGGGGCTGATGACAAAAATATGCTAATGAGATGCCGGACTTCTCGCGTCCTCGGTGAGCTTGATGAATTATTTTGATGCTTCGCCTGATATTGCGAGAGGCTTCATCAGCTCTACGTGATTAGAACAGACAACGGGCGTGTGATTGAAGAGGAGAAGGAAAAAAAAAAAAAAAACAACATTGTTTTGCGAGGATCTGGCAAAAGTTTTCATCGTGGGGCGCGGTGCATTGTGGCGCCTCAGTGGAAATATTATTGCCTTCGCCCGGAGTAAATACGTCTATAATAAACATGGCTGCGGTGTGAAGGCGCTATAAATTCTGCCCGTTATTGTTGATGCCGGCGGCGTGCGGGCGAGCCTGGGACTCGGTGTAGAACCAGAAAAATAATGATGGCCAAGCTCTATTGCTGCCTGGAGGGAACCCTAAATCTTGGTACATAGAGTAGCATTGTGGTTATGAGCATCGAGACAGGGGAAAAGCCCAAGGCATAACTACAACTCTCCATCCCAGTCTCCCAACACAGTGCAGTTAGTACAATATGCCACCTGGGCATTGGCAGTTATTTGTACTGGAAACTTTTCATTGTTACACTCAAACTATTGTTGCAAGACTAAGGGTGGTGGCACACGAGACTACTGGGGGAGATTAGTCACCCAGCAACAAATCGCCTCTTCTTCGGGCGACTAATCTCCCCCCAGTAGCTTCGTGTGCCACTACAGTAAGGCTGTGTATACGTCTCTACCTGTGTCTGCACACGCCTCCCTCTGTTGTATGTGCACAGGGGCGATTCTGGCCCCTCTGCCACCTGCCCCCCCTCCCCCGGAAATTCGCTCTTAAAGTACCAGGAGCAGCATTTTTGCTGCCCCTGGTACCTATTGGGGCGCTGCCGCCTGAGATGACAGCCTCAACTTGCCTCATTGGCGAAGCGCCCCTGTATGTACATTCAGGCCCATGTGCATGCATGATTGTATTTATCTCTGCATGTGTGGCGTGCGCATATCTACAGATGGAGCATGTACTGTCCCAACTGACAGGGTTGGACTGGGCCGGTGGGACACCAGAAAAAAACCCAGTGGGCACTGCCGCTCACTGTACCTCCCTCCTGACCCGACGTGTAGGAAAAAGGTAGTGTGTGCGCACATCCGGGGGGGGGTGCTCTTGAAGCTGCGCCCCCCCCAGTCCGATGCTGCCAACTGATACCAATGTCCATGTTAGACTGGGGTGGTTCGAGTCCATGGGGGCTGCTGCATCAGGCTCCCCCCATGCTCCAAACCCTCCTCTACAATCTCCACATGCGGGGGGAGGGGGCTTTGTGGCTGGGGGGCCCGTTGAACTGTTTGGGGGCTCTTAAATTTGCAGACCCAGTGGGCCCCACTCCCCCTGGTTCAACGTTGCCAACTGATACCAATGTCCATGTTAGACTGGGGTGGTTTGAATCCGTTGGGGCTGCTGCATCAGGCTCCCCCCATGCCCCAAACCCTCCTCCACAATCTCCATAGACCACCCGCACCAGCCACTTCCTGGGGGGAGGTCAGGGAAAGCACAGATTCAGGCAGCCATGGGGAGCTGGTCTTGGCCAGCAGGGCCCACAAGGGCCAGGATCCACCATGTTTTTTTCCTGGTGTCCCGCCGACCCATCTAAGCGGAATTCCTCTGGGTTCATTGCATTTAAAAATGGCTCAGGATAGACCTTTTCACAGGCGTATCCAATAGTATTTCCAGATTAACCCTTACGAGTGAAGCTTAGAATATGTAACAATTGGGGATATCCCAAGAAATCATTGGGTACAGCCAGTGCTCCATCTGTATGGCTGTGACTGCCCATCCACGTCTGAGCTTCTCTGTGGTCTTTGCGCATCTGTCTGTGTTTGGGTTTATCTCTTGCAAGAAGTGACACCGGCCATGACAAACGCTGCCGGCCATCTGGGTCGTTGACAGCCATCGTATCTCACCCAGCGCTGATAACACGGCCAGATAACATGTCTAATG
The DNA here is from genome assembly GCA_038501925.1 of Xenopus petersii. Taxonomy (NCBI): domain Eukaryota; kingdom Metazoa; phylum Chordata; class Amphibia; order Anura; family Pipidae; genus Xenopus; species Xenopus petersii. The sequence continues at coordinate 192,907,423 of CM076674.1, read as the reverse complement.
GCAGCAGATAAAAATAATAACAGAACTCGCCGACTGCCGGGCCTTCACCCTAATGTCATTGATAGAGCGAGTGATCTTGAAACACAGGTCCATTCTCTAACAAGCACTCGTGGCATTCTCCTATAGAGCAATGGGCTCAAGGGTTAAAGGAGAAGTTTACCTTACAATCAATTTTTACTGACATTTTAATGCTGTGGCAACACACTTTCATTTTATAGGGTGTTTCAAATGATTTCCTTTACAGTTTGGAAGTGAAACGTCTGTCTGTCACTAGGCTCTATAGATACAGCAAATTCTCTAAGATGCGAAGTTGCGCCGCACTTCGCTGCACTTCGCCAGGCGTAGTTTCGCCAGCGCTCCGCAAATTCACTAAAATCCGAAGTTGCGCACAGGGGTAGCGTAAGGTTGTGAAGTTGCGCTAGCGTTGATTCGCTATATAAAGCGAAGTTGCGCTAGCGAAGGCTAATTTGCATACGGCGCGAAATTCAGATTTCAATGGAGGAACACGTATCAGCACTACAAATGCCTACAAAACCTTCAAATCAGCAAATAAAAATGTTATTTTGCCCTACACATGTGCCCACTGTCTAGGTAAGTTGCCATGAGTCAGGAAATGTAGGGGGGAAGGAGGGGAGCCCCAAAAATATTTTCGTTCTTTTTCAGCCTATCACCCATCATGTAGAAAACACGCCAGCGTTTTTTGGGACTTAGAAAGAAATGTGACTTTTTTTGAAACAATCCCCATCTACTCTATTGCGCTTCGCCAGGTCTGAGGTGGCGAAGGAAGTCTAGCGTAAAAGGTAGCGTTCAGTACACTGCGCAAGTTAGTGAATTTGCGTAGTTACGTCGCTAGCGAAAATTCGTCTGGCGTAAGGATGCGAAGTAACACTAGCGAAACTACGCCAGCGTTCGTTAGTGAATTTGCGCAGTAACGAAAAATGCCAAACGCTAGCGAATTAACGCTAGCGTTCGGCGCTTAGTGAATTTGCCCAAAGGTATGTTTAAGGAGAACAAAGCGAGGATGAATAAGAGAGGACCTTAATAGAACAATCAACCCTTGCCATCAATATGACTTGCCATAATTAAGCACATGGATGGGGAGCACCCATATCATACACAGTAACTGCAATTCGACTTAGTTTCAGTTTATAAATCTGTGACCTGAACCATGTGGTGTCTCCGCAACTGATCTCAATCAGGGATTTGATGCCACAATGATCAGTCTTTCTGCAATGCAGGAGTTTCCATTATACACAAATTAGAGGCAGGTTGCCTGGCTCAGTATATTGGCGAGTAGGGGACCCATAGACAGAGAAGGTGCTCTTTGGCTCTTTGGGTTACTCTGCATTCCAAGAACAGGACAAGGTATGAGAAGATCACCTGTTGTTTCCTCTTTAACACTTGAAATGTTTGGGTTAAAGTCCTTTGTGGATTCATTTCTGAAACCATTCCTGACCCAGAACTACAACCTGAAAACGACATATTTTTGGGCACATTGCCCATTCTGACCTGCAACTGCAACCCATCTCACTACCCGGCGGCCACCATAAAATAGGAAGTGACATTGCTACAAACCAGAAGTGATGTTGCCACAAACTGGAAATGACGCAATTGCAAACCAGAAGTTACATCATCAGAGAGACGTGGGGGAAGGGTTCTGAAAAAATGGAGTAAAATCCCAACCTAAAAAATACCTGGGGTTACCTCACATGATGGAGGACTCTAGTTGGAGTCACTCAACATTTTAACATAGAGGAGAGGCATCGTTTTGATGTTCAAAATATTTTTTCCTTGGCCAGAGAGACAGGGGTCTTGCAATAATGATTGCTCAACTGTGGAATTGTTATACAGTATGGGACATGTTATCCAAAATGCTCTGGACCTGGGGTTTTCTGTAATCTTCATACCTTAAAGCTGGCCATACTGTACATGAAGAGATCCGCTTGTCTGGCGACATCGCCAAACGAGTGAATCTTTGACCGATATACACAGTTAAATTAAATTAAATCCATCAAGTTCAACCCCTCCAAATGAAAACCCAGCCCCATACACACACCCCTCCCTACTGTCACATAAATGATATATACCCATATCTATACTAACTATAGAGTTTAGTATCACAATAGCCTTTGTATTATGTCTGTCCAAGAAATCATCCAAGTCCCTCTTATAGTCATTAACTGAATCATCACCCGGCAGTGCATTCCCCAACCTCACTGTCCTCACTGTGATGAACCCCCTACTCTGTTCCTTTAAATGAAACTTCTTTTCCTCTAGTCTGAAGGGGAGGGGCCTCTGGTACGTGATTCTCTTTATGGGTAAAAAGGTCCCCTGCTATTTGTCTATAATGTCCTCTAATGTACTTGTAAAGTTATATGGCCACCAACGGCAGGGCTATATCAGGGTAACCCGAACATTTGGCCTTGGGCCGAATGATTGGATTACAATGAGGAACAATGGTCTCCAACAGGTCGGTCGGCAGTAAAATTAAACCTTCCCGATTGATATTGTGGCCAGATATCGATTGGGAAGACCCGTCGGAAGCCCCCCTACACGTGCCGATTTGGTCTAAATGGCCACCTTAAGTCTACTAAAAGATCACGTAAACATGAAATAAACCCAATAGGCTGGTTTTGCTTCCAATAAGGATTAATTATATCTTCGTTGGGATCAAGTACAAGCGACTGTTTTATTATCACACAGAAAAAGGAAATCGTTTTTAAAATGTTGGATTATTTGATTAAAATGGAGTCTATGGGAGATGACCTTTCCGTAATTCAGAGCTTTTTGGATAAAGGGTTCCCGGATAACGAGTCCCATATTGCAAACAAAATATCACAGATATTGTGACAACTGACAAATTGGTGAATAATTTCACTATTCCAACAGATCTGGGAAATATAAAAGTCAACCGTCCTATCATTCCTACGGTATTTTCTATTCGGCGACTTCTTTCTTTATCTCCAAAGGGTTCCGGTTCCATTCTGCCAGACATGACTTCCCTTTGACGTGTATCAGTGGTGTAATTGCTCAGTGAGCCGTGACCTGTTAAGTCAGACATTTATTTACAGTGTGTGGGTTTAAGATCCTTAAAAACCAGTTTTCCAGTGTAAAGGGATTTAATCCCCTCTCAGTGTTAGACAGCCCATCTTCTCTATCCTTCGGCCTCCTTTGAGGGAAACACAATTCATCCCTTCCCTCCCGCTCAATGACAGGCCTATTGTAAATTGTATTTTATCCCACCCTGTTTATCTGCCATGACAGTCCACTTTAGCGGCTCTGTGACTGCAAGCCTGGAGGGTATAAGTGACCTTTATTAAGCTGCTGAGAGCTGTCACAATCTCATCACTCTTTACTGATGCTTCTGCCGAAAAGCTTGGATTTTTTTTTTCTCCTATCTGATCAGCATTGTCAAGACCAATCGGGACCTGGGAAGTTCATGAGGAGTTTGCAGCCATCCATCTTGCTTTCCTTATAGTTTGATATGATTTTGTTTGGCAGACGGCTATGCTCACAGGCATGGGACTAGAAGTCACCAGGCCACATACCGAAAGTCTCTTGTAGCCCTCGCAAGCTTTTAGGGAAATACTCGTGTGGATGCAATGTTACTGCTCAATATCATTGGAACACAATGAAACACAAGGACAATGTTAGGGGATTGAACAGAAGCAAGGTAGGAGGGCTGCTCTGTTTCATTTCCCCTTCCAAAATAGGGATTGCTAGTACTAGATCGGTACCTAATATATAGAGATATAGACAAGGAAAAGTGTTGGAAAGGTTAACACCTGTTCTGCTTTATTTTCTCACAAAAACGAGCACATACGATTTTATCATTGTGCTCAAATGAGAAGCCTAAGTTGGTTCACTCAGAAGAACCCATCTTGTAAGTGTAAGGCCTTTGCACGGGCCCACTCCCAGGACTGGAATTAGGAGTAGGTGCCTATGGTGCAATGGTGAGAGGGCACTTGGAATTAGGAATGCACCGAATCCAGGATTCGGTTCGGGATTCGGCCAGGATTCGGCCTTTTTCAGCAGGATTCGGATTCGCCCGAATCCTTCTGCCTGACCGAACCGAATCCGAATTTGCATATGCAAATTAGGGGCGGGAGGGAAATTGCGTGACTTTTTGTCAGAAAACAAGGAAGTAAAAAATGTTTTCCCCTTCCCACCCCTAATTTGCATATGCAAATTAGGGTTCGGATTCGGTTCGGTATTCGGCCGAATCTTTCGTGAAGGATTCGGGGGTTCGGCCGAATCCAAAAAAGTGGATTCGGTGCATCCCTACTTGGAATGCACCTCTTCTGACCACCAACCCCTAACCCCTAGTTCATGGCCCTGGAAGATCTCTTTAGATGCCTGCATAAAAGAGCAGTAAAATACAAGGGGGTAAATTTATCAAAGAGCGAAGTTCCGTTCTGTCCGAAATGCCGCAGCTCTCAATTCATTTCTATGGGATTTTGAAAGGCGTATTTATCAATGGGTGAAAGTGAAAGTTCACCCTTTGATAAATACGCCTATAAATATCTCATAGAAATGAATGGAGAGTGGTGAAATTTCACTCTAGTAGCGGAACTTCACTATTAACTTCACTCTTTGATAAATATACCCCAAGGGGTCTGCTTCTTGTGACTCAACTGGGGAAACAAGGGCACTTACTATTAGGGATGCACCGAATCCAGGATTCGGTTCGGGATTTGGCCAGGATTCGGCCTTTTTCAGCAGGATTTGGATTTGACCGAACCGAATCCGAACCCTAATTTACATATGCAAATTAGGGGCGGGAGGTAAATCACGTGACTTTTTGTCAGAAAACAAGGAAGTAAAAAATGTTTTCCCCTTCCCACCCCTAATTTGCATATGCAAATTAGAGTTCGGATTCGGTTCGGTATTCGGCCGAATCTTTCACGAAGGATTCGGGGGTTCGGCCAAATCCAAAATTGTGGATTCGGTGCATCCCTACTTACTATGCACATGACCAGACACTGCCCACTCCACCCTCACTCACTGCACTTCTGCTTAAAATGTTATCCTAACCTCCTCCTCACTGTAAAAGGATCTAAATTGAATTGTAACAGCCTATCCTGCTCATGGAAAGGTCATTTCAAGGGCTTCACAGCAGGTGATCTGAGTTGAGTTGTACAACAATAGTCGTCGGTCATCAAGATGTTGTAGTGGTGCCCCCCACTGCCCCTCCAGATGCTACTGCCCTACAGCTTCAGGCTTTAGGTGGGATGTGGATATGTAATGAAGGTTGGATATTCCTGACTTCATTTGTAGAATATTCTTGCCCTGCAAGAATTGAATTCATTACCCAGCCTTTGTCATGTCTTTCTTACTTTCCATAACCTTCCCAAACCCATTCGCCTGTCTGATTCTATCTCTCCTCGGCTCCCATCTGCTCCTACAAGAAGAGCAAGACAGCTTGGTAAGGTCAGGTGTGCATCTGTCCTGATGCTGACTCGCTCCTGCGGCTGCTTACGGCTAAAGTTTTATTTTATGCCTAGGTGGCCTGTTGGGATGACATGAAACAGAAAAGATGAGGCTCATTGTCTCCAAGTCAGCCGCCATGTGGTATGTGGGAACCCTGCTGTGAGACAGGGAGAGGAAGAAAGGAACAGATGTGGAACAACATGCCCTTCTCCTGACAAGTCCCAGGTGATCCCGATGTGTTCTTGAAAATAACACACAAGGAAATCTGATAATGTGAGAAGAACAGGTGCCAAATCCACCTGGAAGGAGAGGAAAGATTGTAATTAGAAGGAACGTGTTCATGACTAGGGATGAGCAAAGTGATTCCTACGCAGTTTGGCAGAGCTGCTCCATGAAAAAGTCAGTCGTGCCCCTTCTATTTACACCGCGGGAAGTGGGTGAATATTTTTAAAATTCATTTGTGAGTCGAAAATCGGAAAAACAGACTTTTCTTTCCCCCTCCCATGAATTTTCTGATTTCAAGAATTATATTTCCAGTTATACGGACAGTTTCCTCAAGTAGCGCTATTTCTGCCATTTTGAATTATTTCATTCTGCACATTTAGGACGTTATTTAAGTCCAGATGCCAAAAAATCGAATCGATTCATGGGTTTGGAAAAAGACGCACACCCTCGTTGACCCTCGAAGAGCGCAGCCTGGTGCTCAGTAATGGAAAAACTCCTGTATAGCGTTTAGAACAGAGATAGCGGCACTCACAGCAGGGAAACCCCTTGCTTTTATTATTTGTGCGGAAGTGCAGCATTTCGGGGCCACACCCCTTTGTCTCTTCTGCGTGCCGCTATCGTTCTGAAACTGAAAAACCTGCTGAGGTTGTATATAAAATTAAAAATTCTTTTGATTAGAATTTTCATATGATTTTTTAGAGTTTTTTCTCGCACTGGAATTTTTCTGGGAAAAAGTATTAATAAAGAAGGGGAAATTACCCGTGCGGATTTGGTCGCAGTCGATTTGAGAGAAGAATGAGAAATTTTCAGATTTTGATAAATAACGCGCCAAGTCATGAAATTGTAATTGAAATTCTCCATCATGTATTATTGACTATTAGAAACTGGAGCAATTCTCAAGCTTTAAGAGGTTATTTATTTATAAAACTTGCTAATATATTTAGAGCTTAAAGCAATATTTGTATCAAAACTTTGTACAGTTTTTTTCCAATTTGAACATTTGTGAATTGTCTATAATTTAGAAAAAAATTTAATTGTTTAAATAAAAGTAAATCAGTTTGTACATAATCACTTCCTTTGAACTGGCTTCCCAAAAACCTTTCTTTCAAACCAGAAGAATAGAACATTTGAGGGGCAGATTTACTAAGGATCGAATTTCAAAGTTAAAAAAAACTTCGGAATTCGACCCTCGAATTGAAATCCTTCGACTTTGAATATCAAAGTCGAAGGATTTTTAGCGTATTCGAACGATCGAACAAAAATGATTTTTAGCGACCGATTGAAGGATTTCTATTCGACCAAAAAAACTTAGAAAAGTGCTGTGGAAGGTCCCCATAGGCTAACATTGCACTTCGGTAGCTTTAATTTGGCGAAGTATGACGTCAAAGTTTTTTTTAAAGAGACAGTACTTCGATTATCGAATGGTCGAATAGTCAAACGATTTTTAGTTCAAATCGTTCGAATCAAAGTCGAAGGTCGTAGTAGCCTATTCGATGGTCAAAGTACCCAAAAAATTACTTTGAAATTCAAACTTTTATAACTTCGAAAATTCACTCGAGCTTAGTAAATCTGCCTCTTGCTAATATTTTGATATCTTGATGGAGTCATTGTAAGCAGACAATAAACAATTTCTAGCCTATTTCAAAATCAAAAAATTGGCTAAAATTAAGATACATTTAAAATAGTTTTATGGCTAAAAGTAAAACAGTTTATAAGTAGTCGTATTAATTGACTTTTTTTAAAAAAAAACCTGGTTTATGACCTTAAAACTTATAATGATCAATGATGAAGAAATCTTGTAACTTTAGCATGATAAGCAGATTACCTTTAATGGCATGGACTTCCAACGAAATTCCACATTTTGGATTTCAGATTTTTTTCATGAAACTGAAGCAAAAATACACTGCGAAAAAAATTGCTAGAAAAACGGGCACTGACTTTAAATGCATTTGGCGTGAGAAAAACCCTTCGCTGACAATGCTTTTGGGGTGAGAAAAAAATGCCCATCGACTTTAATGCAATTGGAGTGAGAAAAAAAAAGTCGCCTAATATATTTTGCTACAAAAATTGCTGCATAAAAAGTTTCAGCAACAAAAAAAGTCGCACATAGACTCCAATATATTTTGATACACAAAAGTCACGGCGACAAAAAAAGCTGCCTATAGACTTGAATTCTTTCAGGAATTTGCAAAACGTGGGCAACTTTGCTCATCATCACTAGTCACTAGTCACTAGTCATACACAGAGGATCCATCTGTTTTTGGAAGCTGAACTGAACATTGTGGTTCTCCTGACAATTGTGGACCAGTCCATTCATCGTTACGGTTCCTTCTGGTTCATTAAGAGATACTTATATTCGGTTGTATCCACATCCCAATATGGTCCATGGCAATGCCATTTTCCACCTGCTGCAACCAAAATCTACTCAAACTACAGAGCTTTTGTCATTTATCACTTGAGGAATAGCCTGCTGACTTGGTCAAAAGATGCCAAATCACTATATCTCAACTACAATCATAGATGCCTTTATTGGGACCCCTTGTACTACAATCTTCGGGGCTCAACAAACCTGTGCAGTGATTCTGAATATAGAACACCCCCTTAAACACCCAACTGAAGGTGTATAGGAAGGTGACAGCAGAGAAGGTGCCTCCAGTGAAGCCTGTAGATATTTTGTATCTGCTGAGATAATGCTAAATGGACACAGTAACTGCCAGCATCTCAAACTGTCAGGCTTGTGGGCTTTGAGAAGGATGGTGCTAAATCCCGGTGCTTTGTGCCGTATTTCCCTGGGCAAACGCTCAGTTTCCAGTAATTTTCCTCTCACTGTCAGCCTCATGTGGTTCCTATTCTGAGAGTTGCCCTTTAGCCATTCTCTTTGCTTATTATGTAGAGCTCTGCAGGAGTTATAGGAGACATTATAGTAGGCTCTACTCTATAGAGTGTCTGGGGATGGTGGCTGACCTCTGTATTTCTTTGAAGAGGAATGAGTAGGGTTTGCTTTGGCAAAGTGACTTTGTATAAGGGAACAGCACAGCAAGACTGGATGATGATAATGATGTGTATGAATACAAATATACAGAGGACTATTGTGTGTGCCCAGTGAGATACACTTGTATGCTGTAGCATCTAAAGTAGTGGTTCCAAACTCCACTAGGGGGGATTAGTCTAAATGCCAGTTAGTTAAAGGGATACTGTCATGGGAAAAAAAAATGTTTTTCAAAACGCATCAGTTAATAGTGCTGCTCCAGCAGAATTCTGCACTGAAATCCATTTCTCAAAAGAGCAAACAGATTTTTTTATATTCAATTTTGAAATCTGACATGGGGCTAGACATTTTGTCAATTTCCCAGCTGCCCCCAGTCATGTGACTTGTGCCTGCACTTTAGGAGAGAAATGCTTTCTGGCAGGCTGCTGTTTTACCTTTTTAAATGTAACTGAATGTGTCTCAGTGGGACATGGGTTTTTACTATTGAGTGTTGTTCTTAGATCTACCAGGCAGCTGTTATCTTGTGTTAGGGAGCTGCTATCTGGTTACCTTCCCATTGTTCTTTTGTTTGGCTGCTGGGGGGGGGGAGGGGGGGGTGATATGACTCCAACTTGCAGTAAAGAGTGATTGAAGTTTATCAGAGAACAAGTCACATGACTTGGGGCTGCTGGGAAATTGACAATATGTCTAGCCCCATGTCAGATTTCAAAATTAAATATAAAAAAATCTGTTTGCGCTTTTGAGAAATGGATTTCAGTGCAGAATTCTGCTGGAGCAGCACTATTAACTGATTCATTTTGATCAAATGAACAATGCCTATTCCCTTTTGGAAGCTCAACCTGGAGGTCAGTGAGGTCAGTGAGGGGGAAAAGTAAGATGAACATTTATTTGCCTAACCAGATTTATGTTTGATACAGCAGTGGACTCATATATATAGTGATGGGCAAATTTGTGCCAATTTCCCGCAAAATTCGCAAAACAGTGAAAAATTTGTGAAACGGTGTCTAGTTTTTGGCACTGGCGTCCATTTTTGACGCCGGCGTCATTTTTTTTGGCGAATATGCATTGGCGTCCAAAAAACAGATGCTGGCGTCCATTTTTTTGGACGCAGGCGAATTTTCACGCCCATCTTGCGAATCGCACAAATTCACGCCTGGTGAATAAATTCGCCCATCACTACTCATATACTGTACGTAGCTATCAGGAAAGTGAGGCCCTCGAAAGGGGACCAAAACCAGGATAAATGTGAAGAGAGCTCAATGAATTCTTTTGGTTGACACATGCTCCCAAACCTTTGCTTTTGCCACTTCTCCTCCTCTCAGCCAATCCCTGAGCACTGACCTACTGACTGATGTTCAGGGCAAAGTTAGAGAAAGCAGCAGAGGTTTTTGCCCTTTAGAGTCCCCTTTAGCCAATGAGAGCATGAGAACATTCTTAGAGCAAGACCTGTAGCCAATCAGACCATTAGGTCGCAGGCAACATTTTGTAACAAAATATCAGCAATGGAATGAAATAAAGAAGTTGCTGCATCTAAGTAGTCGCTGGAACAGGCAGCATCAGAAATTTGGAAAAAAACTGACCCGGCTCTCAGTAATCGATATAAAAGGTTGATGGGGGAACGGCTTGAAAGCGACCCTGTGAGTTAAAGTATGTGGCAGTGAGAAGTGGCTTTTAGTATAAAAGAGAAGAAGGAAGAAAGGCTCTTTGCTTCTAAACTGTAATAATAGCTTAACAAGCTGATGAGTCTGGATGTATGATAGTACAGCTCCCGGGGGACACTGCGGTGGGGGTCCCCAGGGGAGTGGAGGGCTTGACGGAAAGAAAGAGGGGGGCATCTGACAAACGGCAATTTTTATCTGTGAAATACAATAAAGAGATCATTTACGAACACAAGTGCAAAGAGCAAAATTAAAAATCCCATTGTAAGCTCCTCTCCACTTGCACTGAAATGCTGCTTTACTCAACAAGGTGCAAGATTCAATGTACAGGGCCCAGAGATGCAATTCTATAGGTGGGAGTCCAAAAGAATGATCCGTATCTGAGTCATGTACATAAGGTGCTCCCAGAATACTATGATCTTGTGCAAAGTGCAGAACTGGCTGCAAATATATATATACAGTATATACAGTATTTATATGAAATCCTGGTGTTTTTTGTTCACTGTCAGGCTCATGACACCAGTACTGAAAGTCACAGGCCCGTTACAGAAATTCGGAAGCAGGAAGGTTAAAGAGAGTTACATGTTCTTTTCTGGGACGGCATCGCTCACCACGGACAGCATCTGCCTGCGCTCTATGGATCGGACCCCTGGGAATGTAACGAATGGAGTGCACCTGTACCAGACCTGAGAAACAGCTGTTAAACTTGCTGGGGCATCAGTCAGTGTCTCCCTCTGCTCCCTCTGCCCTTTGCTGCACATAATTGCCCTCAAACAACATGAAAAATACCCCGTGGACAGATGTGCAAATGGCAGGCAGCCCCCCAGCTCTTGAAAGCCTGAAAATGAATAGTTCCCGTTATTCTCTTTGTCATACTGTAACTTAAAGGGATACTGTCATGGGAAAAAAAAAATTCAAAATTAATCAGATTTTTTTATATTCAATTTTGAAATCTGACATGGGGCTAGACATATTGTCAATTTCCCAGCTGCCCCTGGTCATGTGACTTGTGCTCTGATAAACTTCAATCACTCTTTACTGCTGTACTGCAAGTTGGAGTGATATCACCCCCTCGCTTTTCCCCCCCCAGCAGCCAAACAACAGAACAATGGGAAGGTAACCAGATAGCAGCTCCCTAACACAAGATAACAGCTGCCTGGTAGATCTAAGAACAACACTCAATAGTAAAAACCCATGTCCCACTGAGACACATTCAGTTACATTGAGAGGAAAAACAGCAGCCTGCCAGAAAGCATTTCTCTCCTAAAGTGCAGGCACAAGTCACATGACCAGGGGCAGCTGGGAAATTAACAAAATGTCTAGCCCCATGTCAGATTTCAAAATTGAATATAAAAAAATCTGTTTGCTCTTTTGAGAAATGGATTTCAGTGCAGAATTCTGCTGGAGTAGCACTATTAACTGATGCGTTTTGAAAAAAACATGTTTTCCTATGACAGGGTCCCTTTAAAAAACGTATGTAGACAAAAACTCATCCAAAAGTTATAAAAACCTAAATTTTTCCTTTTTGGAGCAACGAGGAGGGTGTAATGGTTTGTGGCTGCAGTTTAATGCCCCTTTTATCTACTCTCAGCCTTGGGTCGGGGGCATCTGAGATTGAATTTATCCCGTCGCTCTGTTTTCCATCGGTCTGGGAGCAGCGTTAATCTGTCTCTCCAAAGCGCGTCACTCCGCTAATACAACAAATCCGACAGGCGCCATACGCCATAAGGGCGGCCTAAATAGGAAATTTCTCAGGTAAATCAGTCTTTGCCCCGGACAGATTGTTTCCCAGACAAATATTCCCTGCTTGGCTGGATTCTGTAATGCATACTTACACAAATCTGCGTAGAAAATATGTTTTATATTCTTACTACCTTATGATTATTTTATGGTCATTATTTTCCCTTGAAATGTATACACTCGACGCTATTTTATGTGACTGATGCCGGCCCTAAAGTCGTATTTAGGAATTTTCCACAGGGTCTTTCAAATAGAATGAAGCACTCAATTATCTAAACAACAAAATACATTATGAACAAACCATTAACCATGGGGAATATGGCAGAAAACTCTTTCTGATTTATACTGCCATAACACATGCTCGCTCCTTACTTTATGGCTTAGTGGAGTTTTTATGAGTTTTCTTTTTTTTCCCATTTTTTTCACCAAGCAGATTTTATCATAAACAGACAGACCTACAGCTTAGATCCCAATTCAGAGCAGTGGGTGCCTACGGGTCAACTAGGGCGAGGTTTTGGGTGAGTGCTTATTGTGCCCTGGGTACCCCTGGAACTATAGCAGGGTGACACCCCAATGTTTCTATATATCTGTAACCTTGTTATGAGCTAAGGGGGCCCAGTCTGAAGGCCAGTTAGGGGGAGATTTGGGATGAGTGTTTATTTGTGCCCTGGGTACCCCTGGAACTATAGCAGGGTGACTGTTACCCCAATGTTTCTATATATCTGTAACCTTGTTATGAGCTAAGGGGGCCCAGCCTGAAGGTCAGTTAGGGGGAGATTTAGGGTGAGTGCTTAGTTGTGCCCTGGGTACCCCATGAACTTTAGCAGGGTGACTGTTACCCCAATGTTTCTATATATGTGTAACCTTGTTATGAGCTAAGGGGGCCCAGTCTGAAGGTCATTTAGGGGGAGATTTGGGGTGAGAGCTTAGTTGTGCCCTGGGTACCCCTGGAACTATAGCAGGGTGACACCCCAATGTTTCTATATATCTGTAACCTTGTTATGAGCTAAGGGGCCCAGTCTGAAGGTCAGTTAGGGGGAGATTTGGGGTGAGTGTTTATTTGTACCCTGGGTACCCCTGGAACTATAGCAGGGTGACACCCCAATGTTTCTATATATCTGTAACCTTGTTATGAGCTAAGGGGGCCCAGTCTGAAGGTCAGTTAGGGGGAGATTTGGGGTGAGTGCTTAGTTGTGCCTTGGTTACCCCTGGAACTATAGCAGGGTGACTGTTACCCCAATGTTTCTATATACCTGTAACCTTGTTATGAGCTAAGGGGGCCCAGCCTGAAGGTCAGTTAGGGGGAGATTTGGGGTGAGTGCTTAGTTGTGCCTTGGTTACCCATGGAACTATAGCAGGGTGACCGTTGGAAAAACATGGCTGAGCAGTTTCAAAAATGTATATTCAGCCCTAACTTTTCAGACACAAATCATTCTTAATTTTGAGAATTTCTGTTTCAAAACGTATCTGTACTGAAATGTGTCTGCCTGCATATATCCAGTATAATGACTCTAGATTGGCAGCTGGTGCTCTGCGTATAATGGAACTATAAATGTAAAGGCAGAAAGATACTCTGTAAGGGCTCCGGCAATAAAAATAAATGTAATTTTTAATCTCACTTTAAAAATAGTAAAAGCTGAGTGTCATTTTATGGGCTGGAAGGTGCAGCCAACATCATCAAATTCAGGGGAATCCAACAACTGCTGATATTTTGCAGGGCAAGTACAATAGTGAAACTATAGAGTATAATTAAACTTGGGACTGGGCGTATTATAATCGCAAATATATTGATCTTGTGGTACAGTAGAAGATGCTGGAGGAAAGGTATATCTCTCACAGCTTGGTCTGAATTAATGTTGAAAATAACAGTGACTGTGCAGGGTTATATATGCAGGTAGGGGATCCATTATCCGGAAACCCGTTATGCAGAAAGCTCAGAATTATGGAAAGACCATCTCCCGTAGACTCCATTTTATCCAAATAATTCACATTTTTAAAACTGATTTCCTTTTTCTGTGTAATAATAAAACAGTCGCTTGTACTTGATCCCAACTAAGATATAATTAATCCTTATTGGAGGCAAAACCAGCCTATTGGCTTTATTTCATGTTTTCATGTTTTTCTAGTGGACGTAAAGTATGAAGATCTAAATTATGGAAAGATCCATTGTCTGGAAAGGCCCAGGTCCTGGGCATTCCGGATAACAGGTCCCATACCTGTACAGTATTCAGACCACCAGTTGAAACAACCATTTTTTGGTTTGAGTAGAATAAACTTTTAATTTATCTGTTGCATATGGTGTGAGAAAACCCTGCTGTGCATTGAAGTTACCCTGATGTCGTTGTTCCTTACTTCGAAAGATGTATCAGTGTGTCTATATCTATTCTAACGTGGATATAAAACCAATCATAGCCAGCACTCTTAGGGGCAAATACACTAAGATGCAAAGTTGCGCCAGGCGCAACTTCGCCGCAATTCGCCTCATTTCGCCACACTTTGCCAGGCGTATTTTCGCCAGCGCTACGCAAATTCACTAAAATCCGAAGTTGCGCACAGGGGTAGCGTAAGTTTTCGAAGTTGCGCTAGCGTTAATTCGCCAAGAAAAGCGAAGTTTCGCTAGCGATGGTTCATTTGCATACGGCGCCAAATTCAAATTTCAATGGAGGAACACGTATCTGCACTACAAATGCCTAGAAAACCTTCAAATCAGCAAATAAAAATTTTATTTTGCCCTACACATGTGCCCACTGTCTAGGTAAGTTGCCATGAGTCAGGAAATGTAGGGGGGAAGGAGGGGAGCCCCAAAAATATTTTTGATCTTTTGCAGCCTATCACCCATCATGTAGAAAACACGCCAGCGTTTTTTGGGACTTAGAAAAATTTTTGACTTTTTTTGAAACAATCCCTATCTACTCTATTGCGCTTCGCCAGGTCTGAGGTGGCGAAGGAAGTCTAGCGTAAAAGATAGCGTTCAGTACACTGCGCAAGTTAGTGAATTTGCATAGTTACGTCGCTAGCGAAAATTCGCCTGGCGTAAGGGTGCGAAGTAACACTAGCGAAATTACGCCAGTGTTCGTTAGTGAATTTGCGCAGTAACGAAAAATGCCAAACGCTAGCGAATTAACGCTAGCGTTCGGCGCTTAGTGAATTTGCGCCTTAATGACTTTCTTTCCAAATTCCGTTCCCTTAACAGGATCAAGAAGCCCTGACCATTCTAGAATAAATTCACCCAAAACCCAAATGTAATTCTAAGTAACTTTTCAGTCTACATTAATCATAAATATTGAAAGATTGTGTGTAAATATAATTGCTAATGAGAGCTGTGTGTGTCCGGCTGTGAATAATCTCACATTGCTGGTACCAGTCGCTCTCCATGGTGCTGATTCCTATGTCTCTTTGTCCAGGCAAGTGAGCAAGTTCCAGGTTGGCAGTTTGAGCTTGTGTAGAAAGTGTAGCGCATACAACAGAGCTGCCCTTTATAATATCTCTCAGCTATTTTGTTTGCAGGTGAGAAAGATGAGATTATGATGCATTAAACTCAATGGGCAAAACACATTTACACAAAGGCAAGAGAGCCTGTCTCATAACGGCGCCGGGCTGAAAGGAATATTATTAGATGGATAACGCTTTCTTGAAGTGAAATGTGGACTTGAGCGAGGGAATGATGTCTATTTACATTAAACAGGGAGATTTGTCAGGGCTTCAGATTCACTGGAGCGTAAGGTCAGTTGGCTGGCGTGTTTGCTAAATGATAGTGCAAGTGATGCATAAATTGCTTTGAAGAATGACGAGCAGTTTCACACTTGACAGTGGCATTTCAAGCCTGTTAGTCCTTGTTCGGGCCTCAGGTTTGCTACAGGACAACTGAAAGACCAGATCATGGCTAATAAACCAAGAGACACTTCTGAAATAGACAGGCTTTATATATACAGATGGAACACAGGTGTTTTAGCATCACACAGTCCAACACAACTCATCGCAGCAGTCAAATGCAGAAAGATATGAGGCCGATCTGTTTCAATTGGTGTGATGATGGGACTTGGTGAGCTATGGGAACCCTCCTACCACCCTCTTGCCTTACTGTCTCCAACTTGTCCTGCAGTCTCCATCTGATGACCCCGAAACGTTGCTTTTTCTGTGAATAAACGCAAGGGCTCGTCCCTGCTTGCACCTGCCCTTTGAGTGCCAGTGATTTCTTACCAATTGGAATTAGGAGGGTGCCGATCCCCCCGTCACCGTGCACCGGGCAATCAACACGAAGGCCAGGGAGTGCGAGAAGAGTTGTTCTTTTGAATCCATCTGATAGCTGACCATACACTTTAAGATCTGGTGGCTCTCTGCCTGATTGGGCCACCCATGTGCTGGGCTGATCCCTTCAAACTTTGGGCTTACTGATACCTGTTGGTCAAAAACCAAATCAATGTGGGTTCCATCTTGAAGGAATATTCAAACCTGCCCAATGGATAGCTGGTCAAATTTTGTCCAGATATCAGTTTGACAGTCTACTCAAAGGTCTGGATAATCTAAATCAGCAGTTTTTATCAACCCATGTGTGGCCAGTTCACTCTACTGCCTCTACCTTGACCTAATGTCTCCAACGTGACCTACTGTTTTCATTTTGCCCAACTGTCTCCATCTTGCCTTACTGTATTGAATGTGTTTTACTGTTTTCTTCCATACTTTGCTATTCCCATCTTGTCCTTCTGTTCCTAACTTGCCCTATTTTCTCCAACTTACTCAGTGTTTCAGTGTTATCTTATTGTCTCTATCTTGCTCTACTGTCTCCATCTTGCTGTACTGTAAGCATCTTACCCTACTTTCTCTGACTTACCCTATTATCACCAACTTTTCCTGGATTGTCCATCTTGCACTATTGTTTCCAATTAATCCTGCTATTTCTATATTCGTACTGTTTCTATCTAACATTTCTGTCTCTTTTTTACCCTACTATTTCCATTTATCTCTATTGTCACAATCTTGCCATGCTTCCACCATCATGCCCTGTTATCTCCAACTTGTACTATCATTACCATTTTACATTATTGTCATCATCTTGACATCACTTGCCATTAGTAAAGTACCATGGGAAAGACCATACACTAACACTGGAACATGGTGGACCCAAATCATCGCTTACCCAAGGCTCCACATTGTCTTAATTCAACTCTGATTGGGAAGTTTGGACCAGTTTCCCTACAAATATAATGTTTGGAAGCCAAACTTTATTCATAAGCACAAAACAATCACAATCATTTGGTTCTTTTGCTTGAGCTGAAGGCTGCCTGATAGCAATCTATGTGTCTTTTGTCTGGGAACTCGGATATCCTCTGTAATTATAAGCCTGGTACTAGAGAGGAAAAACAAAACTATGAGGTCTACTCAGCTGATTGTATTGTGGAAATCCTTCTCTGTGATTTTAGGATAATTGCACCAGATCCCCAAACAGTTACATAAGCTCAAAAGATGAGCTCACGGAATTTTTATTTTCCTCCATTCTCTGGGCATGGAAAGTATGTGCCAATAGAACTTGACATTGTGTTATAATGTATGTGCACTTCCAAGCTAACTACCGCAACTCCAAGTCAATTCTTTCACAATTAAGATCACACATGTTATTGTTACTGCTAACCCATAGATGGCAACAAACGTTTCAAGCTTTCTATCACTCGCAATGATTTAGAAAACATTTGGTGACCACCAACTCTTCTGTTTTATGTTTTCCGCGTAGGTACTGCTACGGGGGTGGTTTCTGAAAGGAGTATTTAATGGTATTTGGGAGTGACATGGGGACTCTTTCTTGAGGAGCCATCTATATATAGAGATAAATAAATAATTAGAATGGCTAAAAAGGCAATTTCTTCATGTATCTGCAACCTTGCTATTGCCAGAGGGTCACTGCTTAAAATGATGGACCTCCAAAAATGGTCTGAATTAAATAAGTCCTAAAACCAATGCTTTAGAGAAACTCATCTGAGAATAATGAGACAAACCAGGCTTAGCACCTGTTGTTTTGAGTTTGAGAAGATCTTCCGAACAAATGCTCCTAAAGTTATAGTTTTACAGAAAAACAGGAACCTCTACAATTAAAAATTCACCTTTAGTTAGTCAAAAATATCCACGTTTTTTGCCAGAAAGTGTTAAAGGACCAGTAACATCAAAAACATTTTTAAAAAAAATCGTTAGTACACATCAAAAAAAAAACAAAAACACCATCACAAATTATAATTTAAAATCACAAAGCCTTTATTAAGAAATAACTTACAGAAACTGCACTTCCTGTCCTGTACAGAAACGGCGAAAGGGCGACCATCGATGCTGCTGGGCTCGATTTCTCCTCCCTGGCTACTCTACTGACAGCTTGTGAAGGAGCAAGATGGATGCCTCATGCCTGCGATGCGATGCAGTGACTGCTCGTGCCCCCCCCTCCTCCTGCACTATAGAAGAGAAGCGCCCACCTGGACACTGGAGGAAGCGGTGGTAGTGGAGGCGGTGGAGGGAGCTGTAAATCAAAGTCACTGCATCGCATCACAGGCATGAGGCATCCATCTTGCTCCTTCACAAGCTGTCAGTAGAGTAGCCAGGGAGGAGAAATCGAGCCCAGCAGCATCGATGGTCGCCCTTTCGCCGTTTCTGTACAGGACAGGAAGTGCAGTTTCTGTAAGTTATTTCTTAATAAAGGCTTTGTGATTTTAAATTATAATTTGTGGTGGTGTTTTTTTTTTTGATGTGTAGTAACGATTTTTTTTTAAAAATTTTTTGATGTTACTGGTCCTTTAAGGTAGAATTTTGCCTATTACTACTTTAAACATTGAAGGAGCAAATTTATTGACTTATTTTAGTGACCGTATCCTTTAAAAATTAATCTTATATTGCAGTTTAAAAAAAAAAATGGATCCAACACTAAAATGTTCTCAAATACACTGAATTCATTATTGTAAATTCACTTTGACCCTCCATCTTTTTCCACTAATCAAATTGGCTTTGTTGAGTTCCCTGTTGAAGCCTCCAGCTCGTATTCATCGTACAGAATGGATGTATGGAAAGCTGTATGTTGATTTGGAAAATGAATAGATGTCATTACAGCGGGGGGGACGTTACGGAGTTTGCTTGAATGATGGTTCTGAAGGTTGAAATATGGGCAGACAGACGGGAGCGTTAGCACTTGCTAATGTTACACCGCGTCTCTTATGTTTGATGTGTTCTCTATCCCGCCACTCCATCAATTTGTCATGAAGCAAGTGATATCCATTGGTACGGCTCCTCATTGTAATGGAAATGAACATTGTTATCTACACGAGTCATGTGTGGATCATAATTCACCGTTCAGCTGCAACACAAGTGTCACATGAAGGGTTTGTGTTAGCTTATTGCCCCAGAGGGCTGCACAATTGTAATAGGACAAGTCCCTGTCAGACGTCTGTCCTGTTCCTACAGGCGTCTTGTTTTGGAGTTTTTCCCTTTTTCGGATTTAGGAGGATAAGGTCCTCAATGAGGTTCCTCACTAGGATATATCTCAGTCTGGAGATGGGGACAATAAGCTCTTTATTTTCCTGGTGTTTCCCTTAGACTGGACAATATAATAGTAGAACGTATTGTTTGTACAGAACATTGTCGGTATTTCTGTATTTTTACATATGGGTGGGGGGCTATATGTTCCGTGTTGCACAGAACAGCAGCCCATGTAGGAAAGCTCCTTGCTAACCTGTATGTAAGAATTTGTGGTTTGCTTGATCTCCCACCTTGCAGCGTTGGACTGGGCTGATGGGACACCGGGAAAAAACCCGGAGGGCCCCGCCAACCCAGATCTGCACCCTGTGCTGTGTCTTCCTGCCATGACCCCCCTGGTGGGTTCAGAGGGGGCCCCTGAAACTGCAGCCCCACTGGGTCCCCCTCGTTCCACCATGACGACTGACTGTCCTTAAAGGGCACCTGTTGGGTAAAAATGTTATCCCCAACCAAAGGTGGGGATAATAGAGCCGACATTTTTTTTTTTCTTTAAAATGCCCCCCCACCGCCAGCACTACCGGGTGCGGATAGCCTAGCGCCATTTTTTTTTTAAAAAAAACTACTGTTATTCCCAACCAGAATGCAGGGTCTGTTAGCCCACACCTTTGGTTGGGAATAACATTTTTACCCAACAAGTGCCTTTAAACGGGTGGTTCACCTTTAAGTGAACTTTTAGTATGTTACAGAATGGCTAATTCTAAGCAACTTTTCAATATTTTTTATAGTTTTTGAATGATTTGCCTTCTTCTTCTGACATTTTCCAGCTTTCAAATGGGGGTCACTGACCCCCATCTAAAAAAACAAATGCTCTGTAAGGCTACAAATGTATTGTTATTGTTAATTTTTATTACTGCTGAATAAAAAGCTAAATAACTCAAAAACCACAAAAAATAAAAAATCAAAACCAATTGCAAATTGTCTCAGAATATCTCCCTCTACATCATACTAACAGTTCATTTAAAGTTGAACAGCCCCTTTAAAATGTAATTGGTAATTGGTAATTGTTCTTTACCTAAACCACTAATGACTGTATTTTTCAGGCAACACAAATTGTATATCACTGCAGCGCTTATAGACCGCTGTATTCCAGGAGACTGTACGTCTAAGGCCTGTTGTGCTTGTGTCTGCCATTGATTGATAGACTGGATAAGGCCACTGAACTAGATTGGATAAAAATAGCCAACAATAAGTCACTGGGCTCCATCCCTATCTGAATTCGGATATTTCTATACCAGAATTTGTATCAGTGATGAAATCATTCTCTGTGCCATAATCTACACATTTTTATTTACATGATGGCTATGAACGCACTGCAGTTGTTTCCATCCATGTTTCATGTCTTGCGTTTCCATGTTTCAGATTTATCAACTCTTAGTTCTTCTTTGTTTTGCTAATTTCCCTACATTTTATACTTTACCCTTATTTATGGGCCCCCATATCTATCTATCTATCTTTTGATCTATCTATCTTTTGATCTATCATCTATCTATCTATCTATCTATCTATCTATCTATCTATCTATCTATCATCTATCTATCTATCATCTATCTATCTATCTATCTATCTATTATCTATTGATCTATCTATCTATCTATCTATCTATCTATCTATCTATCATCTATCTATCTATCATCTATCTATCTATCTATCTATTATCTATTGATCTATCTATCTATCTATCTATCTATCTATCTATCTATCTATCATCTATCTATCTATTATCTATTGATCTATCTATCTATCTATCTATCTATCTATCTATCTATCTATCTATCTATCTATCTATCATCTATCTATCTATCTATCTATTATCTATTGATCTATCTATCTATCTATCTATCTATCTATCTATCTATCATCTATCTATCTATCTATCTATCTATCTATCTATCTATCTATCCATCTCTATCTATCTATCTATCTATCTATCTATCTATCAATCTATCTATCTATCTATCTATCTATCATCTATCTATCTATCTATCTATCTATCTATCTATCTATCTATCTATCATCTATCTATCTATCATCTATCTATCTATCTATTATCTATTGATCTATCTATCTATCTATCTATCTATCTATCATCTATCTATCTATCTATCTATCTATCTATCTATCTATCTATCTATCATCTATCTATCTATCTATCTATCATCTATCTATCTATCTATCTATCTATCTATCTATCTATCTATCTATCTATCATCTATCTATCTATCTATCTATCTATCTATCTATCTATCTATCATCTATCTATCTATCTATTATCTATTGATCTATCTATCTATCATCTATCTATCTATCTATCTATCTATCATCTATCTATCTATCATCTATCTATCTATCTATCTATCTATTATCTATTGATCTATCATTTGAATTTGACCTGTTTTGCTTTACAAAAAAATTGCTGTCTACGAAAATTTGCTGAAATTCAATATGGGAGCCAAATTTATTTTGACGCACTGCAAATTTTTTTTCTCCTATTGGAGTCTATGGGCGTCATTTCCGCAGTGAAACTCTGCAAAAAAATTGCTTATCCCAAGTAACCTAACATCTTCCAGACACAAGATAACAGCTCCTGGTAGATATAAGGACAGCAACCGGTTGTAAAAATCCAAGTCCCACTGTGACTCCTTCAGTTACATTCAGCAGGAGAAACAATAGTTTATCTGAAAGCAGTTCTACTGTAGAATGAAGCGCTGGATCTTTCTGAAAGCACATGACCAGTCACAATAACTAAAAAATATCTACTTGTTGGTTCAGGAATAAAATTGTATGTGTTAGTGTGAATTATTTGCAATGTTAACAATTTAGAGATAAAAAACGACACCATAAAAATCATCACAGAAGCTTTATGGCTTCCCTTCATTCACACGTGGCCTCGCTCTTCCCCCCTTTCCACAAGCTCCTCCAGCTGCTGTCAATGGGGCCACTAAATTAAACAGTTAAAGTTGAAACGGCGCATTTAAATATTGCAACAGCTTGTTTAGCTGCGGCTCATCGACAGATGTTTCATAAGCAGAGCCGATGGCTCCATTTGTCTTTTAGTATTTGTAATGTAACGATGTTGTGCCGAGAAAGTCACGCGGCTCCAAACTCCCCGTTTCTTCCTCTTCTTCATATTCGCTGAAGAACTTATCTTGTGTGACACGTAACAAGCCTCTGCTTGTGTTTGGGGAGTGACAGACAAAGATCCGTATTGTTCATGTTGCTAACGGCCTCTCGGCGCTTCCCTGAATAAACTCGCGCTGGAACGGAGAAACTTGGAAACGCCTCCCACACTGGCGCCCAAGCGCACTCCACATCACAGTTAAAAGACCACACAGACATCAGCGCTAAAAAAGTTACCCCCCCCACACACACAAGTTATAAAAAGCTATTGATGGTCAGAGACCCCCTTATAAGTTAAAAAAAAAATTAGGGCCCCAAAGAATATTTTTTAAAAAAACATTGACACCAGGGCCCCCCTTACAAGTTATAAAAATTGGGGGCCCAAAGAATATTATTTTAAAAAACATTTGCGCCAGGGCCCCCCTTACAAGTTAAAAAAAAATTGGGGCCGGGGATTAAAAAAAAAAAAAAAAAACTTGGAATACAGTAAAATTGAACTCATGGCTTCAGGATTTTGGCTGTTTTCGTGATTTTTTCGGGTCTTTTCACCGCTTCGGGTCCTTCGGCTGTTCGGCTTTTCGGCACTTCCCGCATTTCGGCTGTTCGGCACTTCAAAAATGGCTGCAAGGCTTTGGCGCTCTACAGGCCACTGACACCAATGTTTTTTTAAAAAAATATTCTTTGGGGGCCCGATTTTTTTTAACTTGTAAGGGGGTCCCTGTCACCAATGTTTTTTTTAAAAAAAGTATTCTTTGGGGCCCCAATTTTTTTTTTAACTTGTAAGGGGGTCCCTGTCGCCAATGTTTTTTAAAAAATATTCTTTGGTGCACCGATTTTTTTTTTCTTGTAAGGGGGTCCCTGTCGCCAATGTTTTTTTAAATATTCTTTGGGGCTCCAATTTTTTTTTAACTTGTAAGGGGGTCCCGGTCGCCAATGTTTTTTAAAAAAATATTCTTTGGGGCTCCAATTTTTTTTTAACTTGTAAGGGGGTCCCGGTCGCCAATGTTTTTTTCAAAAATATTCTTTGGGGCCCCAAAAATTTGCGAAAATCATGAAATTGGAAAGTTCACGAGACAATTGTGAAATTTTAACGTTTTCACTAAAAAAATCGTGAAATTTAAATGTTTTCACAAAAATGTTGTGAAATTCGAACATTTTCAGAAAAAATCATAAAAATCGGAAAGTGAAGCCAGAGAATTTTCACTGTGTGAAACACTGAAATTCGCAGTGAATTCGTGCCAGGCGAATTTATTGGCCCATGACTATTTGCAGCAGAATTTCTGCGCTTTATTGTATCCACACCTTCATATTGGATTTCCAACGTGACTCTGGGTAATGTAATATTCCAATGTACCTCAGCCTATAGGCCAGGAGTTGTGATTGTACAAATACAGCTCGACTTGGCCTTGTTTTAAAGATAAAAGGGGAAGCAAACCCATAACCCATATATCGACCTCCCCTACATCAGGGACTGAAGGGCAAGTAAACGCTTTATTTTACTCACAGAGCTTTATACACCTCCCCCCCCCCAACCAAAAGCTGCAGAAAGCCAATTCCTCCTTTACGGCCTGCGGATTGTGAGACGTTGGGGCTGATAGAAGTGACATTCGATCCGTCAGTAATGGCGCATATCGGGGACTTGACTGACAAGTCCATTTTTTAAAGACGTATTTATGGCGTGTGTTGCCGGCGCGGCTGCTGCTGCATTGCAGGGTTTAATTGAACACTTTAAAGCCATCTCTCTTCAAGCGCCATTAATTGATTTTATTTGTCTATTCTCTGGGGTTCTGGGGAAAATACTCCTTCTCATTTGCATCTGACAAGTCCTTTCTTTTCATCCAACGCATCTTGGGTTCAGCTGGTCCCCCTTCCCTTTATCTGCCTTTTTATTCAAGGTGCCGTTTCCTCATCGCTCCATTTGTTTTCCATTTTGTTAGATCTTTATAAAAGTCTGTTCTACCCTTAAAGGAGAAGTAATGGTTAAATGGTTAATCAATGGTGTACCCCCCTCAGTGAGTCAATCTACTAAACTTGCACCCCAGGCAGGTGCTCCTCTTCCATCAAAATCAATATCGTCCTTGAGTAGTTTCTTGAGGAGGGCAGTGGCGCCATCTTTCTTCTGACTGGCTAAGTGTTCCCTATGCCCAACTGGGTCAGAATGGATCCAACTGCACCCCAGCTTGTGGATGTGATGTCACGGCTGCACATGACATCAGTTCAGCTAAGCATGACATCACTTCCACCACTTTGTGTAATGCTGTTCCTACTGAATTGTGCTTAGTACAGGGGAATACCTATGCTGCCATAGTTTTATGGGATCTCTCTGTACAGACTATGAGCAAACTTAGGGACTGTTCCTGCTGAATTGTGCTTAGTACAGGGAATACCTATGTGCCATAGTTTTATGGGATCTCTCTGTACAGACTATGAGCAAACTTAGGGACTGTTCCTGCTGAATTGTGCTTAGTACAGGGAATACCTATGCTGCCATAGTTTTATGGGATCTCTCTGTACAGACTATGAGCAAATTTAGGGGATTGTTCCTGCTGAATTGTGCTTAGTACAGGGAACACCTATGCTGCCATAGTTTTATGGGATCTCTCTGTACAGACTATGAGCAAACTTAGGGGACTGTTCCTGCTGAATTGTGCTTAGTACAGGGAATACCTATGCTGCCATAGTTTTATGGGATCTCTCTGTACAGACTATGAGCAAACTTAGGGGGCTGTTCACTGCAACGAATTACCCAAATGATACCTTCTGCAGCCACACTGACCCCACAAAGAGGGAAAAGGCAACATTGTAACAGAAAAGGACCCAATGAATCAGAGTTGGGCTCATCTCTACGCAGGTTATCATAGGGGTCAGAGATGGGCTCTAGTTAATAGCTCTATAATCTGCCATCCACAAATTAACGCCCAAAAATGGGTGCTGAAGAATGGACACTTTTCCGTAAATAAGAGACATGATAAGAGATTCCAGTTGGAGGGATCGGCTCCTCTCTGCATGGGAACGATAACGAGATTTTCCTGGCTGGGTTATTTTTGGTCGGTTGAACATATTGCATTTATAATTACTGTTGATTAGAATATGATTTGCATCTAATTAGGCCTTTATTTTTATTTATTAAAGTAAATGAGCATTGTAGTGAATGACCAATACAGGGCGGCACAGCGAGGGGCATTTAACTGCACATGACTGCAGACAATTAAAGCTACGGATTTCAAATATATCTGAGGGCAACTGGCTAATTGTTTCCTATACAGGCCCAATAAATATCACTTATGCTGAAAATAGATTCCCCTTATGTCTTCCCTAGAAACCGTTTTGTGTCTTTTAACGTCACTTTTTTATTAGACGCGTTTTGTGCTAATTTCATGGTTTAATGCGACTCAGAAGTGAATGTTAAAGGGACAGTAACACTAAAAATATCTGGTACATTCAGCACCTGCGACTAAGTCATTTTATCTCTCTATCCTCCCATAGAGACAAGATTAACATTTGAGCAAAGCTCCCTGATAATATTTATCAATACATTACATTTAAAGGGGTTGTTCACCTTTAAATTAACTGTCAGTATGATGTAGAGAGGGATATTCTGAGACAATTTGCAATTGGTTTTCATTTTTTATTATTTGTGGTTTTTGAGTTATTTAGCTTTTTATTCAGCAGCTCTCCAGTTTGTTATTTCAGCCATCTGGTTGCTAGGGTCCAAATTCCCCTAGCAACCATGCACTGATTTGAATAAGAGACTGGAATATGAATAGGAGAGGCCTGAATAGAAAGATGAGGAATAAAAAGTAGCAATAACAATACATTTCTAGCCTTACAGAGCGTTTGTTTTTTTTTATAGATGGGGTCAGTGACCCCCATTTGAAAACTGGAAAAAGTCAGAAGAAGGAGGCAAATAATTCAAAAACAATAAAAAAGAAAAAAATGAAGGCCAATTGAAAAGTTGCTTAGAATTAGCCATTCTATAACATACTGAAAGTCAACTTGAAGGTGAACCACCCGTTTAAAGGAAAAACAGAAGTTGAGTGTAAAATTGTTCTTCTAAACACTTTTACTACCCAATATTTTTCCTAGTTTTCAAGATATTAGCAGTGTTTCTGCTGTTACTTAGTTACTACTACTACCAAATCCACTATTAGTGATTCAGCCGAATCCCCTGAAAATCTTGGTGAAAGATTTGGCCGAATAGCGAACCGAATGCGAAATTGCAAATACAAATTAGGGGCAGGAAAGGAAAAAGTGGAAAAAATTCTTCTCTTGTGACAAAAAGTTCTCTACCTGCCCCTAATTTACATATGCAAATTCAGTTTCGGTTTGGCCAGGCACTAGGATTCGGCCGAATATTGCTGAAAAAGAACAAATCTTGGCCAAATCCCGAACCTGTTACTATAATGAATTTGAAACAGCAGTGCAACCTGTGCTCCATTTCAGCCGACTGAGCACAGTCGGCAGAAAATTACATTAGTGAGAAGAGGAACATCTTATGCTGTTGCTCTGCTTAGAACAGACCAGAGACCATCACATGACTCCTCTCTTTTAATTCATTTTCTGAGCAGAGTAACATCATATGATTTTCCCTTTTCAGTACTTGAAAAGTGTCCGGTCAACTGAAATGAACAGCAGGTGGCGCTGGTGTGTCCAATTCATTATACTGGCAGCTTACAAACTGCTGATATCCTGAAAATTAAGAAAAGGTAAATGGTGAAAGTGCTTAGAGGAGCAATCTGAGCAATTGTATTTGGAGCCTGGCTAAAAGCTACTGGTACCATCATTGCCAAAACCCACCAAACTCGTGCCCCTCCCACTCACAACTACCCACTTATACTGCCCCTTGTCACCAGTGGTGTAATTAGATGTAAATTAATGTTAGGTCCCCCAAAACATCCAGAAGTTGTCTTGTTTACCAATATATATTGAAGTGCGGGTGTCATGGGGCCCCCTATACCTCCTGGGCCCCTCTGCAGCCACTGGGTCTGCTTCTTCTGTACTTACCACCCTGCTTATAACTGCTGCTTCTGGATGTGCAAGACTCAAGTTAGTGGGGGTCATTTATAAACAGAGGGCAAATTTGTGTCTGGGCTGTAACCCATGGCAACCAATCAGATTATTGCTTTCAGCGCTTAACCTGCAACTGGCTGAAAAAACCCTAATCACTGATTGGTTGCTATGGGTTACTGCCCAGGAACAAATATGCCCATTGTTCATAAATTACCCCCAGTAAGTTTTTTGAAGGCAGTAGAGATACGTGTCTTGGGTCCAAGAGCCTCCACCACCAACATGGCACCCGCCCTAGATACATGTCTCTGATGCTTACCCCTAGTTTTGCCCCAGAAGGTCAGAGGGTCTTTCTACTGTGAGGTTTCACTGTGTTGATCGAGCAAAGAGGTTTCCCGTTGCCATACCTCCCAACTGTCCCGTTTTGTACTGGAAAGTACCGATTTTCTCTGCACTGAACAGCCAAAAAAAGAAACAATGTTTCTAACTTATTGGATTTTGGCAGAGAGCCCAGAATAGCCACAGCTGCAGATAAGATACTTTTGTAACAATTTTGAGATAAGCAAATAAGTAATAACAATATAAGATAACAGGTCCCTTGGGAGAAGTTAGACTCACAGCTTAAAGGGCAATTCACCTTCATTAGCAAAACTGTAATAACTGGAAAAAAAAACACAGAAATATGTTGAAACTTTCAAATTTTGTAAAATGAACATGGTAATTAGGGGATGTGGCCACAAAAATGGGCACGGTCAAAAAGTGTCCTTTTTATTTCCAAATTGTTGGGAGGTATGCGTGTTCCCTATTCCGACATCGTTCAGACAATGACTACAGGAGCTTTTATTAAGGCCGGAGTAGAGAAAGGAAAATATAGGAGCATAAATCA
This sequence comes from Xenopus petersii, assembly GCA_038501925.1. Classification (NCBI taxonomy): domain Eukaryota; kingdom Metazoa; phylum Chordata; class Amphibia; order Anura; family Pipidae; genus Xenopus; species Xenopus petersii. The sequence goes on along the minus strand of CM076674.1, from coordinate 192,878,865 downwards.
CAGCGAGTATTTTATTCCACAGGCCGGCACATTAGCGACATGTCCAGGGAATTATATGGAAATATTCCATTTAAGAAGAGGGAATTATTATTTTACTTCTTCTCAAAATCACATAAAACTCTTTTATTTGTAATTTCATACTTTTTCTGCCAGACCTTCGACCCGACGCTTCAGCAATGAAAGGGGCCGGGGACAGTACTAGAATTTAGATGAATTCCCCCAATACCGGAGGGCGGCATTGTTATTGGGAGAGCACAGCACCACCGGGTCTCGGAGAGTTCAGGTTTCTTCAAAAGAGAAAAAATTAATTTACATAAATTATTCCTGTTTTTTGTACAGAATACAGAAAGCCAAAGTTCAGAGGCTGTTGCTGAACTACAATTTATTGCACTTCGGTGAGAGCGTCAGGTAAGTGACCCTGATGAGATTAGCATCAATCATGCATGGAGCAGGAGCGTTGATTTGCTATTGTTACTATAAAATAATCTTCAGTATTTAGTGACAGTGGCTCTGCAAGAAACTATATGATTATTAAAGGGCCAGTGAACAAAGGGAGGTAAAAAAAATGTAGGTACCGAGCATTTCTAAGAGATAAACCCCACTTTCTAGGGCCTGTTTAAGCACCTCAACATGTCAAAGCAGGATTGGTGGCTGGGCTCCTTCTTACAACCTCTAGGTAGACCTGTTGTGACTGTTGTAGAGAGCATTGCTCAGAGCCTTCAGGATGTCCATATGTCCGAAAAGCAACCCCAAATATGGACTGTCAGCAGCTAAAGGCTCACAATGGATAAAGCCTGGGGTTTCAAGGAAAGAAGCTTTCAGAAGTTGATGGCTCCATGACTACTGACCAGAGAAGGAAGAACTGGTGGGGTGTGACCCAAGAGCAGGAACTCTTCTTTTAACATTACTTTACCTGATGGCATGGTGATAAAGGAGCCTCACCCTAAGTACTATATGCCCTCTAGGGACACCAGGGAACAGTTCTAATGACTTGTCTGAGGTTCTCCTTGGTTGGAAACCTTTTTTGAACTTTTTGCTGGAGCACCGGTGTCAGCTTACAAGCTTATTTATAAACCTGAGGGATTCCCTTTTTAAAAGTCAAAACCACAATGTATAAAGGTCTATGTGGCCCCTTCATAAACAGTCATGAGAGAGTATTCTTTAAGTTCTATGCAACCTGCTGTAAAGGCAGAACCCAATCATAAAGGTCCAGAGAGATTATTCAAAAAGGACCATGGAAACCTTCCTAAAGACTGAGAGAACCCATTCATATAGGTCCAGAGAGAGTATTCATAAAGGATTATGGAAACCCTCCTAAAGGCTGAGAGAGCTTCCAATGTCCTACACGTTCAGGTAAAGAACCGGTTCATGAAGAGCTCATTCATCAAGTTCATGGAGACCATTCACAAAGTTCCTGGGAGCCTATTCTTGTAAGAACGTTCAGTCCTAAAAAGACAAGGCTCCTGTTCATAAACATCCATTAAAAGCATCTATAACAGTCCATGGAGATCATGCATAAAGCTCCCCCATTCCTAAGGATAGGTGCAATATTGAACACATCTTATTTTGGGGTAATAACCACCCATGGAGAAGTTGATAGCATCTTACAGATTTAGCCAGTTATTCTTCATCCCCACATAGAAAACTTTGCAAAATGGATGTAATTAGCATAAGAAGCATCATAATAAACTCAATTTTATTATTGAATACCTGCAGCTCCATCTGTAATTAAGATCAGTAACACTTCTACTGACTCAGTAGATGGGCAAAAGTCTAGAAAAATTAGAATTTTCTCAAGATGAGAGGCAGCAGCACACTTTGCCATCCAACATCTTAATTTAGAAATACCCAGAGGAAAAGGAAACCAGATTTGCTCCACTTCCTAAGGGGGACAACAGGCACCTGCAATTTCACATAGATCATCCTCTATCACATTATAATTGCCTTTTAATTATATCCTTTGTCTATCGTTATATATTTAAATGCACATTTAGCGTATCATTACACTTAAATGGATTTTTTTATGTTTCTATTCATTTTAAATGGAGAGATGCAATGGGCCAAAAACCTCTGATTTATCCACGAGAGGCTGAGAAACCTATTGGAATGTGTCTGGACTTTGGGAAGAAATTGGGGCACCCAACAAAATTCCCATAGGAAAAAGAAGAGAACAAACACCGTCAACCGAGATAGTGTTCTGGTTGGAATCAAACCCCCCACTGGGAGGATACAATGAATCATTCAGATTTATGTGACTATTCTTCTATATTCCAGATCCTCAAAAAAACTCTATAGCACTTCCCATTATCCCAGGAAGCATGGGGCAGAAATGGGATCCTAATAGACACTGGCAGGGCAGCATCATTGTAGCTTTGTTGGGAAATTTCACTGTTTCCAGTAGGGATGCACTGAATCCACTATTTTGGATTCGGCCGAACCCCCGAATCCTTTGTGAAAGATTCGGCCGAATATCGAACCGAATCTGAACCCTAATTTGCATATGCAAATTAGGGGTGGGAAGGGGGAAAATGTTTTACTACCTTGTTTTCAGACAAAAAGTCACGCGATTTCCCTCCCCGCCCCAAATTTGCATAGGCAAATTAGGGTTCAGGTTCGGCCTTGCAGAAGGATTCAGCCGAATCCGAATCCTGCTGAAAAAGGCCGAATCCTTGTCGAATTCTGGATTCGGTGCATCCCTAGTTTCCAGGAGGCATTGAGTAGCCAGCTGTGTGTATTCAAGTGCATGGTTGGTGGGCTACCAGTCATACAGTGAACTTTGCTACGGTTATCAATTTAGCCCCTTTTGATTGTGAGGCTGGAACTGAACCTTCAGCAATGGGATCAATTAACTTAATTGTCAAGGAACGGGAGATTGATTTCCTCATCAAAACGTATAGCATGTTAAGGACGGGGGGTAATTAGTGAGAGTCCGAGACTCTGAATTAAATGCATGTGCTGGACTATACCTGTAAATATCCAATATTTCCTTTCCACCTACAGAGGCAGAAATTCATAATATTACATGGGAAATAAAAAGCCTCCAAATTCCACATCAATCTCTCAAGTTCCTACTACGTATATGCAAATATATAGCTTTCCAACTCAATATTGGTCTATGTTTTCTTTTATGCAGGTAGATAATTATGTTTAAGTTCTGGGGTTACCTATGGGAATGGACCTCTGTAGAGGCTGGTGTAGCCCATAAGGACACGGCACAGTCATCTGGCACAAGGATCAGAGCAGGGCAAGACTGGAGCTGGGAATAAGCAGAAGATGGTGAGATACTGGGGCATCTTTAAAGGAGAACTCAACCCTAACAATGAATGTGGCTAAAAATTTCATATTTTATATAGTGAATTTATTGCACGAGGCTAAAGTTTCAGCTTGTCAATAGCAGCAATGATCCAGGACTTCAAACTTGTCACAGGGGGTCACCATCTTGGAAAGTGTCTGTGACACTCACATGCTCAGTGGGCTCTGATTGGCTGTTGAGAAGCTAAGCTTAGGGCTCGTCACTAATTATCCAGCAGAAAATGAGCTTCCCTGGCTGTAATATAAGCTGATGCTACAGGTTTGCTGATTATTAAATTCTGATGCTAATTGCACTGGTTTCTGTGCTGCCATGTAGTAATTATCTGTATTAATTACTAATCAGCCTTATATTGTGACATTTCTATTCTATGTGTACTGTATATTGTGAGTGGCTCCCTAAGCTCAGTAAGTGACAGCAGCACAGAGCATGTGCAGTGAATCAGCAGAAAAGAAGATGGGGAGCTACTGGGGCATCTTTGGAGACACAGATCTTTACTGCTAAAGGGCTGTGGTTGCCTTGGGCTGGTACAGAAGCCCAAAAACAATTAATGTACAACATTTCTACCTACTTCTTTAGTTAGGCTTTAGTTCTCCTTTAAAAGAACAGATCCTCCCTGCTAAAGGTCTATTGGGGGGGGGGGGTGGACTGGTACAAAAGCTCTCTGTATAATGTGTTGAGTTTTTCCTCTAATTCTAATTCATTGTTGAGCTTTAGTTCTCCTTTAAGGCTTTGGACCATGGATATAAGTCCCATTTTTTGCTTTCATGCAATCATCTTATTTCCGGTTCAGTATAATATCACTTCTTTTCTCCATTATCAGCCGGAGCCGTTGACCCCGCTTAGGGGCACCTCTGCTTTATTCAACTCTCGATTCTCTTCAGAATTCAAAAGGAAAGCATGAAAAATCCAATGGGCTGCCAACGGTATTCTAGAAATGATTCATCTCTCTTATTCCGAGTGATTTCCGTGGCAAACGTCTACTTCTGTCTCCATTTTCCTGACGACTCCCTGCCAGCTTTATTTGTAGCTCTATGGTTCCGGCCTCCAGTTGAGTCGCCTTGACTTATGAGCTCAAATCCGATCTCGGTGCCTCGGCTCTGCCCGTGAATTCATCTCCTTTCCGTGTCGACGGCATCACGTTGAGTCAATAGCCGATTTTTATTAAGACTGCAAAGTGAGTAAATGCCTTGAACTGGAATCTGTATTCCACCCCGGAGGCTGGAGGTAGCACAGAAGGAGGTCCCTGATTTCTTCTTTGATATGTAGAAGAATCCCGGGCACCTGCTGTTTCCCGGCCTGACTCACTAATATTACCAACAAGGTAAGAAATCTCCAGCTAGAAATCAAAGGCACTGACAGGGCTGCTCTCCGCCGAGCTGAGATTTTGGAGCAGGGATGTCCTGGAGCTAACGAAGAGGCTCATTAATGGGAAATATCTGAGACTTTGAGGAAAAGATGCCAGAAATGATTAAAATACACCAGCGATTTTATGTGATTGACTGTAACACCCAGGCCCTTCATTAAAGAGCAAGGCAGTCATTACAATGTCCACTATTGCTGCCCATGTGCTCACTAAGGTGGTTGATTCATCTTGCAATGGAGGAATTATCATCTATATATTTGGTGGGTTTCGGGTTTTTGGTGATAATTTTAAGTCAATACAATCATGATAATCCATCCCATCCACTAAGGCATTGATCCCCAACCAGTCGCTCATGAGTAACATGTTGCTCTCCAACCCCTTGGATGTTGCTCCCAGTGACCTCAAAGCAGGAGCTTAGTTTTGAATTCCAGGCTTGGAGGCAAGTTTTGGTTGTATAAAAATCAGATGTACTGCCAAACAGAGTCTCAATGTAGGTTGACAATCCATATAGGGGCTCGTCATGCTTGGGTTGCTCCCCAACTCATTTTTCTTCCCAATGTTGCTCACAGGTTCAGAAGATTGGGGATCCCTGCTCTAAGGGGTGATCCTGGCCCCTCCACTACCTGAGGCAGCTTGCTGCTGGGGCTCCATGAAGTCGGCGGAGGGATCCAGGATGCTATTTCAAATGCACTTTCTGTGCTAGAAGAGTCAAATTTCCTTTTTGAAAACTGGTAACTAATGGGGTGCTACCATCTGAGTTTAATTTCTCAACTGGCCTCATTGGCACAGCGCCCCTGCATCCACTGTCTGGGGGGCCAGAAAGTGACACATGTGAAGCTCTTTCTAGTTGACCCAAATGGACAGCAGAGGTTGGACATATCTTTGGGTCATTCCTTAGCAGTCCATGGCAATAATACAAGACCAACATAGGGGGATAATTGAGGAGAATTTGTTTTGTTAGATAAACCTGGAACCCAACCCATAGGCCAAATAGGGGGAGATTTGGGGTGAGTGTTTATTTGTGCCCTGGGTACCCCTGGAACTATAGCAGGGTGACTGTTACCCCAATGTTTCTATCTATCTGTAACCTTGTTATGAGCTAAGGGGGCCCAGTCTGAAGGTCAGTTAGTGGGAGATTTGGGGTGAGTGTTTATTTGTACCCTGGGTACCCCCGGAACTATAGCAGGGTGACTGTTACCCCAATGTTTTTATATATCTGTAACCTTGTTATGAGCTAAGGGGGCCCAGTCTGAAGGTCAGTTAGGGGGAGATTTGGGGTGAGTGCTTATTTGTACCCTGGGTACCCCTGGAACTATAGCAGGGTGACTGTTACCCCAATGTTTCTATATATCTGTAACCTTGTTATAAGCTAAGGGGGACCAGTCTGAAGGTCAGTTAGGGGGAGATTTGGGGTGAGTAATTATTTGTACCCCGGGAACCCCTGGAACTATAGCAGGGTGACACCCCAATGTTTCTATATATCTGTAACCTTGTTATGAGCTAAGGAGGATCAGTCTGAAGGTCAGTTAGGGGGAGATTTGGGGTGAATGTTTATTAGTACCCTGGGTACCCCTGGAACTATAGCAGGGTGACTGTTACCCCAATGTTTCTATATATCTGTAACCTTGTTATGAGCTCAGGGGACCCAGTCTGAAGGTCAGTTAGGGGGAGATTTGGGGTGAGTGCTTATTTGTGCCCTGGGTACCCCTGGAACTATAGCAGGGTGACTGTTACCCCAATGTTTCTATATATCTGTAACCTTGTTATGAGCTAAGGGGGCCCAGTCTGAAGGTCAGTTAGGGGGAGATTTGGGGTGAGTGCTTATTTGTGCCCTGGGTACCCCTGGAACTATAGCAGAATGACTGTTACCCCAATGTTTCTATATATCTGTAACCTTGTTATGAGCTAAGGGGGCTCAGTCTGAAGGTCAGTTAGGGGGAGATTTGGGGTGAGTGATTATTTGTACCCCGGGAACCCCTGGAACTATAGCAGGGTGACACCCCAATGTTTCTATATATCTGTAACCTTGTTATGAGCTAAGGGGGCCCAGTCTGAAGGTCAGTTAGGGGGAGATTTGGGGTGAGTGCTTATTTGTGCCCTGGGTACCCCTGGAACTATAGCAGGGTGACTGTTACCCCAATGTTTCTATATATCTGTAACCTTGTTATGAGCTAAGGGGGCCCAGTCTGAAGGTCAGTTAGGGGGAGATTTGGGGTGAGTGTTTATTTGTGCCCTGGGTACCCCTGGAACTATAGCAGGGTGACTGTTACCCCAATGTTTCTATATATCTGTAACCTTGTTATGAGCTAAGGGGGCCCAGTCTGAAGGTCAGTTAGGGGGAGATTTGGGGTGAGTGCTTATTTGTACTCTGGGTACCCCTGGAACTATAGCAGGGTGACACCCCAATGTTTCTATATATCTGTAACCTTGTTATGAGCTAAGGGGGATCAGTCTGAAGGTCAGTTAGGGGGAGATTTGGGGTGAATGTTTATTTGTACCCTGGGTACCCCTGGAACTATAGCAGGGTGACTGTTACCCCAATGTTTCTATATATCTGTAACCTTGTTATGAGCTAAGGGGGCCCAGTCTGAAGGTCAGTTAGGGGGAGATTTGGGGTGAGTGTTTATTTGTACCCTGGGTACCCCTGGAACTATAGCAGGGTGACTGTTACCCCAATGTTTCTATATATCTGTAACCTTGTTATGAGCTAAGGGGGCCCAGTCTGAAGGTCAGTTAGGGGGAGATTTGGGGTGAGTGTTTATTTGTATCCTGGGTACCCCTGGAACTATAGCAGGGTGACAATGTCACAGTTGTGCAAGGGAATCCAGATAAATAAAAAACTTGAGTATTTGGAATAAAACTAATTCCCGAGGCAGAGTTTGAGATCAGACTCTAAGGTTCCAGATGAAGAATATATAAACTATAGCAGTTCTCTTACCCTGACTGCCATCTGTCACATTACACGAGTGCCCAAAACAACCAAAATCAGCAAGTCCATGTGTTGTTTAAAGGGCGCAATGCCAACATGGCAGTCATCCCAAGCAAACTACACAACATACTATTAATGGATCCTGAAAGCCGAGAATCGCGGGCATCCCATGGGGTTGTATTATCAGTTATTGGCACTTGTAAGTGGGCGGAAAACAGATGTTTGAGACAAAATCGAGATGACTTCATAGACACCCATTGGGCCAAAAATCTGCTTTGTATTAGGAACAAATATGGAGCCTTCGGCTTCTGCTGGTGCCTTTCATTACACCATATTTATTTTGGGAGGGGATTAGATAGAAATGGTGGGTCTTTAGGTGGGCGCTGTACTTACTGTTTTTGAGTTGCAGACAGGTGACCATTATTAACCCTTCACTATACATAACACCCAGATTAGTCAGCTGTATGTGCCAAGAGGTGAGTAAATTAATTAAGCAACCTTTAATGCCAAAAGCTCATTTACCGATATTACAAATATCACTGAAATCTACCCTGTTTTATTTTACCCACAATGCAGAGAAAATTTGTTTAAAAACCCCTGATTTTCCCATGTTTTCAGTCCAGTACAGGATGTATCTGTTTAATGGGGAAATGTGAGAGACCAGACACAACTGAACATTGGAACTGGAACACCCAGACAATCGCCGGCTATTTGCTTCATTACAATGTCACATTTCCATTTCTAGTTATTAGACCCCAGAGGCGGCTCAGAATTGCAAACAGTGAAACGAGGAGGAGAAATACAGAGGAGTAAAGAGGGGCACGAGAGTCTTGTGCAACAATGTAACTCTGTAACTCATCTGCCTTTTCTTCACAAAAGTCTTTTCATCCCTACTATACCTGCTATCCCACAGTCACACTCCCTTCCCAGAGACTATTATCCATTGTTACTATAGACACCATCTCTCCCTACTATACCTGCTATCCCACAGTCACATTCCCTTCCCAGAGACTATTATCCCACTGTTACTATAGGCACCATCTCTCCCTACTATACCTGCTATCCCACAGTTACACTCCCTTCCCAGAGACTATTATCCCACTGTTACTATAGGCACCATCTTTCCCTACTATACCTGCTATCCCACAGTCACACTCCCTTCCCAGAGACTATTATCCATTGTTACTATAGGCACCATCTCTCCTTACTATACCTGCTATCCCACAGTCACACTCCCTTCCCAGAGACTATTATCCATTGTTACTATAGGCACCATCTCTCCTTACTATACCTGCTATCCCACAGTCACACTCCCTTCCCAGAGACTATTATCCACTGTTACTATAGGCACCATCTCCCCCTACTATACCTGCTATCCCACAGTCACACTCCCTTCCCAGAGACTATTATCCACTGTTACTATAGACACCATCTCTCCCTACTATACCTGCTATCCCACAGTCACACTCCCTTCCCAGAGACTATTATCCACTGTTACTATAGGCACCATCTCACTACTATACCTGCTATCCCACAGTCACACTCCCTTCCCAGAGACTATTATCCACTGTTACTATAGGCACCATCTCTCCCTACTATACCTGCTATCCCACAGTCACACTCCCTTCCCAGAGACTATTATCCCACTGTTATTATAGACACCATCTCTCCCTACTATACCTGCTATCCCACAGTCACACTCCCTTCCCAGAGACTATTATCCCACGGTTACTATAGGCACCATCTCTCCCTACTATACCTGCTATCCCACAGTCACACTCCCTTCCCAGAGACTATTATCCACTGTTACTATAGGCACCATCTCTCCCTACTATACCTGCTATCCCACAGTCACACTCCCTTCCCAGAGACTATTATCCACTGTTACTATAGACACCATCTCTCCCTACTATACCTGCTATCTCACAGTCAGTAGTAGTTTATACATGTTACTAGGGCTCATTAATTAATACTGGCAGAATATTCCCCAGTGTTGTAACTCATAGTAAGCTTTGATCGCTCTGCTATAGGTAAAATAATGAAAGCCGGTGTCACTGTGAGTATATGTACAAGTGTCAGTCTGAATGTGACAGTCAGCTCCAGGTGGTGACCGTGTGGTTTCTCTGGGATTAACAAGGACATTGTGGCAGTTAAAATAGAAACATAAACAGTGAGTAGAGATTGCACGGATCTTCCCTGACTCAAGGGCACTAAATGGCTCAGACGTTTGATTAAAAATGTTTTCATCAATTAAAGACTTGGATTTTATGGTGCATTAGGGTAATGGATAAGGTTGACTGGTGGGAATGTGTTACTGAAATATCAATGCCGGGCGTCCGGCTGGGGAGTCCTTCTTGGGGGGGGGGGACATGATTTCAACTGTCTACTTTTTATTAAGTCTTTTTCCTTTCACTGCTCCCCCAGTATGAATCGTTTCTAGGAGGAGTAGCGTTGGATACCGACTGTTCACTGTACATTTAAAGGAAAAGTTGCTTAGGATTCCAATTTTTTTTTCATATCACAAAATTTTATTTTGGGGTTTAGATGCCCTTTACATAACAGTATTTCCTCTGGACTGCACTGGACATACAATGGTTGTAACCCAGATAAAACCTTCTGACCTTTGCAGTCTGAGGAACGAGCCTCCCGCTGTGTCTTTGTTTGTTATTTTAGCAATTTTTGGTAAATTGGATTGATCTGATCCATCTCTTGACACCAGCATTTCAGCCTGAATTTATTGGCCCTATTGCTTGGGGGACTCTCGGGGGAGGTTGGTCAATGGGAGAACATGCTCTTACCTATTATTTCTCTACTACCGGAGCAATTCCTACACACTGGCCCTTTCACTTGGGATTGACAGACTGACAGAAAGGGAGCCTGGGAAAGTTGTCAGATAGACTTATAGCCCTAATATGGAGAACGCAAGCCACTGAGCGGCTGTTAATCCGTATTGACTGAAGAGCAAAATATATCACTTTCATGAGCAGCACTTTCAGAGCGTAAGGTCTGTGTATAGGACTAAGTATCTTTAGTTGTGGATAAAGCCATTTGAAACCCATTTGGGTAACTTCTGTGACATCAGTCTTAAGGGGGGTTGTTCACCTTTAAATTACATTTTAGTTTGATGTAGAGGGTGATATTCTGAGACAAATTGCAATTGGTTTTCATTTTTTATTATTTGTATTTTTTAAGTTATTTAACTTTTTATTCAGCAGCTCTCCAGTTTGCAATTCCAGCCATCTGGCTGCTACGGACCATATTCCCCTAGCAACCATGCACTGATTTGAATAAGAGACTGGAATATGAATAGGAGAGGCTGAATAGAAAGATGAGTAATAAAATGTTACAATAACAATCGATTTGTCGCCTTACAGAGCATTTGTTTAAGGGTGGGGTCAGTGAAAGCATTTTGAAAGCTGGAAAGAGTCCGAAGAAGAAGAAGGCAATTAATTAAAAAAACTATAAAAAAGAAATAATGGAGACCAATGAGACAGTTGCATGGAATTAGCTATTCTATAACATACTAACAATAAAGGTAAAAAAAAAAAAACCCTTTACAGGTGCAGGACACGATGACTATGCAGCATAAGGAGCCGCCTGTGTATTGCGCAACTGCATGTCTCTGTATTCTTCCTCACTAGACGCCCGCAGCCTTGTTTTCCTTATACGACAGCAGAGAGCGTTGGAAATCTTTTTAAACAAAGACCACAATGGAAATAATTACTGGCATGAAACAGCCGAGCAACAAACAGACGCGCCCAAAAACAAACATTTTAAACCCGACACCCACTCGCTATTTTGTTTTTTATTTTTTCAATTGCCTCAAATGACAGCAGGGCAGCTTTAGAAATAAAAAAAGAGTCAATCTGGCACTCGTTGACCTGCAACCTGATGAATCTGAAGATTCTATGGCATCCAAGGGGTTAATTTGCCTACTAGATCAGAAAGTCCCCTATGGCCGAAGGTAGAATGACTATTCCCTAGAGGAGAAGGTGTCAAATTGAGCAGTATTGAGTTCCACCAAGGAGAAATAATGAGTTAATCTTCCCTAGGCGACAAACGCCACTGTAGGGTCTCCAACGTTATATCACTCAGGGCAGTGAGCAGGGCCGGAACTAGGGGTAGGCAGAGTAGGCACGTGCCTAGGATGCAAAGCTGAAGGGGCACCAGGCACTTACCTTCTCTGGCACCTACCCCTGGTCCAGTCTCCTCTCTGGACTACTTGCCTGTGCATTGGTTCGTGCTTGTGCTTCCTATCGGAAGCCTACGTCCATTCATGCATGCGCTATGTGCGCGCCTTTTAGCACATGAATGCTCCCAGTCAGCGCTGTGGCCAGTCATATTGCCTAGGGCTTCTGCCGGCTTGGCCCGGCTCTACCAGTAATTCCTAGGAACCCCTCTGGATATCTGGTCAGGCCCGGATTTGTGGAGAAGCCCCCAAGGCCCGGGCCTACGGCGTCAGGATTTTAGGGGGCGGCATGCTGCGTGATCACACCCACATTGGTTCAGAAACACGGGGGATGCGCAGGAGATACAATCGTTTTTTTAATATAACGTGCACCAATCCCCGTTGCTCCGGTCCCAATGATGACAATTTGCACGAATAAAAGGGAGGGGACGGGTGCAATGAACGTCAGCGGGCCTAGGGGTGTCCGCTAGTGATGGGCGGATTTATTCGCCAGGTGCAAATTTGCTGCGGCAAAAAATGTTTGATGCCGGCGACAATTTACGGGCGCCCATTGACTGTAATGAAATTGAACAAAATAGGCGAGCCTCAAATTTCATGTCATTTAAATTCATGTTTCTCAAATCTTTTGCCATTTCACGGGAAATTTGCAAATTTTCTGGCGAAGTAAAACAGGACAAATTCGCCCATCACTAGTGCCCGCTATGTATATCCGGCCCTGTATCTGGTATACTGAGACGTGTAGCGGGATTAACCATTACTGTGCTGTCTGGTATGTTGCGGAATCTATTGTCTCATCCAAGGGAAGTATCTCATAGGTGTTGCGTATACACCAAGTTGGTGGTTAAGAACCACCGCCTCCTCAAGTCTATCCAACACAGCATTAAGTTTGTAGTTCTACAACATCCCCCTTCCTCCAGATATAACACATGTGACCTAAGGTAGAGGCAAGATTGTGACACTTCTCTACTGGTCAGCAGTTGAGGTGAATTGAGTGCTGTTACATTTCATATTAAAGAAGAAAGAAGCTGACATGATTGTTGGCTTTTATTTAAAAAAATAAATATATATATATATAAATATACAGGTATGGGATCTATTATCCGGAAACACGTTATCTCCCATAGGCGCAAATTCACTAAGCGCCGAACGCTAGCGTTAATTCGCTAGCGTTTGGCATTTTCGCTACTGCGCAAATTCACTAACGAACGATGGCGTAGTTTCGCTAGTGTTACTTCGCATCCTTACGCCAGGCGAATTTTTGCTAGCGATGTAACTACGCAAATTCACTAACTTGCGCAGTGTACTGAACGCTACCTTTTACGCTAGACTTCCTTCGCCACCTCAGACCTGGCGAAGCGCAATAGAGTAGATAGGGATTGTTTCAACAAAAAGTCAAAATTCCCAAAAAAGTCCCAAAAAACGCTGGCGTGTTTTCTACATGATGGGTGATAGGCTGAAAAAGATTGAAAATATTTTTGGGGCTCCCCTCCTTCCCCCCTACATTTCCTGACTCATGGCAACTTACCTAGACAGTGGGCACATGTGTAGGGCAAAATAAACTTTTTATTTGCTGATTTGAAGGTTTTCTAGGCATTTGTAGTGCTGATACGTGTTCCTCCATTGAAATTTGAATTTTGCGCCGTATGCAAATTAGCCTTCGCTAGCGTAACTTCGCTTTATATAGCGAATCAACGCTACCGCAACTTCGCAACCTTACGCTACCTCTGTGCGCAACTTCGGATTTTAGTGAATTTGCGGAGCGCTGGCGAAACTAAGCCTGGCGAAGTGCGGCGAAGTGCGGCGAAGTGCAGCGTGAATTTGCCCCATAGACTCCATTTTAATGAAACAATCCAAATTTTAAAAAATAATTTCCTTTTGCGGTGTAATAATAAAACAGTCGCTTGTACTTGATCCCAACTAAGATATAATTAATCCTTATTGGAAGTAAAACCAGCCTATTGGCTTTATTTAATGTTTATATGATTTTCTAGTAGACTTAAGGTATGAAGATCCAAATTACAGAAAGATCCGTTATTCCGGAAAACCCCAAGTCCGGAGCATTCTGGATAACAGGCCCTATACCTGTATACTTTATATATATAAAAAAACATATAAGTGTGCCTAATTTATAGTATTGGTTAGAAAAACAATGCAATAAATGCTTCTGAAGCCCCTGGATGCAGAGTAAGTGACCCAGCTCACCTTTATAGCCAATGGTATTATATAAAAGTTAGTTAAAAATGTCCCAAGAGATAAAGACGCCAGACGTTGGTGGGATTTTCAGCTGAATACTGAGAGATTTAAGGGCAACGTTGTATATTGTGTTGTACTTTCCATTCTCAGGTCTCAGCAGTGCAGATTCCACTGGGAGCCAACCTTTAGCTTCACCTCCTCGCTCCAATTAATCAGCATGTAACAGCCACTTAATGCCCTGCCCATTAGAGATTAGGCTTTAATTGCATTGATCAAATATCCCCATTCACTTCAACTGCCAATGCATCATCCGCCGCAGGTTAATGCCACTGCCTCCCGCGCCGCTCTCCCTCCCCCGAGCCAAATAAGAGTCTAAAAATACAATTATCAATACTGATTTACCAACTGAAATAAACGGGAAATGGAACTTTCATGATTTCACAATATCCACCAGGATGTGAATGTACATATAGAACCAGGTGTTTATGGGAAATGCATTGTGCAGGGCTGTGCTGAGATCTCTGTACCCCCACATTATGTGTATCCCCCCCAACATTCCTCTTTATATAGGGACTTCTGGGAAATCTACTGAGATCTCTGTACCCCCACATTATGTGTCTCCCCCCAACATTCCCCTTTATATAGGGACTTATGGGAAATGTGCTGAGATCTCTGTACCTCCACATTATGTGTATCCCCCCAACATTCCTCTTTATATAGGGACTTATGGGAAATGTACTGAGATCTCTGTACCCCCCACATTATGTGTATCCCCCCAACATTCCTCTTTATATAGGGACTTATGGGAAATGTACTGAGATCTCTGTACCCCCCACATTATGTGTATCCCCCCCAACATTCCCCTTTATATAGGGACTTATGGGAAATGTACTGAGATCTCTGTACCCCTACATTATGTGTATCCCCCAACATTCCTCTTTATATAGGAAATTATGGGAAATGTACTGAGATCTCTGTACCCCCACATTATGTGTATCCCCCCAACATTAATCTTTATATAGGAAATTATGGGAAATGTACTGAGATCTCTGTACCCCCACATTATGTGTATCCCCCCAACATTCCTCTTTATATAGGGACTTATGGGAAATGTACTGAGATCTCTGTACCCCCACATTAGGTGTATCCCCCCAACATTGCCCTTTATATAGGGACTTATGGGAAATGTACTGAGATCTGTGTACCCCCCACATTATGTGTATCCCCCCAACATTCCTCTTTATATAGGGACTTATGGGAAATGTACTGAGATCTTTGTACCCCCCACATTATGTGTATCCCCCCAACATTCCCCTTTATATAGAGACTTATGGGAAATTTACTGAGATCTCTGTACCCCCAGATTAGGTGTATCCCCAGCAGAACTGTAGCCTTTAACTCTGGCGTGATATGAGATTGTTGTATAGCAGGAATTGTATCTAAGAGCGTTTGCTGTACCTTAAAAACCCCAGAGTGATCCATCACCATTTCCTAAATAATCACTTGCTGTAAAAATTCCCCCTTAAAATCATTTTGCAAGAAACTTGGGTGTTTTTCGAGGCGAGAGCTGAATTATTCATCTGTCTGGTCGTCGCAGGCCTCGGGCATCATTACTCAACTGACTCTTAGGAGGACACATTTCGGTAACCTCCTCACCTACAAGATTTATTCGACTCACTTAATTAGAGGAATAAATCCCGGGGTTATTTCTGAAACCTTTTGTGCCGTTTTGGCACAGCCATCTATGTTTATGTGTTGCCTTTTATGTTCATGCGCCGTCTCCTTTCTCGGTGATGAAAGCAATAATTTCATTACACTCAACGGCGCCGTTTCAGTAAAAACGACAGTCATTTGTTATAGCGGCCACAAAAACCCTTGTATCTGATTGTTATTCTTCATCAGGAAAAAAGCCAACATCTTCTTGCTCACCGTTGGCACCAAACAGGCGGCGCAATTAGACGGAAGGTTCTTCGGCCCTGTCACATCTATGAGATGCATTTAATGGACTTTGAGAAGTTCGCCCTGGTAATGGGCAACTAAGGGGCTGATTTATGAATCCCAATAACTTCAGATTTACAGACTCCTTTTCTCTGCTACTTTGTATAGAAATAGAGCAGAAAACAAGCTGAAATAAACCTGAAGGTCAATTAGGATTTGGGATAAACAGTTCTGCTCTATATCTATAACCAGGGAGCGTCACCAATGGTCAGACTTCTAAGAGACGTCTGAAAATGAAGAGAAGAAAAATGGACAACAACTGCTGCACCGAGGTGGTTAGACTTACTTAGCTGAGGGCCCACCAAAGGACTTGATAGGACGTTCTGCCTAAATATTCAGAAGGGTTTTTTTTTTTATAAAAGTGATGGGTGAATAAATTCGCCTGGCACAAATTTGCAGTGAATTTCCAATGTTCGCGATTTTTGTGTGAAAATGTTAGAATTTCACAATTCTTTCGTGAAAACTTTCAAATTTCACAATTTTTTTTCGAAATTCGCCCATCACTAGTTTTTTACAATAAGAGCTGTGAAGCAGTCATGTGAAGGTCGAGAATTTCTCAACCTGCGCTTGACCTTAACCGGCCCGATGCTGCCCCTCTCTTTATAGACCCATGGCCGACCTGCCCGCAGTGATGTCACAAAAGGGGCGGGTGCAAGTCTATAAATCTCGGCGCTGGAAATGCTAGGTCGAGGGCCCGCGACCTGTAGACTTTGTGCAGGAGTCGGCCCGAACCCGCCCGACCTGCGGTTCCCACGGGTTACGGGCTGGCCTGCACATCACTACTGTGAAGATGTGGAATTGTCTCCCTAAATCAGTTGTACAGGCTGATACATTAGATAGGTATAAGAAGGGGTTGGATGCTTTATTCACCAGTAGCTCCTCCCAGCAGACAGGAGGGAGCCAATGAGATTAGAGGAGGGAAAGGGGTGTTACAGGGAGAGCTGGGAAGTGAATCAGGGGTACAGGCTGATACATTAGATAGGTACAAGGAAGGGTCGGATGCTTTATTCACCAGTAGCTCCTCCCAGCAGACAGGAGGGAGCCAATGAGATTAGAGGAGGGAAAGGGGTGTTACAGGGAGAGCTGGGAAGTGAATCAGGGGTACAGGCTGATACATTAGATAGGTATAAGAAGGGGTTGGATGGTGTTTAGCAAGTGAGGGAATACAGGGATATGGGAGATAGCTCATAGTACAAGTTGATCCAGGGACTGGTCCCAATGTATCTTGGAGTCAGGAAGGAATTTTTCCCCCTCTGAGGCAAATTGGAGAGGCTTCAGATGGGGTTTTTTTGCCTTCCTCTGCATCAACTGGCAGTTAGATAGGTTATATATATATATATATATAGTTCAATTTAAGGTTGAACTTGACGGGCGTGTGGCAAAAGCGCCACCTGCTGGTCATTTTCCCACCAGTCTGACCAACAAGTAGTCAAGGAAATTGTCGTTTTTTCGACGCCGGCGCCCGTCAAAAAGCGGGCGTTTTGCGAATTTATTCACCGACAGCGAATCGCGCAAATTCGCCGCGAATTTGCGCCTGGCGAATAAATTCGCCCATCACTATTAACATCATCTCCAACTGGATTTCCTTCTGATAAACAGCTAAAGTCCATGCAGAGATATTTGGGAACGATAGTTCTGGGTCTTTTATAAAAAGCCATTTCTACTTTAGTTTGGAAACTTTGGCGCATTGTATAAAGATTGCAGGAGCGAGCGTGAATAGGAATAGCAGGAGATGACGACTATTAATGCAATTCATCTCCAGCTCATCTCGTTCAGTCCTTTCCACTCTGCCTTCTCCTCGTCTCCCTCTCCTGAATGCAAAGTGACCCAACTGCTGGCTCAGAAATGCCGACGTTCCACAGAGCTTGCCAACTGGGTCCCGATGACATAAATGCTTCAAGAAGTCAGGTGCCAAGGCTTATTAGCGCTTGCCCAGTTAGGATTCTGACTCCGCACGGAACAGGCAGAGATATGCTAATGTGCAAGCATTTTGTTTCTATCCCAATCTCACTCGGCTGTTCCCACTCAGCACTTCTGTCGAGAGTCGGCCCTTCATCCCCGGCACACAGACCTGACTCAGCATTTCTCACTTCATCTTCCTTTTTGCTTTTTTTTTTCAATTTTAATGTGTAGCTACTCTCTCGGAAACTTTCTACGAGGAACGCCGGCTACTACAAATTTATATATCTGATCTTGGTTAGTGAACTGCAGGAAACTTCACCTGCATTACCAATCCTGATACTGAAATATGGTGATGCCGTTGTGCCGTTATATTAAATGATATCCCTTAAAGGGAACGTCAACTCCAAAATAAAAATGTTGCCTAAGGAGAGAAAATAGAATTCCAAACCAACTTGCCAATAGCCATCAAGTAAAATTTTCAGTGGTTTTAAAGTTATTTGGAAATGTAATTGCAACTAAAAGCTGTATCTGTCAGCCATACTGGCTCCATAACTAGATACAATGTATCAAAGTTCAGCGGCGCAAGCTTCTTCCTAGGCTTCTAATACATTGTATCAAGATCAAAGCAAGCATGGCAGAGATTAGAAGCAGTCAGATACCGCAACAACATTTACAAATAACTCGAAAACCAGTGCAAATGTGTAATAAATGTATATTGGGAAGTTGCTTAGAATCACGTTTTCTTTCATTATATAACAATTTCATTTTGGGGTTACATCCCCCTTTAAGGTGTGCTTAAAGGGGATGAGGTAACTGTCCCAAATTTCCATTTTCCCCAAATACAAATAAATGCATCTACCTAAAGAAAGTAATAGCAAAAACATGGAGCCAGAACAATCAGCCATTGCACATATGGATATACCCATAACATTTCCTTTGTGGGGTGGAGTAGGAAGGGGAATGGTGACTGAAGCACATATACACATTAGAGGAAGGAAACGTCCCTATAAAGGACAATGGCAGCCAATCAGGAGAAGGCACATCAGGAAATAAAGAGCTGATTAGTGTTTGTGGGTGCATAACTTTAATTGCCTTTTCATAACAAGCGAGAGCAATATCTCAGCAGAATTCTACGGCTGCGGGAGACAAGGGGGAAAGAAAGCCCAGATGCGGATTGAATGGGAAGAGAATAATTCGAGCAGCAGCCGCAGTGACAGAAGACAAGATAGAGCTTTATGGGTGAATAGAATTCTCCGGGGATATCCAACCCTTCCACTTTATCCTTTTCATCCCTGAGAAACAAATTTCACTTCCTAGAAAAGCCTTTATCTTTGTAATGATCCATATGGGTCGCCCTGTACCTTCTTAAATTTGATTATTTCTCTTTATTTGTGAAAGTGGGGAGAATGTGCCCGAGGAGCCAGTTTTTACCCAGAAATGCCAAGATTAAGTCACAGTTCATGCCACTTGTTAGGCATTCATGGCTACTACTAGTGATGGGCGAATTTGTGCAGTTTCGCTTCGCCGAAAAATTAGCGAATTTCGCGCGAAATTCGCGAAACGGCGAAAAATTCGTGAAACGGCGCCAGCGTCTCGTTTTTGACGCCGGCGCCCGTTTTTGACGCCGGCGCCTGTTTTTTCGACGCCGGCGCCCGTTTTTTGCGCCGGCGTCCGTTTTTGGCGCGTTTTTTCGAAAAAAAATTTTGACGCCGGCGAATTTTTTCCGCGAATTTTCGCGCCCGTTTCGCGAATTTATTCGCCGACGGCGAATCGCGCAAATTCGCCACGAATTCGCGCCTGGCGAATAAATTCGCCCATCACTAGCTACTACAGAAAGAAGGGTGCAAACAGTTGGGCACATAACAGGGGCACCCCCTCCGCACAGAGCACCCCGCTATCACTCTGTCTCACCAATCTGTTCCCCTCTTATTGCACCAAACCCATCTAAATGCTGAAACATGAATATTTATAATTTCTTCAAACACAGTTCTAATAAATCAGCCCATTCTGTAACTATGAATATATGAACCTCATGGGGTTAAACATGAAAGAGATGTCATTAATAAATGTAAATGCCCCCCACTGTTCCGCTCAAGGAACCCTCATCTTTTCATAGAAACTCTTACAAAGTGCATTTCAGACTTGCCACTGGGACAGAATGTTCTGTTATACAGATAGCTAGAATCTCAGCTGCCATAAAGCAGGACAGGACTGCTGCTTACAATGGGGATCAGATAGGATCTGTGCAGCCACTGGGACAGAATGTTCTGTTATACAGATAGCTAGAATCTCAGCTGCCATAAAGCAGGACAGGACTGCTGCTTACAATGGGGATCAGATAGGATCTGTGCAGCCACTGGGACAGAATGTTCTGTTATACAGATAGCTAGAATCTCAGCTGCCATAAAGCAGGACAGGACTGCTGCTTACAATGGGGATCAGATAGGATCTGTGCAGCCACTGGGACAGAATGTTCTGTTATACAGATAGCTAGAATCTCAGCTGCCATAAAGCAGGACAGGACTGCTGCTTACAATGGGGATCAGATAGGATCTGTGCAGCCACTGGGACAGAATGTTCTGTTATACAGATAGCTAGAATCTCCGCTGCCATAAAGCAGGACAGGACTGTTGCTTACAATGGGGATCAGATAGAATCTGTGCAGCCACTGGGACAGAATGCTCTGTTATACAGATAGCTAGAAGCTCAGCTGCCATAAAGCAGGACAGGACTGCTGCTTGCAATGGGGATCAGATAGAATCTGTGCAGCCACTGGGACAGAATGCTCTGTTATACAGATAGCTAGAATCTCAGCTGCCATAAAGCAGGACAGGACTGCTGCTTACAATGGGGATCAGATAGGATCTGTGCAGCCACTGGGACAGAATGTTCTGTTATACAGATAGCTAGAATCTCAGCTGCCATAAAGCAGGACAGGACTGCTGCTTACAATGGGGATCAGGTTTGCCATGTTTAGAAACAGTCACATTTAATCACCCAGAAATTCTCAACATGGGGCAGAAACACCTTATTTGGAGGCTCCGACATGGGGTGTGAAACCCCGGTAACCTCACAATATCCGACCTGCTGTTGCTCTGGAGGAGCCGAGGGCAGAGATAACTAACGGCAGAACAATGGAGCGTCGGTTACGCAAGACCAGGCCTTGGAAATGTGTGATTTTCTCTGTAGCATCACATACGCAGTCCGCTTCTGGTTAGGGAGGCCATGCGTTTCGCCGAGCTAGTTGCCATAGCAACTAATGTTGATCTGCTTAAAGAATGCAAGCTCTGAGGGGTAGAAGAAACGTTGAAAGGGATTGTTTATGAGCCAGTAATCCTGACCTGTGCCCCCCGGGGGGCCGGCAGAGTGTAACTTATATGTGGGCAGAATCCTGATGAGCCGGGCGTCACCCTCTGATTCCCACAGACGATGCCAACAGCAGCCGTTTAACCCTTCATCTGCCCGACAGGCCTGTTATTATAGGCTCAGCAGAGCTTTATTCACTACTGCTTTTTCTAACGGGGGGCTCAGGGCCATTTGTAGGGTATAGAGGGAAGCTTGGAGCCACCTATCTATTGTTGTTTCTTTCCTGCAGTGTGATTGGTCTGTCTCACTGGATGTTGAACTCTTTAGCTTCAAGTTGCCATTTAGCTCCACCCTCTGGGGGCCCCTTAGCTCATCACAAGGGGGGTCATTAAAGGAGAAGGAAAGCTACCGAAGCAGTTTATTGCTAATAGAATAACCACAACAGTGCAAACTGTAACACTATATTTATTCTGCAAAATGCTTTACCATACCTGAGTAAACAGCTCTAGAAACTCGCTCTGTTTGTTTAGGATAGCAGCTGCCATATTAGCTTGGTGTGACATCACTTCCTGCCTGAGTCTCTCCCTGCTCACTGGGCTCAGATTACAGCAGGGAGGGGGAGAGTGAGAGAGGAGCAAACTGAGCATGCTCAAGCCCTAGCCCTGGAGGTTTAAGATGAAAACAGGAAGTCTGATACAGAAGCCCATGAGTACACAATAGAAGGAAAGAAATGTGCTGTTTCTTTTGACAGAGGACTCAGAGCAGCATTACTGATAAAGCTTACTTACTTTTAGCCTTTCCTTCTCCTTTAAATAGGAAACCTTCTGTTCTCCCCAAATCTCTTTTTAACTGACCTTTTATTTTGATATTCAAGAGTATCTAAAAGGGCGAATTTTCCCCAATTCTTCCTCTAACTGGCCGTAATGTTGAGCTCCACCTGCCACCGCTCCAGGCCCACCCCCCATGACAGCCCCACAGTGTAGAAACCACAAGGGACCCCGAGAAATAGGGGCAAGTGGGGAAGTTGACCAGAGATGCCAGCCATAGCCCTTAGGGTGGTAGCGGAAGCGAAGATTCGGGGGAGATTGGTCACCCAGCGTCAAATCTTCACCTCGAAATGCCTTCCCGACAGCAAGAATATGAATCGATAGCGGAATGGTATATAGATTGCTTCTGATTTCCGAAAAGTTTCCTCTTGAGGCAACTTCGGGCAACATCGGAAAACATATGCCAACCCGCCGGTGATTCGTATTCTTGCCATTGGGAAGGCGTTTCAGGAAATTGCGCCCGAAGAAGAGAAGATTTGTCGCTGGGTGACTAATCTCCCCCAAAACTTGACGCGTGCCACCACCATAAGAGTAGCTGGAATATATTTTTTATATAAGATTTACTTAATTGTATCAATTCCTTCCCACTCATTTGCTTCTTGTGATGGGAACATTCCTGTAATACATGGCTGGATTCCTACCTACCTCCCTACACTGAGATACGCCCTTGTATAACCACCCTAAGGCACCCCAATCCCTGCCCCAATTAAGTAAGCGCCGCCTCTTTTAGGGTTTGTGACTATAGGTGGCCATACACGGGCCGATAAAAGACCGAGTCAGCAGCTTATTGGCCTGTGTATGGGCCCCTCCGACCCTTCGTTATGATCCTATCATTGGGCCCTAGGGCCCACAATCGGATCAGCCCAATATAGCCCGCCTGAATGGGGGCGAGCAGATCTCTCCGTGTATGGCCACCTTTATTCTCTAGTGACAAAGCTTTGACGGAATCAGATTCCCCTTATGCTCCTCTTCTCTAATGCAAACAACTGGTTAACAGTTCTGTATTTGTCCATTCCGCTTCCTAATTAACCCCGCAATGTCCAGGCACTGGGCAAGAAGCAGCAGTCGCAGATGGTCCGATTAAATTAGAGAGACGCACGTTGAACCCTCTCCTTCAATAAACTCATCCAGAAAATGTGCCCGAATCAGCGGTGAGACCCGCAGGGCTAACGAGATACGAGCTCAGATGGACGCAGCGTGACGCCGGGATTCTTCGAAGGAACTAAAGGTCAGACAAGCCATTCTCACGGATCTCACCGAGAGGCACATTTAGCAGGAGTCGGACTCCAATAACGTGACATTTACCCAAAATGACAGTTTTACTTGCTCTTCACATAATATTGGCTGCGGGGTTTAACCCTTGTGGGATACAGCGAGTTCTTTCCTTTCTCCTCGCTCCCAGGCCAGTGGTACTCTCACGCCCGGAGCTGTGGAAAGGCCACCTAGGCCCAGGCCTAGGGCGGCAGGATTTTAGGGGGGCGGCAAGCTGTCCAACCACACCCACATTGGTTCAAAAACACTGGGGATGCGCTGGAGATACAATAATTTTTTAAATTTCCCATGCGCCAATCCCCATTGCTCCAGTCCCCTTGGAGGGGAGAGGGGCGACGAACGGCAGTGGGCCTAGGGGCGCCCACTATGTAAATCCAGCCCTGGGTACTCTCAGTTCAACCCAAACCTGCACTGTGGTCAGTCCTTATGTACGCACCCTCAACAACCCAGGCTACGGGGGGCAGTGACTGGAGGGGACACCTCAGTGGCAACAGTGGGGCCCCACCAAATCCAGGGCTCAGCTGAATCCCAGTACTAAGAGCTTGTGTGGCTGCTATAGAGAAATTAGATTGTAAGTTCTACAGGGCAGGAAGTGATCAAGCCTCTCATCTTTATAAAGGATAATGAGAATAATTTGGCCTGTTAGAAGCCATTACTCTATTGTGTATCCCCCTCATCTCTCTATAAATAAATGGCCATGGAAATAGAGGTCCTAACATGGTCACGGCCCGAGAAGGAGGAAAAAAATGAATTTCAGAGGGAACTTAATTAAAAACGGGAGCGGAGTCAGTAAAATCGCTTCCCATTGGCTTCCTGTCACTCAGGGGCATCGCTGAGACCTCTCAAATAATTAGACAAAGGACTTCATTAAAGGCACGAAAAGCAATTTCACACCCTCCAATCGCCCTCGTTACTGACTTCTTGGGTTCCAGGGTCTTAATCATCGGACTTACCAGAACCACAACACTGACCATTAACTCACTAATGCTGGGACTCAACTGCAGCACAAGTCATTAACTCATCAACTGCTGGACTTCCTCTAGGAACTGCAGCTTAAGACATTAACTCAATAACAGCTGGACCTATTTGAGCAATTGTAACACTGCCCATTAACTCAATAACTGCTGGACATCATCTATCAACTGCAGCACCAGCCGTTAACTCATGAACTGCTGGACTTCCTCTAGGAACTGCAGCTTAAGCCATTAACTCAATTAGTGCTGGACCTATTCCTCATAGAAATGCAATAGCAGCCATTGACGCTAACTACAGGGTTACCAAACTTTATTTGGCAACAGCAACACCATATTAACTCACTCACTGCTCAATGCCCATTAACTCACTAACTGCTGTACTTCTAGGAACTGCAACAATGCACAACAGCTCACTACCAGCTGGGCTTCCTATAGGAACTGCAACACCAGCCATTAACTCAATAATTGCCAGGATTTTTCTAGGAATCGCAACACCAGCCATTAACTCAATAATTGCCATGCTTCCTCTAGAAATTGCATCACAAGCCATTAACTCAATAATTGCTGGGATTCTTCTAGGAACTGCAACACCAGCCATTAACTCAATAATTGCCAGGATTCCTCTAAGAACTGAAACAATAGCAATTAATATAATAATTGCTAGGGTTCCTCTAGGAATTGCCAAATCAGCCATTAACTCAATAATTGCCAAGCTTCCTCTAGGAATTGCCAAATCAGCCATTAACTCAATAATTGCCAGGTTTCCTCTAGGAATTGCCAAATCAGCCATTAACTCAATAATTGCCAGGCTTCCTCTAGGAATTGCCAAATCAGCCATTAACTCAATAATTGCCAGGCTTCCTCTAGGAATTGCAACACAAGCTATTAACTCAATAATTGCCAGGCTTCCTCTAGAAATTGCATCACAAGCCATTAACTCAATAATTGCTGGGATTCTTCTAGGAACTGCAACACCAGCCATTAACTCAATAATTGCCAGGCTTTCTATAGGAATTGCAACACCAGCCATTAACTCAATAATTGCCAGGATTTTTCTAGGAATTGCAACACCAACCATTAACTCAATAATTGCCAGGCTTCCTCTAGAAATTGCAAAACAAGCCATTAACTCAATAATTGCCAGGCTTCCTCTAGGAACTGCAAGACCAGCCATTAACTCAATAATTGCCAGGCTTCCTCTAGGAACTGCAACACCAGCCATTAACTCAATAGCAGATGGAATTGTGCTGGGCTTCCTCTAGAAACTACAACCCTGGCCATTAACTCTCTTTGTGCTGAGCTTCTGCAAACTGCATCTCACTAACTGCCAGGATTCCTCAAGGAACCTTGAACGACTAAAGGAATTAAAGGGGATTTTAGCTTCATACATGAAACTCTGTATCACTATAGTACATAAAACATACTGCAGGTCACCCAAGAAGTGCTGTTGCCCAGATTATCGAATTCTAGCTGTAAACTGAGTGGTACCATCTGAAGCCAACTTGTTGCCATTCACAAAGCAATACGGTGCAATGATTCTTTATTGCCTGAACATTTTGAGTCGAGGATTGTGGGAGTTATAATTCAACTATAGCTTTCAAGCCCCACTTGGCTGTCATATAATAAGAAGAGGTGACCTTTGTATACGTTTATAGGTTCAACTGGAAAATAAATGAAAGTATCAGTAGTTGTTATGTTTAATGTTTGACTCCTTTACCCACAATGTGACTCCCCGGGCACCGAGCCAGTGCAGTTCACCCCTAGGCACTCAGTGGGAGCAGATGTAATATTCACAGTACAAAACACCATCAAACAAGACCTGTGAAATCCCCATTGACAGACCATACAAATTTGTAAACACTTTGTGCAGTCAACTCATTTGCATGTGAGCAGCGGCAAATCAGCGGCCGGGTGGCCCGTGCCCACGGCTACATCACAATGGTTTTGTTCCCACAGCAGGAGGAGAGCTTTGAGCCAAGGCTGTGGTGAGACTGTGTGCTTATTTAGCTTCACAGGCTCATTAGTCACAACCTGCAGTGCAGCACATTTCAACATGTTTACAAAAATAAATCAAATTGGAAAAGAAATCAGTTGCATTACGTAATTGTTGCATTAATTTTTTTAAAAATTAGTAACTGTATAAAACAGCAGGAATTTTGGAATTTTAGGAATTTTCATATCCAGAAATTTTTTTTTTAAAGATTGCATATTTTGGAACAATTGAGGGGAAAAAAAACAGAATCTTATAATAAATGATTCAGGCGAACCCAAGAATTTGGCCAAACCGAATCTGAACACTAAAAATAAAACAAAAAGTGTAGTGGAATTGGATTAGGTTTGGTATTTGCATAACTCCCAACTGTTCCATTTTTCACGGGACATGTCCTGATTTTGACAGCTCAATCCACAGTCCCAGATTGTTACTGAAATTCCTGACTTTCTCTTTGATCTCATGCACTGGACATAAAGATACGTTTCTAAAACTTTATTCGCTTTTGGCAGAGAGCCCTGAATATGTGCCAGGTGCACTTAGATACTTTTGTAACTACTTAAGATAAGCAAAGAAACAATTGTAACAATTTAAGATAAGCAAGGAAACAATTGTAACAATTTAAGATAAGCAAAGAAACAATTGTAACTACTTAAGATAAGCAAAGAAACAATTGTAACAATTTAAGATAAGCAAGGAAACAATTGTAACAATTTAAGATATGCAAAGAAACAATTGTAACAATATAAGATAAGCAAAGAAACAATTGTAACAATTTAAGATAAGATTAGCAGGATTCACTAGTATTTGAACACGTGGCCCTTAGGCACAAATGAGTTCAGATTCGAGAACTTTTGTTTTGCATGAGGAAAAACCACACTGACAAATATGCCCGCTCTAAATTTAAAGTTTTCAAATTCAAAATTCAAATTTCAATATTTCAAATTCAACTTTTGTGAACACAAATTGAGATTTATCAATTACAAAAAAAAAGAACATTTGAAATTTGAATTTGGCTAAAACGGCTGTAGAGTCAATCAACATTACTTTGAGTACGTCATAGAATGGCTACTTCTAAGCAACTTTTCAATTGGTCTTCATCACTTATTTTATATAGGTTTTTGAATTATTTGCCTTTTTCTTGTAACACCTTTTTAGCTTTTAAATCAGAGTCACTGACCCCATCTAAGAAACAAATGCTCTGTAAGGCTTTGGATTTATTGCTATTGTTACTTTTTATTCTATTCAGGCCTCTCCTATTCATATTCCAGTCTCTTATTCAAATCAGTGCATGGTTGCTAGGGGAATTTGGACCACAGCAACCAGATTGCTGACATTGCAAACTGGAGAGCTGCTGAATAAAAAGCTAAATACGTAAAAAACCACAAATAATAAAAAATAAAAACCAATTGCAAATTGTCTCAGAATATCCCTAATCATACTAAGGGGTAGATTTATCAAGGGTCGAAATGAAAATTAAAATTTTATATTCTTTTGTTGCTTTGTTTACTTTAGTGTAATTCGACTAGAGAATAGTCCTAATTCAATTCGAGTTTAAATTTTTTTTTTTAATTTATCCTGTACTGTCCCTTTAAGAATTCAACTTCGACTATTCCCCATGTAAAACCGGCTGAATTGGTGTTGTAGCCTATGGGGGACCTCCTACAATCAATTTGGAGTCGTTTAGTGAACTTTTGCATATGCAAATTCCGATTTGAATCCTATTTTTACTTCCTTTACTT